>OY754925.1:624493-1248987 GCA_963576535.1 Plemyria rubiginata | reverse complement strand
GACATCCGGACAAACGCATTTTTGGCCAATGTGGAAACTGAGACGCTTCGCTCGCTTCGCTCGCTCGGTCAATTATTATTTTATTTTCAAAATTTACAAAATACCCACGAAACAGTTGAACTATTTGCGCACTTTTAGTTAAAATAATTTCATTACTGTATACATTCGTTGTGTACCTACTCGTAGTAGTAGAGTAGAGTAGAGTATTAGCAAACATCAACTCTCACACAAAAACTAGCAAGTTTGTCTGCAAACCAAACTCGAATTGATATAGTTTTGGCAAGTTAATCTTGTCGCGCTCCGTCTATTGCGTAATGTGAAGTTATATTTGAGCCGAAGTCATACAGCAAACTAAATGAAAGTGTGTAATGTAATGAAACGGGTTGGCTATAGCAATCCTTGTACCTGAGTTGAGGGTTGGGGATAGGGGGGATGCAAGTGGGGGTAGATGGCAAGTCTTCCCCTTGAGTCCTTTTTTCTAGGAAATGAAAAAAAATACTTTAATTTTTCAGGTAAGTTACTAGTTAGGTTAGAGGTTTTTTTTTATATGAAGAAAATTGGTAGTAATATTTCATATCTATGACAAAAAGACTCAAGGGAAAGAATTCTCATTAGGTTAGGGTTATTTTTTTTTTTTTTAAAGTTAAGAAATTTGAAGTAATATTTTTTTCATTTCCTAGAAAAAAAAGACTCAAGGGGAAGACTTGCCATCTACCCCCACTTGCATCCCCCCTAACCCCAACCCTCAACTCAGGTACAAGGATAGCCATAGTTTAACCAATGAAACTCCCAATTTCTAGTCCTCCTCGCGTCGCGGCGTCGTCGCAATCCTCACTGGTGGTCGTAATTTCCTGGCCTCTATGGATCTCTTTGCCCTGTACAATTTCCACTAACTTGATATATTGCCAGTGACCTGTATTGCTTCATGGACCTTCGTAAGACGAGAGTACTGCACATTTGGTCCACGTATCAGGCTTCGGCCTGACTTGCTTTCGTCTTGTCAGTGATGATGAGTTTTTCCAGATTGTCCTGTTGTTGAGCCATAACGGAGAAAGAGCCCAATTGAATTTGACTGACTTGACTAAAAGCTTTCTCATTACCTACCTATTATATTTCACTTGTCACTGACAAAATTGTCGATTTTCTGTTCGCCATTATACTAATGCCATTTTGCAAAGAAGATTATGTCATATGGATTATACGTTATTCCGAATCTTATCAGCTATATATGGTGATGATGACATAACTCTACACTTGAATCGTCTTTGGAATGGAGTAAATTTACTTTACGCACCATATAGCGAGAGATGATTTGAGACACTTTATCGATATTTAAAACCCCTTTCACGTCGAGTTGGCGGCGCGGCGGCGGCGGAAGGAAACCGGAAACGCAACAGACAGACGACAGACGTGCCGTTTTATGGGTAGAAACCGTATAATTTCTGATCTTAATTGTTGAAAGTTGTACCTAACGCATTTTAGTAGTACCGAACGAGAAATTATCATTGTTTGTAGTTCTTACTTTGAGCGCTGCGAATCGGCCAAGAGGGTGCATTTTATGTTGATGTTATTTTGTTCGTCCCACTAACTCGCCGCCTCCCCAATGACCCTCTGTATTGTATGAAGCGTAAATAGTGCTGCGTGGATCGTAGGTATATACAGGGTGTCCCAAAAAATAGTGTCAAGGGAAAGTTCAGAGATCGAACACCCCTTGGGGTACCCGAATCACCCCCATGTATGTTCTGCGATTTTATACTGTTTTCGAGTTATGAATATTTTCGAATTTTCGAAAATATTCAACTTAAACAACTTAAAAAATTATGTTGTAACAACTTAAAACTTGAAAATATGAAAAAAAAAATGGATTTTTTTAATCACATCTTGCAGTATTCTATTCTTGACAGATTGCAAGCCTATCGCCGCTGTTAGAATACTATAACGACCACAATATGACAGCCAACTGCATTTTTGTTAAGTTGATTAAAATTCTTCCACAAAATAGTAAGAAAATTAAAAACAGTTACTAAATTTGGTGGAACTGAACTAATATGTATGTTAATACAGCTAAAGATCAGTTTAAACTGATTTAGTTACTCGCTTTTGAAAACTGAAGACATAGCGTAGCGAAAAATGTAATATGTGGTCCAGGTACCTGTTGATAAAATAATTATATACTTTCTTTGAAAATACATACATACTACGACATACACGCCCAGGCGGAGAAATAACTATATTCATTTCATTAGTTAAACAACCTAGATTAAGAGGCAGGCGTTTATATCTGCGATACAGTTTGACGACTATTGCATTTTTATTTCCATTTTTACGGGTCTATAAATAAATATTTTAATAATATTTATAGTTAGAGTACAGAAGCAGTAGTCACCACTTTGAGTGAAAAGGCAATGTAACACGCTAGCAGATTGAACTGTCATAACAACTCGCATCGTGTAAAGTAACCTTAGCTCTGTCTTGGGAATTCACTATAAATTAGAGGTTATCTAGAAACGTCTGGCGAATGTAATAATATTACAAGTTAGTAGCTCGATAGTTTAGATAAATTAACTGTCACATTACATTCACAAGATATCATTTATCTTGTTAGTGTATAATACTATGCTTAATTTACACAGGCGTGACACAAAGTTAATTACTCATCTTCCTCATACATTATCTGGGTGACTGAGCTTTGCTCGGTGGCTTATCAACGCCATCTACTGAAGTACAGTAAAAGATATGAGGTATTACTCGCGAAGAGCCGTATTTTTCATAAGTTGAACTCATTGCCTGAAAAAACGGATATAATAGCATTTTAGATAAATAAATCCTAGCTAAATCGATTTCCGCCCCCGAAACTACCAGCATACAAAATTTCATGAAAATCGTTGAAGCCGTTTCCGAGATACAGATAATAAATAAATAAATATACAAGAAATTTCCGTTTAAAGCTATTCGATAACCGGATGACCGTACTTTGCTCGGTTGCTTAACAAAAACATTTTCTAAAAATTAATCGTTGTTCGATTTATTGCCCCCGAAACCACGGCACAGAGAAAACCCTACCCCTCTGTCCACCTATACTTCCTACTAATATTATAAGCGCGAAAGTTTGTATGGATGGATGGATGTTTGTTACTCTTTCACGCCGAAACGGCTGAACGGATCTGGATGAAACTTGGCAGGGAGATATATTATAGTCTGGAATAGGACATAGGCTACTTTTTATCCCGTGGGAATACCGGGATTTAAATCTGCGCGCGTGAAACCGCGGCGCACAAAAGATTTCTATAATAAAACTAATGAAATAGCGTTTGTTGCAGACAAAGCCCCGTCGGAGGCTACGTTCCGCGGCGCAGAATTCCTGTCGTACGACCTGACGCAGACGGGCGGCGAGCCCATCGTCAGCACGCAGGACGCCATATCGCTCTACTTCAAGACGAGGCAGCCCAACGGACTGCTGTTCTACACTGGTAAAAACACTTTTTTTTAACGAGTACTGTGACGGTCTGTTAATTATCATTACTGAAACTGAAAACTGAAACAGCTTCACGACTTTGATCCCCATGTACGGTAGATATCCCTTCAGATCTCCCAGTACCAAGTAGGTACTATAATTCAAGATTCTTTGAGGATGTCTAAGGGGGGTAGTCAGAGGTACGTCCAAACATTACATTTGGCACATACCCACATTTTTCAGTAGTTAGTATTCCATACGCAAGCCCATCGCCGCTGTTAGAATACTAACTGGTTTCCTCACGATGTTTTCCTTCACCGTTTAAGAGCACTGGCATTGCGCACATAAATTATAATTACCATTATATAAATTATTATTATTATAAATAATGCTGGACAATCCACACAGCACTATCTAGCCCCAAAGTAAGCTATTCAAAGCTTGTGTTATGGGTACTAGATAACTGATATATTTAATACATTATATACTTACATAGATAGATATTTTTTTTTTAATTATACATAGAAAACACCCAGACCATCGGAACAAATTTCTGCAGATCGTACACAAATTTGTTCCAAGGCGGGAATCGAACCCGCAACCTCTTGCGTAGCAGGCAGGCTCTCGCCCGCTGCGCCACAGAGGTCGTCAAAATAAAATAAATAATTACATTATATACATAAATTATTATTATCATTATCATTACTGAATGATTAAAAAAAAAATTGAAGATCGTAAAGGTCCAGATATTTTGTTATACGATTAAACCTGGAGATATCGGAGAGCTTTCATGATGTAGTCGTTAACTTTTAGCATATGCCTTAGCATGACCCGCGCGCCAGGTTGTGCTTCAAATGTTTCATTGCTGTGTGGCATGGAGACAAAGTTTCATGTGGCACAGCAATCAAGCATTTCAACAACAAACATGTAAAGCTATATCTGGCGCCGCCGGCTTAAAACAGGATTCGTTCGGGTCATTGATATGGTAGAAATCCCTCATTATCGCACAAAGCGCTTTGCTTCCACTTTCCTGGTGCAAACTGCCAAGGAGTGGAACACTTTACCGTCGTCGGTATTTCCGGAACGATACAACTTAGGAATTTTTAAGTCAAGAGTGAATAAGTGGATTATAGCTAAGCGTGCTCCACCTTAGACTGCATCTTCACTTTACATCAGGTGAGATGGCAGTCAAACGTCTAGCTATCAAACAATAAAAAAAAAAAAAAAAAAAAAATTGATAGAGGACTCGGGAACATACGACCACGACAATATGGCATGAAATTGACACGACATTATCATATCAACAATCTCTCACTCACAGCGTAGATACAAGATCCTGTGCATTAACTTACTTGCTGGTTAAGCACCTTCCGCACTCGCCATTTTTCGGTAGCGGTAGTGTTTTAGGGATCGTCGGACTTTAACCAGCATTTAAGTCATACAAAAAAATGTGACTTGCCATAAAAAACTTTTCGCAGGCCACGAAGCTGACTACCTGAATTTGGCTGTCCGCGACGGAGGGGTGTCTCTCACAATGGGACTCGGCAACGGAAAGCAAGAGATCCACATCAAGCCTCCGAGGACCCGGTTCGATGACCACCAATGGCACAAACTCACGGTGCATCGGAAGATTCAGGAGGTAAGGATAACCCAGCCATAGTCATATTTTTGGATGTTTGTGACACTGATATATATATATATATATATATATATATATATATATATATATATATATATATATATATATATATATATATACATACATACAAACATAAAATCACGGATTACGGAATTCCACTTGCTACGATTCTTACTTAGCTCTTTCGCTTCATTCACTCTCATAACATTCTTCATACATGTTCGTCGGTTTCGGGTACTCTTGACCTGGCCTTTCTCTAGAACATCTGCTATCTGATCTAGATACGTCCGAGGTCTTCCCCTCCCAACAGTTCCATTCACACTCGTCTGATGACTGTGACAATAATAAAATGTATTTTTTTAATATTCTTTATTTAGATTAACAAAATTAGCAAAATTAACATGACACATGTTTTGTTTGACTCCGGTGGTATTAATAAGACGAGTCATAAAAATAATTTGTTTTAAAACAAGAGATTGTCAGTTGTTCAAAATGTCGAGCTAGCAATAATTTAGGATCAATCATATAAGTTTTTAACCTATCGATATGAATTTCATTTGAGAAATGAATGGTTTTTTGATGAGCGTGCACACGCAAGACTTTCATAAAGGTATCGATTGTAGTTCAAGGAATCGAGTGTGAAGAAATAACGAGTAGTTTTTAGGTAATTAAGTTTCCTTATCTTTCTGAAAACTGAAACAGCTTCACGACTGATCCCCAGGCACGGTAGATATCCCTTCAGATTTCCCAGTACCAAGTAGGTACTAATTCAAGATTCTTTGAGGATGTCTAAGGGGGATAGTCAGAGGTACGTCCAAACATTACATTTGGCAATTTACAATTCTTTCTAGAGTGCCTTTTTAATCACCGTTGTTATTGCTACTCGAAATGTATATACATCTAATAATTTCAATAGGTTTGTGTTTAGTAATGATGCGTGTTCTAAAGTAAAAAAGTTGTTATTTTCTACCCGGTAGTATTCATGAAGGCTATCATCAAGGCCTTAGGGCAACCTAAAGGTCCGCCACTAGAGCTGGTCCTGGCTCATATACTTACTTAACCATTTATAGGCAAAATAATATAATATCTTAAAAGCAACAGTAAACGTAATATAAATAAATAATGCTGGACAATCCACACAGCACTATCTAGCCCCAAAGTAAGCTACTCAAAGCGTGTGTTGTGGGTACTAGATAACTGATATATTTAATACATTATATACTTACATACTTTTTTTATCATACATAGAAAATACCCAGACCAACGGAGCAAATTTCTGCAGATCGTACACAAATTTGTTCCGAGGCGGGAATCGAACCAGCAAACTTTTGCGTCACAGGCGGACTCTCGCCCGCTGCGCCACTGAGGTCGTCGTAATAGTTTAGAAGTAACTAGCGACCTGCCCGCGTGCCCCTGCTTCGCACGGGTGTACAAATCATGCATGTATTATACATATAAACCTTCCTCTTGAATCACTCTATCTATTAAAAAAAACCGCATCAAAATCCGTTGCGTAGTTTTAAAGATTTAAGCATACGTAGGGATATAGGGACAGAGAAAGCGACTTTGTTTTATACTATGTAGTGATAGTGATGTAGAATTAATTTAAAAACAACGAGTGAAACCGCTACTTCAAAATGCCTACACAAACCAAACCACCCAATCCTCGGCGACCCCGTAATTAGTTATGCTGATCGATGTTTTTCGTATGGGCTTCGTAATAGAACCAATTTAGTAGCGATAAATCGCCCGAAGGTGGAATTGGGCCGTTCCCGCGGCTCGGCGGAATAATTTGTAGAGTATTTGCGGCGACCATTGCCATTGCTTACTTCGAATAATTCCGGTCCCGCATTTCTCGAATTGCTGTTAGAGATACCTACTTCGATTGTAACTAGATTCTCCCTGCTTTGTTTGGTAAAGCCTAGATAGACTCAATACTTGACTCGACAGCCTTCACTGCTTATTTGGTAGTAGCTCTATCTACAGTGTTGTAAGCTGTGAGTTCTATCCCCCCTGAGATGTTGATCAAAAAATATTTAATAAATAAACAAATAAATAATGCTGGACAATCCACACAGCACCATCTAGCCTCAAAGTAAGCTACTCAAAACTTGTGTTATGGGTACTAGATAACTGATATATTTCATACGTTATATACTTACTAGATGGATATTTTTTATTACACATAGAAAACACCTAGAACAAATTTTTGCAAATCGTACACAAATTTGTTCCGAGGCGGGAATCGAACCCACAACCTCTGCATCGCAGGCGGACTCTCGCCCGCTGCGCCACTGATATTTAGGTGACAGCTGTATTTTTTGAGCATTTTGAAAAATCTATCATGGATGGTACTGACTACCAGATACCTATAGTAACCGCGTGATTCAGTAACAAATGTACCAATCTGAAACTTGACAAGCTATATTAATTTTAGTCGTGTTACTATACAAAAACGAAGCACAAAACATTGTTTTATTTACTTGTCCGTCCTTGAACATCCTCGGCTAAGTGGGACTATTTGTTGTTTTGTAGATGTATAATTAATTTGAAGCATTCAAATGTTTTGTGGCCTAGTTTCTGTGTCGAACGAAGCTATAGCAAGGGTGTTTTTGGTCCTTAAAAGGGTACAATAAAGGGGACAGCCTACGTAGCTCAGTTGGTAGTAGCTCTGCCTTCTGCGCCGTAGGTCGTGGGTTCGATTCCCACCGTGAACAAACGTTTGTGTGATGAACACAGATGTTTGTTCTCTGTCTGGGTGTTATATAATATTATAAGTATGTATTTACAAAAAAAAAAGTATATAAAGTAGTATATCAGCTATCTGGTTCCCATATCACAAGCATAAGCTTAGTTTGGGGCTAGATAGTGCTGTGTGGAAAGTCCACCAATATTTATTATTATTATTATTACAATGCATATTATACGATGTACTACGTATCGTGAGCGTATCCACCATATAGCTCATCGCAAATGCGGAATCATTCAAGTAACATACTGCAAGTATTTGATGAGGAATTCGTGTATTAAAGGCTCTCACACCTTTCTTGGCATTAAACGTTAATATATGCAACGATTTTCTATAACTTTTTTTTTATAAAACTACCTGATGGAATAAGCAGTTGGCCCACCTGATGTTAAGTGGTAACCATCACCTATAAACAAAACATTGCCCCGTAGGTCACGCACGATAGGAACGTGCCCTACGATGCACTGCCCTGCGTCCATCAACTTGAGGCATACAGATGTTAAACCTCATGTGCCTGTAATTACACCGGCGACCACACTCTTCAAACCGAAACACAGCGTTGCTGCTTGGCGTATGAAAAAGGCGTGGTGGTAGTTCTTCCCCGGACGAGCCCTTCACAAAGAACTCTTACTCTTCTAAAATAAATTTAATATAACTTATATTGGATGTTATTTCTTGCAGGTATCGTCAGGTGCAATGAGTTTCTGCAGGGTAAGTTTTATTCAAGGATATCTTTGATACATCAAAGCTAGGTGAATCTTAGAGTTCTCGCGACCAAAAATGAAAAAGCAGGCGGCTATAATATGCGTAATGCTTATCATTTTGTACGGTTTTTTTTTATATAATAATAACTTTATTCTCGACAGTATGATTGAGGATACAAATAGTCAAATTGCGTACGCATATATAATAATATATCTATGAAAAGTATAGCGTGTTTGTTCAACAAGCAGCAATGTTATCGTAAGTAGCCATCTCTTGCTGAGAGGTTGGACTGTGTGCAAGATGACTTATGTAAGAAAAAGAAGTTAACATCGAGATGACGAAAGATTATAACCTTTTATGCGACCTCACTTAGCGTGGGATACGGGCAGAAAGATGATGAATAAAGGCTTGTATTGATGTTTTGAATTACATTGCGCAGTATGCAAGGCAACGACAATTCGACTCTGGAACAGTTTAAGAGTCATGCTGTAATGTAGATCAAAATTTCAATATGAAACTCCGTTTATCGTTTGTCATGTGTCATCCTATTTCAAAAGGCATCCATTAGACTTCGTTTCCGCACTCTCTCTCTCTCTTGTTTATTTTTCCATTCGCCTCGCAATGCTCGGTGCATTATTAATGCCTATTTTCACTCCCATGCTGGCGTATTGTGAAGGAAACTATTGTGGGCCGACTATTCAACGACATATCCTATTACGGACACCTATTGAAATGTTGCTCCGTCACTAGCGCTTATTAACTTCAATTATTTTAAACACTGACGTGTAAGTGAATAATAACGTGTACTCTACTCGCAGCATTGATTTTCTTAATCAGATGGATAGATAAATTCTTTATTGTACACAAAGGAAAAAACAATAAGAGAAATAAAAAAAATGTGTGGGTGGCTTTATCGCTAAAAGCGATCTCTTCCAAACAACCTGTTGATGGAAAGACTAAAATAAAAATCAGAGATACGGCGGCGGCGGAGACAGAGATTACAATACAATTTTATTGCAGAGTTTTTAATTTTTTCAAGTCATATTCACCACAAAAGAAATTTTCTGAAAAACGATGTATGTTAAAAAAAAACATTAAGTTCAGAATTACAAAAATGTGTTGCCGAAGTTCTTGAAAGAACAAAGCTTTGCCGTCGAAACTTTTGTATTCAATAATTATTATTACGAAGTATCGCCACAACGGATAGCAGAACTTTCGGAAACACGGAACCACCCTAAAAATACCATCTGTTTCAGTTTGCAATACTCGTCTCGTCCATTACTCTTCAGGCAATATCTTGAAGGGAAACACTTTTATTAAACGTTGTACAGTCAGTGACAAAAGTACAATAAATTTGCCTTGATTTAATTCAATTAATTTATTTTAGATTCAAAATTATCCAATTTGTTAGTTTTACACAGGAGTAAAAAAAGTGTGAAGCGCGTGTGAAACTCGTTTGAAGTGCGTATACGCACGTAGTCTGCGCGTTTTTATTACGCCGTCTGGTCTGGGCCTAAGAAAGGCAGGATAAAACTGAGTAAAATTTAAACCCACGGCCATCCCGTGGGTTTAAATTTTACTCAGTTTATAACTGTTATACAATTCTTTTGTCACCGACGGTACCTATATGAAAAAAGTTTTACCCTAGACTATTTAATGGGAGACTAAAACCTATAGCGCCGAAGTTTGTTAATACCTTGCAACTTAAGTTTCAGAGTTTTCTTTGTTTTAGAACTCTGTGCGCGATAGTTTGTGGATGCAAATTAATTTAGTTGTAGCGTGTGCGGCTAATTTTCTAGCAGCTTGTGCATCACGAAGGTCTGATTGCAGTTTCCTGTCCATAGTGGACTTCTGTAGGATGATGATGAAGATGATGATGCATCGTCAAACAGCTTCTCTAGCAGATTTCCAAAATTTTTGAAGATTTTTATATTTAAATGAAGTGAGTTGAGTGAGAGAGAAGTTTTTTGACGATTATCAGCCTCTTAAGAACAAGAAACTTCAGGGAAGTTAATGATACATATTTAAAATTTGATTGCCAATTAGTTACACAAAAACTGAGAAATTATGAGTCAGTTCACTTTACAGAATTGTCTGCAGTTTTATGTTTCATTTTCATGTTTTATAGTATCCATACTAACATCTATCTATACAGAAGACATCATCAGAATTGCTCATTAATTGCATCAGTTAAAAGTGTTTTGGCCAATCTGCTGTTATTAACGCAAAAACCTAAGATCGTTTTTGTACACAGGTCTCGGCAATAGTAGACGACGTATATATGGAGCACTCACACGTAGCGGGCACATTCACTATGCTGGCCAGCTCACGTGCGCACGTGGGTGGATCTTTGAATGCCAGGGCCCTACCCGGCGCCAGGGTCCACAACAACTTCATTGGCTGCTTGAAGAAGGTAAGGCTTTGAACGTTGATGATGATACAAGAAGACAGTAACAGGTTAGTTAGCGAAGTCCTGAAAGTCAGGACTAGGATACTACATATTTAGTTATTACATAAAGTCTAGGACAAAGACAAAAACATAGCTCCAATTAACAGTTTTTTTATATTCTGAAGCGTAATCAAAATCAAAATGGTCTTTATTTGCACAATCACAAGGATCACTTTGAAACTCTCTGGGTTTTAGTAATTGACAAACTATAACCCCAGACAGAAATTACTTTCATGTTTTCTGTCGTTTGGTTCATAAGAAGGTTACCGCTGCTCTTAAAATAATTTTATTTGTTTATTCCTTACTAAAAAGGTGGAATTCTCAGCTGACACTCTTCGGCTGAACCTCATAGACTTGGCTCGTACTGGCAGTAAGCTGATCACCGTCACCGGGAGACTCGATTACGCCTGCACCGCAGTTGACCACGCTGACCCCGTGACCTTCGCCACCAGGGATGCCCATTTGGTGAGTCCTGACCAAAATGTTCGGACGAAGCAGCTGAGGTTAAGATTTTAAACTTTTTTGCTGTCTGTCAATTTAACATTAGCTGCATCATCTTCAATGTTAATTTATTTTTACACATGATTAACGAGATATATAAGAAATAAATTATTATATTTGCTAATTCAGAAGGCAATACTAAGACTTCATTCATAAGGGGATTGTATGTTTCTCTTTGCCTCAGCTGATTTGGACACAACTATGCGAAAACCTTACTGATAATGCTTAAGGTTTAATTCCCACACAGGTTCGACACTCACCCACAGCTTTTACTCCAGCCGACCCAGTTAAAAGACAGTATAGAGCCGACATAGGTTTCAGGAACGTTTCAGATGGTTCGAGGCATGGACATCACCACCACAGATATGGAAATAACCACACGAGGTTCCAAAATCGTCACCATAATAATATGAGCCGACCAGTTCAACTCCCACCTAAAGTTATCAGGGAAATAGAATACAAACCAAATACGATTTTGGTTAAATACTATGTAACTTTTCAAACATTGAATAGGACAAATCCAGTAGGTACTCCGAATTTAACAGCTGCTGAAAAAACTGTTAATCATACAGTAACGTTGACCACACAAGAAGATTCAGCTGTCACAGATAATAAGGCTTTGACTACCACAAAAGATGTTGATAATGATAAAGATCAGATTCCTACCACGCAAACTGTTAATTTCCAAATCATCCATCATCATCCAGACTTATTAGATGATGACATAGTATCACGAGCAATAAAGATCTCAATACCAGTAACCTTTAAAGATCCTATTCCAACGCTCCCCTCCAAGAAAATTGATACTAATGTAAATAAAAATGTTAGGGAAACCGATCATGAAGAAAAAAACAAAGGAAGTGTGATTATGATAATTGCTCAATCCAACTATACATCTACTGATACACTCAGCATTCAAGGACTAAGCTTTGATAAAAATAATCCCGCAATGATGGAGGAGTATGAAAAACGAAGGCAAGAGTCATTAAAAGCTGCTTGGGCAGACATTCATCAAAGACGCAAGATGGCTGCAGATAAAGCTAACAAACAACCGCAATCCTTTCCTGATAATCCGTCACTTCCAAATATAACAACCAAAAACACTGAAAAATTGCAAAACTCCACGTTTTTAATAACTTAAGAGTGCGTTTTTATCATTCACGTTTATATTAATAATCTCACGTATATTAATAATTAGCTTAAAATAATGATGTAACCAAAGTAGGCAATGTTATGATGTTATTGTAGACACTAGAGTTTAAATTTTTCTCTCTCATTATAACAATTTACCAATTACATTACAGTTTCAATGTTCATATTACTTCAATAAAGGCAAATGCAAAAACGCATGACTTTCAGTTGACCATTTTATACATTAATTCGTTATTGAACAAAATAATTTTACTTGTAACGTAACGAGAGAAAAGATGGAAACCACACAAAAGAACTTTTACCTCATATCAAAAAAAGGTTCTTCCACAATTCATTCCACCACAGCGTTGACTCACAAAACTAAGCGCCAATTAAAAACAATGGACGTCCACTTACAAAAATCGTCCCTAAAAGGCGACATGATAAAGACGGTTTGAAATCGGTTGGAGGACTCTTTGAATTCCGGCCTCTTGAATTTGGACGAGCGCTCGGACCATGATTGGGTCGGGGTATTGGGATTGAGTTAGCAGTGATTCGTTCAGGGCACTACTCACGGTTGAAGTGATGTAATTTGAGGTCGATTCTACGAGAAGTTGAGTTTGAAGACAATGATGTCTTCTATTTCACTTTGAAGTTGAGTTCAATGTGGTTTAGTGCATGACCTACTTTCTTATACTTTGTGACTCAACTACGAAATTGGTAAAGTTACTGGCATAGCTGCATTTAGTTTCGCACCACGTATCAACTTTATTTATAACTATTTGTATTTATCGAGATTCTGGGTCACCAGGGTCACAGGATCTTTGAATTCCACCCAGCAAGGCAAGTCAGTCTCCTTTCTAAGTCTCTTTCACGGGGCCCTATGGACCAGTTAAATAGGCGTCAATTTCTTCTTTGCTACGGCGTGCCACGAAATTTATTTGACGTTTATTGACGCCCAATACGAAATTGTTTCAGCGCATCGCACAGTTGACATGATGCAAATGGCCCATGTTTGCTCAAAAAAATACTCAATGCTTATTTTTAGGATCTTTTTATTCCTGCTAGTAAATAATGTGACCTTTACTACCTTTCGCTAAATGTATTTGCAATTTATTGTGATCTCTGTCATTTTGAATTATAGTTTTTAATGATCTGTGCCGACCTTCGATCTTTTGCATATAATTTACATGCTTATTCCAGAAAATTAATTGTGAATCTTGCCTACCAATATTGTATAATAAAAAGGTTGTTTATCCGTTTATCTACTCTCATGTCATAAAATTCGAATTATAAACGTCAAAATGAATTCATATTGATATCCCAATCCCAACTAATATTATAAATGCGAAAGTAACTCTGTCTGTCTGTCTGTCTGTTACGCTTTCCCGCTTAAACCTCTCAACCGATTTTGATGAAATTTGGCACAAACAATCTTTAGACCCTGAGAAAGAACATAGGCTACCTTTTATTGCGAAAAAAAGAGATGAAGAGATTAAAAGTATGCAGACGAAGTTGCGGGTACCAGCTAGCTATAAACGCAATACCGCAACCAAATTAAAAAATTTAATTATGATACAACTCCTCTTACAAAGATACTTGTATAAAAAAACTTTTTTACCATAACAATATAGTTCTATTTCTTTTTGGAAAGGCAAGGGTCTTGAAACCGTACAGCCAAAGAGTTTGATAGTCTGTGGCGACGGCGCGGCGCGGCGGCGGCGGCGCAGCGCGCGCATGCGCTGTTATACGGATGGTTTGGCGCCAATTAATACGTTTTGTTTCAGTCAACTGGATTTCTTACTAACATTGATATTTTATTTATTAGGTTCAATACTAATGTATGAGAGTAGATAAAGTAGTGTATGAAACTGCACATAACTAGGTATTAAAACTCTCGTGGGATACTATTAAAAACCTCGCCTACGGCTCGGTTTTTAAACACCCCCCCGAGTTTTAATACCCCTCATTATGCAACAGTTTCATAAACTACTATTACAATATAGTGATTGTAAAAGGATAAACAACCTTTTTATTATACAATATTGGTAGGCAAGTAACTTAAGTAACTTAGTAGTTCTGAGAATATAATAATGGCGGTAAATGGGACCTTTACTATTTCACCATAAAGGGGTGAGAGTAAGTAACTAAAGACAAATACTTACTATTTCGTAATAAAACAGGAAGTGGGTCGGGGATTGCATCTTAGTTTGATGAGGGAGAGTTGTGTTAGTGACAGGTCACGTAATTCATGTCACTATAAAGTTTTAATCGAGAGAAGCTGTCTTCGAAAGCTCAATTTCGCTGAACGCTACTATATAGTACATTCTTTGTAACAGGAACCAAAATACAAAACCCAAAATCTGGTTCACTATCAGGATGTAGGTAGAAAGCTTGAGTCGTAATCCAGGTAAATCCACATCGCAAACAGTTCAGCAAATATATAGTTTTGATCCGAACAAGTTTACTTGGTGGAAAGGATCCTCTTTAGGCGTACTTAATCCTTTCACCATACTGACTGTTTTAAAAGAAACTAGTGACTCGACAAGAAGAAGACCTGCTAAAAATATTCAGTCAGCAAAAAAAGTTCAAGGCTCTGTCTTAAATTCCCAATTCTAGGACCTCTACTTTGGGAACCTGCAACTTAGATTTGGAGACTGATAGTAGTTTTGGTTGAGGTTTCGTTTCGGCATTTTTGTTCAAAAGTATCCATCTGGTAATTGCTTGAATTGGTTGAAAATCATTATCGTTTGAATATTTCACAAATAAAATGAGCCAGTTTTTGTTACAGCAAACAACTCATCGCGACAGCCGAAATACAACTTAACAAAAGATTTACACTATCCGCTTATCTAGACTAACATGTGGCTCACTTCGGGCCATACATCAGGGCTTTAGCAGCAATATACCGCCGTTAAATATCTCCCAGGCGAGAAACAGGGCGTTCCAGAGAAGGAAAAAGTCTTGATTTTCTGGAAAAGGTTTCAGAGCAGGCTAATATTTTCGAGGTAAATTGAGAGAATTAAGACGGATTTTAAAAGGGTTTTCGTTGAACATAATCTTGTAGGAAAATAAGTAGACAAGTTAAGTTACTATACTTCTACTACAAGGTTTATAATATAATAATAAAAAGTTTATTGACTGATAATTGAATTAAATATTTAATCGGCATGTGGTAAAAACTACTACAATCTTTATGAACCCTATTCATGATATTGTAAAGTACGCTTTCCTAAAATCGTTCTCCCTAGAAATAGTTTCCTACAGTACTGGTATGTCAAAGTAAAAAAGGCTACAACGTGTTTATTCAATTTAATCACAAAAATAACTTTGAAATGCTAGGCATGAAAAGCTAGGCAATAAAATTATTGACAGCTTTAAGCTCATGATGTGTGTGAATATTAGTAAAAATAAGACTCAAATTACAGCTAGCTTCTCAGAATTGAAACATGGAGTCCCCCATTTTTAAAAGTGTATAAATTAATGAAGTACGCTATAAACCAACTTCTGTAGAACTGATTTTAGGGGTTAAACCAATGCTTAGCTATTTTCTTTCTAAGTTAATTCATTCTCTCTTTTACATCTTATGTCATTAGCATTAACTTTTACAAGCTCGGCCAATAGGCATCATGTTTTTGGTCGCAAATGCTTATTATGCCGTTATTACGCAATGGCTAATGGAACGATCTTAACGCCAAGATATGACGAGGGAAATGGGCGTAAACATGGAAGTAGGAAAAAATAAATAGTGTTAGGTATAGACACTATCCATTTTTTCCTTGCTCGTATCAAAACACCACACTGCTTTATTTTTTCTTTTCGAAGCGTAATCAGAGTAAAATAAATACATAAAAACTTTTTGTTAATTGAAACTATATTTTTTTTGTCCTAATAAAGCAAAGGCCCAAACTGTTGTTCGTCCAAACGAATACATGAAAAAAAAATACAGAAAATAGATTTTATCAAAAGTTGTAAAACATTTTAAATATTAAGCATTTTCCTAAGCCTAAGGTATGTTTAGATTTTGCTCTTTTCAAAACCTCACTTTGTAGAAATGCCACGAGAGTTGTGTCGATGTTTAAAAAAAACAAACAAAATCTAAATATTCTAAACCAATTTGACGAATGATGTAAAACTAGCTTTAGTCTCTGAAGGGCGCTTTTAAAAGAAAAATAAAAGCCTTTTTCAAAACAGAATCAATCCCACTTAAAAGCTGACTCCAATCACTACGAACTCTTATCAGACGATCAAGGTATGTTGACCCCGAAGGTCGCGCGAATGACCCCAAGGTCATTTACTAATGCAGGGCTTTTTACGTGTTGAAATATAACTTTGAGTCAAATACAGCTAAATAGTCAATTATAGGGATTGCGTTAGGTTGCAATCATGGGAACGTGAGGGGCAATAAACCTCTAGATTTCAGCAGTTTTTATTTCAATATAAAACTCGGTTTGCTTAGCGCTCTCACCAATTATATTGTAAAGGCATAATATCTTCTTGTGTCAATAGTTCTTTGTAATGGATTTGAGGTGCGCCTAAAAGAGTATTCTTTCGAGCACTTGACTGACAGTCGTGTTGTAAAACTTTTTAGCTGCTACGACTTTTGGAGTTAATCATTTTAATTAAGCAAAAATTAAAATTATAAATAGGTATTATAATTATTTGATAAAAGTATTTTTTAACAGTTTTATATCACAAAAGCTCTTTGTAAACGAAACCTTGAACTCGTGAAATGGAATTTTTGATTGTGTATAAATTAAAATGAATACCTATTAGGTTTACCATTGATGTATTTATTATTCAGAGCCTAATGTGTTTTCCTTGTATTAGAAATTGTTATATCGATTCTAAGTACTTGTATTGAATTCAGAGAAATTGTGGTTTATCGAACAATCAGATAGAGTAGGTACATAAACAGTTAAATATGTTTGTATAAACGGCACATAAGGATGCTTGTATACCCATTAACGATGAAATGTGTGTTGATAATGACATGTATAACTTTGAAGTGTTCCTAATGTAGCTAAACAAAATTATCGTAAAAAGTAATCATGTGAACTGAGTGCAATTTACCTACAGCTGAAAATATAACATAATGCTAAATACGTACTTTTGAAGATAAGAATAAACATAATGTTGAAAGAGGTTCCGGGTTCGATTCCCGCTTCGGAACAAATTTGTCTGGGTGTTTTAATATGTATCTATGTAGGTATAATGTATCAAATATTTCAGTTATCTAGTACCCATAACATAAGCTTTGAGTAGCTTACTTTGGGGCTAGATAGTGCTGTATGGATTGTGCAGAATTTTTTATTTTTTATTTTAGATGTAAATTATGTACGTACATATTTAGGAGCGATCTCTTTTTCAAACTGTATAATGAATTTAATTTAGAATTTGATGACATTTTTTTAGATTCTGTCTTCCATAGCACGAAGATTTGTGACGCTGCTGAAAAAGTTGAAGACAAATTGTATGTTTTGAAGAATACTCTATTTGTATGAAACTAGTTTGGTTCAGAATTCTGTAACATGAATGTCGAACAATCACTATTATTATCTTCTTCCGCTAATTGCTAAACCTTCCTAGCATGCGTGTATCTTTGAACCAGCTTCAAGTCTAAGCTGTTGGTTTTTATAAACAACTTTTATCATGAACCATGTTTTTGTTTTCAGATTCTACCGAAATGGGAAGCGGTGAAGACTGGGACACTTTCTTTTAAATTTCGAACGAATGAACCCAACGGCTTACTTATGTTCAATATGGGCGCTAAACCACCAAGGGTAGGTTGCACGGTAAGGGGTGGAGCTTTTGGGGGTAAACCGGTTTATTAAAAAAACTATTATCAAACCATAATCATTGACACTATCCGAATCATCATTGGCATTAGGAGCTATTACAGGGAAATGCAAAGCTATTTACGGCGATTTTTACTAACTATATTTTCGTTATTTTTTTTATGCGAAATGTATTATTTGGTAAGAGTCTCAAAATCGTAACACTAAGCAAAATAATATCTTTTTGTGGTAATAAGACTAAATTAATTTTAAAAGCTACTAATAGCTCACTTACCTAAATTATGGAAAAGTAGAATACAAAAAATGTTATCTCATTCTACAGAATACGAAATTAGAGATCAAAGATACTGGTTATCTCGAAATGGAGGCTTAATTGCATTTCCCAGTAAAGGACCTGACGGATAACCGAATTTGATTCTGCAGCATTTGCTGATAATGTAGGACCTTTTGATAAAATGTTGAGCAGACGAAGTTTACTGTGACTGCTGACTGAGATTCCTGCCAGGGAGTGTTTGCGAAGATAATTATTTCAGTTCATTGTATTTTTCGTAACAGTGAAATAACAATTAATAAAATCACACATTTTTATAGGTAACGTTTTTTATAGGTGGTGGTTACCACTTAACATCAGATGGGCCATCTGCTTGTTACATCAGCTATTAGTTTAAGAAAAACGTTTAGAATCGACAAAAAGGAGAAATTGATCTGAAATTCAAATTAATTTTTATAATTTCTTGGTTATCCGCCACGGTCTCTGCATGGTAGGAAAAAACTGAAAACACTGGATAGGGGAATTTGTGTACGGTACCTTATAAGGTTTCACCCACTGATATTTTCCGGTTTTATGTTGTCTTTGAGAAGCACCGTAGAGTCTGATAAGATTCGCTTAGCACGTTGCATTGCTAAATGTTGCTATTATAATGTCGTTGTAAACTGACATGTACCTTCGTGAACTCGATTCAAAAATCACACGAAAAGAGGTGGTAATGAAATCGAAAGATAGTGGACAAATGGAATAAAATATTGTAAACAAAATAGGGAGTTTATTATTGAAAGACGCTATTGAATCTTAGAAACAGTAATTCTTGTAATTTTTATGAGTTTAGTAACACAAGACATATTTGCACATTGCTTTATAGAGAAAGCTTTATTAATTACCTACACAAATTCGCACCATTGCGACTGTAGTTTCAAATTAGAGTTATTAGCTTAGATATTCATCTTATAACTTGTAAACTCGTTGTTTTTGTTAGGTATCAAGCTTTTTCTTCTTCCTCTCACACCACTAGTTCTTTGGAAATGGTGGGATGAAAAGAATTTAAGGGGCAGCATATGGCGCACTGCTATCTCGCTCGCACAATTGAACATTTTTGAATATGTAAAATCAGTGAATGTAGTTATAAAATCGTGACATTCAGTGATATTTTTAAATATTCAAAAATGTAAAATTTTACAAGCGAGATATCAGCGTAATTTTTACGCTGCCCTATAAGTGCGCCTCAAAAGGCTCCTTTTGAGAGCTGTTTAGCTTAATCTTAGCTTTTTGAGGTCATCTTAGCCATTCAGATACTTTTCGAATTTCAATTGCGTCTAATCTAAGATTGAATTTGCATGTCTGGCTCAGAACGTTGGTATTCAAATAGTTTGCGAGAGGTTTACATACATTTGGTTTATTCGTTTTTGTATTCGTTGTGTTCTGTAGCACGTTTCTATCGATAAGGTTGATTTTTGCTGCCTTTTATGTATTTTGTATGAACGCATTGAAATACTCGACATGTATGGCTTTAAATGTAGCAAACTGGATGTTTTAAACGTTGGTAGTTTTGTGTTCTATGTTCGACTCAGTTAGTCCTTGGCAATATTTGAATACCAATGAAATGCTGGGATAATTACAAGCCAACATTGTCCCAACATTGTTATAACTGCAATTCATTATTTTAATTAAAGGTTTATCTCCTTTTTTCATACAAATAAAATACTTTGAATAATTTTTTGCTCACTAAGAAACCATTTAAAGATTTATGAATTTAAACTGCTCGTGATAAGATTCTACGCAAGAGTACAAACCTCTAACACTACATTTCAGGCTGATATGTTTGCCATTGAGATCCTGAACGGTTACGTGTACGTACACATGGACCTTGGCTCCGGAGCCGTGAGGATCAGGGCTACGAGGAGACGAGTAGACGACACTCTCTGGCATGAGTTCCTGCTGAGAAGGAGTGGGAGAGATGGCAGGGTTACCGTTGATGGCGCCAACGCTGAATTCAAAACCCCTGGTAAGAAGGACTCAACCCAAGATCTTGCACAACTTGGAAAATTCCATAGAGCTATTTGCTAATCGAATCTAGAACCACTCAAAACAGCTATTCGCTAGAAGTAAATCTATTCGCTAATAAGTAAAAAGTTCAGCAAAAAGTTTTATGGTTGTGTGTGGCTCGTTCGGGGAAGTACCAAAAACCATGCCTATTTCTGCCGCCAAGCAGCATTGCCGTGCTTCCGTTTGAAGAGTGTGGTCGCCGGTGAAATTAGTTTCAAAATAACCCTCACCTTGCGTCATTGTATTAACTGATGTTTATACTTCTTGAATTGAATTGGATTGACGACCTCTGTGGCGCAGCGGGCGAGAGTCCGCCTGCGACTCAAGAGGTTGCGGGTTCGATTCCCGCCTCGGAACAAATTTGTGTACGATCTGCAGAAATTTGTTCCGTAGGTGGGTGTTTTATATATATAATAAAAAGAAAATATCTATCTATGTAAGTATATAATGTATTAAATATAGCAGTCATCTAGTACCCATAACACAAGCTTTGAGTAGCTTACTTTGGGGCTAGATGATGCTGTGTGGATTGTCCAGCATTATTTATTTAATTTACTTAAATCAAGTTTACTCATTTTCAGGAGAATCAAACCAGTTGGAACTTGACGGCTCTCTCTACATCGGCGGACTTGGCTCTGAGTACTCCGCGTCCCGGACTCCCCCCGCGGTGTGGACGGCTGCGCTCCGGCAAGGGTTTGTGGGGTGCGTCAGGGAGCTGGTGCTGAACGGGAAACCCCAGGACCTGGCGGCGTATGCGCGGCAGCAAGATTCAGGTAGGACGTGGCGGCATGGCTGAACAAGATTTAATATACAAGATGAACTTGAGTTGTCTCAATGATGCAGATACAAGGGTAAATAATTTGTAATACATCACTACATAGTATAAAACAAAGTCGCTTTCTCTGTCCCTATATCCTTATGTCTCCATGTCCCTATGTATGCTTAAATCTTTAAAACTACGCAACGGATTTTGATGCGGGTTTTTTAATAGATAGAGTGATTCAAGAGGAAGGTTTATATGTATAATACATGCATGATATGTGCACCCGTGCGAAGCAGGGGTGCGCGGGCGGATCGCTAGTGTATTATAAATAAAATACACACTTCACTTAGGGAAATAACAAAGATTTTATAATGTCCCAAATCTGCTCGGAGACTACTATTTGGGATATTAAAACCTTAGGGTTTTCGATATTTTCAGCGAAAAAAAACTTGGCGGTTGACAAATTGTTAAGCTTGCCTAAAATCCTATTGTGGTAAATTATATTTTATGTATTTACATATTATATGTGTTAAGTGGAACACAGCGTTGCTGCTTGGCGGCAGAAAAAGGCGTGGTGGTAGTACTTCCCCGGACGAGCCTTTCACAAAGAGCTCTCTACTCTTAAAACTTTTGTAAGAGTTTTCTCTATATTTCCAGCGTCAGTCCGGCCTGCATGCCACATGCTGATGAAGCAGTGCACCAACTCTCCGTGCCAGCACGGCGCCGCCTGCAGCGAGGGCTGGAACCGGCCTCTGTGTGACTGCTCCACCACGGACTACAGCGGACCCACTTGTGGACGAGGTAGGATTAACATTCACGTATGGGACGATCCCCACTGAGAAAAATAATTGTGTGATGAACATATCTATGTTCATACAAGTACAAGCTGTGCTTAGTTTGGAGCTGCATGGTGCTGTGCTGAAAGTCCACCAATATTTATTCGTTGGATCCTGGTTCTTGCTATATTCAAAAGTGGTTGGTCGCGTGGAACTGGCACCTAAAGTCACCTAGTTTTGGGCGTTTCAGGGATCTCCTTGTGATTTTATTGAACAAACATTATTTTGACTGACTTTGAGTCTATATTCTCTATTCCAGAATCCCCCACAATCTTCCTAAACGGCAGCCACCACCTCACGGCCTCGCTGGGCCCGGAGCACAGCACGCAGACGGAGGAGCTGATGCTGCGCTTCAAGACGAACAAGGCCGGTCTGCTGCTGCGCACGGCGTCGGACCACTCCGCAGACAGGATCGAGCTGGCGGTGGCGGCGGGCCGGGTCCGCGCCAGTGTGAGGCTGGGGGATAGAGAAAAGGTATTGAATAGAATCCTACTAATATTATAAACGTGAAAGTTTGTAAGTATGGATGGATGGATGGATGGATGTTTGTTACTCTTTCACGCCGGAACGGCTGAACGGATCTGGATGAAACTTAGCAGAGAGATACGTTTTAGTCTGGAATAACACATAGGCTACATTTATCCCGTGGGAATACCGGGATTTGAATCTGCGCGGGTGAAACCGCGGGGCGCAACTAGTAGAATATAAGTTTATTTGACAAAAACCAACAGAAGAAGCATACAGACAAGGAAGAACAGAAAATAAGGCAGTAGGTAGAGAATACAGTAGATTTACAAAAACTTCACTATCACTATCACTACATAGTATAAAACAAAGTCGCTCTCTCTGTCCCTCTATCCCTATGTCCCTATGTATGCTTAAATCTTTAGAACTACGCAACGGATTTTGATGCGTTTTTTTTAATAGATAGAGTGATTCAAGAGGAAGGTTTATATGTATAATATTGCATGATATAGTAGAAAAACAGTGTGCACCCGTGCGAAGCAGGGGCGCGCGGGCGTCGGGTCGCTAGTAAAAAATTAAAGATAGCCTAGACGCACAAATAACAAGCCTCTCCCTGTGTGAGTAAGTCAAAATGGCTTAGTCTCAGCTTTCCAACAGGGTTAGAGAGCGGTATATTGAAAACCCTGAAACCCTTATTCACTATGACCATTTGCACCGCGATCACAGCTAAGACAAGGCAGCCGGTGTCATACGGTCAGGGCAAAGTATCTTCTATGTCATAGAGAATAAAGCCCAACATCAAGTTTTGACGTTTTACGGGTTGAGGCAAGGAACCTCCTATTGTCATAGTAAATAATGCCCCTGAACTCAACCACTGAACTTGCATAAATACAAAAACTAGTAAAGCAAATTTAAGAATTGAAAAAATTGGTTATGACGAATACAAGAGCGAAAGTGACTCCCGCACGTTTGCGATTTTTCAAAATTGGGATTAGCGATTTTATGTTTTTTAAATGTCGAATCGTGCGAGCGAGAGGTACATTAGGTGTTGTCAATTCTTTAAAATTAAATATGGTTCTTAAAACTGATGGAGCTTTAACATCTTTTTTTTCGGAGGTTGTCACCCCCTCCCAACAGTCCCATTACGCTCGCCTGATGCACTTGTTTCGTCTCTTTTCATGTATCCTCTCCACATGCCCAAACCATCTTAACATAAGTAAAGATCTTTCAGTCTAAAAGTACACGCCCCTTCACTAAACATAGGATCTAGGTAAAGTCATTTGGTACGGTTATAACAATGGAGGGTCGTGCATTTTAGACTGAATTATCACTACCTTTCTCTACCCCGTCTTTTTTCACTCCTTATTTCTGTGTAATCATCAACCAATATTTACTTCAATTTTTATTAGATTTATAGTACTTACTACACTTAAGGAAATCACAGCAGTAGCGCAGCCCCGTATCAAAGGGAAGGTCGCGGGTTCAAGTCCCGCTCGGAGAATAACTTTTGGGACATTATAAAATCTTTGCAATATTTACTTATTAATGTTACGCATCTGTCTTTCTAGAACCTCCTAGCCGGGTCCAACGTGGCCGACGACCACTGGCACACAGTTCGCTTCTCGCGGCGCGCCTCCAACCTCAAACTACAGGTGGACTTGGCACAGCCAGTGCGCGGTATGTTATGTACGTATGCACGGGACGCACCCGCACACTTTTGTTTTGACCCTAAGTAGTGGAGATAAGGTTGGTTTTGGTTTGGCTAGGTTGTTCGGTTTAGATGAATTGGATGAAGAGATGACTTAGCATTACAACAAACTACATACATTTGCTAATAATTTACACAAGTCACGTGAATAAATTTTTGCATTTTACAAACACTGAAACAAAGGACGGCCAAATATAACATTTTGGCACATACCAAATATTACATGACAGGTTAGAAGCGCGTCGTCGCTACTTTCTGACTACCCTCCTTAAATTTCTTCAAATAATCTTAAGTTGGTACTTGGTACTAAGAGATCTGAGGGGATCTACTATGTCTGCGAGATCAAATTCGTGAAACTGTTTCAGTTTCAATTTAAAACAAAGGCTATAAAAGTAGCTAAACGTATATGTATTTGAATGTTTTTCTGAAATAACTTCGACAGTAAATACAACAACCATTTCATAAAAAACCATAAGCAAAACTCAAGAAATTATTGAGTTAATAATATTTATTATAGAATACGATAGAAACTGTACAGTGTATACTGCATTTACGTACACCAACCTAAAGTTCTAATTGGGTTAAAAATGTAAAAATTAAAACTGTACTAACACCCGACAAAAGAGCTAAACCAAACTTAAATTTTAAGCAAATTTGAATTTGCTTTCGAGTGAATTCAAATTCCTGCACTTTTGAAAGTGTATAAATGTTAGACGTCCTATTAGTTGAGTAGTTAGTGCTTTGTTTTAGTTTGTTTCTAGCCGGCACTTCGTACCCACCTTTGTGTTGAGCTTTTGTTTCTTCTTGATTTCTTTCTTCCGTAGAATCCTTTGTGAATGTCTTGTAGATGAAGACTAATATCAGTAGGTACTGTCAGTTGTTATTTGCAACTATTTCATTCAAATCAAATGAAATATATTTCAAAATCAAATATTTTTATTAGGGACACAAACTTATGGTTAAACAATGCAACCGTTGACATGTGCCTAAGTTGCAATTATAATCATTGTTTTGTTGGTCGTTCGTTGCTGTCTTTAACTAAACAACTGTCAGTACTTTCATGTGTTTGTTATTTAATTATTTACCTGTTTTTATTGTATTGATTATTTTCATATCTGAATGTTACATCCTTGATTTATTTAAGTATCTAGATTTTCGAATCATCTGATAAGAACAGGTTTCAAAATGAATTGTGATGAAATAAATCGGTCATGAATACTAAAAGCATTTAGTAACTGTTGTCTAGTCCTTTTTGAGCGTCACTTAGTGCTGAGTGGTTGAATTCTTCTAGTTGCTAATGGTTGACTTCAATAGCCGTCTATCAGCTTCCTGAAACTGTTCTATTTGACTGTACATATCAAAATGGCTGCTAGTTAACCTATCAAGTTACTTTGCTAATTTATTTTTCTTTCGTCAATGTTGTGACTAGGTGTTACCAATTCAATACGTCATAATACTAAACAATTTCTTGTGTTTCCAGCTGAAACTATTTTAGGAAAGGCTTCCACGTTAGAAATATCAACTCTTCATCTAGGAGGACTGTACCACCCTGAAGAAGAAATCCAAATGACGTCAACTCTGCCAAACTTTGTCGGACACTTACAAAAGTTTGTCTTCAATGGAATAAAATACATAGATATGGCGAGGATTCTTGGAGTCGGAAGTTCGGATGAGACGAACAATATCTACGATACATCAAACATAATTTTTACCGGAAAGTTTGTGAAGCAAGACTCTCTATCTGTATACAAATCTGTCACATTCAAATCTAAGCACACATACGTCGGCATGCCATTACTGAAGGCTTATGCTCACACGTATTTAGATTTCTACTTCCGAACAACAGAAATGGATGGTTTGCTTTTCTATAATGGAGGAAAGAAGCAAGACTTTATTGCAATTGAGCTGGTGAATGGTCACATACATTGCGTGTTCAACCTGGGAGATGGAGTGGTGACGATGAAGGACAAACTGAAGAACTTTTTGAACGACAACAGATGGCATTCGGTGTCGGTGAGAAGGCCGACACCCAAGATACACACACTGCAAGTCGACGATGGTCTGGAGATGCACACCACAAGTAAGTTTGTGTATTACTTTAATTGCAGACTGTGGACTTTCTCAGGATTCTGGACTTTTATTTCAAATTTATTGTCACCATTTTCGTTTTTGAAAATATTAATAAGTGGACAATTACTTCACTGCTTAGCTTGCGGATATTTTAATTTATCAATGTTTTATGTAGGCATTATCTCTTAAGAACTATCAGAGTAATCTAATTGAGAGAACACTGGCGGTCCGTCTAGTAGTAGTGACCCCACCTCATGATCCTAAGGTCGTGGATACAAAACCGGTCGTACACCAGTGATTTTTCTCTTCAAAAATATATGTGCGTAGTTCCAGTAACTGCTCTTAAAAAAGCGAAGGAAAACCTTGTGTGGAACAAGTCGTAGAACCTACAAACCTACAAAGTTAGAAAGACTAGAGTTAGAGACTTAGAACTACGTGTGCCAAGTGCTTGGAACTAGCCTCTATGAGACGCACTTAAAATCCTTTCATAACACGACACTATAAGAAGACGAAGTAAAACAATGAAACTAATTAAATTTCAGGTTCCAACCTCATGCTGGAGCTAGACAGTATTCTTTACATTGGCGGAGTGCCCCGGGAGATGTACACATCATTGCCGGTGGGGGTGCTATCGCGGCAAGGGTTTGAAGGATGCATGGCCAGTTTAGACCTTCCTGGCGAGTCACCATCGCTGATGGAAGATGCTGTTGTACCTAGCTCGTCTTTGGGATCTGGTTGTGAAGGTGAGAGCCATGTACCTTCTTCTTTTTAAGAGATTAGCTCTTGGGGTTTTGAAGCAGTTTCCTCCAGTTGAGTCTTCCCAATGCTGCCTCCTTTACTTCCCGAAACGAAATGACAGCGATTCTCTTTTTTATCTGATCTGGCTTATGTAACTATACCATTAACCAGTTAAGCGATATATTTGTAGGACTAAGTGGCCATAGTTTAACGAGTTTCAAATGGACAAAATGAGTAATGGTTTTTTCATACATACGCAGTTCGCATGTCTTCTCGTTTTTCTCCTTATTTTCCTAAAATACGACGAAACATTAAATAACATGCCAAATTAGAGAGGTATTAAGCTATTTATGATGTTACCAGATCACAAAAATTCATATGACGACATGCTTCATATTACGATTCAAAGTAAAATTTTGAGAAAGAAAATTATTTTTTTGTATCTAGAATTTGACATATAGTATTTGACATACCCATTTTGTTGCTTATTCAAATATAAACGCTGAGCGATGCTTAGCTATTACAAGTTCATCACCAAGCCATGTGTGTGATTACTTAGTTACAACGCCATCGCGTCTCGCTTGCCCATAAACTGATTTTGATCAATAGAAAAGCTTTTGTGTCTGGATCATGTCTGGATTCGCAGTATTTACCGTAATTTTATTTATTTACAGGCCCAACAAAATGCACCCACAACACTTGTGCCAACAAAGGTGTCTGTGTGACTCAGTGGAACACCTACGTGTGTGATTGCGATCTCACGTCTTTCACCGGCCCTACGTGCTATGATGGTAAGTTTTGCTAAATATTACAACACTTTCGCGTTTTCCACGTTCTGACTTTAGTCACCAGAGTACTTCTAAATGCGTTGGTAAGTTGAAATAATGTCTTCATTGCATACGACTGCCTTCACAGCTCAGTTGGCAGTAGCTCTGCCTTCTTCACTGTAGGCCGTGGGTTCAATCTCCATACAGAAAAAACATTTGGATGAATGAATTCCTCTGTCCCTATATCCCTATGTCCCTATGTATGCTTTAATCTTTAGAACCACGCAACGGATTTTGATGCGGTTTTTTTAATAGATAGAGTAATTCAAGAGGAAGGTTTAATATGTTTATCACATGTATGATAGTAGAAAAACAATGTGCACCCGTGCGAAGCGCGGGCTGGTCGCTAGTTTTAAATATATTTTTGAGTTTAAAATTATATTAGGTATCTGGTTTCCATATTACAAGCTCTGCTTAGTTTGGGGCTAGATTGCATTATGTTGAAAGTCCAACAATATTTATATTCATTGTTTCTTGTACGCTATGCCGTTTAACAGCCTTTGCATAAACATTTATTGTCTTGACTCCATAAGCAATGGTAGGCATTGGCCTTAACCAATTGTGGTTAAGTTCTAGACTTGTGTCAGATTGACCCAAAAACAGCATGCCACATGATAATCTATTCACTAAAACTAACATCCACAGAGTCAATAGCATACGAGTTCGGACCTGGTCGAGGAATCATCACCTACACGTTCGCCCCCAACGCCCTTGAAGATTCAGACGCTAACAAGATTGCTCTCGGCTTTGTCACCAACAAGGCTGACGCCGTGCTTCTGAGGATCGAGTCTTCGAACACTCAGGATTACATGCAGATGGAAATCGTGAGTGTAAATGGGATGGCAGTTATTGGCTCGTTTGGCACCATACCGGTATTTAATTGTAACAAAAATCATACAAAAGAACAGTAGGAACTATGCCGTAAGTTTGTTGCCTCTTCTAGGCTTTGGTCGCGTTGAAGGCGTGTTTAAGTGATCCCTGTGATTCAACTGAATAAATACCTTTTTGTTTTGGCTTTTTACGTCACAGATTTTTTCTTTAATCTTGAATTAGTACCTACTTGGTACTGGGAGATCTAAATGGATACCGTGCCTGGGGATCGAAGTCGTGAAGCTGTTTCTGTTTGTTGATTTTTTCTTGGCGACTCCAAAAACTTTGTACAAATTTCTCTCTTACAGATCAACGGTAACCTCTTCATGATTTACAACGTGGGTGGTGGTGACCAGCCTCTCGGAGACGAGGCTGCGAAAGTTGATGATGGAGCGTACCACGTGGCTCGGTTCACCAGGAATGGGAGCCGGGCTAGCTTGCATCTGGACAACTACGCTGTCAATATCAGGCATCCGCAAGGTGAAGTAGATTTATTATTGGAGGATGTGAGAGTGCTTTGATTTAAACCATACTAGAATAGGAATTTAGAAATTAAGGTTCCTCGTACGGTTCTACGATTGTAATCGATTCTTGTTATATGTATTTGAATTGAGATAGTTTTTCAAAATGTAAACCCCTTTGGCTGTGTTGAATAGTGATAATATTCTTAAAGAATAAAATCAAGCTATAAATTTCGTGATCTTTCTTATTATTGGTTGTTGGTTGGTTGGCTTTGTTGGTTTTATTTTAAATCAAGAAACTACACCGGGGAACGTTTGTTAACAAACATCTTGATGTTACTCTGGTCTATAATTTATATTGTGCTCACTTGCATATCTATCTTTTTTAGGCGATGTTTACCACATCAAATGGTTGGTGCCATCAATCTTCCTAGTCTCATATTTTAATTTGACGAAACTTGAAAAACCTTTCATTCTACATCAATTTTAGTTGAAATATAACTAGCCATGTTCCAAATACACAAATTTGACAACCTCAGTGGCGCAGCGGGCAAGAGTCCGCCTGCGACGCTAGATGTTGCGGGTTCGATTCCCGCTTCGGAACAAATTTGAGTACGATCTGCAGAAATTTGTTTCGTTGGTTTGGGTGTTTTTTTATGTATAGTTAAAATATCTATCTATGTAAGTATATAATGTATTAAATATATCAGTCATCTAGTACCCATAGCACAGCTAGTAGCTTACTTTGGGGCTAGATTAATTATAAAAAAAAAGTCTTACATTGCGTAGCTCGATCTTTACCAACTGTGTTATTCCAGGAGCAGGCCAGCAGTCGACAGTGTTCAACGGCATGTCCTCGATCACAGTGGGCGGCGGCGCCGGCGGAGTCCGCACCTTCAGCGGCGTCATCGCGGGGCTCGTGGCGGACGGAGTGCGGGTTCTGGACTTGGCAGCCGCTGGTGACCCCTTGGTGTCAGTGCGCGGGGACGCGAGGAGAGCTTCCACTCCGCTGGACAGGGATATTAATAGGATGCAACAGGTGATGAGTGAGAAAAGAGTGCACAGCGAGATGGATGATAGCGGAGAGTGGAAGAAGAAAGTCTTTTTTTCCGGACCCTACTTAGCGTGGGATGAGGGCAGGAAAATGGTAATGACGTATAAATAATAATAAATAAATAATAAATAAATATTGGTGGACTTTCCACACAGCACTATCTAGCCCCAAACTAAGCTTATGCTTGTAATATGGGAACCAGATAGCTGATATACTACTTATAATACTTTTTTTTTGTAAATACATACTTATAATATCATATAACACCCAGACAGAGAACAAACATTTAAGTTCACCACACAAATGTTTGTTCACGGTGGGAATCGAACCCACGACCTACGGCGCAGAAGGCATAGCTACTACCAACTGAGCTACGTAGGCTGTATGAATTCATGTCACGTAAGTATCCCTCCAAGAGTAGTAGAGCTCTTTGAGAAGGGTTCGGACGGGGAAGTACTACCACCACGCCTTTTTCTGCCGCCAAGCAGCAACGCTGTGTTTCGGTTCGAAGTGTGTGGTCACCGGTGTAATTACAGGCACATGAGGCTTAACATCAGTAGTAACTTGATGGGCGCAGGGCACGTTCCTATCGTGCGTGACTTGCTTGGAATGCTTTGTTATAGGTGATGGTTACCACTTTATATCAGATGGGCCATCTGGTTGTTCCGTCAGCTGGTTGTATAAATCCGTCCGTGGCCCCCTCAGACGCCGCCGTCCGGGTACGGCGGGCCGGGCGTGCTGGACGAGCTGGTGTCGTCGGGCGCGGGCTCCGGCTGCCGCGACGACGACGAGGACGCGTGCGTGCTGCCCGACGCAGCCGCGGGCGATGACCTCATCACGCCGGTCTACGTGCCATCCACCAGGCGGCCGCCGTCCCGCACAGGACACAAGGTATGAAGGCGAATACAAGAGCCAATGTGACTCTCGCTCACACGCATACGCATGAAATCACTGAACCCGTTTTCGATAAATACCAAATAAGTTTGTGTGCAATCGTTGCGCACATTTAAGTAAAAAATTCAGTTTTATCGATACAAGTTATTCCAATTCCAAAGTTTTCGAAAACTATTAAAAATAATATTGTAACAATAACTACCACACGTATTGTGTGCAAGCCGTAAGTTTGTTGCCTGTTTTTCTCGGCTTTGGTCGCGTGGAACTGGCACCTAGATTCAATTAGTTTTAAGACGTATCAAAGTGATCCTTGTGATTTTATTAAATACCTTTTGACATTCTCATCAGGGTAACTTAAGTGGAAAACTGATGAAACCATGCGATGATGAGGACTGCATCGAGGGTTCCGGATCGAATCCTGAAGAAATAACAGACCCCGAGAACCCTACCACGTAAGATTTTAAAATTTATATTAAAATCACAGTTATTTCGTAATCAGTATTAACGACAACGTAGACCTAGAAAGCTGAAGTGGCAATAGGAAGGTCATATTATATCTCGGAGAACTGACAACTGCTGGGGAATAAAGGATCTCGAATGGGGCACCATTAACTGAAAGCGTGGTACGCTCGTACGACATTTTTAGAAAATGTAGAGGGATATTTGTCCAGCAGTGGACCTATTCAGGATGGTGATGATAAGTTTTGAATATACCTATTAAAAAAAGCTATAATATTTGGTTGGTGTGTGCTAAAAGAAACTAGACAAATTAGTAATATAAATTTTGACTTTTATCTTATTCCAGTGCTGGTTCCAGCAGCACCCACAGTATGGCAGCCCCTACATCTTCTACCACTGATCACGTTTTCAAGATCAAGACCCTCGACTCCGGTTCTACCGATCATACGACTTCTGGAGAGGCCACCAAAGAAGTCACTGACGGGACTACGCTTCCTGACCACGATAACATGCACGCTGGGACCATTGACCTTGGAACTACGCCTGAAAGAAGGACAACTCCTACAGATGGTAAGGAACACGGTACCTACTCACAATTCAAATAAAATATTTAAAAACAGAGCTTTTCTTTAATATTCGGACCAATCAACATGGCGGGCAATCAATCAACTTAGGCATAGGTAGCCTCAAGTATATTGAATGCTTTAGAGTTAATATCGATATATCGTGACTTACGAGTTGCTCATGCTGATGGCTACTTAACGTCAGGTGGGCCGTCTGCTTGTTCCATCAGCAAAGAGTATTCAATAAAACAATTTTTTGCTGTTATTTTATACACACATAAGAATTGCACTTACTTTAAACAAACGCTACAGACAAAAACGTAATGCTAGGATATCTCTAGAGATGTCCTAGCGATATTGATCTAGATCAATATCACAGATTGTGATTTCGTGCTGTGTTGAGTAAATGACAAAGATAAAACGACTGTTGTAATGACTGTTTTGAACAAACATAATCAATTCCTTAAAACACAGGTCACACGCACACTGGTCTCTTCACGCCCACACAAAACGGCAAGCACACTGAAGAAACCCCGCACACAACCGAAGACGACAACCACATACCAGACTACGAAGATCGCAACGGAAACGAAATTGAAGCGCGATCACCTACCTACGAAATCGACGAGAGAATCCCAGGAAGAGTGCATCCTGATTACAATGGCTATGAACATGAGATTACAACTAAGTGGTACCATCCAAAGACGACGGATAATAGGGTGGTACCACCTGAGTCAGAGTTCTTTGCTACTATCGTTGGTAAGTTGAGTGTATTATGTAGATAGTTCTAGATTCAACAGAAGCGTTTGATATGATTTAACATTTATTTTCTTGATAAGGATAACGAGAACCTACTAGCTAGTGTTTAGTGTTTATTAAGTTTTTGGTAAAAACTCTTAGTTTCTGGAATAATCAGACATATTTGATTTTAACTTTCTAATATTCTAAATAAATTTAGAGTATAGGTTCCATAGAAGGCATGATTCCGGGTCCCATTTCTTTTTGTGATCATGTTTTTAATGGTCACAAATTTAGTATAACGTGCGTTTTGATTGTTTCAGGTATAGTAGCGTCAGTGTTAATAGCGATAATACTGATAGTGATCATAGTGCTCAAGTACATCGTGTTCAAGTTCGACCCCTCGTTCAAGGTCAATGAGGATAAAAACTACCAGCAAGGAGCGAGCGCTGCGTTACTGGGCAACCAGGTCTGTAAAACTATTGAGATATTTATCAAGAACTTTAAACCAGGGTGTGATGGCCGCTAGTTCTGTCCTACTAAATTCAATAGTCACGATCATTGGAAATAAAATTTATGACAACTTTCTGATGACTTCTTCACAGCTCAGTTAGTTACTACTACAGAGCGAGCATTAGAACCACCGACATGCACTGTATGCCGTGGGTTCGATTCTAACCGAGAACAAACATTTGTTATGTTAATTTGTGCTATGAATGTTTTGTTTACTGTCTGGGAGTTATTATAAGTTTTATAATGTTTTCCAGCAAATAAAAACATTCATCTAATTATAATAAAGTGTCTTTACAAAAAAAAATATCTGGTTCCCATATTACAAGCACCTCTTAAAAGGCCCGCAGCGCATCAGCAACGCCCCTGGTGTTTGTTGTCTATGGGCGACGGTGACCACTTCCCATCAGGTGGCCTGTATGCTCGTCTGCCTGCTTTGGCATAGTGCGGCTTGATAGTGCTGTGTGGAATGTCTGCTTCCCTCTAATTTTATTATAATTTGTTCAGGCGCACTCGAGCTACCAAACCGGCACCGCGGGCGGAGCCGTCCGCAACCTGCAGCCGCTGCCGCTGCACCGCAGCACGCCAGCGCCGCTCACGCCGCTGCCGCCGCAGCCCGTCAAACGCGACGGCATCAAGGAGTGGTACGTCTAATGCGACTGATGAGCTGAAACGGTAGTGCGTGTTGGAGACGATGATGCTGAAGCTGTGAAGTTGGATCTTAATGATGAATCATAAATCACAATTGATAGTGATAACCACAAAATAACACGTAACATTTTAAGACTAGAAAAAAAAATAAAAAATAAAAAATGTGGAGCTACTATTGATAGTGATAACCACAACAGTTTACATCAGATCAGAAAAGTTAAATAAAAATGCTGAGTACGGCATTATACAAACATTGAATTTCCGACATTTGCGCCAAAAATATTTTATCTTGTAAAATTTCATCAAAATCCAAGTTCACAGCTTTGATTCAAAAGTGCAAAGTGAAATCCCACCGAAGAAAGAGACAGCTACACAAATTTGCTGCTGTTCGGCATATCAAAGACTAAATAAAGGTGGTGTAAGTGTTAAAGATCTGATCCCGTAGTTGCTTCTACCCTCGTGAAGACTTGTTTGTAAGAGTGTTACGCCACATCAATGTGTAATTAATGTTATCCTTGTCATACTTGTAGATTATGAATGAGACAAAACAACTGTCGATAAAGATGCAACTATTAAATACGATGAAATGGAACTAAAAATGATTGTTATCATCAACGGTTATTGAGAAGTAATTTTGCTTTAAAGCGTAAGAAGATAATGTAAGAGAAGAAATACTGACTGATTCACAAGTGTTTAATATTGTAAATATTAATGATTGTAATAATGATAGAACCACTTGTGCGATCGAAATGTGCAAATGATCAGTACTTACAACTTAAAATCTGGAATTGTATTGTATGAAAACTGATTTTAAAGCTATTTTTTTGTTTGTATGCTATCTTGATCTGTACATTGCTAATATGGTTCGTATTTGCAACTTTTCTATCTTATTACATTGCCTTTGATAGTTTTATCCTAAACTAATGTTATTTGGTTTTAGATCTTTATTCCACAGTAAGACATCAAAATTTGATTCTCTTATTTTAGCTTTTGTTGAGTTGAAACATTGATAAACCTTACGTTTAAGAAACAATGTGAGATTTTGATGTCCTACTGTCATGATCTTCGCCATATGAATAATGATCAAATAGCCTGCCAGCAGGTAAATGAAGCATATCGTTCTATTGAAGACTACAATACTTTTACAAATTCAATAATCTTTCCTATATTTATTAGAAAATATACAACATTTTTTAGATGAATGCGGCGAGTAGTGAATTAGAAATGATATCATATTCACGGAAAGTTAAGATCTAAATTTGCTTGGAGTTTGTACATTATCGTAGGTTGCGTAAAATGTACGAGCTTGTAGATTTGGTATGGAAGATAGATAGATGTTTGTTTTGATTTCAATTTTCAAGTTAAACATAATGTTGCTCAAATCCTAAACTTCAAAATTCCTAACTATTCAGAGGCCTAATACCAAAATACAATCTACAAAGAAATAAGAAGTTTAAATTTATATCAGAAATCAAATAAATCTTCTTGTTATTGTTAAAGTTTTGATATGAAAATAAAACATCAAATCACGCTAAAGTTAAGATTTTGAGATCCTCAAGTTTCACGGTAAACATTAAAAATAATAGGCAAACAACATATGACTTTGTTATCGTCAGATTCTGCCTTTAATCAGGCATTTATAACATTTCAAAAGTCACATGAAACTATTTATACAATAGTTTCATGTGAACTCTTATTTATTTAAAAAATATTAGGGTTTTCACAAGGACCCTTCCTGATCCCACTTTCTTTTCTTCTTAAAAACAAAGTGTTGTTCCAATCTAGTTTGGCTCTCCCTTCATTATGCATACGTTTTCTCTCATTGCAAATAAAAAACTGCTTTATATAATAAAAACTAGAGTTTGTAACATCCACCGTCCCATTTTCCTCTTTCCGATTAACTTGAATTAGCTTTAAAACTAAGACAAAAACGTATTTATATAGATTGTTATGAAGCACAGGTTCTAGGTATTTAAAGTTGCATTTATTGTAAATAGTTATCAATTATTACGATGTAAGTAAGCGGTACAGTACGGTGTATTATCACACTCGTTTTAAGGCACAAAATGTTAGAAAACAGTTTTATTGTCAATTTTAGTGATAAAGTTAACTGGTTAAAATGTGTAATTATTTGTACCATTAAATAAATAAGAAATTCATGATGATTTTTTATAGGTTCAATAGTTTACATCAATGATAATATAAATACTCTAGTGTCAAAAATTGGATCTGTTAAAATCCAAAATGGACATTAAATATAACTTTGAGTTGTAATAATAATTTTATGAAGTTGTTACCAGACGATTTCGGTCGGACCAAGTTTTGTTTCATACTAAAACAACCGTTTTGAAAAATAAATATAATGTAAATTACAGTGCAAAGATTGTTTTATTTTGTGCATGTTCAATAATCGACATAGAACGGGAACGCAGGGCGTTGGCGGCTAGAAGTAATATGCTGGCACGCAGGTTTGCTCGTTGCAGTAGGCAAGTGAAAATCACTCTTTTCAAAGCCTACTGCCAATCTTTCTACACGAGCAGCCTGTGGGTCAGCCATACGAAAAAGTCGCTTAATGTACTGCGTGTCCAATATAACAATGGATTCAGGATGCTGATGGGGCTGCCTCGCTTCTGCAGCGCTTCGAGCATGTTTGCGGAGGCGCGAGTCGATGGCTTTCATGCCGTCGTCCGACAGACTGCCTCACTGCTCAGCAGAGTGCGGGGCAGCACCAACACCATCCTGAACGTCATGGCGGACAGGTACGACTCACCTATTTTTAAATCCTTCATTCGAGTTCTGGTTGGATAGACTACCTACGAGTCTATTTGACCGGTACTCAGTGAAGGACACAAAATAAAATGCATAATAAATTTTAATTTTAGTAATTTTATTAATAGGTAACTCAATATTGTACTAACACATTTGACATGTTTAATTAAGTTTACTAACAAATTATGGATTGACATCTGAAATAAATAAATTGAATTGAATTGAATAATTAGATCCAAAATGTTCCATACGAAAAGAATTCCGACAATTTCATAGCGTTACGCTGTGAAATTGTCGGAATTTTCCTGTCCGTTCCCATTTCATGTTTGACGACCTAATATGGCATTCTTTTTTATAATCGAAATATAAATAAACACAGAACATAACACAATATTCCTAACACATCACTAGGTTTACCTGTATCGGGGACGAATAGGTATCGTACGATCCAACCACTCCACGTAGATCACGAAAACATTTTATCCCGCCCACTCGGGAATCAAACTATTTTGTCTCGAACAGAAAATCACCCGTGGCGCCTCAATACGTCATTTAAAAATTCAAATTATGCCATGCCAAAAATATACCAAAACTGTATTATTATAACATACCAATTATTTTATTACTCTAATCAGAAACAACCCTTATTAGGTTTACCTAATAAGAGTTACTTTAATAAGACTGTTGTAAACAACAGAACCTCTTTAAAGGTACCCATGAACTTTAAAAAATAATAAGCAACCTTGTCTTTGAAAATTTGATAAATATCACAAAACAAATTAGGTACAAAGAAAATAACTTTAAATTATAGCTAACTGCTCTGAAAGTTCAAAGCTGTTGCAGTGGTCGTGAATCACTTTTGCAGGCCCCTTTATAACCATTTCACTCGAGTCACTACAAAGATGCACACACAACTGCTGTTGTTATTTCTCGTTCATGCTATTTCTTCGAGCATAAGTGAAAACCCGCTGTTAATGACAACTGGAAATTCTGGCCAAATAGCAAAAACAGCTGAATGCGTTTTAAAACTATCCGCAAAATACTTTGTCGAGAAAAAGGCGCTAAGCGGCAGCATTGTGATAATCAACATAAACTCTTATACATCCACGACACAAAGGCTATTGTTGCAGACCATCCACGGTGGCATGCAGTACTCCGTTATGGTAAAAGATTCTTTTTATCCGCATGCAAACGCCTCGCATTTTCCTGAGAAAGCAAAAAATTATATGTTGATTTTGGAAGAGAAATCTGAGCTGAATAGAAATATATTGCAGCTGAATAAGTTACCGACTTGGAACCCGCTCGCAAAGGCCATAGTTTTCTACCAAGCTAAGGAAAACGAGGACGGCGAAAGAACAGCTATTGAATTCATTAATGTATTGAGAGAGTATAAACTTTTCATAACTATTATATTCATTTATGACGAAGCTAACGGCAACGTTGTGTCGTACACTTGGAGACCGTACAGTGAAGTCAATTGTGGGGGAAAATGCAATTCTGTATACATTTTAGATATTTGCAAGGAAAACGAAATAGCACAGTATGCTGTGCCAGAAAACATGTTTCCGATTGATTTGAAAGGATGCCCATTGATCACATATGCTGTGATATCAGAGCCGTATGTAATGCCTCCAATCAGAAAACTTACAAACACCAACTATGATAATGCATACCAATTTGATAAAGGAGGAGAAATAAATCTAGTCAAAATCATCGCTAAGTTCACAAACATGAGTTTAGTTGTGAGAAAATCTGAGATCGCAGAAAACTGGGGAAACATCTACTGGAACGGTTCAGCTACAGGAGCGTACAGTATACTCAGAAATGACTCAGCTGATTTAGTTATTGGAAATATCGAAGTGACAAGAACAATTCGAAAATGGTTTCATCCCACCGTGAGCTACACTCAAGATGAAATGACATGGTGTGTCCCAAAAGCGGGGCAAGCATCCACTTGGAACAATTTGGTGATAATATTTCAGTGGTCCACATGGGTCGCTACTATCGTGAGTGTTTTCGCAATGGGCATAATATTTCACACTTTATATTACAGGGAGCACAATGGGAAAGTAACCAAATGGCCAACGAATTCATTACTGCTGACGCTTAGCATGTTGCTCGGCTGGGGTGCGACGTTCGAGCCAAAAAGCGCAACTTTCCGCATTTTAATGTTCATTTGGCTCTGTTTCAGTATAAACATGGGAATCTCTTACGAATCTTTTCTGCGGAGCTTCCTAATGCACCCGCGATTTGAAAAGCAGATAAGTAGCGAAACAGATCTTATTCAGTCCAGGATGCCGTTTGGCGGTCGGGAGATTTACCGTTCCTATTTCGAGACCAATAACGCAAGCTCCTTTTATTTCTATCGCAAATATAACTCGACGACGTTCGGCGAAGGGGTAAAACGGTCTGCTTTTGGCAAGAATTTTGCAGTCGTGTCTTCCAAGAGGCAGGCTGTCTACCAAGATCAGAAGTTGGGGAAAGGAGCTCCGCTGATTTACTGCTTTCCTGAGAGCGACAACTTGTATAAGTATGGAGTAGTCTTGCTCGCTCGTCAATGGTTTCCTATGCTCGAGCGGTTTAATAATATTATTCGCAGTATGTCGGAGAACGGTTTGATAGACAAGTGGAATGAAGAGTTATTGATACACAGGGCTGGCATTGAATCAGCGAGTGAAATAGTTCCGTTAGGGGTACCACACTTGCTCGGAGCATTTATGTTTATAGGGTTGATGTATGGAGCAAGTGTGCTCATATTTTTGGGTGAGTTAGCGTTTGGTTATTATGAGAAGAGAAAAAGAAATGGAAGCCGATTGATAAAAATCGTCGGCAATCGAAGGAACAGAATTGCATTTTAATTTATTTAGAAATAAATAAATAATGCTGGACAATCCACACAGCACTATCTAGCCCCAAAGTAAGCTACTCAAAGCTTGTGTTATGGGTACTAGATAACTGATATATTTAATACATTAAACACTTACATAGATATATGTTTTATATTATAAATAGAAAACACCCAGATCAACGGAACAAATAATAAGAAAGAAAAAATAATAAGGGCCGCTTGTACAGCGATCACTTATCGCACTTAGGAAGCTAATTACGATTAAATTTAGTCAAAAGATGAGAAGTCTTTAAACTTGATTAGCAAACTTTCAGACAATGGAAATGATGTTTGATTGGAATTGTTTTGAATGGAATTAACTTTGAATAACGTGTTTAATAAAATGAGATCGCTTGGCTAGTATTTACGGTAGAGCCTCAAACAGAAAAAAATATATATATTTCTGTGGGTAAAGTAGAAGAATAAATAGCAGTATAAAATGTTCCTCTATACGGTTTTTATTTTAACACGTTCCCAATTAGGCAGGTACTATCTCTGTGAATATGATACAGTGTGCGTAGGTATATTAGAGCCACAAAATGTACGTTCAATTCCCCCTAACTGTTCCTTAGGGATGTGCGCAATATTCAGAAACAAATTTCGAAGGGGGCGTGCTATACATAATTTTTCGCTGTTTTGGCGTGTTTCGTTAAGGTGTTGGTAATTTAAGAGCCATATTGGAGATGAAAATTGATATTGCATCCGGGTACGGACCACTTCAGTGTGTTTCCAACTCCCCGAAAGCGGGGTAGCTGAAACTTGGTATGACGGTATATTGAATGTTTTTGTTTACTTTTCTTTAAGCCGAAGTAGCGTTAAGATTGTCAAAATTCACAGACTCATAAAAATTAAAGCTTTTTTCACCACAAAAATACAAATAAAATAAATGTTTATCTTTGTATTTAAGACTAGTTGCGCCCTGCGGTTTTACCCGCGCAGATTTAAATCCCAGAATTCCCACGCGATAAAAAGTAGCCTATGTGCTATTCCAAACTATAATCTATCTCTCTGCCAAGTTTCATCCAGATCCGTTCAGCCGTCCCGGCGTGAAAGAGTAACAAACATCCATCCATCGTCCATCCATCCATGCTTACAAACTTGCGTTTATAATATAAGTAGGTTAAATCCACATAGTATAATTATGTATAGACAGGGTATTTCCTAAAAAATAACTCACACATAACAATTGGAAGTAAAAAAAGAAATGCATAAAGTAAAAATGTGTATGAATAAAAGATTTCTGTATTCAAGAAAAATACAAGCTTGTACTTACACTACGATAATTTAGCAGTGACATCTTGTTCAATTTCTCAAACATTCGGAGATATAACCATTTCATAGTAATGAAGATAAGTTTTCACTAATGATTGGGCACATACTGCTATATTTAGTTGACAACTGTATCTAGAGACCCAGTTTCACCAGTTGTTTAAAGATGTGGTGAATTCAGAATTTTCTTCTCTTTTCAACCTGGCTTTTTTTTGTACACTAACCCCATGTTGAGTCACTTGCTATCTCTATATAAATTGAAGTAAAAGCTGAAATAGCAAGTGACTTGACAGCCGATTAGTGTTGATCGCGCTTGCAGAAAATTTGCATTATTCTTGTGTAGCTATAGATTGATCTACATACTAGCGACCCGCACGCGCGCCCCTGCTTCGCACGGGTGCACATATCATGCATGTATTATACATATAAACCTTCCTCTTGAATCACTCTAACTATTAAAAAACCGCATCAAAATCCGTTGCGTAGTTTTAAAGATTTAAATAAAATAAATAAATAATGCTGGACAATCCACACAGCACTATCTAGCCCCAAAGTAAGCTATTCAAAGCTTGTGTTATGGGTACTAGATAACTGATATATTTAATACATTATATACTTACATAGACAGATAATTTTTACTATACATAGAAAACACCCAGACCTTCGGAACAAATTTCTGCAGATCGTACACAAATTTGTTCCAAGGCGGGAATCGAACCCACGACCTCTTGCGTCGCAGGCAAGCCCTCGCCCGCTGCGCCAGAGGTCGTCAAGGTTTAAGCATACATAGGGACATGGGGACATAGAGATATAGGGACAGAGAAAGCGACTTTGTTTTATACTATGTAGTGATAGTGACAAGGACATTTTAATATAGTATTACTACTAAATAAATTATTACCCCCTCTTAATATCTTCGGGTAGGTTTTGGTGTATACAGATTGCTCTTAAAACATGCAGACGGCCCACCTGATGTTAAGTGGTAATCATCACGTATAACAGTATTTTCCAGTAGTTTTCAGCTAATAGCAAAGTTTGAATGCAGATAACTTTGGTTTAAAATAAATATGGCAATAAATATAGTGCTTGCAAGTTTAACCCTTGGTAAACCGTAGGTTAATTCCTTGGTAGAAGTGGCCCAAAAGCAGCAATTTATCTCGACTAACGTTTGAGAGTGACACGTAGGGCCCCATTTGTTACTTCCACTATTATATTAAATTCAGTAGTTTTAAATTATATGACGTTGGTTTTGCTGATGGGGTGACTGTGACATCAGTACGTTTGGAGGATTTGTGGGTAAAGTTCTTTGGTTTTGCTGCAGTGGAAATAAGGTTTTGCGTGTTGAATTTAAAAATGTGTTCTGCAGCGTCCAAGAACAAAAAATTATGTATTTTGAACTTTAGATATTTTTTTTCTGATGTTTGTGGCTTGATGACGTCATAGCGACTAGACCGATTTTGATTAAACTTGGAGTAGAAATAGATCATGATCAGTAATAGACAGTTTGATGTAAACGAATAGGTGTAAAGAATTATATTTATGGTCATTCGACAGACAATCTTGGCGGTGCCTTCATAAAACAAACATTGACCCACCTGATGTTAAGTAGTAACCGCCACCTAAGGTAGTTTTTTTTTAGTTAATTCAGTCTTAGCAAAGTCGGCTGGCATTTGTTTTAAAGAAAATGATCGTGGTTTCATTCAAACCTTACGAAACCTTTTCGTTCAAATACGGAATCACTTTTAGACTTTCGTCTTTATTGCTCTCTAAGCAATAGGAACTAGATGATACCTCAAAATAACGCTAGAATAAACAATTGATACTGAAAAAGTTCCCAAGATAACAGAAAAGGAATCTAAAATAGATACGAGCATCACTCTTGGTAAAAGTCAGTGATAGTACCTACCTACCGAGGAACTAAGAGTAGTAGAACTCTTTGTGAAGGGCTCGTCCGGGGAAGTACTACCACCACGCCTTTTTCTGCCGCCAAGCAGCAACGCTGTGTTTCGGTTTGAAGAGTGTGGTCGCCGGCGTAATTACAGGCACATGAGGCTTAACATCTGTATGCCTCAAGTTGATGGACGCAGGGCAGTGCATCGTAGGGCACGATCCTATCGAGCGTGACTTGCGAGGCAATGCTTTGTTATAGGCGATGGTTACCACTTAACATCAGGTGGGCCATCTGCTTGTTCCATCAGCTGGTTGTATAAAAAAAAACTATTTTTCAGAGAGCTCTATCACTTCATGCTTTTAATGCCTAATTAGGTGCAAGGCTTGACAAACACTGCAAAAGCTCAGATCTAAAATTAAAAATGTCACGTGACTCAAGTAGGTACGTACCTACCGAGAGAAATGGAAACATCTGCCTGTCAAGACCACCTACAGAGACAGACGAATATACCATTCATCTTTATTCACAGCTCACGCTCACACACACAATAACTTGTGCCTCCAGGAATAGGATTCAAAATTGCTCGGCTAATATGTCAAGAATTTTGCTCGAATGAAGCATATAGAACTTTATGAACTTTGAGATGCTTAGAATAGGGTTAAGAATAGCGTAGGAGTTTTGGAAGACACATGATAATTTATGGAAGTCTTATCACATAGAAATAAAGTAGGTATTCGCGTGTGCGAAATGAAAAATGAATTTTTAATCACGTGAGGCGTTTTTGTTCTCTGTGCATTCTTTGTTGATATAATTTTCAGTTATGTTCAATCCGAGAGTAATATTGTATTATGCAATTATTAGTTATGATCAGAAAATCACTAGATCCACCATGATAACCCTATTTAACTAGTTGCGCCCCGCGGTTTCACCCGGCAGATTTAAATCTCAGTATGCTCACAGGATATCACTGAGAAAAACGAAATTCTGGCGTAAGGTTAATAAAGTCTTACACGGTTATAATGTAATTACGTAGGGCGAGTTTGTACAATTACCTTCGTTTTGACATAACTAAGTGAATACGTTAAAACGATACCGTCTATTAGCTGGTCGCAAAACAACCAAATCAACTTTATGGTAAAGCGTTTTAGGAATTGAATCTTATCTTGTTAATAACGCAGTGCTGACGGTTAAAAACACTATTCGCTTCCGGCGGTAAATTTTCGGCGTATGTTGCCGTAAAGAAGGCATTTGTTGCCGTAAAGAAGGCATTATCCGCTTTTATAAAAAGTTTAAAAGCCAAAAAGGTACCAAAAAGGTACAATCCTAGATCGCGCTGACGAAAACGCACGGGAAATATGTATAAGGCCGCACTTTACTGTACAGTTCGAAAATCAATGAGATGTATAAAACATGTAAAAAGATGTGTTAGTATGTCATTGGGTTATTTCACCACCACTAATACGCAATACTAATGCGCTAATAGCAAAGCTAGTGCGCTAGCTAGTCTAGCTAGCTACCTTGGCTGTTGTCTATCTACCCAGTAGGTAGTAGCGATGGGTCGTACTTGTATTAATCACGTACCAGGCCTAGGCAGCGCTTCCACCTTTGCGTACCTTGTTCAGATACCAGGTCTTCAAGTACTTGGATAGTTTTATGGACTGACTTGGATCATAGCATAGTACGTACTCGGCCCGCAGCAAGCACCACCATTCCCACGGTATTTTAGTACTTTGGAACTTCCAATACTTAGCGCAATGCGCAATACGTACCTACGTAAAGTCCGCGTCACGCAAAAAGAACGCCGGAAGGTGTGTGGGGGGGGGGGGGGGGTTGATGCCGCGAGTATTTTGTATGCGCAAACACATCCCCTCCACTGTTTTCCAGCGTTATTTTTGGTTGACGCGCACTATAGGTACTACGTAACGTATATCTACCTACTAGTACTACACATACCTACTTAAATAAAGTACATAGGCGATATAATAGGTAGGTAGCTACATAGGATAGGTACATAGCTTAATGTGTAGCGAGCGTAGCGTTACCTAGGTATATACTCTTTGGTGTGTAGGTAGGTAGGTATGTAATCAACTCGGGAATATTTTTTTCCTAAAAATGAAGGACTTGAACGATGTACCTACCTACCTACCTACGCGTTTTTCGCGACGCGGTCGGGCATATTGCCGTCGGCCTAAACTTTAATCCAGCAGTGGAGGCCCAGAGAGTTCAGAAAAAGGTGGGATACGCTTGTTGAACTCTCTGAAGAGAACTAGAAGAGGAAGGTACCTAGGTACCATAACTAAGCAAAGTTAAAACTCCTAGGTATTTAAACAGTTTTTATAAGTAAGGCTGTAAGTTTGTAAGTAGGTAAGTAAGGTACTCACAGAAGTTAGTAAAAATGACTCATTAGGTACCTACTGCACACACAACACAACGCACAATAAATAAACTGACGAATAAAAAGGACCCAATTTACTCAATTTGAAAAAAAAATCTAAGTACGTGCGATAATGTATCTTATTCTTATGGTATTAGAAGGAGTCAGAGCTGTAATATTATAATGGCACTTGTACGTTTTTATTTTGCAAGTTCAAGAGTTCAAAGTCTTAAATCACAATCAAAAATGCGTCTTATGTATATGTATCTACCTAGCTACTAGCTAGCCTGCATAATACAGAGCGAGGGTGACGTATCATTCCTTCTTACTTGCCCGTGAACTGCCGCCGCGTGGCGCAGCTCGGCGACGCGACGGGACTCGGGACCTGACCGACCGACATCTCCTCCTCCCTCCTCCTCGCTCATCGCATCGCCCCGCGCCCGGCCTTGTTCAACAAGGTTTGCGCGTACCAGGGCGACGCGATGCTTGCCTCGAAGTATCAATGAAAATACCTGGTATTTATACTAGGTCGAGTAAATACGCTTCATCCCTACAATCGACACGTACCGAGTACCGGTACCTTGTTCGACCCAATAGTCGAATTAGGTACGCGTAATCGCATGGAAATACCTGGTATTTATACCAGGTCGAGTAAATACGCTTCATCCCTAGTAGGTAGCGTAGCATAGCTAGTGGCTCTCGTCAGAGTATTATTATATTCCTTGGCTAGTGGCTAGTAGCCACTGGCTAAGGGCTACGGCTAGCTACAGTAGCTACCTATCCACTAAGCACTGCTCTTGTACGGCTGGTACGTACAATATGCCATATTGTTGAACGTTAGGTATTATTATTATTATATATAATACGGTATAAAACGCCTTACGAGAAGGCGTTGCTGACTTGAGATGCGTCCAATATTGCCCTTGGAAAGATTTGCGTGTTTGCTGAGCTACCTTGCTTATTTTTCGCCTTACCAGAAGTTGAATGCCGCCGTCAGTACCTCGATCTTTAACTGACCTACCGAATTTATCGTAGATATGTTACGGTTAATATGTTCAATACTAAGAATAAATCGTAGTTTGGAGAAACTTATTCATGGTATACCTTCTTTTTAAATTTACTTACCCTGTAAATCGTATAACGTCTTCTGCCTAGAAGGCGTTTATGTTGGTTATTACTGTTGGTCGGTTTTTAGCCTTCAAACCTACGAAATCGATCGTAATGACGGCACTTTCAGCTTTACATTTTTCTCAGTATAAAAAGTAGCCTATGTGCTATTCCAGACTATAATCTGCTCTCTGCAAGTTTCATCCAGATCCGTTCAGCCGTTCTGGCGTGAAAGAGTAATAATAAACATCCATCCATCCATCTTTACTTACAAACTTTCGCGTTTATAATAGTAGTAGGATGTGATCTTTCTGATGCAAAAAAAACAAACAGTTAAGTTTTTTTGTCAAATACTAATGACACCGCGAACTTCGTACCGCCTTTTTCTGTTAGATTACTTAATGTATTATATAGCTTCAATAGTGTAGGTATTTTATTATATTGTAACGAGGATCATACAAAAGAGCGATAGATACCAAGCCGAGTTTGTTGCCTGTTCTTCTCGGTGTTGGTCGCGTGGAACTGGCACTAGAGTCACCTAGTTTTAAGACGGTTCAAGATGATCCTTGTGATTTTATTGAATAAACATATTTTGACTTTGACTTTGACTTTGACCTAACAGTCAATGAATCAGAGATGTTTGACAGTGACGAAATCCGTGTCAGATTTTCGACAGTGACGAAATCCGTGTCAGATTTTGGATAGCTATGAAATCCGTGAACATTTTGTTTTATTTAATTTTCCAATGTTTTTAATAATCATTATCCTATTGCGGACGAAAACAAATCCAAAAACTAAATCATAAAAACTGGTCTAGCCGTTTTTCCCAAGTTATCAATCGTGCAACTGACGCGAATTTTTTTATTTAAAAAGATGACTTGAGTGAATTTTTTTCAAATTTCGACCTAAGTATCAGTTGTTGAAATATTGATGGACTTTCCACACGGCACTATTGAGCTCCAAACTCAGTATAGCTTGTAATATGCAAACCAGACAGTTGATATAATACATATATAATGATAATAATACATACTTTATGTTTTTCGTAAAGACACATCTACCTACTTATAGTACATAATAACACACAGACAGAGTACAAACATGTTTTGGGCTACAAACAGCCAAGGAATATAGACATATCAGCCCTGCTTAGCTGTGACGGCTGTCAATATTAATAGACACTCAGAAATAACTCAGTGGCTACCAACTGTCGTCAAACGAGTTATTAAACACCACTGCAAAGTTAGCCTATCACGAATTTTATCACCCTTTATCTCATCCTGGGGTAAAACAATTGGAACGGCTCAGTCCAATTTATCAGTACTTTAAAGTTCGACAAACTTCAACGGCAAGTATTCTACAGAAAAGTAATTTGAACTAAGTGGAAATCATATAAGAAGTTTTATACTCAGACTAAGCCGTAGAGTTAGGTATGTAAGTTGTAAAAATTTCCATCAAACCTGAAACTAGCGCAGTCGTGTTCAGAAGTGGCTGAGCAACTTATATTATTTAAAAGTGAAATGCATTAATATCTTTCATTATATTGACTGCATACCTAATGGACTAACAATAGTCGTAGGATGTAATTATATGCATCAAATATCACTTCACTACATAGTATAAAACAAAGTCGCTTTCTCTGTCCCTATATCCCTATGTCCCTATGTATGCTTAAATCTTTAGAACTACGCAACGGATTTTGATGCGGTTTTTTTTAATAGATAGAGTGATTCAAGAGGAAGGTTTATATTTATAATACATGCATGATATGTGCACCCGTGCGAAGCAGGGGCGCGCGGCCGGGTCGCTAGTAACTTATAAAATTGATAAAACAAGCCTTCATGGCTCAGTTTGTAGTACTCTGCCTTCTACGCCGTAGGCCGTGGGTTCGATCCCCACTGAGAATAAACACATTTGTGTGATTTACATACAGGTTTTTTTCTGTTAGTGTTATATAATCTTAAAATTATTTCCCATAAGCTTTGGCTTAGTTTAGGGTGATATGACTCACACCAATATAACTATAATTTATTAATGTATTGGTATTTATCTAAAAATAATGGCTAACATTACTTTAGATAACGAAAGCTTTGTACAAATGTGAAACATTTATTAACAAAACTATTTGTTCAAAGGTTAATAATATTATTAATTCCATTTAAAGCTTTTTTATAATTCAGGTTGTGAAGCCACTTTTGTTGGTACCTTGTGCAGAGCTCCGTAACTTTTATATTTCGAAGTGGATTCAATAAATATCTGCGAAATTTTAGTGTTTCAACTAAACTTTATAAATTGTTTATTAATTCCAACATGGATCTGTGCTGTGTGGATGTGGCATTAGACCTTAATGTTTATTCTGTTAAATATAGGGTAAAATATAGGGTAAAATATAGGGTAAAATATAGGGTAAAATATAGGGTAAAATATAGGGTAAAATATAGGGTAAAATATAGGGTAAAATATAGGGTAAATTAATGAGTTGAGATGCTGCCTGTTACTGTAGCTATTCTACACTAAGTAGATAAAGATTTCCACCAATTAACCTTAGAATGAATATTTAAAGTTGAATACTTTTTTATTTGTTTATTTTTGGGAAAACCAACAGCTCAAAAAACAGAAAAGAAAACAAAATAGTAGCGTAAGGCCAATAACAGGTTTTCACGTATAGAAAAGAAAACATAATAGATACAAAAAGGTGTGAACGGAACATAGTAGATAACAAGTACATACAACGCTGTGTTTCGGTTTGAAGAGTGTGGTCGCCGGTGTAATTACAGGCACATGAGGCTTAACATCTGTATGCCTCAAGTTGATGGACGCAGGGCAGAGCATCGTAGGGCACGTTCCTATTGTGCGTGACCTACGGGGCAATGTTTTGTTTATAGGTGATGGTTACCACTTAACATCAGGTGGGCCATCTGCTTGTTCCATCAGCTAGTTGTATAAAAAAAAAAAAACAAAATTAAGATCAATTATATACCAAAGTAAGGATTATTATTGTTAATATTAGTAGCAAAGTAAGGATATCCACTATAATTTTAGGAAAAGAAGTTCTGTCGCCAGCCGCTGTCTCGCAGTTAATTTTTATTCAGTTATGTCGTTTTTTACAGTTTTAATTTAAAAGTGAAATTCCTGAGTTTCTTATGTGGTTGATTGTGAATGAGTCACAAATATCTCAACATTGTAACTTTCCTTTTACATTGTATCACTACATAGTATAAAACAAAGTCGCGTTCTCTGTCCCTATATCCCTATGTGTGCTTAAATCTTTAGAACTTTTGCGGTTTTTTATAGATAGAGTGATTCAAGAGGAAGGTTTATATGTATAATACATGCATGATATAGTGGAAAAACAATGTGCACCCGTGCGAAGCAGGGGCGCGCGGGCGGGTCGCTAGTATATTATAAAGGAAGGATAGTTAGATATACAATCCTATCCACAGTTTCGCACGCCGCGACATGAATTTAGAATGTAACTTACGAGTGGGTATAATGGAGTATGCAATAGGTATTTTGGGTAGTTTACCCTCGACTGGTCGAGTGCCTATTTCGGCGGAGTTACCAACTTCGTTACATATATGTGCTGAATTTTCTAGTGTTACTCGGGGCTCAAACTATATTTCGCTTACCTTATGAATTATGGAATAATGGATGTTTTAGCTATGAAGGGGCTTATCGTACCTATATGTTATTCAACAACACTTAAGCTGGTTTCTAAAAGGCCGATCAACACTAATCGGCTGTCAAGTCACTTGCTATCTCTATCTAACTTGAAGCAAAAGCTGAAATATTAAGTGACGTTGATCGGCCTTTCAGAAACCGGGCGTTAGTAAAATATATTTAAATCACTCACTCTATAATAATCACATTTAACGCTTTTAATCTATCCGTTTCTCTACTAATGTGCTAAGTTTTTTTTTGCACTTTTTTTAAGTCATTAAATAAATAAATAAATATTGGTGGACTTTTCATACAGCACTATCTAGCCCCAAACTAAGCTTATGCTTGTAATATGGGAACCAGATAGCTGAATACTACTTATAATACTTTTTTTTTGTAAATACATACTTATAATATTATATAACACCCAGACAGAGAACAAACATTTATGTTCATCACACAAATGTTTGTTCACGGTGGGAATCGAACCCACGACCTACGGCGCAGAAGGCAGAGCTACTACCAACTGAGCTACGTAGGCTGTCAAATAAAAACTCTTCGTGCGTGGCTTGACAGGGGAGTACGCCACCATGGCTATTTCTGTCTCCAAGCTACGTTGCTGTGTTTCGGTTTGATTGCCGCTGAAATTACAGGTACATGCCTAATATTGATAGAAGCAGGGCAGTGTATCGAAGGGCGCGTGCTATCATGCATGACTTTGCAATGCTTTATTGTGCTATATATCTATCTGCTTAATCCACCAGCAATAGGTATACACTCCATGTGAAGTGAAGAGTTCATCCAGATCCAGAGACTGTCCATCAAAATAGGCTCACTTCTTGGCAACCCGCCCACGCCACGTTAAATTATATTGCAACTGATAGTATGAGTTTAGCTTGTGTGCTCTTGAGTCAAAATGAACAACAGTGCAGCGGCACAAAGGCTACGTTTCAACTGAGTCGTGTGGGAAAAATTCTATTTGTGTGCAGTGCCTTTGTGGGGTGGGATAAAATGGTAGCTTGCGGTGAGAATTTTGATGAGGATGAAAAACTGTCTTATTATTCTTCTTCCTTGCTCCTTATGGTCTTCCTTCATATAAGGCAGTATCAGGCCCCAAGCATGATCACCAAGGAACTTAATTATATTTGTTCTTAGCAGAATACAGATGAATTTGATGTTCGTCGCGAAAACGTATCATATCCAAAACTACAACAAAATACGGTTGAATTATAGGTACGATATTTTAATACAACAAATGTTAAATATATTGGTGGTCTTTCTTTTCTTTCTTCTTTTTATGGCTCCTGTCATAGACAATCTTGCCAATGTCAAGTGATTCAGAGATTATACTCTTTGTAGTTATGTTTCTAGTCACGTCAGTCCAAAGTCGAGCGAGTCAGTCGAATGTTTTGAAGAAAATGGTGGCGGTTTCTTCAAAACATTTGAAACATTTTCGGTCAAATCACGATATCACATAATACACTTTCATTTCAAATGCTTACACTTTGTGCTAAGACCACAAGTAATGTTGGTTAAAATACCACCAAAATTACACAACACAACTCAAAATAACACTAGAAAAACAATTAAAATAAAAATGCTATGTTGCTTCGTTAGATGACAGGAAACGAATCATATTGGTGGTCCAGCCTCTGTCTCACAAGAAATCGTATGTCATTTGACAGAAAATCTTGTGTCAAGTGAATCATAGTAAAGTTTGGAATTTGAATACTTAAAGTCGGCCGACATTTGTTTTGAAGAAAATAGTGTCGATATCTTTCAAAATACAAGTAACGTTGGTCCAACTAGAAACGAAATTAAACAGCAAAACTCAAAATAACACTGTAAAAACAAACAAATGTTGACGGACAACGAATTTTCGAAAACAATTTTATTACAAGTTTATTTTTTTTGAGCACCGGTGGTCTAGTGGGAGTGACCCCGCCTTCCGAACGTAAGGTCGCAGGTTCGAATCCGGTCGTGCACCAATGGATTTTTCTATCGAAAAATTTATGTGCGCAATGCCAGTGCTCTTAAACGGTGAAGGAAAACATCGTGAGGAAACCAGTTAGTATTCTAACAGCGGCGATGGGCTTGCAACCTGTCACGTATGGAATACTAACTACTGCAAAATGTGGGTATGTGCCAAATGTAATGTTTGGACGTACCTCTGACTACCCCCTTAGACATCCTCAAAGAATCTTGAATTAGTACCTACTTGGTACTGGGAGATCTGAATGGATATCTACCGTGCCTGGGGATCAAAGTCGTGAAGCTGTGTGTGTGTGTGTTGTTTCTAATTAAATTTTATGCTTGTTTTCTGAATATTGAATAACAATGTTCAATAGTAGCTTGTAATCAGTTCTGGATTATAATCAATATTGATTACAAACGTTTGCTTGGAGCACAGCTTTAGATGGGTTAGACTTAGCATTATTGTCATGCCCTGATTTCAGTTGGTCAGCCTGGAGCACCAATGATCTAGTGATTCTAGTGGAAGAGTTAGAGTTAGTTGAGAACGTTTTTACCTATAAGTTGTAAAAAAAAAAAAAAAAAAAACAAAAAAAAAAAAAAAAGGCCCATCCGCCATTATACGGTTGTAGTTTCGAAGCAAGCGGGCTATAATCATCTTTTCAAAAAAAACACAGCTGCGCTTGGCGAAAGATAAACGAATGGTGGTGGTACGTCCCGGATAAGCCCTTTACAAAGCTCTATCTACTAATAAAGTTTTTTTTTATTTCTATGTTATATCTGTTATTCTTAAATTTAACGAGATACTTACGCCACTTAGCAATACTACATTAATAACTAGCGACCCCCCCGCGCGCCCCTGCTTCGCACGGGTGCACATAATCATGCAAGTATTATACATATAAACCTTCCTCTTTAATCACTCGTTCTATTATAAAAACCGCATCACAATCCGTTGCGTAGTTCTAAAGATTTCAGTATACATAGGGACATAGGGATATAGGGACAGAGAAAGCGACTTTGTTTTATACTATGTAGTGATGTTAATGTGTTTGCTTTAGTTATCAATAAATAATTTTCATTTGAAAGCTAGTTTCCTTAGTATTTCCTAAATCATTTCAACTCACACAGGTCTCTTAACTGTTGTCTCTTGTACCAAACAAAATGAACAACTTTAATTTTATAGATCAAAAGACTGGTGAGATGGCATTTTTCTGTCTGACTCCATTCGAGGTAGAACAATAGAACCACGTCTCTGCTTGTTTTAGGCAGCTTTCTCTTTGTAGTTGGAGTTTTTTTCGCCAGTTTTACGTTATTTCAGTTCAGACTGGATTGACTGACTAACTTATTACGAGCTTCTGGTTAAACAAACTGATTTATTGTTTGTGGTCATTTGGGTGAAAAGTCTTTTTTTATGTCGAGGTTTAATTAAAAAAACTGATACTGAAACAGCTTCATGACTTTTACCCCAGGCACGATAGATCTCCTCGGACGTCTTGGCACCAAGAGATCTGAAGGAATCACCTTATTAAAACTGGTGCTGTCTGGTGAACCAGGCAATATTTTAAAGGATTTAATTTTATAAATGAATTCATAAAATTAAATCCTTTAAAATATGTGAAGGGTTAGCAACGCGAGTGTGTCACCTCTAGTTTTACAAACTTCCATAGGCGACGGTAACCGCTTCCCATCAGGTGAGCCGTACGCTTGTTTGCTTACTAGGTAGTTTAACAAAATCTCTGGATTTTGAGTAAAAAAGTAGATTGTGTGCTAATTCCAAGTTTCAAGCTACATTTACTTCAAGTTTCATTCGGATCTTTACAAACTTGTTTGGATTCAAATAATATTTTTATTGAACCTTTGGGATTGTATTCTCCAAAACTGTTGTTGTGTGCGATTTTGAATATTTCAGTCACTTAACTCTTAGAAATTAAAATGTGCAGACGAGAAGTTGTTAGACGGTTGTCTGCGCCTTAACTGCCTCCTATGAGTCCGCGAGATAAGATCACGTCTGGTGTGTCTGTAATTTCCCCGGCGACTGTTCGTCAGAATGGGTCATGCAATAATATATTATTCAGGACAAAAAGCTAACAATATTTTTTGAATTGATTTTACTTTATTTCCAAGACTTGTTGTCACTTGTTGTTTCGAAACAGTGTGGTGAAAGGATTTTCAGTGCGCTTCAGAAATGCTCCTTTCGAACACATTTTATTTTACTTTATTAGCGACTAGTTGCACCCTGCGGTTTCACCCGTTCAGATTTAAATCCCGGTATTCCCACGAGATATGCCTATGTGCTATTCCAGACCATAATCTACCTCTTCGCCAAGTTTCATCCAGATCCGTTCAGCCGTTCCGGTGTGAAAGAGTAACAAACATCCATCCATCCATCCATAAGTACTAACAAACTTTCGCGTTTATAATATTAGTAGGATAGGATGACAAACAGTTGATACATTGTAATCTAACTTACTTAATGGTAGGTACTAGAGATTGTGCGAGTAAATGTAAAACCTACTACGTTATCCACGGATTAGGTACGGCCAAGGAATTTGAATACTAGTACAGGTACGGCACACACGACCTAAGACACATTTTTTGTACTTCATAGATTTTTTACCATGCAGGTTTCCTCAGGATGTTTTTCTTAGTTTTGTTGAGGAGTAGGTACTACACTATGCAAATACATTTTTGAAAAGAAAAACTGATTGTTGGCACGACTGGTCCACCCACAATCTTAAGATCGAAAGGGCTTGCTTGGCTTACTACAAAATAGATAACCATTACTCTCAAAAACTGTCCTGTGTAACGTGCTTCGAAGTAAAAGAGCGTAAGTACTTACCTGGGTACGCCCAATCGATCCAAACATGTCCCAGCTGTAACTATTTCAGGATCGCAAAATTGCCTGAGCTTCCACTAACCTATCTGGCCATTATAATTAGTAACCCAGTATTTGTGCCACCTGATTCGTAAACGTTCTCGTTATCTGACGTTTAATTTATATAATAAATAAATAGTTATACTTTCCTAACAGCACTATCTAGCCCCAAAAACAAGCAATGTATGTATTAATGAGAACCCGATAGCTTATACTGTTACGTTCTTTTTTTTTCTTAGTTCTTCTTAAGGCATTGACAACACCTAATGTACCTCTCGCTCGCACGCTTCTACATTTTTAAAGATATAAAATCACTAATCCCAATTTGGAAAAACCGCAAACAACCATTTTGTGTGCAATCACATTGCGCACAGTTTGGTAAAAATTTCAATTTGATTGATGAAAGTTTTCCTACTCAAAAGTTAACTTATGTACGAAAACTAGAAAAGCAAACTTTTATGTAAGAAAACTTGTATTGATCACAAATCGCACACAAAATGGTTGTTTGAGATTTTTCGAAAATGGGTTTGTTGATTTTATATCTTTCAACATTTCAAAACGTGCGAGCGAGAGTCACATTAGCTCTTGTCTTCGTCTTAATACAATTAATATAATAAGTAAAACACCCAGACAGAGAACACACATCTATGTTCATCACACAAATACTTGTTCTCAGTGGGGATCGAACCGATGGCCTACAGCGCAGAAGGCAGAGCTACCAACTAAGCTGCGAGGGCTCTGTTTTCTAACTCTTTTGTATTACTTTGGATCTTTTTGCAGGATTTCTACTTTTACCTATATTAGACCCTTTCACGAAGGGCTAATAATCGTAATTATAAAAAGCTCTTGGTATTTTTTACATTAATAAGCTAGAAATGTTATATAATAAGTGTATTTTTTTTATTGTTAAGCACTTACCCTCTTATTCATAATCGCTGCCATATTATAGCGGCTCTATAGAGTATTCTTATCACTGTCACTCTCATACCAACGAAAAGAGAGAGCAACAGATTTATAGGTCTGTTATGCTATTGTCGCGCTCAGTGACCATTTATAACGGCTCTAATGAGTATACCTGTCACTGTCACTTTCATGTCAATCAAAAGAGACGGCAACGGATTATTGGTCTGTCAAGCTAATGGAACGCTCAGCGACCAATACGAATAAGAGGGTTACTCTACTACTACTTTATTATCTATGTACCATGTGAACGAGACCACGTTAGATAAACGTAACACAACGAAGCGTTTACGAATAAGGCGGCTCACCTACCTGTTCTAATGTCATAGTGTCTCGATTATTATTTAAACATAGTCAGATGTCTCTAATGGTAGGTCTGGCCATTATCTTTGTATAATAGAATCTCTATATTACATAGTACTACTATTATGAGCGTGGGATGAGATGTCACAGGCTAGTTGCAACTTGCAGTAGGTGTAATTTTAAGAGAAAAAAGAGACGGGTAAAAAGCAATTCTTACAATACAGAGATGCTAAACATTTTGCAGATCCTTATCAGTACACAATCTAAAAAAATTTGAATAACTCTAAATTCAAAAACAGTCACAGTAAAACCCAGAAAAAGCATTATGTGTCCTTTGTATTTATTTATAATATAAGAGTTGAAAACGGCATGGAAAGCAGATTCTAAGCAGTCTATTTAAATGAAACTGTTGGTCTAGCGGGATACAGTTGGTAGCTGTGCCCCCACACTGTGGTCAAAGGTCACAGCGCATTGTATAAATTTTGAAGGCGACTGTCCGAGTACGATTACTATCGGAGAACCACAGACGCCACCTTTTCAGTAAAATGAAAGTCTCGGTCCGACTTATTATGCATGAAGCAGAAGATATCGAAATTATTTAGACTTTATTGTCAGGCAGACTTTTTTATAGAATATTTATAACTAGTAGCGCCCCGCGGTTTTAAATCCCGGTATTCCCACGGGATAAAAAGTAGTCCATGTGTTATTCCAGACTATAATATGCCAATTTTAACCAAGATCCGTTAATCCCTTCTGGAGTTATAGAGTAACAAACATCCATCCGTCCATCCATCCATCCATACTTACAAACTTTCGCATTTATAATATTAGTAGGATATTAGGATGATTATGAGCCCTCATACGGGTCCCACTGCTGGGCAAAGGCCTCCCCCCATTCCTTCCACACGTTGCTCTCCTGGGGCTGTTAGAAAAACATACACCTCGTCCCGCCATATCCTCATTGGTCGGCCGCGTCATCTTCGATAATAAAAATAATAATGATTGTCAAATATAAATTATTTTAAATATGAATACTTCCACACGTCTCGCTATCCTGGGGCTATGTTTGCCCAGTCCATCAGGAAAACATATACCCCTCCCGCCATCTCCGCATTAGTCGGCCGAGTCGGCTTCGATAATAATAATAATTGTCAAATGTAGATGTAGTTGGAAATGTATATAAGGTTTACGAGTAGTTACATAACAGGTCTGCCTTCACCTACTTTCCTAAGCTAAACATAACTCACGATTCTCGTGCGCGCATTTAATTTAAACTTCAGCGAACTAGCAACACTGCAGGGGGACACATGACGTCCAGTGTTGCCAACTTTGCAGCAAAAAGACAAAAAACCATCGCAAACAAAACGCGTTGACGGCACACACTGAACTGTAAACAACGTGAAACGTGAATGCGTTGGGAGTTGGAAGTTTTGTCGCGACCCGCCGTGGCAGCCGTGACTAGGACGTATTTTAGGTCAATATAGTACGGTGGTGGAATAATAAACGGGCAAAATTACTTTGTTACACCCCATACACTTAGAACCGTATCGCTGTCCTTTTTTTACGCATTGATAAGAAATAACAATGGACAAAAGTATTGTTAGTTTAGGTAAGGTCATAATAATTGTATTGAGAGAGTAGGTATTTGAGAGAACGATTAAAAATGTGGGAAATTAGCAAGGATATTTATCATCCTAATTTGGCATAGTTTTTTGTTATTTATTAAAATGCACTTCTTCACTACATAGTATAAAACATAGTCGCTTTCTCTGTCCCTATGTCCCTATGTATGCTTAAAACTTTAAAACTACGCAACATATTTTGATGCGGTTTTTTAAGAGATAGAGTTATTCAAGAGGAAGGTTTATATGTATAATACATGCATGATATGTGCACCCGTGCGAAGCAGGGGCGCGCGGGCGGGTCGCTAGTAGTATAATAATATTTTGTTAGTTAAATAACAAAATATTTACCTAAGTATGCGCACTAAACAAAATATAGAATGAAAATTATAAAATTGAACTATTGGCTCCCCGTTTGGTTGAGGGTCGATAAGGTCCCATCTCAGCATGTCTTCCACACCACATGGATAAGGGTGTACACCTGCTAAATTTCCTACCGATCACTTCCATCCCAGGAGTTGATCCTCCAAACGCTCAGCTTATGCACGGCTGTAAAATTTAACGGTTCACAATAAAGTAAGCTAAGACCGGGCGCACACTGCGCGGCCATAACTTGCGTGCCACGTGTGCCTCTGGCTTACACATACAGAGTGTTGTATTTTAGTTTATATTTAGCTTGCATTGTGCCCTCACAATGTCAACCTCACAATGTGCCCTCAAAACTACGTTGGAATTCAAAGGTGTAAGTGAATTTAAAAGATTATTTTGATGAAAAGGATAAGCTCTGGCTTATTTCTAGATTTTTTGGCCCATTTTTTGTCAAAAATTTGAAAAGCTGTCACTTTAAAATTTTCATGTTTGACATGCATCGGAAACGTTAAATCGAAAAAGCCAAAGTCTGAAATAAATTATCTGAAAATAGAAGAAACTGAAACATAAACAGCTTCGCGACTGATCCCCTCAGATCTCCTGGTACCAAGTAGGTACGAATTTCAGATTCATTGCGGACGTCTAAGGGGGATAGTCAGAGGTATGTCCAAACATTACATTTGGCACATACCCACATTTTGCAGTAGTTAGTCCATGTTACAGGTTCCAAGCCCATCGACGCATTCGACGCTGATAGAATACCAAGTGGTTTCTGCACGATGTGTTCCTTCACCGTTTAAGAGCACTAGCATTGCGCACATACATTTTTCGATAGGAAAAATCCACCATACACACGCATCACTGTGGTTAGGTGGTATTGGTGGACGACCGGATTCAAACCTACGACCTAACGATCGGAAGGCGGGGTCACCCCCACTAGACCACCGAAAAACCACCGAAAATTTGCGAAAATAGAGCAGCCTGTATTCGGATATGAACACTGATAGGGTTTTAGTAGTGTCCGTTTTTATTGAAGATTTCAAGGTATGGGATTGCGGCAGCGCCTTAATGCCCTATTAGACCCGGGATTTGGTATTTGCGATTGTGTATCATCAGCGGGATAGTAGAACCCTATTCCATCGGAATAAGGGCGAGTTTTGAACATATATTTTAGAGATTTGGATAATAATTAGTTACTAACTCATAGTAACTAAGTCTGCGTATATATTACTATTGTAGGTAAATAAAGGTTCTCTTCGTTAACGTTTCCACTCTTTTTTAGACCTCCTAAAATCTGACCTTTAACTGACACAACTCAGAAGCTTAATCACGAGTGAATTTACCGCTAGACTAAACGTATCACATCTTTATGACAACAAAATAAGGTCGAATATCATTTGGTTTTTGTATATAAGCTAGCTTTTTAGTAGGAAAACATGTTTGGTTCAATAATATATTTTTTTCTGAACTTTGAGCACAATGCACACATTGCTCGATAACGATTTTTCTTAAATAGGTTTAGTCTTCTTCTTCTTGTTGAGCCACCGGTTCCTTCAAAACAGTGTGGTGAAAGGATTTTAAGTGCGCCTCAAAGAGGCTCCTTAGCAGCTTGACACCATGTTTTTAGAACTTTTTAGGTTCTACGACATGCCGACTTTTTACGATGTTTTCCTTCACCGTTTGAGAGTACTGAGGGGTTACCATGAGTTTGGTGCCGACCGCGATCGATCGTGGATCGCAACGATCTACACCGAATTTCAAGGAAATTAAACAACGGCATCTAGCGTATTCTTTAAGAAGCTTAAGTGAAGCTTCTCAAATAATGCGAATCCTAACTAATATTATAAATGCGAAAGTAACTCTTGTCTGTCTGTCTTTCTGTCTGTCTGTCTGTTACGCTTTCCCGCTTAAACCTCTCAACCGATTTTGATGAAATTTGGCACAGACAATCTTTAGACCCTGAGAAAGAACATAGGCTACCTTTTATTGCGAAAAAAGAGATATAGAGATAAAAAGTACGCAGACGAAGTTGCGGGTACCAGCTAGTAATATATAATAATTATAATAGGAATAATTATAAAAATAATAAGAATTTATTAGGAATATAAGAATAATATATAGTATTGAATTTCCTTAAAATGCGGTATCTATCGGTGTGATCTACGATCGATCGCGGTCGGCACCGGAACTCGTGTAAAACAGCAAAACTGCATGCCCAGTTTTGAATCTACGATCAGTGATCTCTAACAAGTTCAGTGATTTTGTATCTTATATCTTGAAATGTGAAAACGAGAGGTACCTACTTGATTTGGCAAAGTAGGTACTCAAAGCTGCAGCTTGCTCATACCGTCTGTTGGCACAATTTATCGGACAACTTCATGGAAAGCTTTTCATTAGCCGCTAAACTCTGGCCAAGTTGTCTACTTCGCCCGCTGTGTCCACGAGAGAACCAATTACGTGTTGCAGTTGAAGTTTGTTCTTTGTAATTTTGAGTTTAGTTGCAGCTTATCTTGTTCTAGGATTATAACCAGCCAATGTGTAAGGATTTCAGACAACAGATTATCCAAACGAGATGAATACTTTGAAAGCTCTTACAGGTCAGTTGGTAGTAGCTTGACCTTTTACGCTGGTCTTCTTCTTCTTGTCGTGTTACTAGTTTCTTTCGAAACAGTGTGGTGAAAGAATTTTAAGTTTTTTTTTTTTTTTTTTTTTTTTTTTTTTTTTTTTTTTTTTTTTTATACAACTGGCTGATGGAACAAGCAGATGGCCCACCTGATGTTAAGTGGTAACCATCACCTATAAACAAAACATTGCCCCGTAGGTCACGCACAATAGGAACGTGCCCTACGATGCACTGCTCTGCGTCCATCAACTTGAGGCATACAGATGTTAAGCCTCATGTGCCTGTAATTACACCGGCGACCACACTCTTCAAACCGAAACACAGCGTTGCTGTTTGGCGGCAGAAAAAGGCGTGGTGGTAGTACTTCCCCGGACGAGCCCTTCACAAAGAGCTCTACTACTCTTAAGTGCGCCTCAAGATGCTCCCTTCGAGCGCTGAACTATTTTATATAGATAGATAAATTATTTATTGTACACAAAGGAAAAAACACATACAAAAACGAATTAAATAGTTACAATGGCCATATTGCTAAAAGCAATCTCTTCCAGACAACCTTTGGATGGAAAGGATATAATGAAAATCAGAGAGGCGGTGGTGTGCAATAATAACTAAAGATGTCGATGTAAATAACTATTTTAACTATACCTAAAACATAAAATTAAGTAAAAACCCTAAAAAAGAATACATCATTAGGTATTTAAGTAATTTTGTAAATAAAGATTGTGAGCACCGGTGGTCTAGTGGGAGTGACCCCGCCTTCCGATCGTAAGGTCGCAGGTTCGAATCCGGTCGTGCACCAATGGATTTTTCTATCGAAAAATTTATGTGCGCAATGCCAGTGCTCTTAAACGGTGAAGGAAAACATCGTGAGGAAACCAGTTACTATTCTAAGAGCGGCGATGGGCTTGCAACCTGTCACGTATGGAATACTAACTACTGCAAAATGTGGGTATGTCCCAAATGTAATGTTTGGACGTACCTCTGACTACCCCCTTAGAAATCCTCAAAGAATCTTGAGTTGGTACTTGGTACTGAGAGATCTGAGGGGATATCTACCGTGCCTGGGGATCAAAGTCGTGAAAGCTGTTTCTGTTCAGATTGTGTATTTTTTTTAAGTTTTTCATCTAGTTATCTATTTCAACAAATTTATTGTAAACAGCTTGAATTTGCTTTGCATTTTCGTATTACCATTACAAACTCGGGCGGCGTCCATTTTAAATACATAACCGCACGCTGACGGCCTGTTTTTGTAAACGAAATAAATTGGCTCAAAATAAATGAAACTAAATTCCCGTGCCATCAAAGAGTGTCATAAAAATGTAAATTAAAGAAATACATTATGTAAACGCGCAAGTAAAACGTAGAATCATCATAATTCTGCATGGAGTAGCAAAAATATCGCGTCAGTACAGCCTCTTTGATGTTTCGGGCGCGTAAAATATGTGCGCTAAATGCGTGTTGAAATGTTTGCGAACTCTTTATTGAAATTACGCTCTTCGTTTCTTACCGTTTTTGCTTTTTATATCGCAGTCTGACGTGATTATCTTTCACAGAATACAAAGCAACTCACGCTAGGCTTAGGAGACTGGCTCTCAATGAATGCAATGACGTTTTTGAAAAAATTTACCCCCGGCTTCTGAAAGCCTGATTAATGCTAATCGGCTGTCAAGTCACTTGCTATCTCTATCTAATTTGAAGTAAAAGCTGAAACAGCATGTGACTTGACAGCCGGTAAGCTTTGAAAATCTCTCACTTAGTTCATGTAGTAGTAGTAGATATACTACTATACTACTCTTTCTCCATATGTAGTAGAGTATATCTCCATATGTAGTAGTAGTAGTAAACCAAGCAATACCTAAGTATTGGTTGGGATTTATCATACCTATATACGTTTTGTATATTTTAAGTTAGGGATTGGTTTCATACTTTCTTAAGGGTCCGGTGACAGCGGCTCGCAATTTCGAGGTGCGATTGGCTATTATTTCATTTTATTTTATTTCGGGGAGGTTGTTTGAAAGAATAACTCTAAAGTGACACGCATAAATACTGTTCGAACACAAATAATACAATAATACATGTGCTTGAGTCAGAAATCATTTTGGTATTAGGTAAACGTGAAAGACCAAACATACTAATACCAAAATGATTCGATTTCTGCATGTTTCCCTTATATACTCTGACTACCCCCCTTAGACATCCTCAAAAGAATCTTGAATTAGTACTTACTTGGTACTGGGAGATCTGAAGGGATATCTACCGTGTCTGGGGATCAAAGTCGTGAAGCTGTTTCAGTTTTTCAGTTTTTTCCCTTATATTATTGTATTATAGAGTTCTTGATGTTGTTATCAACCAACAATGATCATGCAGAATAATGATGTAGCGTGTTCTTGAACCAAACTTCTAAAAAGCAAAGACAAAATTAATTTACAAAAAAAACATGCACTTAAATAATGACGTCATGTAATTACTTTAATAGTTCCACAATGTCTGAACCGAATCAAAACACTGTGGGAAAGATTGTCCTTTTGTATTTTTTTCGGGTGCTGCCATTCTAAAAGCGATTGCTTAATTGAAATTCATTATTTTATAATTATGAGCCCCCCCCCCCCGCGGCCTCTAACCATTCCTTCTATACGTCGCGATCCTGGGCTATGTTTGCCCAGTCCGCCAGGAAACCATCCAGCTCGTCCCACCATCTCCGCTTTGATCGGCCATGTTGCCTCATTATAAAAAAAATACTGCCAGTTGCGGCACACAGTCAATTTATTAAAGCGACAAAGAAACAGTGTTTTTACACAACTTGCTGGTCGAAGGATCAGATGGCCCACCCAATGTTAAGTGTTAATCCTGTAAAAGGCATTGCCTCATATTATGTTGATTGAATGTACTCTATGCAGTGTTATTAATTTATCAAAATAGTATTAGCAGCGCCATCTATCAACAACAATGTGTACTTGTGTTTAGCGTCAATTCAACGTGTGAATAAAATGGCAGTTTTATTCGTTTCCTGTCATCTAACGAAGCAACATAGCATTTTCATTTTAATTGTTTTTCTAGTGTTATTTTGAGTTGTGTTGTGTAATTTTGGTGGTATTTTAACCAACATTACTTGTGGTCTTAGCACAAAGTGTAAGCATTTGAAATGAAAGTGTATTATGGGATATCGTGATTTGACCGAAAATGTTTCAAATGTTTTGAAGAAACCGCCACCATTTTCTTCAAAACAATTGACTGACTCGACTTTGGACTGACGTGACTAGAAACATAACTACAAAGAGTATAATCTCTGAATCACTTGACATTAAATAAAAATAAATAAATAAATAAATAGTGCTGGACAATCCACACAGCATCATCTAGCCCCAAAGTAAGCTACTCAAAGCTTGTGTTATGGGTACTAGATGACTGATATATTTTATACATTATATACTTACATATATAGATATTTTTTATTATACATAAACACCCAGACCAACGGAACAAATTTCTGCAGATCGTACACAAATTTGTTCCGTGGCGGGAATCGAACCCGCAACCTCTTGCGTCGCAGGTGGACTCTCGCCCGTTGCGCCACTGAGGTCGTCAAGATTGACATTGACATTGGCAAGATTGTCTATGACAGGAGCCATAAAAAGAAGAAGTAAAATGGCAGTCTGTTGCGAACTATACTGGTGTTTCTCTATATGCAGTGCCCAGTGTCCATTAACTTGAGCCACACATATGAAGCTTTAGGTGCCTGTTATTTCACTGGCAACCACAACTTTCGAACCGAAACACAGCAACTAGTGAATACTGAGCTGAGCATCGCTGGCAAACAGACCGCACCCTATAGCCCTAAATGACTCAATGCGTATAATTTTTATTACGGCGGCGTTTCCTAGAAAGCTTATGATTTACAGTCCAATGGCACGCTGCTCGCACATGGAGGAGGTTTTCAGAAGCGGTTTATGGCTAAAAAGAAATGACAATTTGTGTGTATACAAAGTAAGTTATGCGTGATTCTTTGGTGGTCCATTGCTCTCGGGTATTTTAAAATACAAGCTGCGCCCCGCGGTTTTAATCGCGTAGTTTTAAATCCTGGTATTCATACGGTGTAGGCTATGTGCTATTCCAGACTATAATCTGTCTCTGTGCCAAGCTTCATCCAGATCTGTTCAGCCGTTCTGGCGTTATTGAGCAACAAATATCCAAACTTTCACATCCTACTAATATTATAAAAGCGAAAGTTTGTAAGTATGGATGGATGGATGCATGGATGGATGGATGCATGGATGGATGTTTGTTACTCTTTCACGCCGGAACGGCCTAACGGATCTGGATGAAACTTGGTAGAGAGATTAGACTATCTGGAATAACACATAGGCTACGTTTTATCCCGTGGGATAACCGGGATTTAAATTTGCGCGGGTGAAACCGCGGGGCGCAACGAGTTTATGATATTAGTGGGATGATTCCTTTTCTGAACCTGTTTATTTATTCTTAGCCACCAAGCTTCAATATTTGATCGTAGCCGCCAAGCAGCGTTGCTGTGTTTCGGCTTGAAGAGTTGCCGACGAAACTATCTGCAGTGTATTTTCAGGTTGATGGACGCAGGGAAGAGCATTGTAGTTCCTAATCCCAACTAATATTATAAATGCGAAAGTAACTCTGTCTATCTGTCTGTCTGTCTGTCTGTTACGCTTTCCCGCTTAAACCTCTCAACCGATTTTGATGAAATTTGGCACAGACAATCTTTAAACCCTGAGAAAGAACATAGGCTACCTTTTATTGCGAAAAAAAGAGATGAAGAGATTAAAAGTACGCAGACGAAGTCGCGGGTACCAGCTAGTATTTAATATTCAATTTCACCAAGCAAAGTTTGATAAAAAGGAAAGCTTGGTAATGCTCGACAGCACTTTCTATCTGGTGCGACCACACTCTTCAACCGAAACACAGCGTCGCTGCCACTGCTTGTGTGCAGCCCTTTATCCTTTCTTTGTAAATAAATATTTGTGTATATAGTAGCGTTACATTTTCGTTAAATTATGCTTGACAAGCCAACGTTATTGTTGGCAAGCAGCGCCCCGCGGTTTCACCCGCGCAGATTTAAATCCCGGTATTCCCACGGGATAAAAAGTAGCTTAGTGTTATTCCAGACTATAATATATCTCTGTGCCACTTTTCATCAAGATCCGTTCAGCCTCTCTGGAGTTATAGAGTTACAAACATCCATCCATCCATCCAGTAGGATGTGTTTAATCTTTGTAATACATGGCTCTGATTCTTTTCTAGATTCAAAATGAACAGAGATTATCGCACATAACTCCGCTTTCCGACAATATCTGAACTTGTGACATGCCTGTGTCAGTATCAAGGAGTTAAATTGAATAATTGAATTTATAGTAGTTCGCGAATTTCATATGGAATGCACTTGGCGTTGCTCCAGGTGCCTTCTGGGTCCAACTTTGTAATTTAAAGTTTGGATTGCGTGTAATTCATAGGTGTTAAGTTTGAAAGGATCAATGAGATCTTCTTGATTTAAATCAGTTTAGTTATTACTTTTCAATAATACTGTCATTTTGTCTTTTCTAGTGTGCACCTATTCATTAGGCGCTTATCAATAAGTAGTATGATGTTTTCTGATTCTAAGGTCTAAAATCTGATGCAGAACAGAACCAAATCAATGCGCATTGTAAATTTTCGATAGTAATACCTATTTAGCCAATGTTAATACTTGATACCAAGAGATCTGATGTCTTGTCACTTTTGCGTTCAGCTAATTTATTATGAGAATATCTGGTTGCCTGGTCAATTGTCAACAATGTATTGGATTGCATAAGGTCCGTTGGTAGTAGCTTTGCCTTTTATAATAATAATAATAATAATAATAATTTATTTCAGACATGGTCCATATCGGTTAGTAACAAAATAAAACTTAAAAAATAGTGTTAGTAACAATTCTAGGTAACAGTTTAACGCTGAGTGTGTAGCTGCATCCAATGATGTGAGAGTGGACAGTCCCACCTCTCTGATAACACAATTAATGATGATGTTTTGCGGTTAGATCTCTCTTATCTCTTCTCGATGAGGATGTTAATTGATTTTTGAGAACAAAAAATTAATAGGGGAAGGGGGTGTGATGACGCAAGTATTTTGTATGCGCAAACGCATTCCCTCCATTGTTTTACAGCGTTCTTTTTGAAACGCGATCTCTAGTTGTAAAATAATATTCGTGGAATTCACAGCTAAAGAAACTACGACAGAAAAACGTGTTCTACCTTCTTTTTACATCGTTGCTGACACACGTCGTATCAAACGACACTAGTTTTGTAGCGAGAGAGTAGTTACAGCAATTGTAAAAATGTCGACGAAACGGCAAAAACTGTGAGAACTTATAATTGTTACATGGAAATAAAGATTTTTACTGAACACGACACGACATGGGTTTTGCACACCATAAAATAAAATTTTGATAATTCATTTGGTTTAAAACTCGCAAAATCCACCGAATCACAGAATACATGTTACCAAAAGTTCTTGAAAAAAAAATCTAAAAGTGTAAGTAGTAGGTATACATATATTACGTATTTGGGACAAATACATGATAATTTTTTTAAGCATATGAAAAAACATAAGGACATGCTCGGATTCCAGCCAATCGAACCCACAATCGCAAAAGAAAGAACTCATAGCAACTCAGCTGTGAAGCTTGCCAAAAATGCAAACATTTTTTTGTGCCTAAGACTTAGATCGAGTTTTCTTCACTACATAGTATAAAACAAAGTCGCTTTTTCTGTCCCTATGTCCCTTTGTATGCTTAAATCTTTAAAACTACGCAACGGATTTTATTGCGGTTTTTTTAATAGATAGAGTGATTCAAGAGGAAGGTTTATATGTATAATACATGCATGATATGTGCACCCGTGCGAAGCAGGGGCGCGCGGCCGGGTCGCTAGTATTGTATAAAATAATCGTATAATGTAATTTTTCCTAATTGGTGTCTTCAAATTACTAGTTGTGTAGCCTATCGGTGATTAATGTAACCTTTGATAGTGTAGTTATTTTAATTGTAATCTCATCACAATTTGTATGGCCTTCTTCGAACACTGTATAAAGTAATTTTTCACAACTAGATAATAGGTAGAGAGCGCCGGTATAGAGAGCACCGGTGGTCTAGTGGATGTGACCCCGCCTTCCGATCGTAAGGTCGCAGGTTCGAATCCGGTCGTGCACCAATGGATTTTTCTATCGAAAAATTTATGTGCGCAATGCCAGTGCTCTTAAACGGTGAAGGAAAACATCGTGAGGAAACCAGTTAGTATTCTAACAGCGGCGATGGGCTTGCAACCTGTCACGTATGGAATACTAACTACTGCAAAATGTGGGTATGTGCCAAATGTAATGTTTGGACGTACCTCTGACTACCCCCTTAGACATCCTTAAATAATCTTGAATTAGTACCTACTTGGTACTGGGAGATCTGAAGAGATATCTACCGTACCTGGGGATCAAAGTCGTGAAGCTGTTTTCTGTTTATTGTTTGATAGTGTAGTTATTTTAATTGTAATCTCATCACAATTTGTATGGCCTTCTTCGAACATTGTATAAAGTAATTTTTTACAACTAGATAATAGGTAGGTAAAACTTTTAACCGCAAAAAATAATAAATTTGTCTGCAAAGGAAAAGTAGCACTAACTGCAAAGACATAGTCTAGAGGCGAACATGAGAAGGCTGGTCATGTTCGCCTCTAGACTATGTCTTTGCAGTTAGTGCTACTTTTCCTTGGCATTTTGTAGACAACGTAATCAAGTAGGTACGACTCTTTTTAACTGACTCCAAAAAAGGAGGAGTCATCTTAATTCGACTGTTTTTTATGTAAGTTACCTCAGAAACTTTCGGCTGGGTGAACCGTTAATGATTCTTTTTTTATTTTGAAGCTGGTGATTCCCGTGTTTTTGAATAATAGTAGAACGAGTGCATTTTCCAGGGATAATACAAAAAAATTATAATTTAAATACCTACACTGTATATTTGAAACTGTTTGTTTTTCTTGCAAAGAGTTACTTTTGTGTTATTTAGTACATTTAATGAGTCTAACAATAAGCCTATCAATTCTAACAGCAATTATAGTATAAAAAAATGAGGCTTTACCCCATGCCCAGAGTAGTTAGTATGTTTGGCTTTACGTTTACCTAATACCAAAATGATTTCTGACTCCCAGCACATTTCCCTTATATTATTGTATTATTTGTATTCGAACAGTATTTATGCGTGTCACTGGATAGTTATTCTTTCAAACAACCTTCCCGAAATGAAATAATAGCCAATCGCACCTCGAAACTGCGAGCCGCTGTCACCGGGCTCTTAATTTACTTAAGTATAAAGTATCTTTCGTTGGTGTGTCAAATGAAATAAATAACTAAATCAACGATGTGTAATTAATAGGGGAGGTGAACGTGGTCAGCGGGTTTCATAGGTTGTCAATTTGAATTGGGGCTATCAATTTTAATTAAATGTTTATTATTTAACATGCTCGTTGGATAAATACCACATTTTAATTTTGGAAACAATCACGTACGTGATTTGTTTACAACACGTAGATCGTTACATTCGTTCGAAATAAAAAAAAGAAGGAAACAGCTTCGTGAGTTTTACACCCAGGCACGGTAGATATACGAACCACCTTTGAGCCGTAAACATTTAGTAATTTACTAACTATTGTAACAATATGTCTATTATTATCTGTAATAACATGTTTTCTTATTTTTCATCTTTTATAAACCACTAGTTGCGCCCCGCGGTTTCACTCGCGCAGATTTAAATCCCGGTAATCCCGCGGGATAAAAAATAACCTATGTGTTATTTCAGACTATAATGTATGTCTGTGCCAATTTTCATTAAGATCCGTTCAGCCGTTCTGGAATTATAGAGTAATAAACATCCATCCATCCATCCATTTATACTTACAAACTTTCGCATTTATAATATTAGTAGGATTCGAACACACATTCATTCGAAAAGCAAAATTTTTTTATCTTCTATTGTCTCAAAGAGCACTACCAACCACTCCACAAAACCCAAAGGTTACCTAACTGCATTAAGGTCGCCTATATAATTTATTAGTGTGCACTATCAATTTTCTTATCTTAAAAGCAGGATTTTAAAAGTGAAAACAACTTGCTAAAAATAAACATACATAGGTCTTCTATCAAAATTCTTTATCGAAGACATTCATAGGCAGACAAAAAATATTAGTGTATGTATTTATTGTGGATGCCTCGTGAAATGTTTTGCCATGCCCCTAACTGCTTACTACTTCTCAATAGTAGCCATCTTAGTTAGCAGGGTAACTACCATGTACTAAGTGGGCTGTAAGGATGTCTACCGTGTCCGGACCACAGAGGAAGCATATTTTCAGCTAAAATGCAACCCGGCAGTACGGCATTTTATTTGGCATTGTATTTTTTTTTTTTTATAAAACCAGCTGATGGAACAAGCAGATGGCCCACCTGATGTTAAGTGGTAACCATCGCCTATAACAAAGCATTGCCTCGTAAGTCACGCACGATAGGAACGTGCCTTACGATTACTATTTATTTTGATCTAGCAATAAAATTCTATAAAATATTCGCGGCGATATTTGAATCCTCGGTACTTTCTCTCCTTACACTGATTTTCTATTGGTAAGTTTATGATTCGTTTGCATACGAGTTGGTTTCTAAAGCCCACAGATATAAAATAAATAAAAAAAAACCTTTTTGTCCTCAAACGCTCGTATTCCATTTCAGATTTAAGCAATTCCAATGCAGAAAAGCTTTTTCTATTCATTAGACGATCCTGATCCAGGAGTTGGGTACAAAAATCCTTTTTTTAACCCTATCACTGCAACTGTAACACAAATTGAAAACCAGGCGAAACAAATTGTTTTATACAAGTCACGATCAGATTACAGGTGCGCGCGTAGGGTTAACATACTTTTAGAACTTTATGGACTTTTTTGGGAAACGTCGGGAAACCAGTTAATATTCCAACAGCTGCGAAATTATTTAAAAAGCTATTTGCCTTTATTAATATATCTCATTGTCTCTTTCTATTATTTATAGCGAGTATTTAATGTATTTAAGTTGCGTTATCCCTAAGCCATAATTAGGGCCTGGCGGGTTTACCATTTTTTTTTAAATGTTATAGAAAAATGCAATTTGTAACAATCTGCGACCCGCCACGGCTTCGCACGGGAACAATGCTTGAGTATTATACATGTAAACCTTTCTCTTAAATCACTCTAATTATAAAAAAACGGATTAAGATTCGTTATAAAGTAATGATCTAAGCATACATAGGGTCAGACAGATGGGAAGCGACTTTGTTTTATGCCATGTAGTGATTTTATAAAAATTCATAACTTTCATATAAAATTTTTTGCAACTGTACGAGTATTCATCTTATTTTTCTATTATTATCCGAGAAATTTCAGAGCGATGGTCACTCTAAATCAGGGGTTACACCGGATTACCGACCGGCGTGCGAGCATTGAAAAAGCTAGTATTGGCGCCGCGGATTTCGTTATTGGGAGCGGATAGTTAGTTTTCTCACTAAAAGAATTAACTTTTTTTAAAGCCGTTCTCCTTGTGAGTGTGCATGTTGGGGGGTTAACACTTTTCTTGCAAGCTAGCTATCTATCTAGCCAGTGCGCAATGTGATTGCACACAAAATAGTTGTTTGCGATTTTTCGAAAATGGGTTTAGTGATTTTATGTCTTTTAACAAGTCAAAACGTGCGAGCGAGTCACATTGGCTCTTGTCTTCGTCTTAAGAAGGTTCAAGATGGTCCTTGTGATTTTATCGAATAAACACATTTTGACTTTGACTTTGACTTTGTTCTGTACAATAAAGAGGTTACGAAAAATGTAGTGATACAGAACCGAATAGGTATGGCAACTTCGCATGAACAGAATCAGTCTTGCAACGTGAGTCCTAGTCCTGTATAGTTTGTCAATAGAATGGTATCGTATCCTGTGTTGTGAACGTGCACTACTAAACTGCAGCTTGTCATTCGAGTATGGTACGAAGTTTATTTTGTTGCGCTTCGAGGTAATCTGTTCTATATCGATTTGAGCGTGTGTTTCCAAGATTTCTCCATACCTTGTAGATGAGCAAAACTTGTACTTTAAGGAGCAGTAGCTATTGTAATACATAATACTATTTTTTTTTTGTGAAAAGCATCATCTACTGGCCATATTTTATTGTCAGTTTCCTATCGCTTCGATGTGTATTTAGTACATTTTGTAAATTTTTTTTAGAGTAGTGAGCTCTTTGTGAAGGACTCGTCCGGGGAAGTACTACCACCACGCCTTTTCTACCACCAAACAGCAACGCTGTGTTTCGGTTTGAAGAGTGTGGTTGCCCGTGTATTTACAGGCACATGACCCTTAACATCTGGTATGCCTCAAGTTCATGGACGCAGTGCAGTGCATCGTATGGATCGTTCTTATCGTGCGTGACTTACGAGGCAATGCTTTGTTATAAGTGATAGTTACCATGTAACATTATAGCTGATGAACCATGGCTTTTTCCATCAGCTAGCTGCATAAAAAAATGTATTAATTGTAATTTTCTTAAGCGGTATTTGTATGAAACATCGCTTCACTGATCAATTTGCCCATCTTCACTTCTACCATTTACACAGGTTGTGTGTATTATTAATAAATGCTTCAGACCGGACATGTTTTGCAAACATGCTCGAAGCTCTAAGGCTCACCTGTTCGTGACGTGTTTATTGATGCAGTATCTTCCTGAAAAACAACCAGCGTTATACGACGTCTAAGTTAAAAGTTATTTATTTAAAAAATCACAAAGGATCACTTTGAAACGTCTTAAGGTGTATTAAGACAAGAGCTAATGTGACTCTCACTCGCACGTTTTGACTTGTTGAAAAAAAAAACACATTGCCAACAGTTAAAAAAAATTCTAGAAGAAAGCTTTTCTAGTTTTCGTACTTAAGCAAACTTTAGAGTGAGAAAATTTGCATCGATCAAAATGAAATTTTTACCAAACTGTGTGCAATGTGATTACACACAAAATGGTTGTTTGCGATTTTTCAAAATTGTGTTTAGTGATTTTATATCTTTTAAAATGCCGAAACGTGCGAGTGAAAGGTAAATCAGGTGTTGTCAACGCCTTAAAACTAGATGAATCTAGGTGCCAGAACCGGCACCGGGATGCTGTCGCCTGCACTGTGTGGGACACATTGCGTATAAGGTGGACCTGAGAAGTATTTTCTAGTTGCCCATGAAATTAATCCCGTTTTTTGGCTAAAAACTAAAAAAACCCGAAAAAGCAAAAAATAAATAAATAATAAATAATGCTGGACAATTCACACTGGTCTATCTAGCCCCAAAGTAAGCTACTCAAAGCTTGTGTTATGGGTACTAGATAACTGATATATTTCATACTTATATACTTAAATAGATATATATTTTTTTATTATACATAGAAAACACCCAGACCAACGGAACAAATTTCTGCAGATCGTACACAAATTTGTTCCGAGGCGGGAATCGAACTCGCAACCTCTAGTCAAAAAAAGTGTTTTGATCGTGCTATTATTTGTAGTTGCTGAAACAGTCCTCAATTTTTTTCTGGTGGTTACAAAATATGGGTGTTTACAGAAATCGATACAAAGTAGTAACGTCCCTATAGGGCTAAGGAACTACCATTAGTCCAAGGGTACACGCGACGCGTGACACTCAAGCTCAGCCATTCTTATTGCTATTAATAAACGCTAAGAATTCATCAGAGAGTATGCTAGTACGCACAGACGTTTGTCTGCTGCCAAGCAGCGTCTGTGTTTCGGTTCGAAGTGTAGAGTGTAGTTGCTGGTTAAAATACAAGCGCATGAGGCTAAGCATTAGTATATGTGAGGTTGTTGGACGCTGGGCAGTGCATCGTAGGGCACGTTTTTATCGTCGACGAGGTAATGCTGGGTATCGGTGATGGTGACCACCTAACATCAGGTAGGCCATCTGTTTGTACCACCAGCTCGTTTAGCTACCGTACTCTCCAAACCGGAACACAGGAAGGCTGCTTGGTGGCAGAAAAAACAACGGTGGGAGTATTTCCCTGGGCGATCGTTTGTGCAACCTTCATACAAATCGTGTCTTTTACGGAAATCTGTATGTTCCCCAATCTGAAGAACATACCAACTGTAAGGCCAGTCAATCGGCCTATCTGTCTTGCTATCCTATATTTTATAGAAAGTTGTGCCTCCTCTGTACACATGCATACTCTTACTCTTTGAGCAGACTCACGTGCCGTTCACAAATCAGTCGATGCCGCATCGACACAAAGAAATGTTTTCAAATGTTATTTATTCACGTATTTATGTGGTGCGACTTAAATCTCTTTGTTTATATTAGTTCTCAAAGAGGGCCTGCATTAGTAGGCATGTCTTGGAGTTTGTTTTAATGCTGTCTGTAAATTTGAACATCTTTGTTTTTCTTTTTGATAAACTACTCTTTTGAATACAGAATAATGAATTCTGATAATGGAATTCTTATTTTAGTAAACAGTAAGAGTTCTCAAAAATAGGACCGAAAATGTGTCTGTTTGTTTGTCACGCTTTAGCCGCTAAAGCACAATCGATCAAGATGAAAATCTTAATAAAAATATAGCTGGCATTTTAAGCTGGAACTTAAAAGCCATTATAAGTTCCATTCTCACTAGTAGAAAGAGGTGAGGTTTTTATCCCATGTTCCATTTACGACGGAACTAGTAGTAAGAATTGTTAGAAAAATCATTGTTAATATCAACCGGAAGACTTTTTCATTAAAATCAAGGAAGTACCCGCACAAAAACTCCTCGATTCAAAATGAAATACAGCAATAAGTTTAAATGAATTTAATGTTTTCAATAAAACATTTCGAATGGAATCGCGAAAGAATTCCTAGACTCAGCCAATCATGAAACTGTAGCAAGTTAACATTTCAGAGCAGAAACGAACAAGCTATGGATAGCTCACGGAAAGCCCTTGCAGCTCAGTCGGTGGTGGCCTGCCTTCTGCGTAGGCCGTGGATTCGATCCCCACCGAGAACAAATTATGTGATCATCAGAGATTATGTCCTCTGTCTGGGTGCTATCTTTCAGCCATTAATTAATTAAGTCATGAAGTTAAATATGGTCGTAGACTTTAGAATTTGAATTTAATGGGTTCGTTATGGTATGTGCGCCATTTGTGACGGTTGCTGCAACACAATGTTAGCAGCTGAGCAGGGATGTGTTACAAGTAGCATGTTATTTTATAAAGTTTGATTTAATACTAATTTATAGTATGTATGTATTAAATATATCAGTTATCTAGTACCCATAACACAAGCTTTGAATAGCTTACTTTGGGGCTAGATAGTGCTGCGTGGATTGTCCAGCATTATTTATTTATTATTTATAGTTTGGTTAAACTATAGCTACCCTGGTACCTGAGTTGAGGGTTGGGGATAGGGGGAAAGCATGTGGGGGTAGATGGCAATTCTTTCCATAAAGTTCTTTTTTCTAGGAAATTAAAAAAAAATTCCTTCAAATTTCTTCACTTTAAAAAAAAAAAAAAATAATCCTAACCTAATGAGAATTCCTTCCCTTGAGTCTTTTTGTCATAGAGATGAAATATTACTACCAATTTTTTTCATATAAAAAAACCCTAACCTAACTAGTAACTTACCTAAAAATTTTTTTTTTTTCATTTCCTAGAAAAAAGGACTGAAGGGGAAGACTTGCCATCTACCCCCACTTGCATCCCCCCTATCCCCAACCCTCAACTCAGGTACAAGGATTGCTATAGCCAACCCTATAGTTTTATTTGAAACATTATTTTCATTTAAAACGGAATATTTACCATGATTTTGTGAGTTTGGCTATTTCCCGATATTAATAAAATAGAGATAAACTCACAAAATTAAATCTTGGTAACCAATTATGATCTATAGTTCAGTGATTGTCACTCCAAAGTTAAAGGAAATTCCATCTTGAAGATTGTAATTTTCCTCGTCCATTGTGTTTTTGGCGGGAAATTATAATGAAATGGTAACATAATTATTTTTCGGTATTTTCACAGTCGACGCGTGAGTTCGTTAGCGAAACTTTGGCGGGTAGCTGTGTTCTGGTGTAGCTGAAGAGGGTGTTACGACATAGGGCTTAGGAATTGGCGCATTAAGTAGGAATATAAATGTTTATTTTCGTCACAAAAACCTTAACCTAGAATAGAACAAAACACAACGACAAAAAGAATAATATCTACACTTATTCTGCGAAGCCTACCTGCAGTAAAGTATGACTTGCATAGTTCATAGTTATTTATTCATAACAGATTTGTTACAAGGTCACTTAGTATAAGGTAAAGCTTAATAAATTCATACATTTGTACACACAAATTTCTAAAATCAGTAATCTATGAACACAGGATACAAGTAAAGCATATAACAACAATTAAATAATTCAATAGATATAAAGTAAAAATAAGGCACATTAAAAATGTCATTCAAGAGTTATTTATTTTGATATTGTAAACAATAAAATTATGTCAAATTAAATAAATGGTATAAGAGCACCGGTGGTCTAGTGGGAGTGACCCCGCCTTCCGATCGTAAGGTCGCAGGTTCGAATCCGGTCGTGCACCAATGGATTTTTCTATCGAAAAATTTATGTGCGCAATGCCAGTGCTCTTAAACGGTGAAGGAAAACATCGTGAGGAAACCAGTTAGTATTCTAACAGCGGCGATGGGCTTGCAACCTGTCACGTATGGAATACTAACTACTGCAAAATGTGAGTATGTGCCAAATGTAATGTTTGGACGTACCTCTGACTACCCCCCTTAGACATCCTCAAAAGAATCTTGAATTAGTACCTACTTGGTACTGGGAGATCTGAAGGGATATCTACCGTGCCTGGGGATCAAAGTCGTGAAGCTGTTTCATTTTCTGAATGTTTGTGAGAATTTAGTTTACCTATGTAAACTAAATTATAATAAGAGCATGAGAGTGTGAAAGTGAGAGTGTGATGGTTCTCCTGCTTTCACGAGGCTCTTAAGAGCCAAGGAGCACAGGAGAACCAACAACATAGTTCTGTGTGTGTTTGAAAAGTGCGTGTATGCAGGAATGTAAGTGGAAACTCTTTAGATGTAGGCATGAGTTGATGTGAGTGTGAATATGTGTTATGTTGAGTCAAGTTCAGAGCTTGAGAAGGAGAGATAAATACCTACTGTCATATGGCCTATAAAAGTTACTATGAATTTTGGTTTTGTGGTTGGCGAACGAAGTGTTATGAGGAAATCTCTTTTTGCTTATTCAACAGTAACTTTTTTAAATGTGATTTGAAAGTGAACTTGGATTGGAAATTACGAATAGGAGGGGGGATATTGTTCCAACACTTCGTTGCCAAATATCGGAAGCTACCAGTGAATGCTGCCGTTTTATGACTGTGATAAAGAAGTGCGGATCTAAGAGACCGTAAGGCAGTACGATCACTATTTTCATAGGTGAACTTAAGCTTTGCATGTAAATATTCAGGTTTTTTAAATTTGATAACATCAAAAATCAGCCCTCCAAGATGTAGTTCTCTACGAGAAGCCATATTCAGCAGGGACTTTTTGTTTAGGAAAGGAGTTATGTGACTACGAGGCGGAACGTTAAAGCAGAAGCGGCAGCATGCATTCTGCACTCGCTGTACCACTCGCTGAGTTCTGACAAGTAACCTAGGTCCATAAACAGGTACATAATATGATACCTCAGCCACAGTACTGGCCAAGAGCTTTGACAGACTCTTTGTACACCCTGTAGTGTCATATTGTTAGAGGTGGTTTTCTTTTAATTAGAAATATATAACTAATTTGGCCAGTATTCATGTTTTATTTTTACACCTCAAGATCAACATAACTTGAAAATTTGTATCTTCTCTTACGATTGCTTACACGTCATACCTAAATTATTCCATTGTATCATTGTATCGTTAGATGGAATGATAAATGAATACTCTAGAGGTGAGTTTGAAGGTTTAACTGAAATCTTTGGTTAGTAATACAAAAACGTCATCTATTACCTCAGTGGCGCAGCGGGCGAGAGTCCGCGTGCGACGCAAGAGGTTTCGGGTTCGATTCCCGCCTCGGAACAAATTTGTGTACGATCTGCAGAAATTTGTTCCGTTGGTCTGGATGTTTATGTATAATAAAAAATATCTATCTATGTATGTATATAATGTATTAAATATATCAGTTATCTAGTACCCATAACACAAGCTTTGAGTAGCTTACTTTGGGGCTAGATGATGCTGTGTGGATTGTCCAGCATTATTTATTTATTTATTTTATTTATTTTATTACCATCCCAAAGGAACTATCGCGTGCATCGTGATAGTGTTATTATAAAAGCTGGTCACAGCTACAATAACAATTAAACTCGCTCCAATAAAGCTGAAATCAAATTGTAAGACACTTCTTACAATCGCGACCGACAGCTCTAAACAAAAATCTTGGAAACTATTATATAAATTAAGGAGTGTATAATTTTTTTACACCAATTGCTTATTGGTCAATCATATGCCACCATCTATAGATAGATAGATAACTCTTTATTGATTATCACAACAAAATAAAGATAACATTTTAACTTAAACACTAAAAATTGTAATAAGTCAATGGGCGGCTTTATCGCTAACAGCGATCTCTTCCAGGCGCCATCCATAACAAAGCAGCCTCGTGAGTTACATGCGATGAGAATAGGATTTTTTGATGGTCGTAGGGCAGTGCAGCGTAGGGCACGTTGCTATTGTATGTGACTTGCAAGGCACTGCTGTGTCATAGGTGATGGACTACTGCTAATCAGGGGGTCCATCTTTTTTTTTCTTTTTATACAACTAGCTGATGGAACAAGCAGATGGCCCACCTGATGTTAAGTGGTAACCATCATCTATAAACAAAACATTGCCCCGTAGGTCACGCACAATAGGAACGTGCCCTACGATGCACTGCCCTGCGTCCATCAACTTGAGGCATACAGATAGATGTTAAGCCTCATGTGCCTGTAATTACACCATCTGCTTGACGTCAGTACTAGTTTGTAGAAAAACAAATTAAGACCTCGATTTCATTCAATCCAATGATAGCGACTATTAGTCGCGTCCGATTCTTTTAGTTCAAAGGGACTGAGTCGCGCAACAGCCACAAACGAGCAAATCGCATGTCGGCCGCGTTCAAGCGTAAGGTGAACATTGTTAGACATTAATTCAATAATTATTACAAATATTATTTTTAATCACACAAGGGCACAGTTATGGAGTGTCTTATTGTGACATTTTTTGAAAAATATATTTTTTATTGTAAAATGTAACCAGTTTTTTTTCTTGTCATAAATAAAAAATACACTACTACTCGTAATGTTTCGAACGAGTAGTGAATGAATGAATGAAAATACATTTTTGTACACCATAAAATAAAAACAGTAAGTAAACTAAAAGAAATAAGGAATAAAACTAACTGTACAATGGGCGCTCTTATCGCTGAAAGCGATCTCTTCCAGACAACCTTTGAATGGAGAGAATTGTAAATTAAGGAAGTTGGTCGCAGGTAGTGTTGTGGTATAAGGATATTAATGTTTGCATAAAGGTCTACGCACATACGTGTGGCACACAGGCACGTGTTTCGTGAGGAGTCAAAAAAATATCATTGTATACCACAGAGCTTTAAAGTCCATGCGTGTCGCCCTGTGACTAGAGCCGAATTCTTTCTTTATTCGATACAAAACAGGTGTCACCATTTACTAAAACTAACACACTTTCGGCACGCACACTACAACATGTTCCATTTACACATCACTTTGCTATCGAGTCATACGAAGCAGCGTCGTGGGAGTGCGATGACCATAGGAGCGACTACTGTGAGAGTAAGATGCAAAAAACCAATCACAGAGCTTCCTTCCCGAGCGTCTCAAGACAACGAATGTGTTAATGCGCATTCAAAATGACAAAAGTTTTTTTATTAAAATTTACGAAATTTTACTACTTACCGATGGTGTTTCACGCCGGTAACACTGGAACTATTGTTTTTACAATTTTTAACTTGACACCAAGACATATTTCATAGTTTATCATGCTGTAAAACCGAGTAAAACGACCGAAAACTCTCTCTCGCTCGGACTATGTTCAACAACAGACTGACAAGCGCTGTCGTAGGTTGGCCTGTTTACTGGTCCAAACGAGAACCACGTATTATTATTCACTTCGCTTCTATGGGGGGGCGCGCGCGGGGGCGATGTGGCCCGATCGTTGTTCTGTGTTGTATACATTGTCTAAGAACTCGATCACACATGTCCGTGCCCGTTCCGGCAACGAAGCAAAGAAGGCAACGAAGTTCCTGCCCCGTCCCTGACGCGGCACTGATGTGTGGGGACAGTTAAAAAACATACTGTGACAGTCGAACAACGAAGTCGAAAACCAGTAGAGAAGTTGCCACCCAGAACTAACCTGAAATGTTTTCGTACATCGCCAAATACTAACATCTAAACAAATGTAAGCAAATAAAACAGATGGCGCACATAAAACGTTGAAACGTGAAATTACACTGAAACTTTAGAAACTGGTACAAGATGAATTAAACAAGAGATAAGGTATAATGTTGTGTCTAAGATAAAGGTCTAATGGACCGAAGATGGAAGGACGCACAAAATTTGGGAGATAAACTGTAGGCTTACCCCTTACTGTAGGTTTTTGAAAGCGCGATCAACACTCATCGGCTGTCAAGTCACTTATGCTATCTCCATCTAATTTGAAGTAAAAGCTGAAATAGCAAGTGACTTGACAGCCGATTAGTAGTAGATATATAGTAGTAAATATATATTTATGTTTCCGATCGGAAGCGTTTCTGAAAAGTAAAATAGCCTGAAGTTGAATATTTAAATCACTTTATCTGATATAAGTATAAAAAAAAATTAAGAAATAAATAAACATTCCTCACAGCACTATCTAATATCAGGATTCTTTTTGTTATAATATTGGAGGTGTTTTATCTCTGGACTTTCGCTTGACACTATTTTTGGGACATCCTGTATAGTGAAAGTTTTGTCTAGTTCAAGATTAGGTGGCATGGTATGAAATATCCATTAAATGGTTGATTTATTATCCTTCAAACTCAGTGTAAATGGCTCCTCCAGGACCGATCTTCCTTCGTGTACTCGTATCATCTGTACAGTTATCTCAATAAAAGGCTTTGTTTACGTACAGACAGACATGTGACTATAATTAGACGAAGGTCTATGGCGTTGTCTGGAGATGTAATTGAACCAGTTTTACTAACAATCGATGTATGGTCTTAATTTTTTTTATGAGATGAAATAATGGTTTTTTAAATATATTATGTTTTTTTATATATTGGTAGATATTGCACACTGCACAATCTCGCCCCATGGCTTTATAAATAAATAAATATTGGTGGACATTTCACACAGCACTATCTGACGCCAAACTAAGCTAAAGCTTGTGATATGGGAACCAGTTAGCTTAGCTAGTACTACTTATATACTTTTTTGTAAATACATATAAAATACCTTTTATTTGATTTATTATAATTTATTGAACTTAGGTGCACTAGAAAACGTTTGCCGTAAACTTCTTGAAGGAATTAGTGGTTGACTAGCTTTATAAGGCTGACAACCTTCTCAGCTCAGTTGGTAGTACCTCTGCCTTCTGCGCCGTAGGCCGTGGGTTCGATCCCCATCGAGACCAAATATTTATGTGATGCACATAAATAATTGTTCTATGTCTGAGTGTGATTACATATTTTAAGTATTTATTGACAAACCCTTATCACAAGCTTTGGCTTGGTTTGGGGTTAGATAATGCTTAATTTATTATAAATTGGAAATAATCTCTGAATGTGCTCTGAAACGGTGAAGGAAAACATTGTGAGGAAACCAGTTAGTATGCTAACTGTCTTCTTCTTCTTATCGTGTCACTAGTTTCTTTCGAAAAAGTGTGGTGAAAGGATTTTAAGTGCGCCTCAAGAGGCTCCTTTCGAGCACTTGTCACATGTTGTAGAACTTGTTAGGTTTTACAACATGCCGGTTTCTTCACGATGTTTTCCTTCACCGTTATGCTATGCACCGTTATGTTATGTTTATGCTAACTGTGACGATGGGCAACGAGAGGTTTGTGCCTAATGTAATAAATACCTTCTGAACGCATTCCCTTTAGACCTCCTCAAAAAATTTTGAGTTCCACTTGACACTGATAAGTTTGAAGGGATATCTACCGAGCCTGGGTAACAGTCGTTAGTTTTGCATTAAAATATGTTGTCTGGTATTGGAAGTCCAACTATACAAGCCCGTGACATGACCATAAGTAGATACATTGTGTAAATATCTGTGTTGTCGTTGCCAATCAAAATGATGACACAATCAGCCCGAGTTAGTCAAATGCAATGAATTATACTAGCCTTATTAGTACTGTCAACTTGCCGTGCTTTCTATGTAGATTGGCAATTGACCATAATTTGCCTAGTTGTGACCACAATATCATTTTAGAAAATTTGTAGGAAGAGTCTTCCTTCTCACAGTATCTTTTGACTTGAACGAATCAAATAAATACGATTTATTAACACAAAAATAAAACCCTAAAACTCCGACCTATATTATCCACAAAATGGTCAGTAAAGGATCAATATAGGTCCCTAATAGCTTAGTATCTCCTTAACCATTACCTATTTCACATTGTGATAAAGCGCACGAAAAGATTCACCCTTTTATGGCTGATATTCAAAAATTTCGCGCAAAGAGCTACAAATGTATATAATCAATTGAATCATAAGGATCATTTAAAACGTCTTAAAGCTAGGTGATCGCCACTGCCTGCATTGCGTTCATAACTTTTTCAAAATCAAGAATATAAGTGTAAGACCGAATCGGAACCCACAACCTTGCGTTCAAAAGCGTATGTGGTCACTCCCACTAGACCAGAGGTGCTCAACCAACACCTTTAAACAAGCGAAAAAAGAAAAAAAGCTTGTTTTTACGAGTAAGTGCATAACGATTAGTCTTAGATCAAGTTATGCTAATAATCTAGGTGATTCTCAAGATTCTGAAGTCTGTCTAGTTTTTCTTTAGAAACAATTCTGCTTAAACATGTTTTTTCTTTCTTAAAAATTGTGATTGATATTTATTATTTTATACTTTGAAAGATTGTTTAAAAATTATTCAGAGATACGTATTGACAAAGGCAGGTGTTCAAAATTACTAGTATGTCACGATAATTTAATGATATTATTATGCTAAAAGTTTTACCGTGCTTAAATTGTAGTAACATAACATGTGCCTTGGGTTTATTTACAAAAATAATAATTTCTTATTCATACTTTTATTTATCAAATGATGGTAACTGCTTCCCATCAGGTGGGCCGTATGATTATTTGCTACCTTGGTAGTATAAAAAAATGAAATGAAATAAAGTCAATAAGGCAAAACAGCGTTTTTTTTACCAAATTCAATTAAGATAGGGTCATAATAGTATGTGAATAAGAAAAATGGAAAATCATGTAAGTGAAGTTGCCCCAGATGCAAAAGCCTACTTAGTAGGTACGTCAAAAACGTATAGTCAAAGTCAAATAATACTAATCAACAAAATCACAAGGATTACTTAGAAACGTCTTAAAGCTAGGTAACTCTAGGTGCCAGTTCACGCGACCAAAGCCTGGAAGAACAGGCGACAAACATAAATAGTAAGGATACTTAGTACGCCGACTGTACCCGCTGTTTATGTTGCTATAGAGCAGTTGATCCAGTTTGGTTTATTAAAGTTACGACAGTTTAATACGAGCATGTCTAGCGACACTTTGGTCGGAATTTCTTAGATTGGATGTTGCAAATAGTTGCATTATGAGCTGGGATAGATCAGAATGCAGCGTACCTACTATATAAATTACTAGCGATACACCCGCGCGCCCCTGCTTCGCACGGGAGCACATATCATGCATGTATTATACATATAAACCTTCCTCTTCAATCACACTATCTATTAAAAAAACCGCATCAAAATCCGTTACATAGTTTTAAAGATTCAAGCATACATAAGGACATATAGGGACATGGGGATATAGGGACAGAGAAAGAGACTTTGTTTTATACTATGTAGTGATAGTGATGTCTATGTCTTTGTCTTTGATTATTTAGTCCCGATGTTAGTTGACGACCTCTGTGGCGCAGCGGGCGAGAGTCCGCCTGCGACGCTAGAGGTTGCGGGTTCGATTCCCGCCTCGGAACAAATTTGTGTACGATCTGCAGAAATTTGTTCCGTTGGTCTGGGTGTTTTCTATGTATATAATAAAAAATATCTATCTATGTAAGTATATAATGTATTAAATATATCAGTCATCTAGTACCCATAACACAAGCTTTGAGTAGCTTACTTTGGGGCTAGATGGTGCTGTGTGGATTGTCCAGCATTATTTATTTATTTATTTAGTTTAGATGTTAAGTCTAATTACACCGGCGACCACACTCTTCAAACCTAAACACAGCGTTGCTGCCTGGCGGCTGAAAAAGGCGTGGTGGTAGTCTTCCCCGGCCGAGTCCTTCACAAAGAGCTCGACTACTCTTTACCTACCATCAAATTCAATTACAATGTGCAGTTTTGAAACACCGTTTCATATTTTTGTGATTTACGACTAGCATCGATTTTCGATTTTATTTCCCTCGTTTAAAACCGTCAGTTAATCCGGCTATCCGGCATGTATCAAATCAAATATCAAATCAAATATTTTATTTCGGAAGTTATAAAATAATGGGGTAGGTAACACGAATTGGATACGAAGATAGTTACAATAGTTAAAAACTGTGACGTGGTTACGTCACAGTTTTTGGGCATTGATGGTTATCAACGCCCACCTCTTAGATTTAGGTATGGGGAGAGTTCCTTAAAACAGCATGTTACAAAGTATCAAGATGAAAACTATCATAAATCAAGGGTACAAAACTGCAGCGCCGCCGCGGAGGTCTTAACGCTTGTTGTACTGTGGTAATTATTATGTTAAGCAAGATCAAAACTGATGAAAAATACTTAAAAGGGTATAGGTATTCCTGAAAACAGTATTAACAGTTCAGCCGCTTCAAACGGACTTGCGTAACGTTTGTAAATGTTTTTCCATGAACTGTGTTTGTTTATTCATGACGGCTATCTGGTTAAACTTTTATGTAGAACAGGAGCAGTGTTTAAGAATTGCTGGAAAGCAGTCGCACTGTTTTGCCAAGCATTTTTTATCTTATCGTAGTAACGCGTGACCCGCGGGCTGGTATATTTGGCTCAGCACTTCGGCATTGACAGTCAGCATTGCTTATGCAGCCAGTAGCTTGGAGGACGCTCTTGAACGGTACTGATTCTTCCCTGTACGAGCCCTTCACAAAGAAGTTAATGAGAATGTGCCATATTATTCTACTTCCTATAGTTAATTGACTCAGGCGTGACTTTGCGGAAGTCCTTTGTTTAATATAAATTAACTTGAACAAAGCAATATGTAGTACTAATCCGCTGATCTTCTCTGATTAGATCAGCGGATTAGTACTACATATTGCTTTGTTCAAGTTAATTTATACTACTTCCTATTAATATTATAAACGCGAAAGTTTGTAAGTATGGATGGATGGATGGATGTTTGTTACTCTTTCATGCCGGAACGGCTGAACGGCGGCCCGATTATGCTAATTTTTGGCTATCGAGATGGCTTTCAGTTTGATATTTGATCTTGGAATATAATACTCTCTGACGAGAGCATTTGATCCCCATAGTGTAATAGCAACATATGTATGGATCTAGTACCTAAATTCCTTGTGATGGATGCTAAATTCCTTGGATGGATGGGAATCAAATGTCAAACTGAAAGCCATCTCGATAGCCAGACATTAGCGTAATCGGGCCGCGGATCTGGATGAAACTTGGCAGAGAGATAGATTATAGTCTGGAGTAACACATAGCACCGGAATTTAAATCTGCGCGGGTGAAACCGCGGGGTGCAACTATTTATGCCATATTTCGACTATTTTGGACGTACTGACTTCCTCTAATATATCCTCGAAGAATTTTAAGTGGGTAAGCCCGAGGTACAATAAAGTAATCAAATCCTCTATCAAATAATCAACCCTCAGGAATGGAACATCAATGCCGCCCTGTAAGTAGCGCACAAACAAACGTGATGCCAAATTACCATCACACATAACCAGTTCCTTGGAGTAATGCACACTTCACTATCACTATCACTACATAATATAAAACAAAGTCGCTTCCTCTGTCCCTATGTATGCTGAAAGTTTTAAAATTACGCAATGGATTTTGATGCGGTTTTTTTTAATAAAAAGAGTTTTTAAGAAGAAAGTTTATATGTATAATACACATGATAGTAGAAAAACAATGTGCACCCGTGCGAAGCAGGGGCGCGCGGGCGGGTCGCTAGTAATAATATAAGTTTAAACAGTGTTGTAGTTGGTTTACGTTCAATTGACGACCTCTGTGGCGCAGTGGGCGAGAGCCTGCCTGCGATGCAAGAGGTTGCGGGTTCGATTCCCGCCTTGGAACAAATTTGTGTACGATCTGCAGAAATTTGTTCCGATGGTCTGGGTGTTTTCTATGTATAATAAAAAATATCTATGTATGTAAGTATATAATGTATTAAATATATCAGTTATCTAGTACCCATAACACAAGCTTTGAATAGCTTACTTTGGGGCTAGATAGTGCTGTGTGGATTGTCCAGCATTATTTATTTATTTTATTTATTTATTTTATTAATTAAATTGGCACCGCACCGGAGCTTCACAGTTATTATGACAATTAAGGATCATGCAAATTAAGTATGAGATGTAAGAGTAGTTCTTTGTGTGTGGCTCGTCCGGGGAAGTACTACCACCACGCTTTTTTCTGCCGCCAAGCAGCAACGCTGTGTTTCGGTTTGAAGAGTGTGGTCGCCGGTGTAATTACAGGCACATGAGGCTCAACATCAGTATGTCTCAAGTTGATGGACGCAGAGCAGTGCATCGTAGGGCACGTTTCTACCGTGCGTGACTTACGAGGCAATGCTTTGTAATAGGATGGTTACTTTAACATCAGGAAGGCCATCTGCTTGTTCCATCATCTGGTTGTATAAAAAAATTACCAGTTTTTTGCCTGTTCTTCTAGGTAGTTTGTACCTTACCTTGATAAGAAGAAGAGGAAGATACAGGAATGATGGGTTAGTATTCTAACAGCAGCGATTGGCTTTCAACCTGTCACGCATGGAATATAAACTACTGCAAAATGTAATGTCTGAACGTACCTCTGTCTACCTCCTTTATACATCCTCAAAGAATCACTTGGTACTTAAAAACCTAAGAGGATATCTCGCAAACACATCCCCTCTGTTTCCCAGCGTTCCTTTTGATTGACGCGGCCTATAAATGGCTATAGCTAGGTATTTTTACTCCATGCCGACGACATAGCTACCACATTACATTTACAAATAATTAATTCAAAGAAAATGACTCAATGTTGAGGTAGCAGGGCCTACGGATCCAACCTTTGATGAATTAACTTTGTTTGCTTTAGGTAAAATAATACCATTTTGAATACAGCAATACGAAGTGATTAAATGAGCTTACAAAATCCTACCAATATTATAAACTTGAAAGTTTGTAAGTATGGATGGATGGATGGATGTTTGTTACTCTTTCACGCCGAAACGGCTGAACGGATCTGAATGAAACTTGGCAGAGAGATACATTATAGTCTGGAGTAACACATAGGCTACTTTTTATCCCGTGGAATACCGGGATTTCAATCTGCGCGGGTGAAACCGCGGGGCGCAACTAGTTCTATATAATTATAAAAATTTGTATCTAAAATCTGTCGGTAAGTTTAAAACATGAACCCTGTAAGAACATTATTTATATGGACCAGAATTATCATGTTTATATTTGTCTGAAATAATAATTATATTATTATGTTATTCTTGTAATTTTTTTTTCTATGTTTCTATGTTATGTTATTAAGAGTAGTAGAGCTCTTTGTGAAGGGCTCGTCCGGGGAAGTACTACCACCACGCCTTTTTCTGCCGCCAAGCAGCAACGCTGTGTTTCGGTTTGAAGAGTGTGGTCGCCGGTGTAATTACAGGCACATGAGGCTTAACATCTGTATGCCTCAAGTTGATGGACGCAGGGCAGTGCATCGTAGGGCACGTTTCTATTGTGCGTGACCTACGGGGCAATGTTTTGTTTATAGGTGATGGTTACCACTTAACATCAGGTGGGTCATCTGCTTGTTCCATCAGTAAATGTAGTAAAACTCAATCTAGAATTTATAAAAATCGTTTTTCAAACTACTTTTGCTTGCCCGGAGAAAAACTCTCTCTATTTTTCGTTGTTGATTGTAGAAATTTCTTCATATTTTAATGCAGGGCGTATTTTCGTAACTACCCTGTAAATCAGAAACATGCCAACGCCATTCAGGAGTGTGCGTTGCGATTCGTCACTGGACCTTTTGTCTTTTGTTTCATTTCTATTGTTTCGATTTTTGCGGTTTCTTTTGTTATTTTCATTGAAATTTCTCTTCTTAATGCCGGTACGAGCTTTCCTCGAAGGGTAGTGCACACAGGCGCGCTAGCGATAAATAGAATGCTACGTGTTGACGTAACAGTCACAGGGTATCACACTGTATTAATACATTTAAAATTCATTTATTTATAATGATGAGATTAACGCCCGGTTTCTGCAAGCTCGATCAACACTCATCGGCTGTCAAGTCACGTGCTATCTCTATTTAATTTGAAGTAAAAGCTGAAATAGCAAGTGACTTGATCGATCAGTGTTGATCGAGCTTTCAGAAACCAGGGGTAAGAAGAGTAGCAGAGCTTTTTGTAAAGGACTTGTCCAGGGAAGTACTACCACCACGCCTTTTTCTGCCGCCAAGCAGCAACGCTGTGTTTCGGTTTGAAGAGTGTGGTCGCCGGTGTAATTACAGGCACATGAGGTATAACATCTGTATGCTTCGGGTCGGACGCAGGGCAGTGCATCGTAGGGCACATACCTGTCATGCGTGACTAGGTAATGCTTAGTTATGGGCGATGGTTACTTTAACATCAGTGTCACCTGCATGTTCTACCAGCTAGTTAAATAAAAACATAGTATTATTTACTATTTATGTTGTTATTAGAAAAATAATTATAAAACATCTTGAGGAAACTGTCATGTCGTAAAATTAAAAAAAATCTGCAAGTGTATATAAAAACTATGTCATTCAGCTTCTTTACAAAAGCAAGAAAGCGTCGCGTGAGGTACGAACATGATTTCCTGAAGTGTACAGCCGCCTTTATAAAACAAATTTATATTTGCAGCCATTCTCATTTCTTTTTAAACAATTGTAAACAGAATTTAATTTCCATGACGGCATTGCAAAGTTTGTACGCTTAAACAATGCTGTTTCTTAAATCGACTTTCTACATTTAAAATGAGCCAGTTTTTGAATGACTTGTAAATTAATTTTGTAGGCTTTGGCAATTTTATTCCAATTCATCTGTTGGTATTCTTGTATTTAATGTAATATTTTTCATTTTCCGCACGAACTAAATAACATAATGAATTTCCTAGTTTATGTGTTATGTGGTTGTGTTTATGTCAAACAGTGGTTATGTGTTTACGTATGCAAAACACTCGCGCCATCACATCCCCTGTCCCTCTTCCAGCATTCTTTTAACGTGACGCGACCTAAACTAGCACGTAAATCCGTGCGCGTTTAACTAGTCGCGAAAGGAATGGGCGACCTCTGTCTCTCACTCTGTCCGAATGGGCGCATTATTGTTTTATTATGAATCGTTTACCATTCGCCGAATAGCACGGATTCGGCCCTCGCCACCGTCCTCTAGTGAGGGGATAATATTGAAAGGACTTGAGTCTTGAGGTCTCTGAGAGGGATTGGTCCGGTGACGACGCTCCAAAATCGAGGAGTAAGTTTTGTTGCTAGTTTTATGTTAAAAAATATGGATGAAAAGGTGTGCGTAAAAATCTTTGTTTTAATTTAAGGCAAATACATATTTTGTTAATTAAATAGGAACGTTTTCAACAAAATGTTTTGTACCTTTTACTTACTACTTTCTATTTGTACTTACTACTTATGTTTTTTTCAGCAACGCTTAGGAAATGATTTTGACTTGAAAATTATGAAGTTATATATTTTAATCACGTTTTGAAAAAAATCGCGATTTCTCAATTATGGATTTCGTTGGTTGATGGTATGTATGATTGGTAATCGAATGCACTCATATTTACCACTAGCTGATCCCGCGGCTTTGCTCGCGCTCGTTTACTTTGAAAATCTCATACAAACTTTCATCCCCTATTTTATCCCCTTGGGGGTAGAATTGATCAAAATCCTTTCTTAGCGGATGCTTACGTCATAACATCTACCTGCATGCCAAATTTCAGCCCGATCCGTCTAGTGGTTTGGGCTGTGCGTTGATAGATCACTATGTCAGTCAGTCAGTCAGTCACCTTTGAGTTATATATATTTAGATAAGATAAGATAAGATATGATAAATAAATTATTAATAATTAATTAAACCAATTAAACTTAAAAGGCTATGGTTCCGACTAAGCCCCATGCCTATAGTTAGCTAGGCTATTTCTCTACAGTTCGAATTAATTGTGCAAATAAAAAAATGCAATAGCGTAATTTTCCAACATAAAATTTCATAATCATCGAGAAATTCAACAAAAATGTTAAACGAAATAACTCAAAACTAATGAGCGTAATAAGGATGTCCTTAGCTCTAATTGGTTTCAAGATTGTTTACTCGTATAAACAAGTTGCTTGTCCCATCCCTAGTCCCGCTGACGACGCATTTATGGTCATCCTAATAAAGAATAAGTACCTACGCAGTCCCTAATATATCCCTTATGTCAGTTTAATGATTTCTAGCTGGATTTCACACTTACACAGTTTTTAGACGAGTTTTTAGAAAAAGATAAACTTGCACACGTTCTTTTACGGGAAACAGTAATGGAACAATCAGGTGACCCTATATCAGGTGATCATGAGGTGATCATCAGGTGATCATCAGGTGATCATCAGGTGGGATAAATACATTGAATACATTGAGGTTCGATGTAAAAACTTAATCTTAAATTATAACTAAATACATCGATTTTAAATACAAGCACAACACAACAAGCCAAACACAAGCTTTTAGTAGCTTACTTTGGGGCTAGATGGTGCTGTGTGGATTGTCCAGCATTATTTTTTTTATTTATTTATTAGTGAAATGACGGAAAAATACTATTTATAATCAGTCGAGTGTAAAATATGTTCTTTGAATTAAAAGCGAACCTTAATTGCATTTTTCTCTGACTTACCCCTTTTAAAAATCCTCGAAAAAAATTTGTTTGTACTTGCTACTATGGAATCTGAGGGGATATCTACCGTGCCTGGGGACTATAGTCGTAAAGCTGTTTCATTTTCAAGTATTTCCATAACTACAAAAATATTATATTGTTTTTTTTTTTGCTAGCAATAATACTTAAAACTGCTCGAATCTCCCCAGTGTAAATACGTACGTAAGCGTGCAAATGACAACCCCTATAGGAATTATTTACGACTGACCATAGCCAACTTTACTACTGAAGAAGGGTCGTGGTGAAACTACATTCATAAAATATAGACTGTGTAAAATAAGTGAAAAAAAAATTAAATTGATTTGAATGAAATTGTATGTTGATTGACGCCGGTGTGTATCCAAACGGGTCGAACCCAGCTGATGCCGTTTATAACGGTTCCTACAGCTTCGGATGATCGGATCGGATCATTTCAATTATTCAATTTCAAAAGCCTTTATTTAACAACTTAATAGGTAATACACGTATAACTAATCTAATCTAAATTTTATTATTATATGACAACGGTAGTGAGGTTGTCTCGCTTTTCATAGGCCTCCCCCAGGCTCTTCCAAAGTTCGCGATCGCGAGATTTCAATTATTAATCTTGTCTAAATTACCGAACAGTGTAATATCTTGGAAACTGAAACAGCTTCACGACTTTGATCCCCAGGCACGGTAGATATCCCATCAGATCTCTCAGTACCAATTTCTAACTCAAGATTCTTTGAGGATGTCTAAGGGTACGTCAGATGTACGTCCAAACATTACATATGGCACATACCCACATTTTGCAGTAGTTAGTATTCCATACGTGACAGGTTGCAAGCCCATTGCCGCTGTTAGATTACTAACTGGTTTCCTAGCGATGGTTTCCTTCACCGTTTAAGAGCATTTGCACACATAAATAATTCGATAGAAAAAGATAGAAATCCTTTGGGGCACGGCCGGATTTGAACATGCGACCTTACGATCGGAAGGACTCACTCCCACTAGATCACCGGTGCTCTCGGTAATATCTTGGTTTGAATGAAAATGGTTTGTAGTATAGAGTTTGAAGCAACCGCCAAAATTTTTTTAAACATGACAGCCCGGCTTGACGTAATGTCAAAAGAATGCGGTAACGAATTTTTAGTTACGGATTTTAGCATGCTTTTGACTGAATGACGTGCCAGGCCATCTTTACATGAAACTTGAAATTTGAGGTCAACTGTGACATTTCTAGGAACTCATTCTGTTCTAACATTTTAAACTTTTAAGTACGTAGTAATACTTTCTCCCGGTTTCTGAAAGCGCGCTTTGGGGGGGTTAATGTCGTCTATAAGACGAAGATGAAAACCAATTTGGTTTTTGTAGATGTGTACTTGCTTACTATGCCTATTTTTAAAAACAAATACAATGTTTTTTGCTAGTTATTGTTGTCCTTACCTAAACTGCTCTTGAAGTAGATCTAAATATTTCAAAGCTAATTATAAATTCAACGAAAAAATACTGTGATTTAGGGTGATGTTTCGGGTTCGAAGTGTCGTAAGGTTGAAAAAAGAAATTCTTGTCATAATTAGCTTTGAACTATTTACAACTCTACTGTCATCGACTGCAGAACATAGCGAGCGAGGATATATTTAGCTAAACCGACTCTTGCGCTAAGCCGTATGGCGTAAGTTAGTTGAATCCGAAGCTCGGTCGACGGCGCGCGCGCGGATTTTCAAATCGAATGACGTTCGATGTTTGAAAGTTTGAACTTGGCTTCTGGAAAAACAAATAACTGTTCGAAATACAAACAAGGTTTTACGTTTTTAAAAATGACAAGTTTGAATTTGGAAGTTTAGCAATTCAAATTGTTGTGTTCGATATTTAAATATGGAATGTGTTGTGTCGTTATAGTGATGGATTTTCTTTGTCAGAAAAGGTATTTATGTATGTATATTAATACCACATATTTTTTTACAAATCTCTCTCAAACTCCGTTTTAATTTACTTACATAATTATACAAAATACACATGAAACAGTTGAACTAACTCATATTTATACTTATTTAGGAATATTTGAAACTTTTTTATAGCCGCCATAATAATTGGAATACGCATTACTTAGATGAACGACTCTGTGATGGTATTGTTGACATCCATTCATAGGCACAAGCAACAATACATTAGCCCCAATCATAATACAGTCAAATAATGACAGGTTGACAAATAGACTGCGCGTGGAGATTTATTGACAGGGTCGGTTAGTAATTTTTATTATCTCGATGAATTAAATATGTAGGTAGGTATCCTATAAATCTCAATTTATTTTATTTAAACAGAGCGTAAGAAAATTATAAAAATAAAAAAATATTAACCTAAAACAATTCTTCAAGTTATTTTATGTTTTTGGGAAAAGCATATTAAATTAAAAAAAATCTTAACTTAAAAACAATTTTTCAAGTTATTTTGTGTTTCTGGGAAAAGTATTGCGTAATGTTACCATTTATCTTATGTTATATGACAATATTAGATTTTGTGTTTTTGTTATCATTATGTTTTGTTTTTGTTACCTAATAACTTTTATAAACTTTTTAGTGGGTTGACTGCGTTGTCACGTGACAGGCACCAGCTTTCGATTAAAAAAGAATCATCAATATCAGTCAACCCAGTAAAAAGTTATCGGGTAACAAATTTAAATAAAATATAAATGAGACCACAGTCTCATTTATAATTGAGATCTGATGAGTAGTTTTTTAGTCAATGGTTCTTAGTATGGGTGTATTTTCCAGTATAGTACCCGTCAAACTCCTTGGCCATCGCGCGAGGTGGTAGGGGAAAGGTTTGCACTCTTCGCACCACCAAACAGACCTATTTTTCGTTTCTTTTTCATTCAAGGTCGTTTGGCCAAGAAGTTTGGTGGATACTATACATGTATAGTAAATTTTTTCTGGAAAGTAAGTTATTCCTAAATTTGAAGTAAAGGTAAAGTAATTAACAAATAGATATCAGTTTGTATATAATACTATATTGTATCGTCCTTTATATTTATATTCCGCTTTAGTGGCTAGAACGTCACCCACCCAAGCTAGACCGAATACCGACGAGAGGAAGTATCAAATTGAACAGGTAAGTGGCTCCTATCCGACCGTGTGATCTACTGGGGTCCTATTACTGTAGGTATGCGAAATGTCACTCCTTTGTACATATCGCCATTCTACAGTGCAGTAAAGGAATGCGGTCGGAAGGGTAAGAATAAAGATGACCTAAGTAACTGTATAAAACAAAAAGATTCATTCCATCGACCATTCACCCCTTCACCTCACTCATTCCTCTAGGACACTCACTCTCCAAAAATATATCCTACAAAGTGTGCAACGTGTTCGAAAAATAAAAAATTAAATTAAAAAGTTTTTCTTTTGTTATTTATTAACAAAATTTGGTGCCGAAACCAGAAACAACCAGAATATACAGATGTCGACGACTAGTACAGCCGCCGTAGGCGGCACAAGCGATGATACGCTAAGAAGAATACGAATGCACATTGGTCAGTTCAAGGGCCGATTATCTAGGGCCGCAAAATTTGCCCTCGAGCAAGAGAGCCAAGTGCTGATAGATGTGGAGGGCATCAGGCTAAGGATGGAAGAGCTGCAAAAGGGCCTCGAATCTTACAAGAATTGGAACTTGGAGGTTATGCTGGCCACTGGCGAAGAGGACTTTGTTGGTGAAGTCGAGGAGAGGTATTTCAGCGTGATGGCGAAGCTACGCAAGGTAGCGCTTGCGGCGGAATCTTCACCTCCCGAGAAGGAAGAGTGCAAGCATCCTGTAGTGAATCACCGCAACAAACTGCCACAGCTGGACATCACAAGCTTCGATGGAAAGGACATCACAGGATACTTGATTATTGTGATTATTATTATTATTTTTAATTTGACATTTACTTAATTTTAAATTGTTTTCCAATTTTGTGACACAAATTTTTGCACGCCTTGATGAGGCAGAATGTAACGGGCCTTAATTTTTTATAAACAGCTATTGTACCTACATTCCTGCGAATAAATGATTTATGATTATGATTATGATTGCACTCTTCCTTCTCGGGAGGTGAAGATTCCGCCGCAAGCGCTACCTTGCGTAGCTTCGCCATCACGCTGAAATACCTCTCCTCGACTTCACCAACAAAGTCCTCTTCGCCAGTGGCCAGCATAACCTCCAAGTTCCAATTCTTGTAAGAGATCACACAAAGTCACACAAGTGTGAGTCTCTTCTTCTTGTAAGTCATTGTAATAAGTTTTTGCCGTTGGAATGATACTACAAATTGTACTACTCTTTCATTGTAGGTACACTTTTGCACAAAATGTGGTCGTACCTGTCGCTCTCACATAGGCCTTACAAGACATGATTTACTATGCGGAGGTTTCGGGGGCGATAAATCGATCTATCTAGGATTAAGCAACCGAGCAAAACTAGCATTAAGCTCTCCTTTTGTACAAACGTTGTTTAGTGCAATAAAGAATTAAATAAATAAATAAATAAAACTCGGCCACCCATATATTTATCCATGATATTTTAATCGATAGATGACGAATTTTTGATTGATTGATAACGAATGATAGAGGAGAGTGGAGGAGTAGAACCTGTTGTGCTGACCCCACTTAGCGTGGGATAAGGGCAGGAAGATGATGATTAGCATGATACTTTTAATGTAGAAATTAATTAGCATCTGCTACCATATCTCAAGTGAAAAAAACAGCTTTACGACTTTGATCCCCAGGCACGGTAGATATCCCTTCAGATCTCCCAGTACCAAGTAGGTACTAATTCAAGATTCTTTGAGGATGTCTAAGGGGGGGTCAGAGGTACGTCCAAACATTACATTTGGCACATACCCACATTTTGCAGTAGTTAGTATTCCATACGTGACAGGTTGCAAGCCCATCGCCGCTGTTAGAATACTAACTGGTTTCCTCACGATTTTTTTCTTCACCGTTTAAGAGCACTGGCATTGCGCACATAAATTTTTCGATAGAAAAATCCATTGGTGCACGACCGGATTCGAACCTGCGACTCAAGTGAATTATAAAAATTAGATAGATCTGAATTTTATTGCACTTCTTCTTGTCAGTCAATCGGTAAAGAAAAACAACGTAATATTGGGCTCAGTATAAGCACGTAAAAATTTCATGGTCGGGGTTTCTGAAAAAATCCCTACTTAAGACACTGAGGTTTTTGATATGAAAATGCAGGTTTATTTTTTTAATCAGGAAAATTTTTGTTTTAAAAAGACGATACCAAATGAACAAATTGTTAATCTTCCCAACCCCTCTTAGACTCTACTAATACTAAGTGTATTTTCCAAAGTGTATTTCCATTAGCGCCTTGGCCGCACTCGTGCCAAATATCTTGGTGATGAAACCACTTTTGCCATAAGTGAAAGCCCTTTAGGTACTGCTGCTACTATAAAGATTTGTAAAGTGATAAAACTTGACAATCAACATCCCGCATCATCAACCTATTGCAGTCCACACATTCCGCATACATACATTAATCTAAATAATATTTTTAATACGATTTTTACATAATTTCATAATAGTCAAAAGGATTGATTCAGTTGAATCATAAAGATCACTTTGAAACGTCTTAAAAGAAGGTGAATCTAAAAGATTGTTATATTACCTACATGTAATGTGTGTCTTGTCCAGCACTGGACTTCCAGGATGATGACGATGATTTTTAGGGTTCCGTTCCCAAAGGGTAAAGCGGGAACCCTATTACTAAGGCTCCGCGTTCTGTATGTCCGTCTGTCACCAGAATGCATCTCATGAGTCGTGATAGACAGTTAATAAACGTTATTTATGGGGGCTCCCATACGACAAACGTGATTTTTTTCCGTTTTTAGGTAGGCCGCACTACGATTTTTTTCAGCAAGCGATTAATCGCTACAACCGCGAACGCGAAACCGCTTGAGACGCACACACCACGATTAAAAATCGCGAAACGACTCGCAGTTTGAAGATACCGAATACTGACCAAAGTGACCAAAAAACCGCCCGCGTGAATTTGTGCCCCTAGAAAACTAATACAAGCGGCCGCACCTGCGGTTTTTACCCACGAGCATTTTGTAGCAAATCACGGTTTTAAAATCAGTCGCGGGAAAAAACCGCAGGTATTCCTTTTCTAGGGGCACAAATTCACTAGTGCGGCCTTAGCCTTATACATTGTGGTACGGAACCCTTCTTGGGCGAGTCTGACTCGCACTTGGCTGGTTTTATTATTGATGGCAGTAGGATTAATATCGTTAGTTTTGTCTTTTAGTTGATTTAGGCTTGGTTGCACGAAACTGCTTCATCTCCATCACCTTCTTTCGGAGTGTTCCTTGTGATTCCATTCATTATAATATTACTAGCTGCGCCCCGCGGTTTCACCCGCGTAGAACGTCACGTCCGAACATTTTCTTATTTATTCACCTTTTAAACCTTTCCTAGACCTCCACGAACATTTCAAGACTAAGATAAGATAAATCCGTTCAGCCGTTCTCGAGTTTTAGTGAGACTAACGAACAGCAATTCATTTTTATATATAATAGATGATCTTTGACATTGGTATAGAAGTGTTAAATGCTTGAAATAAAGATTGTGACAGTTTCGCAAGTTTTTTTTTTGTTTTTGAGTTAGGTATTTTGGTATCAGTCAGGAGCAGGCATAAATAGTGGAATAAAGCAACAATCCCAAGCAAGAGATTTGCCGATGTGATAACAAATCTTCAGTTTGCTTGTGTTTTCTGGCACTAATGGAAAAAACGACTTAGCATTAACTTGTCTTTTCGTAAAAATAATGGAATACTGGCTGCCTAAGACGATTCTTGGGCGCTTTTAAGGCAAATTTAAATTACTAGTAAATGTTTAAGAATTTTTAAAAGAACTTTTATCACCAGACAGTATATATCTTACAATACCAATACCATACTAAACTAATTATGTTATAGGTAGTTGGAAGTACAGTCAGCAAGGACAGTTCGATTAACACTAAAATTTGATGATTTAAAATCTTTCTCGTGTCATGCCTCAACAATTTCTTATTACAAAATTACCATTAAAACATACTGAAAAAAAATTTAATAGTTATTCAATCTGTAGGTATGTTCAATATTTGACCGAGCGAGCGAAGCGTCTCAGTTTCCACATTGGCCAAAAATGCGTTTGTCCGGATGTCTGTCTGTTCTCCTCTACAGGTCGCATTTTTCTACCGATCTGGACGAAACTTGGTACACAGGTTATTTGACTTATTAGATTTTTTTTGTCGTCGGGGATTTTTGATTGGAGGGGTACTTCCCCCAAAAAAAGGGCAAAAAGGGAGCTATTTGATACACTGGATATCTCCACCAAATGAGATCAAATTTCGATTATTCTTTTTTTATTTGAAAAGTAGTAACTATAAGTTGGTCTCATAAAGATTTGGTGAAGACCTGATGAGGATCTTTAGCATGATGAACGGGATAGCTCATCAAAAAATCGACGGGTTTCAATCAAATTTGAGAGAAACACTAAGGACCTCATTCTACACAAGATGATTAAAAAAAACAATAAAAATCAAAAGAATCAAAAATCGGAAAAATTATATCTACCTACCGCTAAGCCAGTGAATTGCTCACTTTTAGTGTGCTCGCGAGGTCTACCAGCTCACAGAGCCACTAGTGATATTAGTTTTTTTGGAATTTCAGGAATTCAGATAAATTCTCCCTCCACATTTCACAGGCCATAGACAAACCGTAAATGACATTATAGAGGTATCCCAAAATAAATTTTATCACGGACGGAAACCGTTACATTCAATTAGAATAATTGACATTGACTTCCGGTTTCAAAATAGTTTAACGTCCCGTGGGTAAATTGTATGAAATTGTTTTATTATAATTTATTGTGATGATAATTGCGTTGGGTGCTCGGGGTAATGTGAATTGATACCATTTTGGTATAAATTCACCAGTAGCTGTTGCTGACATAATGCATTACTTTTCAACTCATCCATTTCGTACTTTGTATTAAATATTGAAGTTATTTAAACCGAAAAAAAAATGTTATTATGGAACTTCCGGTCAATTTACAATTGATATGGAAATACTTTTGTTAAACAACATTAAAAGTATGGACGTTTTATACCGTAAAATAGGATGGTGAAATTTGTAAGAAATAGTCTATGTTGTAAACAAGATATTATTTTTTACGAAAACTGAAACAGCTTCACGACTTTGATCCCCAGGTACGGTAGATATCCCTTCAGATCTCCCAGTACCAAGTAGGTACTAATTCAAGTTTCTTTGAGGATGTCTAAGGGGGTAGTCAGAGGTACGTCCAAACATTACATTTGGGACATACCCACATTTTGCAGTAGTTAGTATTCCATACGTGACAGGTTGCAAGCCCATCGCCGCTGTTAGAATACTAACTGGTTTCCTCACGATGTTTTCCTTCACCGTTTAAGAGCACTGGCATTGCGCACATAAATTTTTCGATAGAAAAATCCATTGGTGCACGACCGGATTCGAACCTGCGACCTTACGATCGGAAGGCGGGGTCACTCCCACTAGACCACCGGTGCTTTTTACGGTCATTAAAAATTACGGAACTCTCAGTGCAGTACTCTAGCTCGCACTTGTCCATTTTGAAATGGTTAAATTGTACTGCTAAAAAAGTCACCAAAGAACTTCAAGGGTTCACCTTGTAACTAATCTAATAAGATAAGCCAGACAATCAGCAGGGGTTCAAACGACCCACCATATTATTGACCGTTCATTCATCATTCGGTCAGCTTCCCTCGGCGCGGATGCGTCTTTATTGTTATTAATTGTTGGTAACTTAATTAATATTGTGGAGCGATGAGGGTGTTTTTATTGTTTATGAAATTCGCTAGAATGATGTGCTTTGAATTGGCAGGGAGTGAGTCTGCATGATTTTGGACGAGTGGACTAATATCAGTTAGTCGAAAATGCTAATGCATGAAACATAGCACAGTGCGGTGACAGCTTATAACAAGTAATGCGATTCCAACCAATCAACTAAGTGTGTATTAGGTATAGCCATGAACAAAATTAAAGGCCTAAATCTGACAAAATTAAATATTTATTTTGATTTTAAAATTCAGGCAGTTGTAACTCATACATACAGTCATTATACTGTACTCGAAGTACGAGTACCTACTAATATATATTCGGTTTTTATTTACTACCTATTCGCTGATGGAACAAACAGATGACCCACCTGATATTACGTGGTAATGGCCCATCACGGGCCTACGCCCATGCGCCATACGCCTAAGCCTCATGTGCCTGTAATTTCACCGGCTATCACACCCTTCAAACCGAAACAGCAACGCTGCTTGGCTGTAGAAGGCATGGTGGTAGTACTCCGGACGACTCTTCACTAACAGCTCTACTACTCTTTTGCGTTTCTCTGTCTAATTGAAAACAATAACAAAGATGTCATATTATTTCATCATCTCAGCCCGGTGTCATTCACTGCTGGGTATAGGCCTCCTTCATTTTCTGCCAGCCTCCTCTGTCCTTTGCGTCTCGGGTCCAGGTGTTTCCAGCGACCCTTACGATGTCGTCAACCCATCGCGCTTTCGGTCGGCCTAGATTTCGTCGGCCTGATTTCGGCCACCATTCGGTCAAGGCTTTACTCCATCGGCCATCACCACGTCTGGCAAGGTGTCCTGCCCAACTCCACTTGAGGTTTATCGCCCTGTCACCGACGTCGAAGATTTTCGTACGACGCCGGATCTCAGTGTTGCGTACTCGGTCTAGAAGTGTTATGCCGAGCATGGCTCGCTCCATGGCCCTTTGTGCAACTCGTACTCGGTGCACAGTTTCCTTAGTGAGCGTCCATGTCTCGGCACCGTAAGTCATAGTTGGCAGGACACATTGATTATAGAGACGGTTTTCAGGCACTGTGGAATTTTCCTTGACTCCTTGATCCTCAAGTTTGCCGAATGCTGCCCATCCAAGCTGGATTCTCCTGGATATTTCTTTATTCGTATGCTCCTTACCAAAAGATAAAACATGACCCAAGTACACGTAATGATCAACCGTCATATTATTTACATAATAAATATTTCTGCAATAAGAAACCGCATTCCCACATGTCTGAGTTTACAACAATTACAAGCAATCGAGCAAATAAACACAGAATAAATAACAGTTGTTACAGAAACCTCACTGCAACACCAATAACACATAAGATTCCGTATGTGTATGGTTTGAGGCTGACCACTCACAAGTATTCCTGCCATAAATTTTAAATAAGTAAAAAGCCATTTTTTCGCATGATAACTTTTTTGGATTTAAATCATAATTTTTGCTGAGCCCTGGTATTCCCCAGAACTTTGATGTTACCGATTTTTCATAACTTCCTTCACAAATTTTGTGTATTCATAATTTTTTTAATATGCAAGCTATAGCTTATCGGGTGGTTGTTTGCGTTTTTCAACAGTTTTAACAAATAACTGTATGAAATAGTGGTTTTAATTACTCAGGTATGCCATTTTGAACTTAAAGATGTTGAAATAAAACCGTTTTTACAATGCAAGCTATCTTCAAGTGCCACACGCATAACATAGCTTTGGATTATCTTACACTGCACTAATTAAACCTCTGATTAAACCACACTTAGACGTGTGGGCCTTAGCAGACGGCATGCCTAGATTGCGCTTAAAGGACGTACCTACCTACATACCTACCCATTAAGTACGTATAGAATAACTATCTATCTCATTAAAATTATATACGTTTTTACTTATAAAATAATCATAATAATATATAATACTATATTATTATTGATTGAGTGAGCGAAGTGAACGAAAATCTTACAAACAACTTGGGTGATTTGGCATTTTATGTGTGTATGTATGTATGTGTGTATGTTTGTATGTTTGTCCGACGATAACTTGAGAACCGTTGCATAAAATTTGGTTAGTCGATAGCTTGTACTTGAGAAATTTACTGGTAAGTATATGGGTAAAATCGGATAAGGGGTTACTAAAATATGGGGGTTTTTAAGGGGGCGAAAATTAATAAAGTTACACAAAAAAATAAAGTTATATGTCATATGAAAGGGCTTGGTTAGGACATTCCAAAACCATTTTAAATTTTTTTCTAGGTAGCCCAGTTTTTGAGATACAACAAAAAAGTTAAATTAATATAACCAACGACCCAAGAGCTCTCATTTCTAAGAGTTTCGTTGGCATCAAGGTTTTTCTACTGGTCGTTCAGTTCCTTTGCTTTTTCAAATATTTTTTTCGGAAAATAAATTAATGAGGTACTTGGTTATCATTAAATGGTGATAGCGACCTGTTCTGATGATGGAGCCAAGGTCTGTTCAACGGAACTCTTCAATAAATAGGCCAATTCAGTTGAAACTTGGTTACCATACTTAGTTAGTAGGTGGCAGCCAGAGAGTCTAAACACAAAGTTTGGACTTGCCTCTGACTACTACTTACTTATATTTTCGGAGCGTTCGCGTCGCGTCACGAAATCTTAGTTCGGGGCGAACTACTAGTATAATTGACCGAGCGAGCGAAGCGAGCGAAGCGTCTCAGTTTCCACATTGGCCAAAAATGCGTTTGTCCGGATGTCTGTCTGTCTGTCTGTCTGTTCTCCTCTACAGGTCGCATTTTTCAACCGATCTGGACGAAACTTGGTACACAGGTTATATGACTTATTAGAATTTTTTTGTCGTCGGGGATTTTTGATTGGAGGGGTACTTCCCCAAAAAAAAGGGCAAAAAGGGGGCTATTTGATATACTGGATATCTCCACCAAATGAGATCAGAATTCGATTATTCTTTTTTATTTGAAAAGTAGTAACTATAAATAAATAAATAAATAAATAAATAATAAATAATGCTGGACAATCCACACAGCACTATCTAGCCCCAAAGTAAGTGTTAAACCAATAAGTTCAAGTTTTTATGTCAAACTGAGTGAAAGTGAAGTGTTGTTAACCGAACTAGATGGCGCTGCTAAAAAAGGTCGTTTCCTAGATCGCGATGACGAAAACGCACGGCAGTTAAACATAAGGCGGCACTTTACCTATTTGTTCCGAATATACGATGAGATGTACCATACATAGCTGTGTTGTGTCATTGAGTATTTTCCACCACCACTCGCTAGTGAGCTAGCTACGTATCTACTGGCATTGCTTGTACGGCTGTACATTTTGGTCCTTCGAGACGGATACGTTCCGTAGCCAGCCTTGTTTTTGAGCATAGCCTTAACCCCACCTGGGCGATACGGTAGGGACTAGCACTAGCGGAATAGAGAGGACATCTGGCGGCAGGGGCGCTCAGCTCAGTAAGGAGCTTGAGCTTGAGCGCAGTAGCAAGCATCTCGCTCAGGAGGGAGCGGGGTCAGCCGACCAGCAGCACCTGGCGGCAAGGGGCGCTCGGCTCAGTTGGGAGCTTGAGCGCAGCAGCAAGCATCTCGCTCAGGAGGGAGCGGGGTCAAGCCGACCAGCAGCAACCAGGCTGCATTCAAGCGGCAGCCAAGCAGCATCCAGGCGACAGCCGACTCAGGAGGGAGTCAGGCTTGGAGAAGCAGAGGGGAACTGGTGAAACCAGGAAGGATTCCGGACTTTGGTGATATAAAAATTGGACTATATTTCTAGTAGTAACTTAAACTTAAATCACTTGTAAAAATTTGTAACTTAAAATCACTTGTTTAACTTTAACTAACATAGACTTAGAATAATTTTAAGATTTTTGTACCGACGGGGAACCTATGCCCGATTTTCGATTTTTTCCCAAACACTTAGAAAAATTTCACATAAAAATATTTGGACTTGTAAAATTTTAAGAATTAATTTCACACTTAGAAAATTTGTCATTAACACATTTGGACTTGTAAAATTTTAAAAACTAGTTTAACACTTAGAAAGTTTTCGCAAAAATATTGGGACTTGTAAAAATTTTAGAAACTCATTATTGATTTAATTTTGTAAAAAATGTCTGTTACTATGAAGCAGCTTTTGTCTATCCAGGAGGATGTAGCCTTAAGGGTATCTAAGGGGCGCTCTAATTATAAAAAGACTCCTAAAGAACGTAAGACAAAGCATCTAGGTGAAATAAGGTTAGAAGCATTAGAAAAATTATGGGAAAAATTCGTATACAATCACGCTGAATTGTTTAAAACTGCGGATCCTGATGTTTTAAAGGAGACATCGTACATAAAAAATGATGTGTTTGAAACCACCGAGGAATTGTACGTCGATTATAAATGTTTACTGAGGCAGGATCTGTATGTTGAGACTTCTGCGATGAGTGGGACGGTTGATTCTCAACTACAAAGTAAAGTGGGGGGAAACAAAGCTAATATTGCCAAATTACCGAAAATTGTTATTCCAAAATTCACTGGGGATTATACTGAATGGACCACCTTCCGTGATCTATTCAAATCTTTGGTCCATGACACTGAAATGGACAACGCTGTCAAAATGCAGTATCTAAAGGGTTTACTGGGGGGTGAAGCAGAGCAGTTAGTAAGAAATATGAGCATCACAACGGCAAATTATGATAAATGTTGGGCGACTCTTCTCGAGCGCTACAATAATACGAGATATCTGTGTAATACCATTTTAAAGCGGTTGTTTAATCAACGTTCAAGTAATTCAGAATCGGCTTCTTTTTTGAAAGAAATTTTGGACAATACTACCGAATGTATCGGGGCATTGGCCAATCTGGGGGTAGATGTGTCCACCTGGGACATCATTTTAATATACATGACTTCGTTGAAGTTGGACCCCGAGTCTAGAAAGCAATGGGAACTTGAAAGTGCGAACATTTCTGGCAACGAGCTGCCTAAGTTTAAAACGTTTCAAGAGTTTTTGACCAAACGATTCCGGGCGTTGGAGTTCGTGAATGCGGGATCCAGCTCCAACAAGTCTAAGGTAGCCACCAAATCTTTTCACGCAGTTGAGGAGGCCAATGTTTCGGTCACGTGTAAATTTTGTAAAGAACAACATAAATTGGTACATTGTAAGACATTTGAGAACGAAGAGGTATCAGCTCGTAGGGAATTTGTCGAGAAGCAACGTTTACGCTTTAATTGCCTTGGCGAAAGTCACTCTGCCAATCAATGTCGGTGCAAAGTTTCATGTCGCGTTTGCCGAAAGCGGCATCATACTTATCTTCATCTAACGCGCGATACTAACTCAACACCATCCGTAAGTAGCGGTGCACCACCAGATAACAGTTCCGGGGAAGGGGCACCAGTAGTGTGCTTCGCATCAAAAGAAGTGGCGCAGAGTAATCAAGTGCTGTTAGCCACTGCACTTATCAAAGCTGAAACAAGTAACGGAGATAACCGTATCGTAAGGGCGTCGCTTGATCAAGGGTCTCAAGCATCCTTCATCACAGAAGCAACAGCTCAATATCTGGGTCTAAAAAGGATCCCGGTAAGGGGAGTTATCTCAGGGGTAGGAGGGGGCCATGATGTTTCCTCCAAATCAAAGGTTAAAATCAATATCGCATCAAATCAGGAAGATTTTAAGCTATCTTTAGAAGTTTATGTTTTGAAATCTATCACTTCCTTACTGCCCAGCAAGCAGGTGATCGCAGCAGATTGGGTTTGGAGTTTACCACTAGCTGATCCAAGATTCAACCAGCCAAATAGGATTGATCTTCTGTTGGGTGCAGAAGTAGTTAGTCAAGTGATGCGGGAAGGAATTCAGAAGCAGGGAACATTGTTAGCACAAAACACATCATTAGGGTGGATCTTATCTGGCATGGTGGGTTCAAGTTCGGGCAAACAAGCACCGAATTTGATAGCTATGCATCAGGTGATGTGTTTTGAGGAAGATCAGCAGCTAAAGCAATTTTGGGAGCTTGAAGATACAAAAGTAAGCACAAAACAAATACTTACAGAAGAGGAGACACGTTGTGAGCAGTTCTTTGAAGAAACCACAATAAGAGATGAAGATGGAAGGTATATCGTGAAGCTGCCATTTAAATCGGGAGATCTGAAAGTAGAAAATTCAAAGAGAATAGCAGAGAAACGATTAACATATCTAGAAGTGAAGCTAAACAAAGCAAAAGAACTGAAAGCGAAATATAATGACGTGCTAGAAGAATATTTAGACCTGGATCACATGGAGAAAGTACCTGAAAAAGAAATAAACAATATTAAAGGGACATATTTACCTCATTTTGCTGTTGTGAGAGATGACAAAGATACCACGAAAGTCCGTATTGTCTTCGACGCGTCCTGCAAAGGAGAAAATGGTGTTTCTTTGAATGATATGATGATGACAGGACCTACCTTGCAGCCAGAGTTGAGAAATCTTCTGATGAGGTGGAGACTGCACCGGATTTGCCTATCGTCCGATATAGTGAAGATGTATCGACAAGTGAAGGTGGCAGCTGAAGATGTTGACTTCCAGCGTATTCTGTGGAGAAGGGATCAACCAGCGACGTCTTCTTCTGCGTTCTTAGGAAAATTTGGTAATCAGTCGGAATTGAAGCTTGAAGAATTTCGGTTACTCAGGGTCACGTTTGGTACAGCATCGGCACCATATTTAGCTGTAAAAGCACTACAGCAGGTGGCAATTGACGAAGGGGCAAACTATCCAGCAGCAGCTGCAAAAGTAAAGGATGATTTCTACATGGATGATCTTTTAACAGGCTGTGATGATATCGATTCAGCAATGCAACTCTACAGTCAAATGAACAAGCTTTTAAATAAGGGGGGATTTGACTTACAAAAATGGTCCAGCAATAGCGAAGAACTTCTAACAAGAATTAAGGAAATGGGAGATGGAGTGGATAAGGAAGATGGATTAAAGCTAAAAACCGATGAAGCAATGAAACTGCTAGGGCTTACCTGGAACCGAAGGAGCGATGCGTTTCAATACACGGTGACACTTCCGCAGCTAAAGGAACCTGTAACAAAAAGAATAGTTATTTCGGATATTTCGAGGTTGTTCGATCCATTAGGGTGGGTCGCACCTACTGTCATAACAGCAAAGATGATAATTCAAAAGCTTTGGATATCAGGGATAGAGTGGGACGAAAAGGTCCCAAGCAAGATTTTAGAGGAATGGTTAACTTACCGTGACGAACTACATCACTTATCTTCATTGCGAATTACTCGTTGGCTTCACACTTCACAGAAGAACGTGCACGTTGAGATTCACGGGTTTTCTGATGCATCAAAATTGGCATATGCAGCTGCAGTTTACACTCGGGTAGTCGACGAGAAGGGTGACGTTCATGTCAATCTTGTCACAGCGAAAACCAAAGTGGCACCTATCAAGCAAGTATCAATCCCAAGACTGGAACTTTGCGGAGCTGTGCTTGCGACAAGGCTGTTGGTGGAAGTGGCTGAAACTCTGAAGATCGAAAAGGAAAACGTCCATGCTTGGACGGACTCTACAGTGGTGCTAGCTTGGCTTAACAGTCATCCGAATCGCTGGCAGACGTTTGTAGCTAACAGGGTTTCGGAAATTCTAACAACATTGGATTCGCATCAATGGTCGCACATTCGATCCAAGCAGAATCCAGCAGATTGTGCCTCACGGGGTTTAAAACCATCAGAACTTGTGTCCAATACCTTGTGGTTCAAAGGTCCAGATGTGCTGCACGAGAAAGATGTGACATATGATAGAATGAAAAATGAAGAAACAAACATAGAAGAAATAAAGGTTCACATCGTGACAAGTAAAGACAACTTTTGGGAACGATTTTCAAATCTGGGTAAACTAATCAGAGTAGTGGCATATTGCAGGCGTTTCATAACGTGGAAGAAGCGAAAGGAAAACAAAGAACAAGGGTTTTTGAATACACAAGAAATGAAGGATGCATTAGATGTGTGTATCAAGCATTGTCAGAAAGAAAACTTTACAGAAGAAATAGCAAGCATAGAAAAAAATGGGAATGGAATAGCAACTAAACTTAAGAGTCCATTCAAATCATTGAATCCGTTCTTAGACGAGCAACGAATATTGAGAGTAGGAGGGCGACTAGAAATGTCGTCTTTAAGCGATGATAGGAAACATCCAATAGTGATTCCCAAGAAGTCGGAATTTACAAACTTACTTGTAGCAGATGCTCACGCGAAGACACTTCACGGGGGACCGCAACTGATGCTTACGTACTTGCGGTCAAGATTCTGGGTGTTCGGAGCTAAAGAGTTGGTGAAAGCTTATGTAAGGAAGTGTGTTAAGTGTACGAGGTATTCAGCAGCATCTTCAACGCAACTGATGGGGCAGCTACCAGCTGCCAGAGTTACAGCAACCAGACCGTTCAAGTGTAGCGGTGTGGACTATGCAGGGCCAATAAATATCCGAACCTCCAAAGGCCGTGGGCAGCATGCGCACAAGGGCTACATTTGTTTGTTTGTCTGCATGTCAACCAAAGCAGTGCATATCGAAGTAGTGAGCGATCTTTCAACAGAAGGGTTTTTAGCAGCATTCAAAAGATTCGTTTCCCGTAGGGGGCACTGCTCAGATATCTGGAGCGATAATGGCACTGGGTTTGTGGGGGCATCCCGGCAGTTACCAAAAATGTTTTCGGCGGAGCAATCAACAATGCAGAGCGAAGTTGCAGCTAGCTTAGCCAGTAACGGCACTAAATGGCACTTTATTCCTCCGCTTTCTCCGAACTTCGGTGGATTGTGGGAAGCAGGAGTAAAGTCAGTGAAATTCCATCTTAAACGCGTTATTGGGGACTCAACCTTAACATACGAGGAGTTAACCACGGTGCTAGGGCAGATCGAAGCATGCCTCAACTCGAGACCGCTGTCAAGAGCTGACACAGAATCAGAAGAGTACGACGCACTAACTCCGGGACATTTTCTAGTTGGGGAACCGCTACTTACGGTTCCAGATTACTCCTTTGAATCCTCTAACATGGGAAGTTTGCGTCGTTGGCAACTTACCCAAAAAATGACTCAAGACTTTTGGCGACGTTGGTCCCAAGAGTATTTATCTAATTTGATACATAGGTATAAATGGTCTTTTCAATCACCAGAGCCTGCCGTAGGAGATTTGGTACTGGTAAAGGAGGAGGGGTTGCCTCCTTCTCGTTGGTTGCTTGGCCGAGTGATTATTAAACATCCTGGTCCAGACAATATCACTCGGGTCGTATCTCTTCGTACCAAATCAAATGTCATGAAAAGACCCACCTCAAAACTATGTATTCTGCCTATCACGGCGTAGTTAGCTTAAGTAGATATTAACTTAGATCGTAACCTAGATTAAGTATAATGGAAACTTGTTAGATTGTAGTAGCAAAGATGTATCGTAACTTGAAACTTTTAATTTGTAAATGTAACTTAACTTCTTTAGAAACATAAATAATTTACCGCTTTCAACTTATCTAAACTTAGCTTCATGTCAAAATTGTACCATCTCTCACGGTGGGCGGTCTTAAGGCCAAATTTTGTCACTTTGTCCTTGGTGGGCGGTAATGTTAAACCAATAAGTTCAAGTTTTTATGTCAAACTGAGTGAAAGTGAAGTGTTGTTAACCGAACTAGATGGCGCTGCTAAAAAAGGTCGTTTCCTAGATCGCGATGACGAAAACGCACGGCAGTTAAACATAAGGCGGCACTTTACCTATTTGTTCCGAATATACGATGAGATGTACCATACATAGCTGTGTTGTGTCATTGAGTATTTTCCACCACCACTCGCTAGTGAGCTAGCTACGTATCTACTGGCATTGCTTGTACGGCTGTACAGTAAGCTATTCAAAGCTTGTGTTATGAGTACTAGATAACTGATATATTTAATACATTATATACTTACATAGATAGATATTTTTTATTAAACATAGAAAACACCCAGACCATCGGAACAAATTTCTGCAGATCGTACACAAATTTGTTCCAAGGCGGGAATCGAACCCGCAACCTCTTGCGTCGCAGGCAGGCTCTCGCCCGCTGCGCCACAGAGGTTGTCAAATATACGTTGTCTCATAAAAGTTTGGCGAATATCTGATAAGGATCTTCAGCATGATGAACAGGATAGCTCATCAAACAATCGATGGTTTTCAATCAAATTTGAGAGAAACACAAAGGACCTCATTCTACACAAGATGATGCAAAAAAAATCAAAAAGATCAAAAAAATCACAAAACGGAAAATGCACTTGCACATTACATTCCTCAAATAGCTCACTTTTAGTATGCTCGCGAGGTCTACAGCTCCTAGAGCCACTAGTAATAATACATATAATATGTATTTTTGCTGTATGTCAAACAAATTATTATACTTGTTCTTTTTTTTGTGTACATTGTACAAAGAGATAAAATATGTTAATTTATTTTCTAAAACCTTAATCTTAGCACTTGTAGCAATGCTCTGCGCGCTCTCCATTTGGATGGGTGACCGCCAACGGCAACTTCGGCTTAGGAAGTCCCAAAAACTCGATCACAAATCTTGTGATGCAAGTGTTGGCTTATCATACGAACTAACTATTCTTAGCACTAAAAAGTACACGCCTGTCATAAATGTCTAAATTAAAATAGAGACGTACTTGTGAGTTTGTGAAAACAGTTCACCGGCTCCACCCCGTGGATACTTTGGAACTAAAATAATAACTGACTAAATTTATTTCAGGAAAAATTTTGTCGCCGAATAACAATCGCGCGGTAGAGGTTATGAAATATTTTTTCTTCTCTGCTTGGTCTCATTTGATATCATCATGATAATTTTTTTCAAAACAGTGCTATGAAGGATTTTGAGTGCTTCATGCATGACATGCCACTTTTTTATGATATTTTTTCTTCACCGTTTGAGAGCACTGTGCACATACATTTACGAACAGAGCAACTCATTGGTTTACGACCCGTTTTGCAGCCATGACCGTAGGATTGGAAGGCCGTTACCACTAGACCAACAGTGCTCTCAGTAATCTATTGTTTCAAATCTAGTGGGGTAGAAGTGCTAGGATTATGAAATACACCTCTAATCTCCAGCTCGATGAAATGACATGCCAGCCAAAAACCTGAGCACTCCAGGGCTATCTTAAAACCCGTCCATGTTCCACATGCTTTACAGACATTTGAAAACAAACATCAAAACTTTGACAGCAACCGTAAAGTAAGTTCATAAGTTATTCACCAACTATATTCATACCCTCACAAAAGCCATGCAAACAAAGGTCACAGCTATCTTCAACTTTAAAACCTCCGCCATGAATAACGAATTCTTTTATAATGTAAATAGTTCTGTTACCCACTTTAACCAATTGTAACTAAATGGGTCAAGCGCGAACAGTCTGCTAGCTACCGTGGGATGCTAATTTATACTACGGCGATTGTGGCGTGAAACGAACTAAGTCCGGAACTGCTAGTTTTCAGGAGATCTTATCACAAAGCAATGGAAAATGTTGTAATATTATATAAACTTTACTGAGAACACAATTAAAAGTAGTAGAGCTCTTTGTGAAGGGCTCGTCCGGGGAAGTACTACCACCACGCCTTTTTCTGCCGCCAAGCAGCAACGCTGTGTTTCGGTTTGAAGAGTGTGGTCGCCGGTGTAATTACAGGCACATGAGGCTTAACATCTGTATGCCTCAAGTTGATGGACGCAGGGCAGTGCATCGTAGGGCACGTTCCTATTGTGCGTGACCTACGGGGCAGTGTTTTGTTTATAGGTGATGGTTACCACTTAACATCAGGTGGGCCATCTGCTTGTTCCATCAGCTAGTTGTATAAAAAAAAAACAATGATAGTCGCAGTTCCATAGTTAATGTATAATTAGAATGTTTGGTTCAATAAAAATATTAAATGTGGCGATGTACAAAAGGAGATCATCCCCCAAAGTTAGAGGTGTTCTCTAGGTTAGCCATGTGTAGAACAGCCTACACTTAACCTTTAGTCGTAACTTTTCTCTCACTTGGTTGTGCATATATTTATTCATTTTAATCATGTTCTTTGTTTATCGCTCACTTTTAAAGGTTTCCTACCCAATAGTAAAACGGGACACTGCTAAGACTCCGTTGCCCGTCCATCTGTCACCAGGCTATGTATCCCATGAACTATGATTGTTAAATAGTTGAAATTTTAGCAGATGTATTTCCGTTGCCGCTACAACATCAAATAATTAAGTAAACTAAAATAAAATTAATATTTACGGGGGCTCACATACAACAAACGTGTTTTTTTGCAGTTTTTAAAGATACGGAACCCTTCGTGTTCGATTCTGACTCGCACTTGACCGGTTTTTTCATTATGATACTGCTCTTAATTTAGTTTATAGATTTGGTGTAGCATATACCCAGTTACTACGTTTTGCAAGTTATCCCGTTTCACATTGTTGTTGTCGACATGTCCCCATGAATAGTTATTTAAATACATTCTTGGTTTCGTGCCGTGAATTCTGTAGCAAAATTGGATTTTTATGCTTTGTTGAATTCTTAATTTAATTATTGTATTAGAAAGGAAATGAGGAACTCAGTTGACTTTCGGCGCACTGTGTGCGTTGCAAATATGTATTATAAATTAATGCCACGTTCAACAAAAAGGCTTTTAAAATGAGCTTTGCTTATAGAATTAATTCTTATTTTTCCTTAGTTGAAACAGTTTTGTAGATTTAGTACAGATTTTTTTATATTTGCTTGTTTGCTTGTCTATTTGACTACAGACCAAACGCCTCTCCGAATTACTTTTAAAATATTTCACCTTTAAAAAATTGCTCTTCTTAATCAATTCCCTCTTAAGAATTGTAATGATTAGTGCTGCGATTTAAAGGCATGGGTTATATAGGTACTACATAATATCTTTTGAAATAGACACAAATCCTACTACTATTATAAACGCGGAAGTTTGTAAGTATGGATGGATGGATGTTTGTTACTCTTTCACGCCGGAACGGCTGAATGGATCTGGATGAAACTTGGCAGAGAGATAGATTATAGTCTGGAATAGCACTTATGCTACTTTTCATTCCGTCGGAATACCGGAATTTATATAATAATAATATAATCTGCGCGGATGAAACTGCGGGGCGCAACTAGCAAAATATTTATTTATTTACTATATTTATCGGTATATTTTTATGAATTTTATTGCTATTGGTTCTTCATTATCCCGCCTAAAGCTCGCTATTCACTAGTAAAATCTGATCAGGGTATTGTTTGTAATAAAACAGTTTATGTCCACTCCGGCAGCCACTGTGCCACTGAATAAACTAATAAAATAAAAATAGGACAGGAAACAAAATAATGGAGGCACTGAAGACCAAACTAAATATGTGTTCGAGTATTGAAGTTGCTTTTTTTTTGCTTGGGGTTTGAAAGTAACAGAAACTTAAATAAATAAATAATAAATAATGCTGGACAATCCACACAGCACTATCTAGCCCCAAAGTAAGCTATTTAAAGCTTGTGTTATGGGTACTAGATAACTGATATATTTAATACATTATATACTTACATAGATAGATATTTTTTATTATACATAGAAAACACCCAGACCATCGGAACAAATTTCTGCAGATCAACTTATTTTCAACTTGAGCACTTTAACACCGGTTTTTTTTAGAAGTGACCTCATAATTGCATTTAGAAATTTTCAACACCTATATAATCTAGGTGCTCTGTAAATTTGTTTATTTCAAAACACTCTATGTTTAAATTAATTTTCCCTTTCCAGTTATCACATCCTTTTCTTCGATTTCATAGCTTGATACAATAATAGAAAGCATTTTATAAAAATAACATTACGTAATACACCGAATCGCGTCCATGATTTATCACTTTAGCTGCATCATTTAAAAAGTTATCTATCATTATGTCAAGCTTTAGACATTTATCAAAATTCATATTATTTATAGCATCTTCCACGTCTTTTCTCCCTTCTAGCATTCCGACATCCTCGTCATTTCACACACCATCAATCTCATGTTCAGAATCTATAATTAGCTGAACAATAATTTTAACAATGCATGGTACATCATTCTCTGTTGCAGAGAGTGCAGCCGACTGAGGCAAATCTTCCACAGTTTACAAAATGTCACTTACTTCAAAGGAATTAACATCAAACGGCGTATAATGAGCCACAAACTTTTATCTCCTCTTAAACTATCATTAAGCACGTACACATTGAGTTCATTTTTGTTCGCAACTGCTTTGGACAGTGATCTCAGTTCAGGATTTATTTGGCGTATTTTTAGGTCGACGACAAACTTGGCTATAAGTTGTGATATATCCTCTAATGATACGTTGTTTATAATTCCCTTGACGTGTATTTGTACACTTGATGTGGGTTTTTTTTTATTTGCAGTCTATTTTTGGTCCCCTTCTGTATTCGATTTATGGTGGTGTCAAGTTGGGGCTGTTAAGCCTCCACTTTAGAACATTTTGATGTGTTTTTTAGTATTAACTATCAGTGGATGTAATGAGTTAAAATTATATTTATCACTTACTTTTCATATCCATTCTTTTATTTTTATTCAGTTGTAGTATTAATAAAAATGTTTATAAAAAGTTTCTCGCGATATTTTCTTGAATAATGCTAACTAAATTTATTTATTTCGAGTTTCAGTATTTATTATAAACTGCCTAGGGCTTGTTTTAGTAGGTGCATAATTATTGTCTACACAAGCCCTTGGACGATCGAGCAATCAAGATTACCAAAAATATCTAAATAATAATAAAAATGAACATTACTTACATAATAGTAATCGCTAAAGTAAATAAATATCTTATAGGTAATAATAAATTTGGCGCATGCTAGGTTGGTCGCATTGCTATAGATTTCTTTATTAATTGACAATGGCCCAGGAGACCCGATATAAACTACCCACAAACAAGTCCTTTCATTATCATCTGAAATAAAATTCCATTTGGATTAAGTAGATTCTCAGAATCCAGGATCAGGATTTAAATAAACAGCAATGGCGCCATAGCAATTAGGATCAGAGAATGACAGTGTTTAATGGAATGGTATAATATTACACGCAGAAATGCTTTGACTTTTAATAGGGAGAGCCTCTCTTGGCTGTTTGATAAGCTTGTAGTTGCTTTCACACGATGATATTTGATCTTTTTTATGTGCTCTGGATTGTAGTCCTTTTGCCAAGTTTTGTTTGATAATCGGACTCGGAAAAGCTGGAGTGGGCGCTAGATTATGCAAGAGATTGCCCCCCAGCACGCGTAGCTGTTATTTTTATTTAAAATAAAAAAATGTGTTTTAAAATTAAATTGAATAAGTATACATTAGTGCACAAGTGACTTCGACCGACGCGAAAATGTAATTTATTTTGATTCTTATCCTTGCGTTAGTTTACCCACCATTTATTTTTAAAGTTAAAGTATTTTATAACCATGATGTAATATGTAATAATACTCTATCTTATTATCCTAAACAGAAACAATAAAAATGTAGTAGGAGTAAAGTAAGTAACTACCTAGGTACCTAATCTTTATGCTTAAGGTATCCAAATTATGGACTATACAAAAAAAAAGTCGAAATTAGCTTTGAGCGACATGACGATTCCGCATTATTCTAGAAACAAACCGTCTGAAAGCGACTTGATATAAAAATCAATATCAAACAAAAACGGTCTTTATTCAGTACAATCACAGGGATCACTTTCAAATGTCCAGTAACTCTTCTTGTGTGGGCACTAGCTAGTTTTGTTTTTATTATTGGCAAGTGCCAAGTAGCCATGACATAGACATGACATTTTCGAGATAAGACCCTTACATAATACATTGTTAGATAAAAATATAGCAAGTCATTCAATGACTAAAATTTTCACCTAAATTTTCCCCACAAATATTATGAAGTTCATGGATCGGTTTGCTTGTCAACTACGTCATATCCGTTCCAATAATAAACTTCCCCTCGCTCGTACCTTGAATTTGTTAATTAATTCATTAGCGGGATATGTCGAGTTTCAACTCTATGGCATGTGAACTCGAACAATGCGGGGTTTGATCAATTTTCGGATGTTTCGAATTTTTCAAATTAAATTCTAATGTTATGATTTTGGAGGGCTTAAAATTAAATTAGGTCCGTTACATTATTTAAACTAGTGGCTCTGGGAGCTGTAGACCTCGCGAGCATACTAAAAGTGAGCTATTTGAGGAATGTAATGTGCAAGTGCATTTTCCGTTTTGTGATTTTTTTGATCTTTTTGATTTTTTTTTGCATCATCTTGTGTAGAATGAGGTCCTTTGTGTTTTTCTCAAATTTGATTGAAAACCATCGATTGTTTGATGAGCTATCCTGTTCATCATGCTGAAGATCCTTATCAGATCTTCGCCAAACTTTTATGAGACTAACCTATAGTTACTACCTTTCAAATAAAAAAAGAATAATCGAAATCGGATCTCATTTGGTGGAGATATCCAGTATATCAAATAGCCCCCTTTTTGCCCTTTTTTGGGGGAAGTACCCCTCCAATCAAAAATCCCCGACGACAAAAAAAATCTATTAAGTCATATAACCTGTGTACCAAGTTTTGTCCAGATCAGTTGAAAAATGCGACCTGTAGAGGAGAACAGACAGACAGACAGACAGACAGACATCCGGACAAACGCATTTTTGGCCAATGTGGAAACTGAGACGCTTCGCTCGCTTCGCTCGCTCGGTCAATTACTCAAAGTTAAAACCGACAGGGTTTTTATGGCGAAATAATCTCAAAAAATAAAATGCTACACAACTTTGATCTTCGGACACGGTAAATAGATACACCCCCAGGTATTTAGTGTTCCCTACTAATTTGAGGACTTCTAAGGAAAGGTAGTCAGAGGTACGCTCAAGCGTTACATTTGGCAGGCACCTATCAACACAGTAGTCCCATCCTACTACTATTATAAACGCGAAAGTTTGTAAGTATGGATGGATGGATGGATGGATGTTTGTTACTCTTTTACGCCGGAACAGCTCGGATGAAAATTGGCAGAGAGATAGATTATAGTCTGGAATAGCACATAGGCTACTATCCCGTGAATACCGGGATTTATATCTGGGTGGGTGTAACCGCGGAGCGCAACTAGTATTCCATACATGAGATATTGGAAGACATCAGCTTGCCTACGGCGCAGGCAGAGCTACTAACAACTGAGCTGTGAAGACTTTCGACCCTATATAAGCACCCGCAAACTCGGCAAAGTGAAATAAGGTGTATGAGACACAACAAAAAATAAACTTAACAATATATCGAACCGTGTTTCGCCTCTACGAAGCATCTTAAAGAAATAAACTTGCTTTGCACTGAAAATAAGACGTGTTATCTCGTCGAGCGCTGAGCAGAAATACCATTTTTACTATTACTATTAGCCCATAGTGTCCCATTGTTGAGCATAGGTCTCCTTCCATTTCCGCCAGTCACTCTCATAGGCGTCCAACTCAAAAAACCAAAGTAGCATAAATCAGTCTCGATCTACAAACCAAAAGCAAAACTGTGAGCGCAAGCTAGTCAAACATTTATATTTATGGAATCCATCACGGGATTATCCTTATTGAACCATTAACTAAACTCCATTTGGCTTAGCCAAAATACTCGGCTCTTGTAAAAAAGTAAAAACTGACCATTAAGAATGCTAGCTCATAGATACAGCAGCTTGACAACTCCAAATAATGCACGTTATGAAACTTTCTCTCATGTTGATGGACGTAACATAAGTGTACTCATTGCGTAGTGCACCACGTTATAAGAAACTTTCCCTTGATAGACGTAACATTGGTGTACTCATTGCGTAGGGCACGTTAATATCGAGCGTGACTTGTGAGAATGTTATATAGGTGATGGTTACCTTGACATCACGTGGGCCATCGGCTTGTTCCATCACAAGACGGACAAAAAAAATATCTTTCAAACGCGGCCTCCTTCATTTCCTCATTCAAGCAAGCGAGAATTTTTTATTTGTTTCATAATTATGAAGATACTTGTAGTAGTATAAATAATTGGTTGGCTGTTTTGATTTAGCTATGAGACTGAAAGAAAAATACTTCACAAAATTATTAAAGTACCTATTCAGATAAAAGCTAAGAAGATGTTGATTTAGGACTTCAACTTTTTGTTTCTGTAATTTTTCGGACAGAATTTAAACGTGTACACAACCTTTTTCGTTTATTTAAACTGATTTATTTGAAACTTTATTTTATTGTTCTTAAGAATCTTACATAAAGCTGTTGTCAGTATTTTAATAAAATCACGTATTTATTAAAAACTATAACGACCCGCCCGCGCGCCCCTGCTTCGCACGGGTGCACATTATTTTTCTACTATATCATGCATGTATTATACATATAAACCACTATTTATTTAAAAACCGCATCAAAATCCGTTGCTTAGTTTTAAAGATTTAAGCATACATAGGGACATAGGGATATAGGGACAGAGAAAGCGACTTTTTCGATACAGATACCTACAAGATAATATCTTGACAAAGCCGTTTTACGTCATTAATGACCTAGCTGTTTTTGAATTAGCTAAAATTTTCAAAATTACCCGTTTTCATAATTAAAAACATTACTTTTTAGGTACTTATAAAATGTTTTTCACTGCAGAACAAATACACAATTGTCGGACGTACCTCAAAGTACTTCCACCAAACAAAGCGAAGCTTTTATGGGAACCAGATAAATAATACTTAATCATCATTTCTTTTGTAAATACATACGTATCCATAAATTATGTAGTTTAAAACCCTGACAGAGAACAAACATCTATGTTCATTCTACAAATAAATGTTTGTTCTCGGTGGGAATCGAACCCACGCCCACGGTCTACATCGCTGAAGGCTGTGCTACCAATTAATTGAATTGTGAAAGCTGCCATCTTATGAAGTCACAAATATTATTTAATGTACTTTGGAGTAGTCTTTGAAGAACACGTTTCTTTATTTAAAATTGTGAAAAATAAACAAAACACTCAAATACGAAACACCATGTGGCAGACGTAATAAAGTACCAATCACTAATTAAAATATGGATGACGTCATTGTAACTAAATCAGAAGTTTATGACGTCAATGTGTCTATTACTTTACTATCGCACATGTAGCACATTTTACAAAATTAAGGAGTCCATGTGTTGATAGCCGCTAGACGCTCACGGCATGGTATTTGATACTTGAGTTAGACTCCTGTGTCCGCATTTAGACTAAGGTGGTCCATTATGCGTGAGGGGTGATCGATAATTGTAGCCAGCCTAGCTCCTCCCAAAAGCGCAGAAGCTTCCTGTGGGCTTCACAGGCGTGGAGGAGTGACCTGGGGGCTCACGGCATGGTTGTCATACAATACGACAAAGATCTTAATCAGCTTATGTAAACTGTTACTCTTTCACGCCGGCACAGCTGAACGGATCTGGGTGAAACTTGGCAGAGAGATAGATTTTAGTCAAGAATAGCGCTTAGGCTACTTTTATCCCGTGGGAATACCGGGATTTGAATCTGCACGGGTGAAGCCGTGGGGCGCAACTAGTATTACTATAGTTACATAATATTTTTTGATGGATTTTTTTTTGGCAAAAGTTAAAAGGTTTGTTTAGATGAAACACACGGATCACTTCCAATGAAACCTCTTAATACTAGATGAGTTAAGTCTCAGTTCCACACGATCAAGCCTAGAAGAACAATTAGCTTACCCTTCAAACCAAAACCAACGCTGCTCAGCGGCAGAAAAAGACATATGGTGGTAGTACTTCTAGAAGAGCCCTTCACAAAGAGTTCTACTACTCTTACTACCTGCCTACTGACTATGAAACAGTTTTAGATACATATCTTTTCCACCGATTTATTAACCTAATGTGGAAATATCCCACAAATGTATTTATTCCAAGCCAGTTACCCAGTTACACATCGCTTTTCAATCTAGTTTCGAGTAAAATAAACATTCAGCTGATGTAGAAACTAAAATTAACTCGCGGGCCGTGGGTTTTCTATCTCTATTTATATCACCACAAACACTTTTTCACTATTCCAAGTGCTAATTTTAATTAAACATTTTCTTCTTACAGCTTCAGTTCCTGTGAAAAAGTTTGGAGCACGTCCAAGACTTCAGAAAACTAAATAGATAAATTGACGAATGAGTTTGAATAGCACATTATTTTGAATTTGGAATTCATAAAGAAATAAAAAAGTTTACCGATTTCAAAATCGAATAATGGAATTGGGATTCAAAAGGAAGGACAGCCACAGTGTAGTGTAAAACAGAAGTGCAACTCAGCTGAATCAATGTATCGGCGAAAACACAAGTGCATGATAAGTGATGTGAAAGTGTGCTGGACGTGTTATTATGGCGAGAGATGTGAACGTATGGGTGACTGTGCTGGTAGTGGTGCTGTTACAATTGATAGACACCAGTGTGGAGATTATAGATTCACGTGAGTATTCAAGTTTTTACTTGTTTTTCATTCCTCACTCCAAATTAACTCCAATATGAAAACTCTAAATGAATATTGGATAGTTTGCTGCCGCCTTGCACTTGTAAATACTGTTGAATTTTTGCAATATTTTGCAATTCGTCCAATAAAAGGTCTAGATTAAACGAGGCGGCCTATTGACAGGGCGCATGGCACAATCGTAAGTGCGCTCAACATATTACCCGTCCCAATTTGGACGTCTGCCAAAAACTATGAAATTAGGTCGGGCTGCGACACTTCTGAAATAGATAGGAAAGTTCATGTGATCTGAACAGCGGCAATACTCGTGATAAACAGCTTTATTTCTTAAAATGGATTACGTTGCTCTCATATCCGCAGCCGCAAAGTTTTGAGACAGTGACTGTGACAGGTTTGCCATCGACTATTTCCTACGTTTTGCGAAAGATGGCGCTGCTATAAATGTATACGATTATTTTTATGCATTTAGGTATTCAACGATGTCGTTTTTACTGGAAGCTGAAAGGGAGACCTATTGGCTCTAAGTAGATTTTTTTAAGCTGATGTTGAAGACAAAAACAAAAATTTTAAAGTGTAAACCTGTGAAAGTTTAGTCAATAAAAACTAATTGAAGGATTATCGAAATAAGATTGAAGGTGAAAAATATACTGTGAAACTTATTTTATAAGATAAATCGGTTTTTGATTTCTTCTTAATGCCTCTCTTTCATTTTAAATATTATTCTTTGCTAAAAATCGTCTAGACGAGAAAAAAGTGCCAAAATATTCAGTAAGTATTCAACTTGCAGATCTAGATTTAATGTGAAAGCCTTAAAGTGAAAATACATAAGCAAAGCCGTTTTTATAGTGAGACGGCAATTAAAAATATTTTGTAAGTCTGTTTTGTAAAGTTCGAAGACTAGTACAACAAATCTATGATTAATGTGATTCATATTAATGCAATGCCAATAATCTTTTATTAATCTTGATCTCATTTAGATTTATTATTTGCTGCTGTGAATTGACTTGTAATTGTAATTGACGACCTCTGTGGCGCAGCGGGCGAGAGCCTGCCTGCGACGCAAGAGGTTGCGGTTCGATTCTCGCCGTGGAACAAATTTGTGTACGATCTGCAGAAATTTGTTCCAATGGTGTTTTCTATGTATAATAAAAAATATCTATCTATGTAAGTATAATGTATTAAATATATCAGTTATCTAGTACCCATAACCACAAGCTATGAATAGCTTACTTTGGGGCTAGATAGTGCTGTGTGGATTGTCCAGCATTATTTATTTTTTATTTATAAATTGACAAAATAACAATATTTTATGAACAAAATAAGACTATACTACATAATATAAAAGTTTCAATAAAATGTTGGTTTACGACCCACTAGACTAGACAAAGAAAGCCCATTTACAGAAGTGCATTTACAATGTAGTTAATGTGTATTGGTCTAAGTAAAACAAAACACTGCAAGCCTCCATGCGCGGAAACCGCGGCGGAATATTATACAAAGTAGCTCATATAAAATTGCGAAAATATTACAAAAACTTTATATCGCACTGAAGGGAAATCAGATAATCTTACCAATAACGTAAACTCCGGCCACTGCGCGAAACTAAGCCAAATGTTGTATTTTACGGGTGCAGGATTATGCCACAGCTAAAGAAATTCGATAAAAACAACGCTAATTTACACAGCAGGCAAGTTATTTTTATTAAAAAAAAATACATTTTTAAAAAGGTTGCTCAGAAGTAACGCCCTAAGTTAATCAAAAAAACTAGTTGTGATCACAAAAGTGATTAATTGAAATTGATACTACTTGAGTTTGAATAGGTCATTCGAGTTTAAAGTTTGAAAATGAGTACTAATTATCAATATATTCCAAAACGGAGATGGAGGGACAAGCTTGATGTTTTCATGACGGATTGGGAAAACATAGCCCAGGATCGCGGAATGGGAGGAGGCCTTTGCCCAGCTGTGGGACCCGGAGGGCTCATAATAATAAAACTGAAACTGAAACTGAAACAGCTTCACGACTTTGATCCCCAGGCACGGTAGATATCCCTTCAGATCTCCCAGTACCAAGTAGGTACTAATTCAAGATTCTTTGAGGATGTCTAAGGGGGGTAGTCAGAGGTACGTCCAAACATTACATTTGGCACATACCCACATTTTGCAGTAGTTAGTATTCCATACGTGACAGGTTGCAAGCCCATCGCCGCTGTTAGAATACTAACTGGTTTCCTCACGATGTTTTCCTTCACCGTTTAAGAGCACTGGCATTGCGCACATAAATTTTTCGATAGAAAAATCCATTGGTGCACGACCGGATTCGAACCTGCGACCTTACGATCGGAAGGCGGGGTCACTCCCACTAGACCACCGGTGCTCTTACTTTTACTTTTTTTTTCTTTTACTTAATAATAATAACAATCAATATATTTCTTATTTTTATAAAAATCCAGGGTCCATTGTTGTGTGTATAATTTTTGAGTAGGTACCTACTACCCTAATAAGTAAAAAGAAGTCAGTGAAACTAAGTGGGCGTTACCTACTACTGCAACATAATTTTATTATTTGGTTTATTGTTTTGTAGTCGAAAGGCGCTTCTTCGAGGCACACTTGAAATCCTTTCACCACACTGTTTCGAATAAAATGGTGACATGACAAAGAGGCTACTGCATTTGCCATTCTGTGTTAATGCAGCTCTTCGCCAGTCGTAGATTCGGCGCGCCTTTATCTAGCGCATTAAAATTGTTTATTGACACTGTAACCGCTGTGTTCTGTGCATAAGGCGGCCTTACTCAGATCTATAATTATTATCGCTTAGGTTTTTTTCAATTGAAACAAAACACGTTTAGAAAAAACAAAAAAACACTTCTAGTAGGCATGAATTCCTCCATGTTGCTACACCCTATACAGGGTTCATGTGATACTCACCGTACACCTAACAACTATGTACATAAACTAAACCATGTGTAAGCAATAAAATATTGAATTGAATTGAATTGAATTGGTCATTTTAATGTTAAAAATTTAGTGAATTTTATTACTCAATTTATACAAACGGCAGCCTCAGAATAAGAATCTCATTCAAACTCCTACTTTTAGTCTTATTTTTATTTAATTTGTAAAGTACAATAATTAAGTAAGTACATAGCCCCTATCTACAGCTTAGTTCTTAGTTCCAAACATGTCATCCAAAATAGTCCATCCAAAATAGAATACCAGAGTAGAGACCTATTGGTTGACAAATTAGCATTGGCAAACACTAGCAGTAATTAAACAACACAGATTACACAAAAGTTTCTACAGCGGGTCAACGACCTGCTTTCCGCGACACGAAATTAGATTTTCTTGCACCTGTCCTAGCGAGTGTACCTTTTGAACTGGCGAAGTGATTTGCATGTCAAGGTATAAAGTTAAACAGCTTTTTGTACATGTGAATAAGGTTTATTTTAGAAAATACTATTTTGCTTTGAAAGAAGAAAACTAAGGAGTGAATAATAAATGAAAAAACTGTAAAAATTTTAGGTTCTTTAGTTGCTTTCTAGGAATTTATTTTAGATATCTTTATGGATACAACCTCAAATAATCTAATACCTTTGACGAGCGAGTTGCTTGTATTGTACCTACATTTATTTATTTGTATGTAATCTGAATCTTGAAAACGGCTTCAACGATTTTCACTAAACTAAGTGTCTATGTACTCTATGAAGGGGGTTTCAGGGTAATTAATCGATCTATCTCGGATTAAATGACATTTTCTAAAAATGTAGAAAATGTCATTTTATCCGTGCTTTCAGGCAATGAAAAATATGACTCCTCTTGACATCTACCTATTGGCGAGTAATAATATAATTTAGATTTAATTTAAAAAATTAAGCTACTTCAGGAGATGGCGTTGTTAAGCCACCGAGCAGAGCGCCGTCACCCAGATATTTAAGATATATATTTATATAACGTTTATATTTTCAACAAGATGACAGTAACTTACCCGGATCAATGATTCAACCCTGACAAGGGTTTCCAAAAATACGATTGTTGCCCCCTCCGAAGGGATCACCAGATTTACTGTCAATAGGTAATTACTGAAGCCTTCTATGACAGGTGTCACTATTTCCGAAGGACACTTTCCAAGTGTGACGTTAGCAGTTTAACGCCTCTGGCATCTTGCCAAAACGGGTTCAATGCATCCATTGGAGCCTTTTTAAAGTATTGGCGATATTGCTCTCAAGAAATTGGGTGAGAAAAGATAAGATGTTGCAGATTAGAAGGGGTTTTCAGTGTAGATTTTTCTCGCTTCTTTCTGAGTGGATAAACCACACGGCCTTAAAACCGGTGGCAATATCGAGAGAGTGGTGGAGTTCTCTTTGGTCACTTCATGTGTAGGTAATTCGTTATCCATATTATTATTTAGGTACCGTGGCTCACAAATAGGGTCAGGCAAGCCCGATTTTGATGCAAGATATTGTCACCGATTCTATTTTTTGCCTTATTCATCCATTTTTTTTTTTGTGTTTGTTAATATGTGATTTATTTTTAGTTAATAAGGAAATAAAAAAGGTTTATTATTATTATTATTGTCACCGATTCTAAAGCTATATGTAAACGGTTTTAGGCTTTTTCTAACGGAAGTTTTCACGGATTTCTGTTGGCTAGAAGGCTCTTCACTGACGTAGTGCAATAAGCTTTCTAGTGCGTAAAAAGTTGAAAATTATATTTAAACTGTTTTATCTTATTTACCAAAAACATATACCTACCTACTTACTACAGAAATTTAAGGGTCAATGTTCGGTTTTTTTATTTCTTTCTTAATCATAAACCATGATGTCAATAAATGTAAAAAAAGACGGAAGACACCTGTATAAATTTGGATTGAAATAATATTCATAGACATAATATGGCGGTCAAGAAGTAATGTTGTCTCTGCATCTAGTAGGCTCCGGCTACTCCAATATTTAAATATCCTCAATACTCAATTTGAATTAGGAATGTTAGTGAAATAACGCATTAGCTTTCCAGAAACCTTGGCTTGTTACTATTTGAAGTCCACCACTTCTCGGTAAAGAGGTTTTATCAGACTGATCCTATTTTGATAAGTCAGATGTAAACATTTTGGTTTATTTGAGGTGGCGCTTAGGGCAGATGCTAATTCTGCCGCAGTGATCTTTGGCGCGAGGCCAAGACATGCCGATCTCAAAATATATTTGTCGCCGAGTGCAATTCTGTATTTAGGACAGTTTTGTTGGGGGAGCAGTGTATAAATACTTTTTTGTATGGACGTTTCCTCGATTCTTTTTTGTTGATTCCTCTGGTGAATTTAGCCAGGGCCCGTACCACCATCTCTTGAAGCATTCTTATTTCAATATTACTTTTATGTCAATGTCTTATATCGACTGCAAGAGTCGGCTTTATGATCAAAAAGTAAAGTAATATTGAAATAAGATTGCTTCAAGAAACATACGGGCTCTGTTCTTCGCGATATTTTTTTTTAATAATTCTTGTTTCTGGAACTAATAAATGGATCTTAAGGTTAAAGTCCAATTGTTGCTGCTTTGCTAATAATTGACCTCTAACTTTACTTTTTACTCTTTTTCTTTAATTTAGGAGCCCTTAGCTCTTGACCGTCTTGATGCAGTTTCCTGCAATTGAGTATTTACAATGCGGCCTCCTTGAACTTCCTCATTATTTTAAATACAAGACATTTTTAGAGTAGACCTCTTTGTGAAAGGCTCGTCTGGGGACGTATTACCACCATGGCTTTTTCTGCCGGCAAGCAGCGGTGCTGTGATTCGGTTTAAAGAGTGTGGTTGCCAGTGTAAGTACAGGCTCATGAGTCTTACTTAACATTAGTATCCCTCAAGTTGATAGACGCAGGGCAGTGCATTGTAGGACACGTTCCTATCGTACGTAACTTACGAGCCAATGCTCTGTTGATAATGGTTACTTCTTCTTTCGGGCTGGCTTGTTATCTATAAAAAACCTCGTAATTTTACAACACCTTTCCAAATAGTAACAGATTAAATCCCTTTGTAACACCGTAACTCACCCATGCATATCAAGTAAGCCATCGCCATAGACCTAGCCCCCATAATAAATAGAGGGGCCGTCAAAATGAGAAAATCCCAAATGACGATCACGTCCGCGATTCCAATGTTTTGATCTTATTGGTTCAGATTATGGTGCTAAATAAGGTTGGGGATGTTATGAGGGTGGTATCTAGAAACGCTGATGGTCTAGTGGTGGCCTTAGGATTTTAACGTTGTGGGTTCTAATCTAAAATCGTGAATTTGTCTTTATGTGCAAAAATTATGCTCGCTCGATTTCCTTAGACAAATAAAATTTATTTTAATTCTGTTCAATCACAAGTATCAATCGCTAGATTTTCCCCACCAAACTGTTTTGTTATAATATAAAATACTAGTTGCGCCCCGCGGTTTCACCCGCGTAGATTTAAATCCCGGTATTCCCGCGGGATAAAAAGTTGCCTCTGTGTCATTCAAGACTATAACCAATCTCTCTGCCAAGTTTCATCCAGATCCGTTCAGCCATTCCGGCGTGAAAGAGTAACAAACAGCCATCCATCCATCAATCCATCCATCCACCCATACTTACAAACTTTCGCATTTATAATAATAGTAGGATTAGTAGGATAAAATTAATTATAAACAAAAATATTCTCTAGTCTCTATGATCGCAAAGACATGCTTTCCCAAGCATTCATAGCCTTTACAATGAATCCTGAGCCCGGAGCGAGCGATGCAAGAAGTTAAACAGCAGAAGCGAGAAGAGCAAAATGCAAATTAAATGCATATGTCATGTACGCTGTATTTACAAGCAACGTTTGCATCGCAGATTTAATTATGGAGTACTAGATTTTGCTCGCGGTTTTGTTTCCTAATAAATAGAAAAAGCTTTTTTCGTTTTACATAAAAAAAATCCTTGCTAGAATTATTATTATGTTTAAAAGTAAAATAAATTGAGTCCTACCTCTAAGACGGTATAAGATTATAGAATGTTTTACTCCTACATTCTGTTTGATGTTTTCAGAAAACTACATTACTTTTAGATTATCTTACATTTTCTGGCAATGTCGTAATATTATTGAAGGCTTTAGGTAAGGCTAATTCATAATGGTCTTTGAGCTCGCCAAAAAGCTAATCAGACCGATAAGTCTATTGCTGTCTCTCTTCGTTGGCATGAAAGTGTCAATGACAAGAATACTCTATAAAGCCGGTATAAAATGGCAGGATAATAATATAGATGTTAGGCAAGATGTAGTGTAGGTATTTATAACATTGTAACGAGGATCATACAAAAGAGCGGTAACAAGACGAATTTGTTGGCTGTTCTTCTAGGCTTTGGTCGCGTGGAACTGGCACCAAGAGTCACCTAGTTTTTTTACCTAGTTTTCAAGGTGATCCTTGTGATTTTATTGAATAAACATATTTTGACTTTAACTTTAGACTATAAATGAATTTTCATTAATTCACATAATAATTCATAAACTTGTAAGAAAATATCAGACGTAACCAACACCTACGTTTCCAAGGTGCCGGAAGTGACAGCTACAGGTAACCGGAAACCGGATACATCTTCGCGAAACTACCCCCAACTACCCCGTAATAGGGGCGAGCGCATACATAAAACATGACGTGTTACGGCATCGCGCTGCGAATGATCTAATAACGCGTTGCGTAGTGCTTTGTGCGGGCTCATTGTTGAACATGACACGACATTTTAACAGATGGGTATAACGATTTTAATTTTAATTGTGATTATTATTTTTTAAAATACCTAATAGTAGCAATCTAGCCATAAATACGGCTAATAGGTAAGTTAACACTGACCTAGTTTTATAAAGTAAACTACAAGTTTTTTTTTACTTTATAAAAACGGATAATGAACTTACAGATTGAATTATCGTGTCTCTTATACGTTAGAATCTAAGAAACTGTGTTTGTTGTTTGTCATGCAGCTTATATTCAGTTTTGGTATTAAATAATTTAACATTTCAATTAAATAATAAAATAAACAACTTAAAATAATACAGCAAAATAATTCAATGAATTCAATGAATAATAGTTGAATAATAAAAAAAAATTAAAACAAAATATTTTTTCAGTTGCCAGTGAGCCAGGGCTAAATTCAAGGGATTTTACAGTGATCAATGGAAACGAACTTATGACCACTTTACTTTAGACGTTATTCCCGCAACACAACACGCTAATGCTTGGTTATCAAATTCGCCGCTTATTTGTCACAGAAAGGTCTAATAGTATCGTTTTCTGGCTGAGCCGACCGCGAACGGCCTACTATTTGTTACTGCAAAACATAAGGTCACGGTGGTAAATCAAGCACAGTGAATATCCATTTTGATTTATACTTAAAGTTACTTATAGTTTTTGATAGTTTATTTGAGCAGTAAGCGAAACAGACAATTCTCTATTATCAATGTCAATATCTTACTCGTGCAATACGAATGATGAGGTATTCAAACGGCGATGGGCTTACAACCTGTCACGTATGAAATGCAAAATGTATGTGCCAAATAAATAAATAATAATAAATAATGCTGGACAATCCACATAGCACCATCTAGCCCCAAAGTAAGCTACTCAAAGCTTGTGTTATGGGTACTAGATAACTGATATATTTAATACATTATATACTTACATAGATAGATATTTTTTATTATACATAAACAGCCAGACCAACAGCACAAATTTCTGCAGATCGTACACAAATTTATTCCGAGGCGGGAATCGAACCCGCAACCTTTTGCGTCGCAGGCGGACGCCCCCCGCTGCGCCACTAAGGTCATCTAAATGTAATATGACGTTTTTTTTAATAGTACCATGGTAGCAAACAAGCATACGGCCCACCTGTTGGGAAGCGGTTACCGTAGCCTACACTACAGCCATACACTAATGAATAACATAGCAAAAATGTCATAGTCCCGTATGAAGGATTTTGTTTCCATTTTCAATGTTTAAACGTGCGTTCAAACACGTGTAGGCTTACACGATTACGATCCAATTTGGAGGTTTTCCCTAGAACTGATCACTAAATTATAGTAATCTAAAACAAGCATTATGTCACTTATTTTAAGGTTCAAAAGAGCTTTGAAGATCGCTTGCTATCTCAACCAAATTTTCAATTTCATGACAACAGATCGTCTTTGGTTCATGTTATTGAGTTGTAAGCTAATGGGTTTAGGTTTCAGTATCGCTTGCGTTTATTTCACATCATTTCACATTTTGTTTATTATTTATATTCGAGTGAAAATTCAGTGTACATGATAAATTATCTTTCATTGATTTTTACCCGCAAGAGAAGTAATTCTATCAATATTGTTGCAAATTTAAATTGTGCCCTAATCTAGTTTAGTGATGAATTTTCATTCATTCAAAATATTTTGCGCTAAATTGATAGATTGATTGAAAATACTTTATTGCACATAAAAATAACAGTACAAAGGCGAACTTAATGCTATAAAGCATTATCTTCCAGATAACCTTTGTGTATTGTGGACATAAGATGTGTCAGTAGTGCACGGGAGAGAAAAACGTAGAGATACATTAAACCTAATACATTTAAAAAGTTGTAAAAATTAAATACAAAATCTAAATATGTATAATAAGATTAATAAAACAAATTAAATAATACACACATATGTATACATATAGGTATATATACAATAAATATCTATAATACTTATATTATTATAGAAATAAAGAAATGAGAGCGTTACGTAGTATGTGTGGTGTGAATTTGAGTGATAAAATGAGGAATAGTGTGATCAGAGAGAAATGTGGAGTGCAAGAAGACGTAGTGATGAGGGTAGAAAAAGGTATGCTAAGATGGTTTGGGCATGTAGAGAGGATGAATGAAAGAAGATTGACGAAAAAGGTGCATCAGGCGAGTGTGAATGGGACTGTTGGGAGGGGAAGACCTCGGCGGACCTATCTAGATCAGATAGCAGATGTTCTAGAGAAAGGCCAGGTCAAGAGTACCCTTAACCGACGAGCATGTATGAAGAATGTTATGAGAGTGAATGAAGCGAAAGAGGTATGTCAGGATCGTAGCAAGTGGAAATCCGTGGTCTCTGCCTACCCCTATGGGAAATAGGCGTGATTTTATGTATGTATGTATAATAGAAAAAAAAAAAAAAAAACAAAAATTGTTTTTTAATAAATTTTCATTCGCCCATATTTGTCGTGGATGGACATCACAATCTACAGGTTAGGTAGCCAAAAAAGCAGTGTTACCTACTACCAAATAAGCAGACGCCTGCCCCAAATAAGATCGTCGTACATTTAGAGTAAGTCTATATTTCCATAGTCTACATCTATTTATTATCTGTGAGTAAGTACTCAATGAACCGTTTAACCAACAATTAATCATAGCATAAATAATGATATCATTCATCTAATAGCTAATTCATTTGCCCTAATTCATCGCATATGTCAGCTTTATTAGTAACTAGCTGGTACCCGCGACTTCGTCTGCGTACTTTTAATCTCTTCATCTCTTTTTTTCGCAATAAAAGGTAGCCTATGTTCTTTCTCAGGGTCTAAAGATTGTCTGTGCCAAATTTCATCAAAATCGGTTGAGAGGTTTAAGCGGGAAAGCGTAAAGGACAGACAGACAGACAGATAGACAGAGTTACTTTCGCATTTATAATATTAGTTGGGATAACTCTGGTATTTTAAGCCATGTCGACGATAGTATTGAGGACTTTATTAAGAGACCGTCGTACAGTTTTTTTTCACACATTTCAACTCAAATTTCATACTTATGCAATTAGTGGGAACACAGGTTGCATGCAATGTCATTACAGAGAACTAGGTTCATTGCGGTTTTTCAATATGAGTTCATTTGTGCTACAATCTCACCTGATGGTAAGCGACGATATAGACGACGATGGAGCAGAATGGTCTAGAAGACACCTATTCACTTTTGCCTACTATGAAAAACAGACAGCTGATATAATACTTTTTTTTGTAAATACGTACTTATTAATTGTATAACAACCAGACACCGAACAAACATCTATGCTCATCACACAAATGTTTGTTCTCGGTGGGAATCGAACCCACGGCCTACGGCGCAGAAGGCAGAGTTGCTACCAACTGAGATGTGAAGGGTGTCATGTAATGTATACTTGAGTATCCGTACAAGTTAAGAAGTCATCCAATCTCTTAACTTGTAATTTAGATTTAGATTGAGTGAGATCGTAATGATCTTTTGGTTGGGCTAAAATACGAGTGTGGATAGGTCGATGGAAGGCCATTTAATACACAACATGTGGCCACGTTTAGCATAAGCAAAACCATAAGTACACGATACTGACAAGCGAATGTTACTTTTTTCATCAAGTTATATCAGCAATTTTCAAAGACTCATTAGCCATGTCATTGTTTTTAATCTGATGTATGCAGTGATAGAGGCTTTGTTTTGTTGCATCATCACTAGTATGAAGCATAAGAGGTAGGTATATCAGGATCGTAGCGAGTGGCTCTGGGAGCTGTAGACTTCGCGAGCATACTAAAAGTGAGCTATTTGAGGAATGTAATGTGCAAGTGCATTTTCCGTTTTGTGATTTTTTTGATCTTTTTGATTTTTTTTATTATACTAGGTCAAGTGCTCAAACGGAGATTCTCGAACTTTTAAAATCCTTTCACCTCACTGTTTTAGAAGAAACTAGTGACATGACAGGAAGAATGGTGGAATAAGATAAAAGCAAGGAATTTGAATGTACTTGTATTCAAATTCCTTGGATAAAAGGCACTGCCCTTTTGACATTTATCTTTTAGGGTATCGCAAAATATATTTAGAAACACACCTACCTAGTCGAGATCAAAAACTGTCAAAGAGTGATTAAAAAGTTGATACTCCCCGTAAATGGTAATGAGTTCATATCCGGGTACTTTGCATTGCTAATTGAGTGATGAGTGTTATTACTCAGTTTAATATAGCTCAAATGAAATAAAACTCCGTTGGAAGCATTAAAATGGTTACCACTGAAATAATGTGGCATCCATTCATTTACTCCATATTCATTTGCCTGAAAAAAGTACCAATTATCACAGAAGAAATGAATGTAGTACACCTATATCGACTCGTTTTATTATGTTTGTTACCTCATAACTTTTTACTGGTACACCGATTTTGATGATCTCTTTTTGATCAAAAGCTGGGCATGTATTCTCATTTAAATTTGAGTAAGATCTTACGATTAGTTTTTGAGTTATTTTCAAGTTTAGTATAAGTGTATTTTCAAAATTATTTGGAAATACACTTATACTAAGCACTAAGAGTAGTAGAGCGCTTTGTGAAGGGCTCGTCCGGGGAAGTACTACCACCACGCCTTTTTCTGCCGCCAAGCAGCAACGCTGTGTTTCGGTTTGAAGAGTGTGGTCGCCGGTGTAATTACAGGCACATGAGGCTTAACATCTGTATGCCTCAAGTTGATGGACGCAGGGCAGTGCATCGTAGGGTAGTGCACGTTCGTATTGTGCGTGACCTACGGGGCAATGTTTTGTTTATAGGTGATGGTTACCACTTAACATCAGGTGGGCCATCTGCTTGTTCCATCAGCTAGTTGTATAAAAAAAAAAAGTCGATTTTATCATGAAAGACTTGAGTTATAAATAATAATTAAAGTTAACTATTAAAAATTTCAAACTACAAGGTTTCAGAAAATTTACGTTCTTTTATTATTTTTACCGAAATTTTTTGATACCAAACCCGTTTACGTGCCTGAACATTTTTTGTATCAGTTTTTTCAAACGGAATCATTTGAGCAGGATTAACCGTTGTCAACCTTTTTATGACCTTTCATTTTGATTATTGTGTTTTTATGTGTTTTAAAATATAACATCTTTTGACTCATCTTATGTACCTACTATTATTATGTTTTTAACCCTGTTATTTTTGACTGTTTATTTTTGGCTATTTTTGGCTGTTTATTTTTGACCTTTTATCCTCCCTACGCAGTTTTATAACAATTCATGCGGAAGTTACGAAGCTCAAGATAAATTGTTATTTTTACGCGTGAGCAACATTAGAAATGAAATGGAAAAAAATATTCTGTATGAGAAAAAGTGACGAAGCAGGCTTTGGCTTTGTCTCAAGCGGAACACCGCTTATGCAAGGAACGACCATCCTCTAGTCCTCTAATTTTGAGTTACCAACAAAAATATCCTTAAAATCAATTTATAATAATAATTGGCAGAGTGATAACCATAAAAATCAAACGTAACAAAAACTACGACCTCTTCTCTCTTTAACTCTCTCTCTCCTCTTCTCTTCTTTGACGACCTCTGTGGCGCAGCGGGCGAGAGCCTGCCTGCGACGCAAGAGGCTGCGGGTTCGATTCCCGCCTTGGAAAAAATTTGTGTACGATCTGCAGAAATTTGTTCCGATGGTCTGGGTGTTTTCTATTTGTAATAAAAAATATCTATCTATGTGAGTTTATAATGTATTAAATATATCAGTTATCTAGTACCCATAACACAAGCTTTGAATAGCTTACTTTGGGACTAGATAGTGCTGTGTGGATTGTCCAGCATTATTTATTTATTTACTAACTCTAATAACAAACACTAAAATCACTCTTATTTAGGTCGAATTTAAAGATCAAAATCAAAACGGTCTTTATTTAGTACAAAGATCACTTTGAAACGTCTTCTATAATAAGTTAATCTACCGCCAGTTTCTCGCAACCACAGCCTAGAAGAACAGGCAAGAAACTTGGTTCCTAGCGTTTTTTTGTACGAGTCATAACCCCTGTCTCACTAGATAAAAATAAATGATTTCTTAGAACATCTCCATTTGTCTATGACTCAAAATAGTTTGTCATCCTTTTCGACCAATTTGTTTTTATTAGTGACAAAGCATATTCCAAGTCATTTTGATCTCTTAGCCAATTAAAATGTTAATAAGAAAAGACATCAAGAAAGCTTGGGTTTGTCACAACCTTTGGGATTTGGACAACCAGCCACGCAATAAACACTTGCTCTAAGTGAGAATTAGGCCTGTGCCTGGTCTGCTGGGCAGGCCTGTATGCCACTTTTACCTCTACGTTCAGCAGTTAATCATGTTTTATTTTTAATTGCATGAGTTTATAAATATAAAATTTGATAGAATTTTTCAAGATTTCATAGGTATACAGACTAACATTTATAGATGTACCTAACATAATTTTTAACTTACTTTGAAATGGATTAAATATATTTTGCTATACTGTTCTCATTTTTTATGGTCATTGCACGATAGTAACGTTCCCTACGCATGCATTGCCATACGTCCATCAACTTGAGGCTTACAGATGTCTCTTAAGCCTATAATTACACCGGCGACCACACTCTACAAACAGAAACACAGCAACGCCGCTTGGCGGCAAAAAATGGCCTGGTGTTAGTACTTCCCCGGACGAGCATTTCACAAAGAGCTCTACTACTCATTCGATTATAAGAGAAATATAAGATTATTCCCTTCAGAATTGACTAGTTATTTTGACAATTGAATGTGTCTTCGTACAAGTAGTTTAGACTGTAAGCACTTACTAGTTACTCATTTATCTCAGCTAAAATTCTAATCCAAAGACAAAAGATTCATCATTCATCCAATAAAACCTCGTTACTCAAGTTTGAATCATTGAATTGCAATGGAAAATGGCGTGGCAATATCACAATATGGCGCCCATCCTCTCATAGAGCAATTTCCCCTTCTAGATGACGGCGACTGGCGACTGCGTGAAATGTCTTACTTTGACTCTGGACGCATATGCCCGCACTCAGTCGCCTTACCCTCACTAAAGTGTGATTGCCCAAATTGGAGCTTCTTTTAAGCCACCACGCTGGAGCTCCATTGAACGCTGAATTAAACAAATCAAATATCTAGGTGCCCGAGCTTTGCTCGGTTGCCTAACACCGCCATCTACGGAAGTAGCTTTAAAAATAATAGTATAATTACTCGCGAACAGATGTCAGGAAGAGTCATATTCTACATGAGTTGAGTTAAAAAACTACTCTTTAACTAATAAACTACGCTTTACTAATTTCGATCGCAATCGCACTAGAGTTTACTATAAAAAAATAATTATTAATTGCAAAAAAGCATAATTACTATCCCTCTTACTCATAATGCCTGCCATTTATAGCGGCTCTATAAAGTATTCTTGTCACTGTCACTTTCATGCCAACGAAAAGAGACAGCACCAGACTTATCAGTCTGTTAAGACACTGGTGCGCTCAGCGGCCATCTGTACTAATATTATTATATAAACGCGAAAGTTTGTAAGTATGGATGGATGGATGGATGTTTGCTACTCTTTCACGCCGGACCGGCTGAACGGATCTGGATAAAACTTCACAGAGAGATAGATTATAGTCTGGAATAGCGCATAGGCTACTTTTTATCCCGTGGGAATACTAGGATCTGCGTGGGTGAAACCGAGGGGTGCAACTAGTTATAAGGGTCTAGGCATCTTATTTCTTCATAAGTGAGCATGGATACTGTGTTAGTGAGGGTTCACCCTTTACGAACTCACTGCGACGTATGTGTCGTTTGCATTAAATTATTCTGATGTTTTTTTAGAGGCGAATAACGCTCGCAGTTGTCATAACATGCAGCAGTGTATTTTCTTTGTAGATATGGAACTGGGAATATATTTTAAGGGTTTGAACCCGATTGAAAATTAGTACTGTCAACCTCAGTGGCGCATTGGGCGAGAGTCCGCCTGCGACGCAAAACGTTGCGGGTTCAATTCCCGCCTCGGAACAAATTTGTGTACGATCTGCAGAAATTTGTTCCGTTGGTCTTGGTGTTTTCTATGTATAATAAAATAATATCTTTCAATGTAAATATATGTATAATGTATTAAATATATCAGTATCTAGTGCCCATATAGTACATGTTTTGAGTAGCTAACTTTGGGGCTAGACGGTGCTGTGGGGATTGTCCAGCATTATTTATTTATTTATTATCTTATAATATTTTTTTTATAATGCTGGACAATCCACACAGTACTATCTAGCCCCAAAGTAAGCTATTCAAAGCTTGTGTTATGGGTACTAGATAACTGATATATTTAATACATTATATACTTACATAGATAGATATTTTTTATTATACATAGAAAACACCCAGACCATCGGAACAAATTTCTGCAGATCGTACACAAATTTGTTCCAAGGCGGGAATCGAACCCGCAACCTCTTGCGTCGCAGGCAGGCTCTCGCCCGCTGCGCCACAGAAGTCGTCGTATCTATTTACTGCTTATGACTGGTGCCTGATTTAGGTTTGTATGAACCTCTGATGGCGAGATGGTGAATACAAACGCGAAAAAGCTAATAAGAAAATACACATACGTTCTAAAATACTAGTTAGAAAAAAGATAAAAAAAATACTAGTTAGAAAAAAGATAAAAAAAATGTCAGTAACAGTTGCCGTTTCAAGTTGAAAAAAAAGTAATTTCTTATGTTTTTTATTAGTTTTGTAAATTTCAAATACAGCTTTTACCCTATATTATTAGCTTTTACCGTCGTAAGTTACCAACAAAAGGGTAAGTGTGGTGTCCTCACCCGTGGGAAAGCACCAGTGCAGGCTTCAAGCCGACACCGCTGAGTGCTTGGTAATTCGAGACGGGAAAGCACAACAAGGAAATGCTGACCTAGTACTTCGGTTTCTTGCAACCACTGAAGATTCAACATCCTGTCCTACTACTATTATAAACGCGAAAGGTAAGTATAGATAGATTTATTTATTTATTTATTTATTTATTGCCAACATGTACATACATCAGTTATATTCTAAAATTCTAGTTATGTTATGTTTTATGGATGTTTGTTACTCTTTCACGCCGGAACGGCTGAACGGATCCGAATGAAACTTGGCAGAGATATAGATTATAATCTGGAATAGCACATAGGCTACTTTTTATTATTTTTATTTATTTTTTTCGTTTCAAATTTTAACATACGAAAAAGCAGAAGCAATGTTATATAAATAAAACCACTTTTATTATGGACGACGATAGGTTTGCAACCTGTCATGTATGAAATGCCAACTACTAAATGTAGGTATGTACCAAGTGGATTTGGAAGTACCTACCTCTGACTACCCCTTGAAGTTTTTTTTTTATTTATTTAAAGTGCTTTGTCGCGGGGCGACCACACAGCCCTATAATAAAACCCCCTTGAAGTTATTACGGTTTTTTTGAATTGGATATTTATGAATTGGACATAGCATTATGCATAACTTTACGTAGGTAAACACTCCTACCTACCTACTAACTTTACCTACATAAACCATACGTAGGTAGGTGGGTTCTCTTCTCGTGTTCTCGCTTCAATTCCGTCATGCAAATGAGATACGCCTCCTTGCAGGTACAGTCAGAATCAAAAGGTACTACTTACTTAATAAAGTTGGTCTTATTAAAGTTTGGCGAAGATCTGATAAGGATCTTCAGCATGATGAACAGGATAGCTCATCAAACAATCGATGGTTTTCAATCAAATTTGAGAGAAACACAAAGGACCTCATTATACACAAGATGATGCAAAAAAAAACAAAAAGATCAAAAAAATCACAAAACGGAAAAAGCACTTGCACATTACATTCCTCAAATAGCTCACTTTTAGTATGCTCGCGAGGTCTACAGCTCCCAGAGCCACTAGTTTATTTTGATCTCAATGAGTTCGTTATGGGTAAAGTTTTAATGATATTAAAATTTGTATTCCTAGATTTTGGTGTGTGTTTGAATATTCAGCCGCTTTTGTCTGTAAGCCCAATTTATTTTTTTCGATTTATAAATACGTACATAATAACATTCTACTTATGGCTATATGCACTATGTTAACGGTACAATCAACCACAAAGTTATATTTTAGTTTTAACTTTTTCGTGGTTGTAATGTATTTTGTGCGTTAAATAAAGACATTTTATATACTTTTGCAGATGACTGTACCTTAAAATCTGTATTAAATTTACTCATGTACTAGGTCCTAATTAGATATTTAATAAGACAACATTGCGGATGAAAGGTGCGCTTTTCGAACTCACTCCTTTCAAATGTGGTTCTTTCACTGTGTCTTCATATTCTAGGAAGTAGAACTCTGTTCTTTTGTTTGTCACAAATTTGAAGTGGCTAATACGGTACGTTAGATACTAATTGGTACGAACTTGGTACTAATATAGCTGAGATAATCTACCGTGCCTGGGGATAAAAGTTTTGAAGCTAATTCTGTTTCTATAGTTACACGGGAGCTAAAGAGGTCTTAAATTTATAAATATAAATAAAAATTTAACCATTTAAAATATTTTTTTTAACATAAAGAAATTACTAATATTATTATTATAAAAATTATAGAACAATATTCGTGAATTTAAATTAATATTTTTATTCAATATGTTTTTTAGTAAAACATTCTTGTATTTAAAATAATATTTTTATCCAATATTCTTGGAAGATAGCGTTATTTAGAATGGCCAAACCAGCCTTATTCTCCAGCTAAAAGTCATCAAAACTAAACCTTTATAGTTTTTAATGTTCAAACTAGTGCTACAAGGGTCGTTTCGCAAATTTATTTATTTATTTATTTATTTCACGAATTAGCTTCGGCTTAATTTGCTAACAAGAGTTCTGGACGGTAAAAAAGTATTACTGATACGCTGAACGTTTTCTGAACACTTGATAAGAAAGGTTTTCAGCTACAGCTGAAATATCACTATCACTACATAGATAAAACAAAGTCGCTTTCTCTGTCCCTATATCCCCAGGTCCCTTTGTATGCTTAAATCTTTAAAACTACGCAACGGATTTTGATGAGGTTTTTTTTAATAGATAGATAGTTCGGCCCACCTGATAGTATAAAACATTTAATTTAATTCTTTATATATAATTTTGTTAGGTCAAATACAAATACAAATACAAAATATTTTATTCGTTAACCTTAATTAAATACATTTGATGTGTTTGAGACCCTCTTTTAAGTATGGGAATACCTGTGATAGAGGGTCTCGCTCTTCCATAGTGGGTTGTTTCATAACTCAATATAAATTTTCTTAAAAAACAAGAAAAATAATTAGTAATCTAATTAGAAAAAAGTATATAAAACTAAAGTTTTTCAAGATCAGGGTATGTAAAGTAGGTAATTTAGTAATAAATGTTTTAAATAGTTTAGGTTAATAATATTCATGAATTTAAAATTTGATGATGAAAGAAAGCGGGTGATTAATAAGATAAACATCTTAATAGAGCCACGTGACTAAGGCCCTTAATCATAATGGTCGCTGAGCGCGTCCATAGCTTTTCAGACCGATAAGTCTGTTGCTGTCTCTTTTCATGAGAGTGACAGTGACAAGAATACTCTATTAAGCCGCTATAAAATGGTAAGGATTATGAATAAGAGGGTAACGGTTTACATGGATTGGTCACAAGGTATAGTGTATGCATACCTAATAATCATCGGTAGACGTGTTATGTGAGGTAACGAAATTTTAATACAAAAGTAACCGCTCTACATCAGGTGTGCCATCCACCGCTCCTTATCAATTTAGCCTCTTACACGGGGCATCGAAATGCAATTACTTATCTTAATTACAATATATCTTGTAAAAAATTTGGTCCGAAAAGCTCATAGACCACTCAAAGGCGCCAAGTTAAATACACAAACGAAAGCCTACGTCTGAGAATAATTAATTTTGAGCCTCGTATAATAAAGTACCCACCCGAAAAACGGTAATGGCCACACCATCTATTTTACTTACTCTGTGTCGGAGAGTTGTAAAACCAGCTATAGACACCTGTTCTTTTGTATGGCTATAGGATTCTTTTATCTGTGGTATGGCGTAAAAAATGCTGGGACTACTTCTGACCTAAACTTAACATAAACTGCCATTGCAATATTTTGTGTTGAGTTGAGTGTGACATCTACAATAATCTTAGCAATTGTGCTAACTTTATTGTAACCAAGTGAATTACAATAAATTTGAGTGTTTTTGAAGTCGTTTTCAAAATGATCCTTGTACTGCATAATAATCATTTTCATTTGTTTTTATTACAAATTATTAAAACGTGTATAACGTATAATAATAATAAACCTACGTTAAATAAATGTACCTACCGCTGGGCATTCCCACTTCCTCTGTTGCCTTTCTTGGGAGGAGACAAAGAGGTTCTATTGGATGACCACCACTATCGATAGTCGATAGATCAAATATTAGATAATTTACCATAATATTTTTTTAAAAACCTTGCCTGATTGTTTCCGAAACATATATGGGTTTATTTTTGTACGTATTGTTACTCTAAGATCTGTGGCTAAAAACGAGACGGAAATATGGGAAGCTTTTATTCTTAGAACTGCTTTGTTCAGGCTTAATTTGTTTGGTGATGTGGGCTGGCTGAGGGGTCCAGTGGTGCAGACCAGACTTGGAAGTATGGCAACCTATTGCCACACAGTTTCATCTTGTTTTTCTAAATACAAATTAAAAACACACGACTCGTTTTCCGATTTAAATTAGAAAAAGTTTAAAAATAAAAATAAAAAACATATAAACACGCGATTAATCCGAAATAGGAGTGATTTAAAGTTTCTAACTACAATAATATTCTTAAAAAATTCTCTCTATCCTCTAAGGTTTGCTCGAAGAAAACTCTATCTACGGTTCAGCTCGCCTTTGTACATGACTATTATGTATTTTTTGTGTAAATCATTTTGTGTACAACAAAGAATAATGAATAAATATTCTAATATAAAATATTATTTAACATAAGGTTTTTTTTTAGATAAGATTCACTTAATTTATACCACAATTCGAACATGTTGGGAGGCCATGACACATTGCTAGTTCTAACTAATATTATTATTAATTATAACTCATCGTATCTCAGTTACTTTACCATTTATAATTATTGTTATTCCATGCCTATCTACCGCCAAGCAGCGTTGCTGTGTTTCGGTTTGAAGGGTGTAGTTGCCGGTAAAATTACACATGAGGCGAAATGCTCTTCCCCACAGGCGCGTTACTATCGAGCGGTAATATCGAACGAGGTGAGGAAGAATCGGGAGGTCGCGGAGCTAGTGGCGGAACCAAACAACATAGGCTGCACTGGTTAGGTCATGTGCTGCGTATGGGGGAGGATCGGGCAGCGAAACGGGCTTTTTTGGGAGTGCCGGTTGGCCGGCGACCAGTCGGGCGACCCAAGTACCGGTGGAAGGACGAAGTAGAGAAGGATCTCCGCTCTCTTCGAGTCTCAGACTGGGAAGACGTGGCGCTGAATAGGGACCGGTGGCGGTCTATTGTGTCGGAGGCCAAGACCCACTTCGGGGTTGATGTGCCAGGATAGTAAGTAAGTAATATCGAACGCGTTATTATCCTTCATCCAAACGCGCGTTATTATCGCAGTAACTATCTGCGCGTCCTAGTAAAAAATGTACGGAAAACAGATATCGCAATAACGCAATCGCAATAACACACTTGTGGGAAAAAGCATTATTCTGTTGGAGAATACGATACGTTTACGTGACTGACGTTAAATTCGTTCATGATTAGGGCTTTGAGCTCGTACCACCAACTCTTGAATTCTTATTTCATATTACATATAATAATATGTCTATGTCAACTGCATAGAGTCAGCTTTATGATCAAAAAGTAAAGTAATATTCAAATAAGAAGGCTTCAAGAGGTGGGGTAAGGGCCTTGAACTGTTTAATTGGAAAATGTGTCAGTGCGAACAAAGCCACGGGCAATACTAATGGAAATAATTCGGGGAAGTAACGCCAGTTGTGCATTAATTCCAGTTTAAGAGAGAATAGTGACGTCGGCGCAATTTCCTGAGTATTTCACGCTTTGCAGCGTTTTATTAAGTGTTTTCTCGAATGTTCCGTAGTTTCTGCACGAGTTGGGCTCTCGGTTGCTAAGCCTACTCGAAAAATGCAGTAACCGTCTTTTGATGGCCGTAATATAGTAGGGTAACCTTTATAAAAGAAGTTATATGCTGACAAACCGGTACATCCTTTCCATCCCAAGGTTGTCGGGAAGAGATCGCTTTCATCGATAAGGCCGCCCATTGTATCTATTATTTTTTTTCAAGTTTCCGTATAGACATAGACATAGACATAGACATTTATTTATTTGCCACAAAGAACACACAACATATACAATTAGGCTTGGGATTACTAGAAAACAGGTATCATACATATCAAAAGAGAACAAAGATTAGACATATAGGTAAGACGTATACGGTATAGGTGACGTATGTGTTTTCTTTTTCCTTGGGTACAATAAAGAATTTATCTATCTATCTAAAGACCAGTAAAAAGGACTGAAACAGCTTCACGACTTTGATCAGGCACGGTGGGTACCCCCTTCAGATTTCTAGGGTCTTTGAGAATGTCTTATGGGGCAGTCAGTGGTACTTCCAAATATTTACATTTGAGATATTAATCTCCCCACTATTATGCAATAGTATAGCTGTGAATACACAGAGCCTTCTAGCCCTTAACTAAAGGCAAAGTTTTAGGTATACCTTCATATAAATCAAAAAACAACATCATAAAACATCGTGAGGAAACCAGTTAGTATTCTAACAGCGGCGATGGGCTTGCAACCTGTCACGTATGGAATACTAACTACTGCAAAATGTGGGTATGTGCCAAATGTAATGTTTGGACGTACCTCTGACTACCCCCCTTAGACATCCTCAAAGAATCTTGAATTAGTACCTACTTGGTACTGGGAGATCTGAAGGGATATCTACCGTGCCTGGGGATCAAAGTCGTGAAGCTGTTTCAGTTTTTTTTTAATCAAAATATAATAAGTTCTCAACTGTAATATTACTGAAAATACAATTTATACTAAGATTTATTGTTACATAGAATAAATAAATATTGGTGGACATTCCGCACAACACTCTCAAACATAACACACACAACATCTCGCCCTAAACTAAGCCGAAGCTTGTAATATGGGAACCAGATAGCTGATATACTACTTCATCTGTTTTTTGTTAATACATAATGGTTAAAATATTATATAAGACCCCGACAGAGAACAAACATATATTATATGTTCAACATTACATGTTTGTTCTCGGTGGGGATCGAACCCACGGCCTACGTCATACTACTGTGAAGGTTGTCAATAAAAAATCTGTTACAAGTACGGCAGCCTCTTTATAGAAACCTAAGGTTTTAGTAGGTATGTGCTAGTGTTTGTATATGGAGAGGGATTTTTGGTTTAAATGGAGGTTACGCCCCGTCTAAGCACTACATGCTGTTGGTACCACTTAGTAAATCCAACCGAAATAACTGACGTGGCCATGCTACTGCTAAGCTAGGGCCGCTTAAGGTCGTTGCAGCGCTCAAAGGTCTTAGTTTAGAAGTTCATTCTTCCACAAAAACTTAGAATTACGAAACGAATTAATATTCCTCGCAGTTTTTTTTATAGAACATGAAAATTTAAATAATTGTATGAATTTCATGTGAAAAAGTTTACGACGATTTTTTTGATATCCGTTTAAAAAAACGGATTTTCCTAGCATATTCACTACTTCTACTTCGTAAAAAGTTAATCTTGAATAATTTCAAATCATTTGTAGTTTTTTAACTACCTCTAGTTTTTTTTAAATAAATTTTCGAGTTTTAGTACAAAATCTCATCAATTATTTATTATCTCGACGTGAAGGTCCTAAAGCCCTATAAGGCTGTCGCCAACGACCGATCCAGACGTCTAAACATTGCTAATGACAAAATGATGTATGGAGGATGTCACCCTCAGCAGTCAGTCAAATATATTTATTCAATAAAATCACAAGGATCACTTTCGTCTTAAAACAAAGTGAATCTAGGTGCCAGTTCCACGCGACCAAAGCCTAGAAGAACAACAAACTTACGGCGTGGGTGCCACCGTCAGGAGTATGATGCAAGGAAGATACAAACGTACAATTTTACTCTATTTGGTACTAGCGACCCGCCCGCGCGCCCCTGCTTCGCACGTGTGCACATATCATGCATGAAACTGAAACAGCTTCACGACTTTGATCCCCAGGCACGGTAGATATCCCTTCAGATCTCTCAGTACCAAGTACTTACTCAAGATTCTTTGAGGATATCTAAGGGGGGTAGTCAGAAGTACGTCCAAACATTACATTTGGCTCATACCCACATTTTGCAGTAGTTAGTATTCCATACGTGACAGGTTGCAAGCCCATTGCCGCTGCTAGAATACTAACTAGTTTCCTCACGATGTTTTCCTTCACCGTTTGAGAGCACTGGCATTGCGCACATAAATTTTTCGATAGAAAAATCCATTGGTGCACGACCGGATTCGAGCCTGCGACCTTACGATTGGAAGGCGGGGTCACTACTACTAGACCACCGGTGCTCTCATGCATGTATTATACATATAAACGTTCCTCTTGAATCACTCTATCTATAAAAAAACCGCATCAAAATCCGTTGCGTAGTTTTAAAGATTTAAGCATACAAAGGGACAAGGGGACATAGGGACAGAGAAAGCGACTTTGTTATATACTATGAAGTGATTGATGATACAAATAGTTTGACGGAAAAATGTATTGTTTGCTACAAACAAAAGCCATCACTCCTCCAAACAATAAGCGACGTATCTTGCTGGCCCACTTCGAGCGATGCAGTAAAAATGAGTGCTTCAGTCTCAATGCAAATTGAATGCTGCACTTGAAAGCAGTCTGAACAATCGTATCAGACGTTCTACTTTAGGACTAGAGATGACTAGAAGAGACAAGAAACAAAAACTTAATATACAAAATTCTTAAATTTTATTAATATTGCGCAAGTGTTAGAGGATCGTTGCGTGGAGTGGGAGATGTCGTGGGAGTAAAAACACTTTTTAGGAAGTTTTATAAGAATTTATCGCGTACATAGGTACGATAGGTAGGAAAATAATAAAATAAAGTAACAGATAGCTGTTACCTTATTTTATTATTTTCCCGTAGCTACAGTTCCGAAGAAGCACACAGTACGAACTACGAAGTGAAAATAGTTGGATAGAAAATTGGCATTACTTTGAAGGAAATATCATGTAAATTTATAACTTTACACTTAAATCACGTAATTTATGTATTTACATAATGAAACTAATGTGTTTACAATCATCACGTAGTCATAACATTTCTAAAATTATAATTAAAGAAAAAAGATGGAAAAAAGAGGCCCAAAATGAACTCTAACTTCTGCGAGATCAAATACAAATGATTCTGTTGTTAAATTTAATAACAAAATATAGGGCTTTACAATAATTCAGAAACGTCAAACAAGTATGTTATTATGAGCCAGTGGCCCACTTTTATAAAAGTAAATAACCACTATAGTGGTTATTGGATAAATTTGTCATTACGTTTTCTGTTGTCCTATCTATACTTTGTTAGCCATGTCTTTGCGAACAAAGATATCGACAGCGTGCTACGTTGAATGGTATCTCGGTAAATGAGCATTCTGGTTCGCAAATATGGACCTGACTATTGTTTGTGCTTCGTTTCGAATTAGTTCTACTGTTTATGACAGTCACGATGTTAGAACGGCGGTGAAATTGTGACAGGAACTGTGGAAACGTGCTTAGAGTATCGTAATTTCTGTAAGATTGCTTAAAACACTTCAATCATTAGCTGAAGGGATATCGACGACCTCAGTGGCGCAGCGGGCGAGAGTCCGCCTGCGACGCAAGAGGTTGCGGGTTCGATTCCCGCCTCGGAACAAATTTGTGTACGATCTGCAGAAATTTGTTCCGTTGGTCTGGGTGTTTATGTATAATAAAAAAAATATCTATCTATGTAAATATATAATGTATTAAATATATCAGTCATCTAGTACCCATAACACAAGCTTTGAGTAGCTTACTTTGGGGCTAGATGGCGCTGTGTGGATTGTCCAGCATTATTTATTTATTTATTTATTATCTACTGTGTTTAGGAGTTTCATACTGGCGTAGGTACTGAGAGTAAGCCGTGAGTTGAATGCGTTTGAGTGGAAGCATCTATGAGGCTTATTGAAAATACTTTCACCACACTGTTTTGACAGAACTAGGACACGAAAAGAAGAAGCGGTCTCATGATCACCATTATCATCCACAACTCGATTTCACCTCCTTCTGAGTTCAGGCCTCATTTGCTTTGTAAATTTATAGTCTTCATAGCTCAGTTGGTAGTAGCTCTGCCTTCTGCGCCGTAAGCCGTGGGTTCGATTGCTCACCATGAACAAACATTAATGTGATGAACATAGATGATCGTTCTCTGTATGGTTGCTATCTTATATTTTAAGTATGTTTTACAAAAAAGTGTATAAGTAGTATATCAGCTATCCGATTCCCCTACCACAAGCTTTGGCTTAGTTTAGGGTTAGATAGTGCTGTGTGGAAAGTCCAACAATATTTATTTATTACGGTTCAGTGCTAGTTTATTTACGGAACCCAATTATGGAACATAGCCCAATTATGGAACACGCCTTTCAAGACATTCTATATTATAAATATAAGAGGATTTATTGGAAAGCATTCAATACAGCACTTTCTTGTTATACACTAATCAAAGCTTGTAGATACTATGGGAACTAACCAAATGGTCAGGAGCCTTATTCACTATGACCATTTGCACCGCGATCACAGCTAAGACAAGGCAGCCGGTGTCATATGGTCAGGGCAAAGTATCTCCTATGTCTTAAAGAATAAAGCCCAACATCAAGTTTTGACGTTTCACGGCTTGGGGCAAGGAATCTCCTATTTTCGTAGTGAATAATGCCCCTGACCAGCTTAGACAGGGAGACGTAATTAATAATCACAAAGCAGACTATAGGATCAAAATAGTTTATAAATAAAAATAAAAAATAAAATAAAAGTCGTTTATTTCAGGCACGATTTGTAAAAAAATAGACCCATATCTTAACTATAAAAGTTCAATTAAAATTAAAATTAAAAATAAACTACGAACTCAGATCACAATAAGAGTATGTACAGACCGTTTGAAATTTTATGACTAAATTTCAAGGCTTTAGAAAACATAATTACAGTCGATTCAGAAATAAATAAATAATGCTGGACAATCCACACAGCACTATCTAGCCCCAAAGTAAGCTATTCAAAGCTTGTGTTATGGGTACTAGATAACTGATATTTATGGCTTAATGATGAGCCTTTTTCAGCTAACACAGTCAGTTTCTACTAACAGAAAGAAGTGCAGACCTAAGTTCCCTACAACTTAGCTGTTCCGTTCCTCTTATTACTTAGTTCTAGTTCAGAAACTGCTACAGAGGCAAATTGGAAAAGTTGCCAAAGGAAAATCTGATCTCGAACTGGACAGCTCTCAGGAAAAATACTTGAATGTCGTGTTTATGTATACGACTGCTATTGTTTAGGGTTTCAGAAAGCGGTGACCGTTATTACGGCTGTAATAGCGGCACCGTAGTATGTTCAGATATCTGCGATTTTTTTTTAATCACATGAACTGTAAACTTAAATAAAAAAACGCATCTATTGACTATTTTAAAAAGTTCAGAGCACCCCACAAAATATGAAATGTTTGGTAAATAAAGCAATTGTTACTAAATAAGATAAATTTACGATGTAATTTTTTTTTGAACATTTTTACCATAATAATTGTTAAGTCTCATCAGCTACCAGTACCAATTCTAAGAATCATCTTGTTCCGTCCGACACTGCGCAGTGGATACACATGTGACGTCGTGTTGCGTGGCATGATGGATTAATTTACCTAACAAACTTAAGTAAATTGTAGCTCAACATCTCACAGATTAAATAGAAACGAATGTGTTAAAATCTCACTCAATGGCATTTGGTATAATGTTGCTGATAGTAGGTATAATAAAATAGTTATTATATCAGAAATATTCACATCAGAAGCAAACGCAGGTACATTATAGTCATAACTGCTATAATCAAATAAAGATTACCATCTTGATTTAATTAATAGACAAATCAAATATGTGTGTCCAAAATATATGTTTTTTCTTTCTTTCTTTCTTTCAATCCTTTAAGCCTTTTTTATATATAATAATGTACATTAGGTAGGTTGTCACTGAACTCATAAATTGATGAACAAATTTCTATATTGATAGAAATCATAATTTTGTATCGCAGGTTGTAGAAAAAATAATTCAAATCCCGAAAACAAAAAAAAAAACAGGTCAGTGTGGTGGCCGACAAAAAAGAACCGAAAACGTACTTTCTTGGCTTTCAATTTAATTTAAACCAAACCCCAATATTCTAAAACTCATTTTACATTGAAAACCGATATGAAGTGCCATAGGCTATGTCACGGTCAGGATTTCTGAGGAGCTGGTCATTAGTGTGTCCTGCTGTCTTCATTAGAATGTGGAATTCCGGTGTGGTAATCCGTATGGCCTAGTTTGGCTCAGCACCAGAAATAATCTTTTTTCGACGAATATATAAATAATAAATAAATAATACTGGACAATCCACACCATCTAGCCCCAAAGTAAGCTACTAGCTTGTGTTATGGGTACTAGATGGCTGATATATTTAATACATTATATACTTACATAGATAGATTTTTTATTATACATAGAAAACTTCCAGACCAACGGAACAAATTTCTGCAGATCGTACACAAATTTGTTCCGAGGCGGGAATTGAACCCGCAACCTCTTGCGTCGCACGCGGACTCTCGCCCGCTGCGCCACTGAGGTCGTCGTGATTAAAGTTAATCATTGACAGCCGTTGACCTGTCCCGGTAGAAGTCCTACGCTTTTCTTTCAAGTACTTGGCCTCTACTGTATATTTTTCACTACCTGTCGTCACCGCGTCTTACCAGCTGTGCAAGTACCGTTCTTATCGATCGCTTAATTGACATTTAGAATCGTCAAAAATTCTTTAAAAATGGTTTCAAACGAATTTTGACGATTCTAAATGTCAAATTAAGCGACCGATAAGAACGGTATTGCGCTGCTGGAGCGTTTATTTATTTATTTATTAGGATCGCCAAGAGATAATACACAAAACTTAATACTAGATACAAACAAAATAAACATCCTGACCCGTGCTTATCCACCAAAGGCAACCACAGCTTTATTCAATATGACCAATCAAATCGCGTTTGCGTTTAGATCTCGTTGTGACGTCACACAGACTTCTTCAAGCTGATGATAGCTGTTTAGTTTCTATTCCCGTACGTTCACCTCGTGTCGATAATGACGCCTTCCTCAATATTCGTTAGTGGGATCGATGCTCATGCATATTCACGGCACAGACACCATTAGCTTTTGTGAAGGTAAAAAAACTCAAATAGCCTTTGAAATATACGGGTCCAATGCATTATCTGCTTTAGTTTTTACTAGTAGCGTCCCGCGGTTTCACCCGCGCAGTTTTAAATCCCAGTATTCCCATGGGATAAAAAGTAGCATATGTGTTATTCCAGACTATAATACATCTCTGTGCCAATTTTCACCAAGTAACAAACATCCATCCATACACCCATCCGTCCATACACCCATCCGTCCATCCATCCATACTTACAAACTTTCGCATTTATAATATTAGTAGGACTAGCTACTATGAAAACACTGAACAGCAAACGAAGCCAAAACTACTTAAAATATAAAGGGTACAATTAGGTGGTCTTATCACTGAACGCGATCTTTTCCAGACAACCTTTAGATGGAGAGGATTGTTAGTATTTGCTAACATAAATATTGCAGGGGTTTTCTTTTAAATTAAGAGGTCTCTGTGTTTTTGTAATACGTAATACGTAATCATAATATTTTAGTCATTTCATATGTCACAAAGTATATGAAAAGTAAACAAACTATATCAATCAAATCAAATCAATGTTTCAAACTTCTGTTTCAAATTCATTACTGGTATTAGATATAGCTTAGAATAAAAAAAAACACTCTTACTAAATGGAAGAGAGAGGTTTTACGTGACACAAGTATTTTCATATATTTTATAAAAGGTCACTAACACACAAAAATTCACACACACAACATAAAATCCTATCCTACTAATATTATAAACGCAAAAGTTTGTGAGTATAGATGGATGGATGGATGGATGAATGGATGGATGTTTGTTACTTCACGCCGGAACGGCTGAACTGATCTGGATGAAACATGTCAGAGAGATATATTATAGTCTGGAATAGCACATAGGCTACTTCTTATCCTGTGGGAATACCGGCAATTTAATCTGCGCGGGTGAAACCGCGGGTGCAACTAGTATAATATATTAGTTTTTTTTTTTCATTTTCAAAATGCTTTCACGCAAATCATACTTATTAGCATGTTCAAAAGCAGCTTTATAATCGCAAGAAGCACTCTTTGCCACTCTTCCGTGTTGATATGACAGCTCCCTCAATATTCGTTAGCGGGATCGATGCTCATGCATATTCAAGGCACGGACACAATTAGCTGGTACGTAGTTTTGTCCGGACCGCCAATTATATTTCACAATCCAGCCGGGGTTTTTGCGATTTCAATAGCCAAGTGTCGACCAATCTGCAAATGATTAAGGTACCTCTTTCATTTATTTTTTATTGGTCGATGTAAAAATATTAACGATTAGTACTCTTCTTAAAGCACGGTGGTTTAGTGGGTTTGACCCCGTCCGCCTGCGGCGCAGAGGTTGCTGGTTCGACTCCCGCCTCGGAACAAATTTATGTGCGATCTGCAGAAATTTGTTTCGTTGGTCTGAGTGTTTTTTATTGACCGAGCGAGCGAAGCGCGCGAAGCGTCTCAGTTTCCACATTGGCCAAAAATGCGTTTGTCCGGATGTCTGTCTGTCTGTCTGTCTGTCTGTTCTCCTCTACAGGTCGCATTTTTCAACCGATCTGGACGAAACTTGGTACACAGGTTATATGACTTATTAGATTTTTTTTGTCGTCGGGGATTTTTGATTGGAGGGGTACTTCGCCCAAAAAAAGGGCAAAAAGGGGGCTATTTGATAAACTGGATATCTCCACCAAATGAGATTTGATTTCGATTTTTCTTTTTTTATTTGAAAGGTAGTAACTATAAGTTGGTCTCATAAAAGTTTGGCGAAGATCTGATAAGGATCTTCAGCATGATGAACAGGATAGCTCATCAAACAATCGATGGTTTTCAATCAAATTTAAAATAGAAACACAAAGGACCTCATTCTACATAAGATGATGCAAAAAAATCAAAAAGATCAAAAAAATCACACAACGGAAAATGCACTTGCACATTACATTCATCAAATAGCTCACTTTTAGTATGCTCGCGAGGTCTACAGCTCCCAGAGCCACTAGTGTATAATTGACCGAGCGAGCGAAGCGAGCGAAGCGTCTCAGTTTCCACATTGGCCAAAAATGCGTTTGTCCGGATGTCTGTCTGTCTGTCTGTTCTCCTCTACAGGTCGCATTTTTCAACCGATCTGGACGAAACTTGGTACACAGGTTATATGACTTATTAGATTTTTTTTTGTCGTCGGGGATTTTTGATTGGAGGGGTACTTCCCCCAAAAAAAGGGTAAAAACATTACATTCCTCAAATAGCTCACTTTTAGTATGCTCGCGAGGTCTACAGCTCCCAGAGCCACTGGTAAATAAAATATATCTATGCAAGTATAATATAATATATCAGTTATCTAGTACTCATAACACAAGCTTTGAGTAGCTTACTTTGGGGCTAGATGATGCTGTGTGGATTGTCCAGCATTATTTTTTAAATTGTTTTTAAAGTGTTCTCTTGAGTCTCGTAGTAATCATTTTCCGTGGTATTTTAGACAACATTCTTGAGGTCAAAAGTGTGGGTTGTTGTGGAATGAAAGGGTAAGTAAGGGTTTTCTCATTTGTAAAAAAAAAAACTTTTCGTTGTTTTTGACGTACTGCCACATTCTTTTTTCAAATTATATTCCGATAGCGTGATTGGGCTGAAATAAAACACGTTGGGTAAGTTATTTTTTATAACATTCTTCACTATTCGAGTGTTTCGAGAGGTGTAGGTATTAAGAGTACTCGTAGTTAGTTGATGGGACATTTTCATTATGTGTGTGTGAAAATGTATATTAATTGATTTATTATTTTCAACAATAATATCATTCGTAACTCAACATCTCCACAATTTATATGCGCTGTAATCCAACCCTTTACCGTCAACTTTGATTTCTATACGATTTGGGACCACACGTTGTACAATCAGGACAAGTTGTGTTAGATTGTTCAACATGATAAGAGATATAAATGTGGGAAAAATCTGAAATACATTTACGATTTTGATCCCCAGGCACGGTTGATATCCTTTAAAAAAAAGTTAGCTACGTACCTAAGCAGAAACCATGTCCTAATGTGTTATGTTCCTCCAACCTCATTGCTAAAAGAGATCCTATCCTTACTAGAAAACTTTGGGGTGGACTGGGTTTTTAGAAAAACCTTATATTATTATAAGCTATTGAACTTTTAAATATGGATTTTCTATGTTTAACTACTTAGCTATAATATAATTATAATTAGATTAACACGATTTTTTAAAATTATAATTAGACGAAAAAAATCTCTAAGTTCGTGTGAAAGTATTGATAAAGTGAAGAGAATTATTCTGAATTTGATATTAAACCAGTATAAACACAGATTATTCGTAAAATCATTACATAATTATTCGTAAAATCTAAATATATATAACTCAAAGGTGACTGACTGACTGACTGACTGACTGACACAGTGATCTATCAACGCACAGCCCAAACCACTGGACGGATCGGGCTGAAATTTGGCATGCAGGTAGATGTTATGACGTAGGCATCCACTAAGAAAGGATTTTGATCAATTCTACTCCCAAGGGGATAAAATAGGGGATGAAAGTTTGTATGAGATTTTCAAAGTAAACGAGCGCGAGCAAAGCCGCGGGATCAGCTAGTCATTACATAAAATAAATTTGTCTTCGAAATGTAATTTCTGTCATTGTCATTTGTCCCCGCTCCAGTTTCATTCGTTTTAAAAAGCTGCCACGTAAATCTACTTTGTCGACTGTACAGGTACCTACACTAGTGGGTAGGTGTATGTAAATCGTGCCTGGATTCCTGGATGTACAATAAAGGCCCAGATTTCCGTTGATCCGCCGGCTCGGCCGGGTCAAATGAAAACGGCACGGATTGTGGAAGTAATTCCGATTGCGAAAAACAGGTACGGTTGTAGCCAAAAGTGTGATGTTCAGTAACTAAGCTGAGACAGGACCTATTTGGCCCACACTACACAGAGGGACTAATTTGCTCCAAACTAATTTACTACTTTATGCTTTCTGTTAAGTTTCTTCTGTTATGCTTTCTTTATCTTGTAATTTCTGTGTCTCTTTATATTGTGTTCTATGTGTATTGTATTCTCTGTGTATTGTGTGTCAAAATAAACTATTCTATTCTAACTGTACTCATATTCAAATTTATTTATTGATTGCAAATTAAATTATTATAATAATAGTAGCTTAGCTCTTATTTAGCTTTTAGGATCGGCGTGTACCCTGTTAGGGCGCGCAGCAATTTTAATTGAGTTTACATTTAAAAAAATAAGACATGCATGTACTTAGTTCTAAAATTTGGTGATAAATTACAAATGCTAGGTATTCTGATGCTTAATAATACACTCAAACGCTTTATTTTTGATATCTCAAATAATTGGGACGTTGGAATTCTTCATAATCTCTTATTATAGGAAAATTGACGACAAAAAAGGCCACCACTCAGCACTCACTCATTCACGAAACACGAAATCTATTTTATTTACCTAATAAAATACCTGTGCTCTCAATTTTGAGATAATTAATCTTGTGTAGTCTCTTAGTACTAGAGATGGGAAACGAGAAAGTTTTTTTGTTTCTGTATTTTCTCACTTTTATCGCTGACGGTACCTATCTAAAAATCGTGTTTGTTTTGTAGATTCGATAAAGATTAAAAAGCGGCCTTCCTAGTGTTATACAAGTGGTTTTGTTTTGTTAGGTATTGTTTTGTTTGTTAGATATTTTGGAATGCTGTATTTTTGTAGCTGTCGGGAATTTTTCAATACAGAATAGTGCGTATACGATTTTTGTTGTATTTTTTTTATATTGTTACTAGCTGGTACCCGCGACTTCGTCTGCGTACTTTTAATCTCTTCATCTCTTTTTTTCGCAATAAAAGGTAGCCTATGTTCTTTCTCAGGGTCTAAAGATTGTCTGTGCCAAATTTCATCAAAATCGGTTGAGAGGTTTAAGCGGGAAAGCGTAACAGACAGACAGACAGATAGACAGAGTTACTTTCGCATTTATAATATTAGTTGGGATATGCGATCTAGTTGTTTGAAGGGTCAGTCTCTTAATAACTGGATCAACTAATATTATGTGGCATTCCATCGTCAATAATCATTCATTAGTACGACCACTTCATCACTTTTCTTAAGATTTAATTGATGTTCATTTAATGACTGCGTGCGCACGCAAAGCCGTAAATTACTAAATAAATGTCAAAAGAGTATCAGATGCACGTCTATTGAACAAAACTTAGAATGTGCACAGAACTTTTGAGAAAAAAATCGTATCACAACCGCACCTTCATTTCTGCGACCTGTCATTTTTTTTCTCTTTCTCGAATTTTGTTAGAGGACTGGGGTCTAGCAGGAGTGTCCCCGCCTTCAGACCACATAAGGTCGTGGTTTCAAAATCGTTGTCAACTCATTAGTTTTCTGTTCAAAATATGTATGTGCACAGGTGCTAGTATGTACTTTAACTGTGCAAAATATCGTGAGGAAAGTGCAATGTCATAGAACTCAAAAGTTCAAAAACAGCTTTCACAACTCAGTTGGTAGTGGCTCTGCCTTCTGCGCCGTAGGCCGTGGGTTTGATCCACACCGAGAACAAACATTTGTATGATGAACATTATAGATGCTTGTTCTCTGTCTGGGTGTTATATGTTATTTAAAGTAGGTATGTATTTACAAAAAAAGGATATCAGCTATCTGGTTCCCATATAACTTTGGCTTAGTTTGGGGCGAGATCGTGCTGTGTGTAATGATATCCACCAATATTTACTATTTTACATGACTGTCCAGTGCTTGTAAGGAGTCTCTTTGACGGGCACCTAGAATCCTTACACCACATCGTTTCTACAAAATACTAGTGACACGACAAGTATCACCGCAAACCGACGATTTTGACGACCTCAGTGGCGCAGCGGGCGAGAGTCCGTCTGCGACGCAAGAGGTTGCGGGTTCGATTCCCGCCTCGGAACAAATTTGTGTACGATCTACAGAAATTTGTTCCGTTGGTTTGGGTGTTTATGTTTAATAAAAAATATCTATCTATGTAAGTATATAATGTATTAAGTATATCACTCATCTCATCAGTATATACCCATAACACAAGCTTTGAGTAGCTTACTTTGGGGCTAGATGGTGCTGTGTGGATTGTCCAGCATTATTTATTTATTCATTTTTTATTTATTTAACCTTTATCGTGAAGTGTGAATCAAACCTGTACCATTTGCGTCTCAGTCATCCAGCAACTGAATCACAGAGCCTAACTTTGCTTAACAAACAAACCAAAACAAACAAGCTTCCCCTAATCAGCAATAAAAACGAACAAATGGGTTAATTTTCCGTCGCAACAGTAACTTGAGTATCATAGTCCATACGTCGGGTAAATAGTGTAATTCTATGTAATTGTATAGTTCTCTGTCACGATAGACGACACAGTATATCAGATAGTACCAACAACATTTGCCGCTTATAAACATTATTACATACTAAAGTTTGTGGCGTATTTCATAGGCTTTTGGTTCATTTTGCTCGTCCTTCAAAGACCAGCGTGTATTTTTTATAATATTTAATGATTAATAAAAAAATCACCTGCACGTAGCATCATTCATTCACATCATTAATTTTTATAACAAAATACAAACGTCACAGAGTTATTGCACCAAAATCTATACATTGAACCTACACCAAATAGGAACATTAAAGTGCTAATTTTGCCTCGTTGTGAACAAAAAATACAGTGGTATTTTTTCCGTGTGAATTCTGTTACAAGAACTTAATAATACCTAAGCTAAAAAATATGAACAAAAAACGAATGCAGTCTAGTTTAACATCAAACCGAATAAGGTCTATATTCAATTCAATCACTGGGATCATTTTTAAAAGTCGAATCATCATCATAATTTCACCTGTTTGCTCCCACTGCTGAGTAGGCCTCTTCTTTATTACGCCACTCTTTCCGGTCCCTTGCGAGTCTCATCCATCCATTTCCAGCACTTGCTACGATGTCGCTTGGCCAACGGGCGGGTGGTCTGCCTCTAGGTCTTTGAGCCAAGTCAAAAAAGTCCAATAAAGTAGGAAAATCTAGCCTGTTTCTCGCGACCCATAGAAAAAGTGCAAGCGTGTCGCTTCTAACTTGTTCCATACAACATTAGCTGCCTTCACCAATTTGTGTTGGAGCGTATTAACGGTATGAGACAAGCGTAAAACGGCGTAAGTTGTGCCACTGTCCATTATTCGCTCTATTTTAATACAAATTTATCTTTAGGCCTGGAGTACCACATTGTGTATATACATATTACTAAACAGATATTAAGACACACCTACAACTTTTACTACACTGTTTCAACTAGTTACAACTTAAGAAAGAAAGAAAATACGACAGCCTACGTAGCTCAGTTGGTAGTAGCTATGCCTTCTGCGCCGTAGGTCGTGGGTTCGATTCCCACCGTGAACAAACATTTGTGTGGTGAACATAAATGTTTGTTCTCTGTCTGGGTGTTATATAATATTATAAGTATGTATTTACAAAAAAAAAAGTATTATAAGTAGTATATCAGCTATCTGGTTCTCCCATATTACAAGCATAAGCTTAGTTTGGGACTAGATAGTGCTGTGTGGAAAGTCCACCAATATTTATTTATTATTTAAATACATTTATTTTGGACATTTTATCTTGTGACAGACAATTGCCAAATAAACTAAAAACAACTTGTTCCCGTTGCAGCACCATTGATTTTCTTGTACAAAAACCAAAGGCATGAATATTCAGCGAGGTTTTTCCAAATGCTTGAAAAAATCCAATCAAAATGTTCGACAGAAGAACAATGCGCGCAATGAAATTATTGGAAAACAGGAGTTTGTAGGTCTTTATTGTAGGAACCTACCGGGACATTTTACTCAGGTGTTTGATTTAAGAATAACTGATTGATTGCACTGATTTGGATCAGTTGAGCTATCTATAGATCGTTTGCAACGGTCTGCAGATAGCTCAACTGTTTCATATGTATTTTTTATATTTTGTACATTTTGTAAATAATTGTAACTATTAGAAATAAAATAAATCAGCTTAGGAAAAATATCATGAAAAAAAAAAATTAAAAAAATTAGTTTCCTATGAACAATTAAAAAAAAAAGCCCACTTAACATTTCTTTATTTATGACGACCTCAGTGGCGCAGCGGGCGAGAGAGAGAGTCCGCCTGCGACGCAGAGGTTGCGGGTTCGATTCCCGCCTCGGAACAAATTTGTGTACGATCTGCAGAAATTTGTTCCTGCGGTCTGCGTGTTTTCTATTTACTTATAATAAAAAATATCTATCTATGTGAGTATATAACGTATTAAAAATATCAGTTAACTAGTACCCATAACACAAACTTTGAGTAGCTTACTTTGGGGCTAGATGGTGCTGTGTGGATTGTCCAGCATTATTTATTTTATATTATTTACTTTTCAACACAGTTGCTCATAAAGTGGCTCTACGGTCACCGCAATTAGGCACAGAATGACACCCATTATCAAACTGTGACTTTTTCAATTCTAACTCACAAGTGAGTTATAGATTTTTTTTTTAATTTTATTGGTTGAGTTGTTTTGTTCCTAAAAAAGTTTTTATTCAAAAAAAAGATCGTGTTCAATAGAACAAATAAATTAATGTTCCTATTGCTTGCTCATTTCATGCAACTTCTTATATATATAGATAATTTTAAGTCGTACGTGTTTAATAAGTAAAACATTCACTCAAATATAACTTTAGTGTTCTCTGTAATAAAAGAAAAATTAAACTCCCCATTTTGTACGTGGCAGAATAGGCGCAAACGCGCAAACCGTATGCGCGGAAAATAAAAAAAAACCTCATCCCTTTAGTCTGTGGCCGATCGCAATGCGCGCGTTTATGAAAACTGATTAATTTTTCCCGCCGAAGCGAAACATTTTTCACAACTCGTTTTCATTGTTGAAATTATAGTTATTTATTAATATGGCGCCTCAGCGGTAATCACCAATGTACCACACTAGTACCATAATGTACCTACTATAAAAACTAATGATTGAAAATATTTAACCCCAAAACTTTTTTATAGCTCGAAAGCCATCATGTGGAAATTTATCAATAATGACTTAGAACAGTCAAACTGACCAAAATGACAAAGAAATACGATTTAGAAACAGGTAGTTAGGTTTTTTTCCTTACAACTTTATTAAAATGTGGGGATGTGCCAAATAAAACTCTGACTGATTGACTACTTGGACTGACTGACAGTGATGGTATGAGGTGGAGTGAGGGGGACAAAGCAGGTCCACCCCGGTATCCTCAAGAAATCTTGAGGCTCGATCTTGCTACAGAGAGTTCTGAGAAGGTATTTACCGCTTATCTTATTCTTGTACATATTCTGTTTTTTTTTTTCTATTGAAGTGATCGAATTCACATAATCCTACTAATGTTATAAACGCGAAAGTTTGTGAGTATAGATGAATGTTTGTTACTCTTTCACGCCGGAACGGCTAAACGGACCTAGATGAAACTTGGCAGAGAGATAGATTATAGTCTGGAATAGCACATAGGCTACTTTTAATCCCGTAGGAATACCGGGATTTAAATCTGCGCGGGGGAAACCGCGGGGCGCAACTAGTATTTTATATAATAACTAGTGACCCGCTCGCGCGCCCTTGCTTCGCACGGTTGCACATATCATGCATGTATTATACATATAAACCTTCCTCTTGAATTATTCTATCTATTAAAAAAACTGCATCAAAATCCGTTGCGTTGTTTTAAAGATTTAAGCATACAAAGGGACATGGGGACATAGGGACAGAGAAAGCGACTTTATTTTTTTATGTAATGAAAAAGCAAATCGATCCTTCGTCGCTAATGACTCCATCCACGTCGTCGTATTTAGATGCCTATTTCCTGTCCAGTTCTTTTATTCATGGGCACATTACATTCTTCAAAGGAAAGAGATCAAAGTCCCGAAACGTGTGTGACGAGTTTGGCAGTGGGTGGGTCGAGCCTCCGTCATTACAGTTGAGGATATCACACTGGGGCGACATAACGCTTACTGGTTTATTTTGTTCACTTGCAAAATTTCAAGAGGCTATATTTTTGCCACCAAGCTGCGTTGTTATGTTTTACCAAATGTTTTACTCAGAAGGTCGCCGTCAATAATTTTGAATTTCGAATAGAAAGTTTTTGGTATGTGGCTTCCAAAAACGTTTCATTCGAATTTCAAAACCATTTAAAAATAACGCAATCTACTTATTGGGAGATGGGATAAAATGACGGGGGCTATTAGACGTTTTTGCCCAGGTTATTTTATAATTGTATTCATATAAAATAAAACAAATTATTTTCTGTCTTTGCCTACGATCCCGTAAAAATAGACATACCTACTTAAAGAATTGTTCGACAATCTGCTGTACCTAAATAATGGAACCCTAAATCCAGCATCGTTACCGACTTGAGATAATGATGATTATGAATACTGAACACGTATTATTTTCATGAAGCAGACAACGCAATGTATCGGCAAAAATGTGAGTTATGTTTGTGACCAATTATGAGTTTTCAATCATAAAAAAATGTTGTAGTATTCAGCGGCTCAGCGCGCCAATGTGAAAGCCTCACAAAAAATAAAATAAGACGAGCGTTGGACAATAATGCTAGAAAGATTTTTTCACAAAACTTGAATTTCCAGTGTCCCGATGATTTCCTTTGAAATATTTTTTATCTTTTGAATGTGACGTCATAATGAGGATCGCGTTTTTGGCTCCTCTTAAATGTGCAGGCTTTGTATTGGAATTAGTAGGATTTTCTTTTCGGTTTGAATTTATCTCGGGATTTCTCTGGATGGTTGAAGTTATTTTTTATATCGTTTAAAAACATTATTTAGCTGGTAGCTCCAGGATAAAGAAGGTTGAAAAGGAAGGTTCTTCCTGGAAATTTATAAAAGAACTATGTAGCCAGCCAGCAGTGGATTTCTAATGATTGAGAAACTATTATAAAAAATAGCGTCGGGTATTTTTATATTATTATACTCTTTTTTTTCGAATGTTTTGCTCGGTAATTTAAATTATTGAGATATTAAATTTATTATATGAAGTTACAAGTAGGTGGCACTTATTGAACTATGTGGATCCACTGAATTCTACCCAACCAAGTCTAGAAGAGCTAACTAAAAATTTACGGCATGGCTGTTCATAGCGTTCATCAGGTCAACACAGTTAAATACGCCTGGATTCTGAAATTGAGTGGAAATCCTGCAGATAAGTCATAAAATATCTACGAATATAGCGCAATAAGTTTCGTCAATAAACAGAACTGATCTAGGCTACAGCTACAAATGCTATCAAATCCGCTAAACGCGCTGTAAGACTTCAAAGCGCTCAATTTAACGCAAATATTAATAAACAGATTCTCGCGCTTCGAATCATCAATAACGTGAGATCATAATAAGACCATTTTGGCTCAGAATTTCCAGCATATTGTGAGCCAAAATGGTCTTATTATGATCTCACATCAAAATCAATGCAAAATCCATTATATGGAAATTAAGAAAGTAGTGGAGCTCTTTGTGAAGGGCTCGTCCGGCGAAGTACTACCACCACGCCTTTTTCTGCCGCCAAGCAGCAACGCTGTGTGTCGGTTTGAAAAGTGTGGTCGCCGGTGTAATTACAGGCACATGAGTTTTAACATCTGTATGCCTCAAGTTGATGGACGCAGGGCAGTGCATCGTAGGGCACGTTCCTATTGTGCGTGACCTACGGGGCAATGTTTTGTTTATAGGTGATGGTTACCACTTAACATCAGGTGGGCCATCTGCTTGTTCCATCAGCCAGTTGTATAAAAAAAAACCTACATAGAATATTCGATAATAAGACGTTCACAGTCGAGTGAGCCCACATTGATGACATTCACTGGTACTAACGATTACATGAGAATTTGAGCGCCATCTTTTAAAATACTTACAATAATCATCTTTTCTCTTATCACTGACTCATGATTTGTGCAATGTCTTTAGTACTCGCAGTATAGCAGCGTTCAACTTCAAATAGGTCAAAGTCCAAACAATCTAGTTGATGCACCGTCTGCCATCAGATGGATATAATCTAGGTTGAGTTGTATCAATAAAAGTAATGTTATGATACATAAAATCGCGCCTGTTTCCCATAAGAGACATTATAGATTTCCACTTGCTACGATCCATACATGCTTCTTTTCACATTACCCTCTCATTGCATTCTTCAACAGCTCGTTGGCTCAGGCACTCTAGACCTGGCCTTTCTCTAAAACGTATGATATCTGATCGAGCTATGATAGACTGTTGAGAGGGGAAGACTTCGTTCCCCTCGTTTACTTCCTTTTACCCATTCTCATGAATCATAAATCATCATGCCTCATTATTATGATATCGGGAACAAAAGGGATGTAACCAGATTCAACATCATCTCAGCCCGGTATCACCTACTGCTGGGTATAGGCCTTTTTCATGTTCTCCAGCCTCCTCTGTTCTTTTCATCTCGTCTCCTTTTTTATATAACCAGATTACGTACTGGGCTTTCATAATTCAATTTCATTTTTTTTGAATCAACATTGCGTCATCGGACAGAACCCCTAATTATTCGTTTTATACCTAATAACTATTTTGAATCACACGTTGGCTCATTACTGTGTCCGGGGTGCAAAGTCCTAGGTCTCTTATAAACCTGGAATTATCGCAACACATCGGAAGCACCTGACAGACGAAGAAAAGTGAAATCTAGCTAGAGAGATCTGACTCGGCTGGAACCTTTCGGTTGTGAAGGCGACAAGAAGCATCACCCCCCAGGAGCTGGAGGTAAGTGACTAGGATTCTTATTGTCACCCGAACACAGAGTCAACTAATTTCGTTTCGTTTCGATAACTTTTACACCATTCCAAGATCAATAATACAGTCCACTTTTTCTTATCGAACATTTTGGTATAATGGGACTAGGGTATAATGTTATATTTTGTTGCAGATGTTATCCAGGTGTGGTCAGCACCGGGCGGCGAGACGCGGCTGCCGTGCGACCTGGCCGCGCCGACACGCGACGTCGCCATGATGCTCTGGTTCAAGGATGGAGACAGGATGCCTATCTACACGTGAGTACCTATTTAATAAAGTAAATACTAATTTTAATAAACTAGGGATTTGCCGATGACATTGTCTTATTTTCTACATCATCTTTGGAGCTACGAAGCATGCTTGAAGATCTAAGCAGGGCAAGCCTTGAGATTGGACTTAAGATGAATAGGTCAAAAACCAAGGTCATGACCAATAGTGTTAAAACCAGAATTGAAGTGGACGGGGATGAATTGCATTATGTGGAAGATTATATCTACCTTGGCCAAATAGTATCCTTCGAGTCCAGGCAAGACAAGGAAATCGCTCGGCGAACCGAAAATGCCTGGAGGAGCTATTGGGCCTTGGGAGATCTGATGAAAAATCCCGATTTCCCACTGTCATTAAAGCGAAAGCTCATGGACACATGCATTCTCCCCGTCTTAACATATGGTGCGCAAACTTGGTCATTGACGCAACTTCAAAAGTCCAAAATCAAGGTTTGCCAACGTGCGATGGAGCGCAGTATTCTAGGTGTCAAGTTATTGGATAGAATCCGTAACACAGAACTGCGCTCACAGACACAAATCACAGACGTAGCTTCGAAAGCCGCTAAGCTGAAGTGGAATTGGGCTGGTCATGTCGGCCGTATGCCAGGTGAGCTGTGGGCAAAGATAGCCACTGATTGGCATCCTGACCCAGCGAGAAGGCGACGCGGCCGACCAAAACGGAGATGGAGGGACGAGCTCGATGTTTTCCTGACGGACTGGGCAAACATAGCCCAGGATCGCGATGTGTGGAAGGAATGGGGGGAGGCCTTTGCCCAGCAGTGGGACCCGGAGGGCTTATAATAATAAAAATAATAATAATAATAAAGGGATTAAAGGCGACCACGAACAGGAAAGCGAAGTGTGGGACGCCCCCCTACCCGATGGACTGACGACATTGTTAGGATCGCGGGTAGTCGGTGGATGGAAAGGGCTCAAAATCATTCTTCCTGGAAACGGATAGGGGAGGCCTAAGTCCAGCAGTGGACTTCTGTGTGGCTGTCGATGATGATGATGATGATGATCATGATGACAAGGGAGGGAAGTGTCTTTCCTTATCCAATCTTACCAGAACTACAAAATATAAAATAGAAAGCCTTTGAAATTAAAGCTCATTTAGTATTGGCTATATATAGAAATATGTGAAGAAAGAAATGGAAACAAACTGATCTAGTAATAATACTACTGCACATTCACTGTCCGAGTTCACTGAATATAAGTCGGTCTGACTCATTTGGACTAGGAAATTTTCGTAAAAATCCAGCCAAGCAGGTTATGCTCGTCTTTCCTATCTGAATAAGGCTGATAAGATAGTCTTCATATTAAAGGCAAGCCTACTCGACAAACGACCTTATCGTAAGTCATAAGTAAACAACAGTTGCCCCTGAAGCAATTTAAGTTATCTTACTAAAACATAAATTCGAAATGAGTTATTAGAGTGTGTCAACTCAACCACTGCGCGTTTTGATAAACTGGGAAAAAACTGATTGTGACCTAGAATAGGGCTAATGTTATCAAGGTGTCACGGGCTTTCAAGCTGCAAAGCAAGAGGGTATTTGACGAGTCTGAGGATCAAAGTCGTGAAAGTTTTTTAGTTTCATCACCAAGTAGCATTAAAATGAAAATATAAATAGCTACCTCAATTTTGGCGGGTGCTCAAATGGAAATGCTGCCGTAAAGTGATTCTGCTCGCAGTAAATTTATAATGAACCACCAATTATCACTCGTTCGGCTCCATCAGCCCACCATCAGTCAATTCGCCATTATTAACACGAAATTGATATTACTTTTATCATTTTGTTTAATTTTCTTTGGGGACACTCGTATTCGATAGAGTCATTATAACTGCAGATCACGACTACTAAAGTATTTTTTTATCAAATGTTTATTTTTCACGTTTGTCACGAAAACGTGATGTCAGTGAATTAAACTATAGCTGATTAAAGTTTTATCTCGAAGACTTCCAATTATTTAAAAATTTCTTTTAATTTTTTGCATGCCTTAACAAAATGACATAACGTTTTCCCATAAATACGGGTGTTTTCTCGTAGTCACCACAAAGGCCGGCGGCCCGATTACGCTAATGTCTGGCTATCGAGATGGCTTTCAATTTGACATTTTATTCCCATCCATCCTATACAATTGCTATTACACTATGGGAATCAAATGTCAAACTGAAAGCCATCTCGATAGCCAGACATTAGCGTAATCGCGCCGCTGGTGTTCGCAGTGTTGATAGAGTAATCGAGGTGTAGTATTTACCTGAAAGATAATTTGACTTAAAATACGGCTATGTTTTTCATTTTCATAAATTGCTTTCACTATATTGTTATTAATATTTCAGGTGATGAAACAATGAGCATTAAATTATAGCACTATTTGCATTTAATATTGCTATACACACATCGCTATTTTACTTTATTTATTTAAACAATTTTGGTGAAACTTACAGCTGGGATATGTACATTACATTTCATAGGTAGGTATATTTTTTTTCCTTCACCATTTGAGAGCGTCAACACTTTTCAAAGACTTAATTACATAGATCTAAATTAGATTGTTTGGCTGCGTTCTTGACCCATGATTAGTGAATCACTCTACATTTCAACTGTGTACATGTTTGACATAGAGATTTTGTTTGATGGATTGCCCGACGCTCCCATGAGTGACGGTAGCTCGTTTTGTACTGAGTAGTGTACTAAATTATTGACACTTGGGGATTTCGTTCGACATAGGTACGATGTGTTCTGATTTATCGACACAAAATAGCTGAACATATTTACCAAATGTACCTACAACCTTGTTTTGACAAACAAGCAGAATCTAGGCTTGTGTATACACATTTGGTCTATTTGCCTTGTCTGGTTTCTCGCTTTTTAACAATGGCCGCCCATGGTACTACATTTTTCTTTTGTTAAATTGATTCACATTTTGTAGGGTGTACAATTACAATGAAGAATTTTCATTCATACATCCGTTTCTTTCTACTTCAAAGACTGGAAAGTTCTTAATTCAATTTTTGTTCGTTCATATTGAGCTACAGTGGCCGAAGTTTTTAGCAGCCTTTATCACAGAATCAGGATTGTGATACAATTGGGTATTAGTGGTATTTTTAAACCGAAAATAAATAAATAAATAATGCTGGACAATCCACACAGCACTATCTAGCCCCAAAGTAAGCTATTCAAAGCTTGTGTTATGGGTACTAGATAACTGATATATTTAACACATTATATACTTACATAGATAGATATTTTTTATTATACATAGAGAACACCTAGACCATCGGAACAAATTTCTGTAGATCGTACACAAATTTGTTCCAAGGCGGGAATCGAACCCGCAACCTCTTGCGTCGCAGGCAGGCTCTCGCCCGCTGCGCCACAGAGGTCGTCTAAACGTACTAAACTAAATTTCCCGATTCCCGAGCATTAGTACATAATAATTTGTTACGACTTGAAACCGGGAAGTCCTATACCTAAATTAAGGGCGTCCAAGTAAAATACAGAAAAGCTCAGTAAAGGGCATTTATTTATAAACCTGTACACAACATGAAAAATCCATACAGAGAGATAAACCGTTAGAACTATGAGATATATAAATTATCTTACACAGGTAGGTTAAATATGGTTCTATTGTAACAATAAAGAAAGTTTACAGCGTATGCCTAGCCTGAAGGGATTTCTGATCTATACCTAGACAATAAGGCTCGGACCTCACCAACTAAAACATGTAACTACCTAAGATATTAAATAAAGCTTTGACCGGCTAGTCAGCTTCAGGGTAAAGTGAGTACGTTATCAGGTGATCGATGAGCTATGTTATAAAATATCCATTCAATTTCTTAGTTACAGATTTTAATATGATTAATTACTCTTTAAAAACACCAGGACCTTACAACTATTACATAACTAATGTGGGCGCCACCGGTTGAAGACCGGATCTCTGTAGTATAACCCCGATGAACGGGAGCTTTAGAATAAGTGAATACCGACTTTTAGGAAGAGGGACGCGTGTCGCTGGCGGCCAGCACAGCTCAGGCACCGGTGCGCGAGTGCGCGACGGGCTGGACAGGAGCGGCTGATGCGCGCGCCAGAAGAGAAGAAGACACTCGAGGCCTCCACGGGAGACACGGGCTCTAGGCCCCTAGGGTAGACAAGGGCTCTAGGCCCCCAGGGTAGACACGGGCTCTAGGCCCCTAAGGTAGACCTCCTGAAATTGTGATAAGGACAAATCAGAAACAATACAATTAACCGTATAGGAGTTAGGTCCAAGGACTTCTAACCCTATGCACATCCTCTAACTTACCTACTTTATAACTTTGAGTATAAAAGACAACTGTGGGCAGGTGTTACTGCCACGTAATTATAAAAATGCAAAGCCTGTGAACCATAGGGTTCACAGGAAAGAGAAGGGAACTGTGTGGAGGGAAAGCACAACTACAATTGAATACTTAATTATGATATTTAAAGTACCTTGTAGGAGGTAAAAGTTGAGCGCCCGTCTGCGTCGGCAGGACAACAGGCAAATTGACAGTGTGGCTCTTTCGAACAACCAGGAAACGCCGCTGGAGCTTAGACGACCGGATGGTCCCGACAGGATGCAGTAGAGGGAAACCTATTATAACAAAGGTCGCACCATAAATTTCTAGATGCAGAAAGAAATCCAGCGAGGAATAATCCTTTTACTTACCTTTAAACCGACAGGAACTGACACGTCGCCTTTGGGTCCGCAGCTACGACGCAAACTTATTAAACTAGCAAAGCCTTCGGCCGCTTTTGGTTCACAGGAGAAAGAGGCCGACGTCAAGACTCCTGAGCTATTTATAGCACTTGCCACTCCACTCTTCCGACAGTTCGATATTTAAAATTAAACCAATCACGAGAGTCCGTGGAGAATCGCGTGATATGTGTCAAGGTTAAAAAAGGTTATTGTACCAAGAAAACAACAAAGGAACCAGCTGACTCCGTCTAACATATGACGCTGTCACTTTCACACCGGTTCTAGAATGTTCCTCGGGATCACGACATCTATTAGAATTCATGAAAAGCTCTTGTTCAGCTAATTAGGTTGGGCATGATTAATATAAACCTAATGTTCCAGCAAATCGGCAGATGGCGCCCCTAAACAATCGAACAATCTAAAGTCATTCGATAGCCTGAAAACAACTTAATTCCAAAGAAAAACTATAGATGGCACTATACGAAAAATAATTGTAACAGTATCCCCCATGCCACGAAAATTTTAATCGGGAGCAGAAAGGAAACCGGTTAAAATTTTGTGCTGGCCCCCCAGCACTTTACTCCTACTACAACGAATGAAACTTCACCAAAAATAAGAATTAAATTAAACAAAGTATACTAACAATCCTATCTTTAAAATTAAGCAAACACTCCAACTTGCCAATGAGTGGAACCAGCTAAAGATTGAGCAGATAATTGTGATGTTAATAAAATACAAGTAAATATATTAGTTAATAATGCAAAATAGAAGAAAATAAGTGTATGAGTGATGTGTGTGTGTGAGTGTATCTGTAAAGTGTACCGTCATCATTGGGCTAAGAAAAACCGAACCTCATAATGGTGGAAACTCGAAGCCGAAGTCAGACAAAGGGTTCCAGTAACATCTGTATCCGGACCCGAAATAACTGTGTGTAGTGTAAGTTAAAATGTAATGTGTAATTGTAATATATATATAATAAACTTTAATAACCCACTCAAAATTTTACTGCTAACCACTACCTAAAGACTACTACTATTCTATAAGGACTAAAATTAACAAAGACAAATCTTGAAGTACGTTCTGCAAATAAAAAAAATAAACTACCTAATGTGTAAAATATTCGATGTCCAGGCTACTACCAGGTCAATGCTTACAGAGTTATTCATACCGCTCTGAGCGAAACATGTGGCTTTTGGTACCAGTTGTTGACCGCTGGGAATTATTAAGGCTTATTTTTTACACACTGCCCAATAATAACAAGGACAATCGAAAGAAAGAAAGACCAATTTACAGCTAGGAGTCGCCAACTGCTCCTCTTCGAGTTTTGCTATCTAATTCAGTATGGTACAATGGTTACAGAGTCATTCAACCCGCTCTGAACGGCAACATATGGCTTTGGGCACCAGTTGTTCTACCGCTGGGAATAATTTAGGCTTATTTTTTACCCAAAGACCGATACAGAACAGAAAAACTGCAAAACGGCTATAGCTTATTTATTTGAATCTGAAAAAAGGTTGACAAACTACATAAACTAAAGAAAGAAAAACTAAACATTAGCCGCACTAGGCTTCCAATAGGTCGCTGTCCATGCTGGGTAAGTTTGTTCATAATAAAAAACTAAAAAAACATAATTTCAAGACCTACCATTCCTAACTATCGAAAATCCAACAATCCATAAAAATATCCAACACCCAGGTCTAATGTTATCTATCTTAAGTTATCTCTCCTGACCGGGGGATATAACTAACACAAAAATGAAGTTTATAAATACCCCTACCAATAACCATTCCACGCACTGTATGTGCCACTAACAGAATAACTACCTATCAATAATTATGACTTAAACAAACCTATCTAACTAAACTAATCATTCCGCGCACTAATCGTGCCACCAACAAAATATTAATCATGACTTCAGCAATCTATACCGTGACTAAGGAAACCATCACCCAGGACAAGATGTTTCGTAGCCTAACTATGGTCCGGGGAAATTTTGGAGCAAAATGTACACAATTCGAAAAAATTAAAAAAAAAATTAACAACGGAATTTGAAAATCCTAACTGATGCTGCACCTGTAGGAATCGAACCTACCACTCCTAAATCTCAAAGACATGTACCTCTAAATGAATGCTTACTAATTTAACTACCAATATATGTACTGTATTGATATACATAACTGTGCGTTAAATTAAGAACACTCAGGCACACAAGCGACACCCAGCCGGATCAAAAAAATGAATGCCACAAAATCCTACAACCAGTTACTACGCAAGATATCAAGCTATAACTGTCAGATCCGCAACATTCAATCCCCGACTGGTCATCAAACAACAACACCTGCTACAACAAACGACACCCAGCCGGCAATACCCGACTGGTCATCAACAGAACAAGAACTTAACAAGAAGTCCCTGTTACACCTTCCACAACAATCTCAAAGACATGTACCTCTAAATGAATGCTTCATAATTCAACTACCAATATATGTACTGTATTAATATACATAATTGTGCGTTAAATTAAGAACACTCAGGCACACAAGCGACACCCAGCCGGATCAAAAAATGAATGCCACAAAATCCTACAACCAGTTACTACGCAAGATATCAAGCTATAACTGTCAGATCCGCAACATTCAATCCCCGACTGGTCATCAAACAACAACACCTGCTACTACCACAAACGACACCCAGCCGGCAATATCCGACTGGTCATCAACAGAACAAGAACTTAACAAGAAGTCCCTGTTACATCTTCCACAACAACCACTACCTATCCCCACAAGTGCAAATCACGTTACAAGAATTAAAAAGTTTTCTCCTACAACAAAACAACCACCACTCAAATGTAATTTTCAAGCTGATTTTAGATGCTGCTAATTTTGCTCCGATTTCCCCTAAAAATTTCCTCCTCACTATCCTCAACAAAAGAAACAAAAATGTGCGTTTCTGAAATTCAAACATTGTTGAAATGCTAATTAAAAAAAATTCAAAACTCTCTTGCAGTATCCCAAAATGACTGTATATAAAAAAAAATAGATTAAAATTTCAAATACTCATGCATAAATCTAAAAATGACTAGGAAAACAATCCATAAAAACAATTGTAAATTCTCGTTCACCAATCTAAAAATGACGGATCAAAAAAAAATTTATTTGAACAAATGCACGTCCTCCTGTGGGAATCTAAAAAAAAATGATAGGTATCAACCGACAAAAAATTGAAATATCCTGAAAAAATATTAAATATAAGTCTACCCACAAGGTCCAAACAAAAAAATTTAAATTATAAGTTTAAATGTAAATTTAGAAAACGGATGTACTCATTGATCACCTTGTATTACATCAAGATTTTACATTACCTACCTATCAGTCTATCAACAAAAAAAAATTAACATCGAGTACACCCTATATAACATCACAAACATATACACACTGCCAATTTGTATGAAAAATAAAATTATTATATGTCTAAAGCAATACACAGAGTAAATTATTAATTGAGTTCCTGAAAAATTGGTGTTTTAAAGAGAAACTGAATGGATTAACTAGTGTTCAAAATCTAAAGCTCATCGTCTTATGATACAGCAAAATGACATATCAGTTACCTATTGATAAAAAGACCTAACCACGTTGGGCGCCACTGTTACGACTTGAAACCGGGAAGTCCTATACCTAAATTAAGGGCGTCCAAGTAAAATACAGAAAAGCTCAGTAAAGGGCATTTATTTATAAACCTGTACACAACATGAAAAATCCATACAGAGAGATAAACCGTTAGAACTATGAGATATATAAATTATCTTACACAGGTAGGTTAAATATGGTTCTATTGTAACAATAAAGAAAGTTTACAGCGTATGCCTAGCCTGAAGGGATTTCTGATCTATACCTAGACAATAAGGCTCGGACCTCACCAACTAAAACATGTAACTACCTAAGATATTAAATAAAGCTTTGACCGGCTAGTCAGCTTCAGGGTAAAGTGAGTACGTTATCAGGTGATCGATGAGCTATGTTATAAAATATCCATTCAATTTCTTAGTTACAGATTTTAATATGATTAATTACTCTTTAAAAACACCAGGACCTTACAACTATTACATAACTAATGTGGGCGCCACCGGTTGAAGACCGGATCTCTGTAGTATAACCCCGATGAACGGGAGCTTTAGAATAAGTGAATACCGACTTTTAGGAAGAGGGACGCGTGTCGCTGGCGGCCAGCACAGCTCAGGCACCGGTGCGCGAGTGCGCGACGGGCTGGACAGGAGCGGCTGATGCGCGCGCCAGAAGAGAAGAAGACACTCGAGGCCTCCACGGGAGACACGGGCTCTAGGCCCCTAGGGTAGACAAGGGCTCTAGGCCCCCAGGGTAGACACGGGCTCTAGGCCCCTAAGGTAGACCTCCTGAAATTGTGATAAGGACAAATCAGAAACAATACAATTAACCGTATAGGAGTTAGGTCCAAGGACTTCTAACCCTATGCACATCCTCTAACTTACCTACTTTATAACTTTGAGTATAAAAGACAACTGTGGGCAGGTGTTACTGCCACGTAATTATAAAAATGCAAAGCCTGTGAACCATAGGGTTCACAGGAAAGAGAAGGGAACTGTGTGGAGGGAAAGCACAACTACAATTGAATACTTAATTATGATATTTAAAGTACCTTGTAGGAGGTAAAAGTTGAGCGCCCGTCTGCGTCGGCAGGACAACAGGCAAATTGACAGTGTGGCTCTTTCGAACAACCAGGAAACGCCGCTGGAGCTTAGACGACCGGATGGTCCCGACAGGATGCAGTAGAGGGAAACCTATTATAACAAAGGTCGCACCATAAATTTCTAGATGCAGAAAGAAATCCAGCGAGGAATAATCCTTTTACTTACCTTTAAACCGACAGGAACTGACACGTCGCCTTTGGGTCCGCAGCTACGACGCAAACTTATTAAACTAGCAAAGCCTTCGGCCGCTTTTGGTTCACAGGAGAAAGAGGCCGACGTCAAGACTCCTGAGCTATTTATAGCACTTGCCACTCCACTCTTCCGACAGTTCGATATTTAAAATTAAACCAATCACGAGAGTCCGTGGAGAATCGCGTGATATGTGTCAAGGTTAAAAAAGGTTATTGTACCAAGAAAACAACAAAGGAACCAGCTGACTCCGTCTAACATATGACGCTGTCACTTTCACACCGGTTCTAGAATGTTCCTCGGGATCACGACATCTATTAGAATTCATGAAAAGCTCTTGTTCAGCTAATTAGGTTGGGCATGATTAATATAAACCTAATGTTCCAGCAAATCGGCAGATGGCGCCCCTAAACAATCGAACAATCTAAAGTCATTCGATAGCCTGAAAACAACTTAATTCCAAAGAAAAACTATAGATGGCACTATACGAAAAATAATTGTAACAAATTATACATACGTCAAGATAATACAGCAATTTTACGGTGACCGCTAACTTACGAAAGGACTTGAGTAATTTACTAAGCACACAGTCCCACTTAGTATTAGTTTAAGATAAATGAGAGCTGACTGCGCCACTCGGCGACGATTCATCGTCTCGTCAAAGCTCAACGCAAGGGTTCATCATTAATTATGTTTTGCTTGTGAGTTTGAGTAACATGTCTTATTGAAATGCCCTTAAATGGTGAAGGAAAACATCGTGAGGCAACCAGTTGGTATTTTAACAGAGGCAATGGGCTTGCAAATTGTTACGTATGGAATAATATCTACTGCAAAATGTAGGTGTGTGCTAAATACAACGTTTGGGCATACCAAGAAACTGAAAGTCGTACTTGGTACTAAAGACAAACTTTGCATTTATTGTAAGTGTTAATAGTTATAATACGTAACAATTTACATACTTAGTACGTACCTTTAACCTGTACGTAAAACCGCGGTATATTCAAGACACACGATTCAAGCCTTACCCAAATAAAGAATTTGTGACCGAAATATTCTCAGAAAAACAATGTGAATCTTCACCAGTCTTAAAATGAGAAATTGTGTCTGACTGTCTGTAATATTTTCTGTTAGGCTTAAGAACCGATGCAGATGAAGTGATAAATAGATATTATTTTAATCATAGAAAACACCCAGACCAATGTACCAAATTTGCAGATCGTATACAAATTTGTTCCGAGGCGGGAATCGAACCCGCAACCTCTTGCGCCGCAGGTCTCTCTCGCCCGCTAAGGTCGAAAAACCTTAAAATATTTTTTTATCATGAAACGACACATGCTACTTATTAGTATGCCACTATAGTTTTCAATGGTAACAATTTTTTTTTATACAACTAGCGGATGAACAAGCAGATGGCCCACCTGATGTTAAGTGGTAACCATCACCTATAAACAAAACATTGCCCCGAAGGTTACGCACAATAGGAACGTGCCCTACGATGCACTGCCCTGCGGCCATCAACTTGAGGCATACAGATGTTATGCCTCATGTGCCTGTAATTACACCGGCGACCACACTCTTCAAACACAGCGAAACACAGCGTTGCTGCTTGGCGGCAGAAAAAGGCGTGGTGATAGTACTTCCCCGGACGAGCCCTTCACAAAGAGCTCTGCTACTCTTAAAAAAACTTAAATTTTCAATGGTTTTAAATAAACCAACAGTATGTTGTATAAACACTTTAGGTAAGATTGTATTGTATTCAATGATTTAATTAAGTGGCAATAAGTCACCTAAAAATAACTCTCATAATAAAATAAAACAAAAAATACTACCATTTGTAAGTTTGAAGTCACGCGCTTACACTAGTATATAAGTATAAGGAAAATTTACAGTTACTACGTGCCACTGTAAAATTTCTCAGCTTGTTCACTTTGCAAATAAGCTCTTTATGGCACACTTGGTTTTCATGAGCATTTCTTTATTTAAATTTAACTATATTACGTATGTACCTTCCGAGGTTTATTTTGAGGGTTCTGCATAATGCGTTTCAGGTTTCTATTACGGTACCCTTCGCGTTAATTTGGGCACGTAGAAGGTGTAAAGTGTACGAAGAAACTTGGTAAAAAACTTGAACCTTCATGATTATTACCACTTTCTTTGTGATCCTTACAAAATACAAAAATAAAGGTATGAACGCAGTGTCTGATCGTCGCTGAACCTTTGTAGTGCTATTGCTCGAAACTTGGTTGTTCATACGAATTTAAAATTAATCAATCGATCAATCAAAATTATTTTTTTTTTTTTTTATACAACTAGCTGATGGAACAAGCAGATGGCCCACCTGATGTTAAGTGGTAACCATCACCTATAAACAAAACATTGCCCCGTAGGTCACGCACAATAGGAACGTGCCCTACGATGCACTGCCCTGCGTCCATCAACTATATATCAATCAATAAGAATAAACTATATATAATCAATTTAATTATGTAATTGATAATTATAAAATTTATCAATTACTTAATCAAATTAACAAGAGCACCTGCTAGTGGGAGTGACTCCGCCTTCCGATCGTAAGGTCGCATGTTCGAATCCAATCGTGGACCAATGGATTTTTCAATCGAAAAATTTGTTTGTGCAATGCAAGTCATAGAGTTTTAAACGGTGAAGAAAAACAACGTAAGGAAACCAGTTACTATTCTAACAGCAGCGATGGGCTTGCAACTTGTCTCGTATGGAATACTAACTACTGCAAAATATGGGTATGTACCAAATGTAATGTTTGGACGTACTTCGGACTACCCCTCTTAGACGTCTTCAAAAAACCTTGAGTTAGTACTTGGTATTAAGAGATCTGAGGGTATATCTACCGTGCCTGGGGATTAAAATCATGAAGCTATTTCAGTTTACTGTAGTTAAAAGCCAGTTGCAAGCCGTCTGATCTCCAACAATACATTCGGGTGTCAAATGAGCTGCAATGTCTGCGCATTGCCAAGTTACACTGTTTTGTTTGAACTGCTGTTAGATATTGTGGCTGGCGCTCGAAGATACTGACTATTGATATTGAAGCTGGAGTTATTGAAGTTGGGAATTGAAATATACTGCGGATCCTCTTGGAAACTATTTCAAGTGTATAGGTATATAGCTAACTTAATTTATTAGGTTTACTTCATACAGAGCACCGGTGGTCTAGTGGGAGTGACCCCGCCTTCCGATCGTAAGGTCGCAGGTTCGAATCCGGTCGTGCACCAATGGATTTTTCTATCGAAAAATTTATCTGCGCAATGCCAGTGCTCTTAAACGGTGAAGGAAAACATCGTGAGCAAACCAGTTAGTATTCTAACAGCGGCGATGGGCTTGCAACCTGTCACGTATGGAATACTAACTACTGCAAAATGTGGGTATATGCCAAATGTAATGTTTGGACGTACCTCTGACTACCCCCTTAGACATCCTCAAAGATTCTTGAATTAGTACCTACTTGGTACTGGGAGATCTGAAGGGATATCTACCGTGCCTGGGGATCAAAGTCGTGAAGCTGTTTCAGTTTTTTTTTCTTCATACATCGTGGAAAAACCGGCATGATATAGATCTTCAAAATCAAAATGGTCCTTATTCAGCACAATCACAGGGATCACATTGAAACGTCTTTTATACTTGGTGAATCTACCGCCAGTTCGTTCGAACTTAAAAAGTACTAAAACACTTAGTTCTGTCAAATTCTCGAATGGAACCTCTTTGAGGTGCAACTAAACCTTTTCATCACACTTTCGATCGAGGAGAGTGGAGTTTCGATCGAGGAAAGTGGAAGACAAAAACCTGTTGTGGTGACCTCCCTATACCGTGGGAGTCTTGTCCTTTTCCCAGATCATACATGTTAATGTTGATCATAGATGTTGACACTGTTTCGGATAGATACTATGTGCTGACACTATAAGAAGAAAAAATTATGTAGAAAATACATTAATTTTTATGTTTATGTCTGATCATTTCTAGCCACCACTCTGTAACCGCCCCCGTTCATCCCCCAATCGTAATATGTCAGCAACAATTTTCCCACCAATTATCCAGAGTATATTGCTCAATTGATCACGAACCCAATCAGAAGTAAGTTCGACGGGCGTTATAATCCCAGACAGTTAGAAGTTAGCGAGTTCATCGCGCTCAAATTATCGGTTCGATGCTTTGGGATACTAAGAGAGCTAATAATAACGGAGAGTATAAGGAACATTTAATTTATCTATATAAAATAATTGAAATAAATTAACAGCTTCACGACTGACGGTAGATAGGCATGGAATAACTGAAAAACTGAAACTGAAACAGCTTCACGACTTTGATCCCCAGGCACTGTAGATATTCCCTCAGATCTCTATGTACCAAGTACTAACTCCAGATTTTTTGAGGACGTCTAAGGGTCTTGTTTAGAGGTCAGAGGTCAGCCCACAAAATAACGGAAGAAAAAAGAGGATATTTTTTTAACAAACTGGTGTTGCCTACAAAAAAATCGTAAGACTGCATACCTACTATAAACTATAAAAAAAATTGTAGGTAGTTTGACATGTGGACTCTCCATAAATGTTTACTTCGAGGTCAAGAACGCTATGTTTGACCTAATTTTGAAGAAGAAGGAATCAAATCCTTCGTTGTTCTATATGTAAAAAGGAGAGATTTTAAAACACAGTACCTCTCAGTCAGTCCCCTCAACATTTTTGGATCAGATTTCTTTAGTTTAGAGTTAAACTTAATTATTTAAACCATTTATTGACAATACTAGTATTTCCAAAATATACAAAAAAGCATGACAAAGTTGAGCTATCTGCAGACCGTTGCGAATGATCTAGAGATAGCTCAACAGATCCAAATCAGTGCCAATCGGAAGCGTTCCCAAGACCCTGGCTACATTGCCACGCTGAACGGAAATGCTGATGCGCTGGGCCACTTAAAATCCTTTACCACACTGTTTTGAAAGACACTAGTGACACGACCAGAAGAAGAAGGCACTCACCAGATAACGCTTCCTTTGATAAGATCCCCTGGATAGGTAGACCAGTAGACCCGGCACACCTCAGTTAGACTCTCAGGTGGACTTCTCAGGAGGATCTCTGACACAGAATCTGACTAACACTCAGTCTTCTATTCAGTCCAATTCATTTCCTAGAGCTACAGACACACTCAATCAAATTAGTAGGTATGTAGATACTCTTTCTTTTTTTCACCAGCCTCAGCTAACCCCAATTCTGTGAAACCATCGAAAATTACGTCACGCACGCTGTCCATACCTTCCAATATTTGTCAAAGGGCGAGCTTACTAAAGGAGCAACACACTGCTAGAGATGGGGCTTATCCTATCATACTTGCTGCTAATACTGTTGTATATTTTTATGATTAATGTGTGATTCAAATTCATTTAAGGTAGATTATAAAAATTGCCTGTAATATTTCTCAGATTTTTAACATAGTACTATGTACGCAAATCTTATTTTATTTAGATTATTTTTAAACCTATATCCTAGTTTACCCACCTAATGGTAAGTGGTAACCATAACTTACAACAAAACGTTGCCTCGTAAGTCACGCAGGAACATTGAGGCATACAGATGTTAAGCCTCATGTGCCTGTAATTTATCCGGATACCACACTCCGAATCGAAACACATCACTGAAACGGGATATTTACCATGATTTATGAGTTATTGTTTCCCGATATTTCGACACAGTTGCATGCGCCATGATCAAGGGCCAAACATAACCACTATGATCAAATATAACCATGATAGTTTTGAGAATTACATCACACATTACATCACTACATCGTTTTGTGTGAATGTTTTTAAATAAATAAATAAATAGTTTTGAGAATTACGTCACTGCTTGGCGGCAGAAAAGGCATGGAAGTTCTTTGTTTTTTAGTTTGGTACAACTCTATTAAATACCACCGAAATAACAGCTCCGTGCATTTATGTCACGTCCGCAACATTGCAATTTTTATAACAAAACTCCTCGCTAAACGACAGCGGGGAATAGTGTATTTGTGTTTTCATTTCATACATAAAGTAATTTTATGCTTCGTACGATTGTGAATATGGCAGACTGTTTTTACGAGTGGGCTTGTACGGGGTTTGAATGAATGAAAAACAATTTGTGGAAAATACACCAGTAACAAATAATTAAAAATACACAGTACTTACATGAAAAATGAGAGAATGATATAAAAAGTTCACAGTAACATACTAAATAGTAACATAATAGCATGAAAAATAAAGGTATGAGTATGAATGAAAAATTAAGTGAATACAAAATTAAAGATAAAGTATAAGACGTGGCCTTAGGTGGCCTTCTTTGGGCTTCTTTTTCTTTTACTTTCTTTAGAAACATTGTGGTGAAAGGTATATATATAGAGAGGCTCCTTCTGGGCACTTGGCACAAGTTTTAGAACTTTTAGGTTCTATAATGTTATAGTCATGTCGGTTCCCTCACGATGTTTTTCTTCACCGTTTGAGAGTACTGGTACTGCGAACATTTCGCCGTCCCCACCGAATAAAATCGTAATCGATTATTACGATAGTAGTGCTTTTATTTGAAATAACTATTCTAGAGGTCCGATTACACCTTGTGAATTTTTTTCAACAGATTCGTACGAGTATTTACCGAGTTAGCGATTTTGTAATGGATCTAACGGTTTTATTCGATTGAACAGAAAAACACTTTTTTTCCTGGAATAAAAACGTAACATATTAATACTGACTACGCAATGTATCATTTTTTATGGTAATGTACTATTACGATTTTATTCGGCGGAACTTTTGATTTTTCAATCACAGTGAAGTCACTTGCGATTACACTCTTAAAATAAATGGAATTGTTATATTGATTACTGTATCATAAATCAACAAAAAGAAACCCATTACCTTGTTTTTACGATAGTGCGAAAAGCCCATCTTTTTAATAATTTTCAGTTTAGCCTCAGACTGGAAGTACAACTAAAATCGAAGTTGGACGAATAAATGGCGTCGACGATAATAAACGATTTTTTTTGTGCGCAACCTACCTATACGTTTGACATCGGGATGTTTATTCACAATTTTCAAAAACTACATACTTTACTTACTAAATCACTTTTGGGTTCAGTGTTCTGATAGTGCCACTATATCGTTGTTGTAGCTGGTGAACGTAGTCCCGCGACCAGTAACTCCAAAAGTCTTGAATCATTCTTTGTGTGAGCTGACAGGTGGACAAATTTGACTTTTTTTTAAAGATGTATCGACTATACAAATTTCGGTTTGCGCATCAAGAAGTTAAGAAGTTTTCTTGGAGAGCATGGCTACGAAGAAGCACTAAGAATCAATTTTTAATACCGAGTACAATTACTGATTTTTTAAGCCTTAAAAAGATTTATTCTTGCAATTTGCTCTTTGTACGAGCAAACCGAAGAGATAAAAAGGCTTCAATAGAAGAAAATTACAGGCCCCAAGTAAAACGAAAGGACAGAGCCAATAAATTAAAAGGGAAGCCGCAGTCGATTCAACACACACCAACAAAACAGTTTTTGAGAAAAAGTTCTCAGCGTCCCTCAATCATAAGTAGGCATTTTCCATTGTAAACAAGAATAACCTATTTAATATAATTTTGCAGTTTTTGTGGCACCTCTATAGCGAAAAGGGGATCTGCCGAAATAGGAAGTTGCTTTTTGCAATTTAATACCTAAGTACAACAAGAAGCACAAAGAGCTATCAAGAATATATCGTTGTACTAGTTGCGCCCCGCGGTTTAATGCGCGCAGATTTAAATCCCGGTATTCCCACGGGATAAAAAGTAGCCTATGTGTTATTTCAGACTATAATGTATATCTCTGCCAAGTTTCATCCAGATCCGTTCAGCCGTTCCGGCGTGAAAGAGTAACAAACATCAATCCATCCATCCATCCATCCATACTTACAAGCTTTCACGTTTATAATATTGGTATGTGTTATACTGTGGAGTTTTGAGAAAACAAATTTACCACCAACCTATCAATAAACCTCTGCACGAAGACTTACTCGGGTTGTGGCTTTCTTCGGCTTTTCCAAGAAGCTCATAAGTTTTTCGAACCCATGAAAGAGAAAATGAACCGAATAACCAAAATCTAGATTAGGTAGATGTTTCATTTATTGTTATTAATTTATTGTTATTTGTTTGACGACCTCTGTAGCGCAGCGGGCGAGAGCCTGCCTGCAACGCAAGAGGTTGCGGGTTCGATTCCCGCCTTGGAACAAATTTGTGTACGATCTGCAGAAATTTGTTCCGATGGTCTGGGTGTTTTCTATGTATAATAAAAAAATATCTATCTATGTAAGTATATAATGTATTAAATATATCAGTTATCTAGTACCCTTAACACAAGCTTTGAATAGCTTACTTTGGGGCTAGATAGTGCTGTGTGGATTGTCCAGCATTACTTATTTATTTTTATTTATTAATCATTTAAAATGTAGATTGTATGTTTTTTTTTTCAATTTTATTAAAATACATATCAAAACGTGTTCCTGATTTTTTTGTTGTTTGTGAGTATGTCAAATTTTGTTTGTATTTTAATATGTGTATTTGATATCATTAAATTTCTTGAAAATAACTATCAAAATGATTTTTTTTCTTGTTATTTTGTAATTATTACCATAGATAATTTGCACTAAGTGATACACGGTATTCAGTTTTTACAATATCTAATTGCCATAGGAAATTATCGTATTACAATTTTACTATAGTCTCCATAGTTGGTTTAAACGCCGAATACTATGGTAATATCATATTACCGAAACAGTCAACAAAGCTTTTTTGGAGTCTATACGATCGCAATCGAATGTTACTGTAAGATGTCTATCGATAATTCCCGCGAATAAAATCATATTGTTGCTTTACCGCGTAAAGTAATGTCAAAATTTCTGGTATTATATACTTTTAGCCATAACTTTGTTTGGGTAAACACAGTATTTTTATGAATCATAATTTCAATATTGAATAAAATTTAGCTATCTTTTGGTATATAAACAATCTTGGTAAGTAGGCCTACTAAGAAGTTATAGTCAAAAAACGGTTTTTTAATTCTCCTGAACATTTTGACTTTTGCGATTACGATTTTATTCGGTGGGGACGGCGATTTTATGATCAAAAAATCTCATTAGTATACGATTAGTTTTGAACGCATGACCTTAAAGATAGAGATAGATTAGAGATGATATAAGAGATATTATTAGAATAATTATTATTTGTTCTGGTACAATGAGAATGATCTTAATATCAACATAAAAAATTTAGAAATATCATAACCGTCATATTATCACCAAATGGCATACGGCCAAATATTTCCCGTATTTTAAATTTTCTGATAGCAGCAGGAAGAGGCTGTAATAAAAATAATTGACTTAAATAATATTCTATTGACTTGCGACAATAAAAACACTGCAGAGTTCGACCCAAAATATACAAGGAAGTTTCCAACAAAAGCATCCCCAAACATACGTACTCATAATTGAATGCTAATGTCTTGAATAAACAACGTCCGGATATTCGAAACGGCTCGCATGTGAAGTGAACGTATCTTGCTACTGAAATATGATGGCCGATTCAATGTAGGCGAGTAGAATATCAAGGTTTTTATGTGGTTGACAATTTAGTGCCTGAGTAACAAATAATGTTTAAAATATAAACAGAAAAATTAAAAAATGTGTTACAAGCAGATAATAACGGAAACAGGTTCATGATTTTCATTCCTAGGCACGGAAGATATCCTCTCACATATCTTAGTACCAAGTACTAAATCTAGGGTAGTCAGAGGCACGTCCAAAAATTACTTTTGGCATTTACTTAGTGTTGCAGTTATTTAATACATTTACCCCCGGTTTCTGAAAGGCCGATCAACAGTAATCGGCTGTCAAGTCACTTGCTATCTCTATCTAATTTGAAGTAAAAGCTGAAATAGCAAGTGACTTGACAGCCGATTAGCATTGATCGAGCTTTCAGAAACCGGGGTACAGGTTGCAAATCCATCGCCATCGTTAGAATACTAACGGAAAATTATGTTTTTGTATAGAAACCTGAAAAAACAAATTGGCTTTGATTCCCAGAAGCGGTAGGATGTCCAAACAAATTCTTATTCTGGTTTGGTTTTGAAGAAACGCCATTATGACCTTAAAGCTACCTGGATTATCCGCGTTTACCTTCTATGGAGGCACAGCTTGTTGGAAGAAGAGCTAGGTAACTCCGAGGATCAAAATCTGCATTGATTTTTTTGAATAAAATAAATTAAGTATATGAAATCACAACATTATGTACATACACGTAAAAAAATAAATGAGCTTGACCCGAGCCTGAACATTTCAAACCAGACAATGATCTAAATAGTGCAAAAATATTGCCAATTTTTTTTATACAACCAGATGATGGAACAAGCAGATGACCCACTTATGTTAATTGGTTACCATCACCTATAACAAAGCATTGCCTCGTAAGTCACTCACGATAAGAACGTGCCCTACGATGCACTGCCCTGCGTCGATCAACTGGAGGCAGACTGATGTTAAGCCTCATGTGCCTGTAATTACCACTACTACCTGATGACTCAGCCTAATCTTCCCTAAGCTACCGCTAACCTCCCTAACACCTACTAAGTGTATGTGGGACCGTACGAAAGTTAATCTCTCATAACCCCAGACAGGTTTGGACCTTTGACAACTTTTCTGGAGTTTGGTTTACCTTGTACCTTTGTAATTGATTGGTCGGCGTTACCAAAGTGACGTTTTCTGATGATTACTACCAACTTTGGTATATTATCACTAAATACTATAAAACAAAGTCGTTTTCTCTGTCCCTATATCCCTATGTCCCTATGTATGCTTAAATCTTTAAAACTACGCAACGGATTTTGATGCGGTTTTTTTAATAGAGTTATTCAAGAGGAAGGTTTATATGTATAATACTTGCATGATATGTGCACCCGTGCGAAGTATGGGCGCGCGGGTGGGTCGCTAGTATATAATTAATATATAATTCTATAGAACAGAAAATATTTTATTCGCAACACAAAAAATAGATATAAAACAGTTTTTAAATCTAAAGGCTACATTGGCTTGTGTTATTTTACAGAAAATATGTACCTAATAATAATTTACTAGGTAAAGTAATACAATCCTACTAATATTATAAACGCGAAACTTTGTAAGTCGATGGATGGATGGATGTTTGTTACTCTTTCACGCCGAAACGGCTGAACGGATCTGCATAAAACTTGACAAAGAGATAGATTATTGTCTCGAATAGCACATAGGCTTATTATCCTGTGGGAATACCGGGATTTAAATCTGCGCGGGTGAAACCCTTTTGCTGCTGCAGCACACAAACACCTACATGCTTACTGTTATTATTATTATTAACTGTGTCACTTCGTTTATTGTTTTAAATGTTTTAGTGTGTTTTTTTTGGCAAACAAGTGTCTGTGTATGTCTATGTCTAAACCGCGGGGCGCGATTCGTTTTCTGTAATTTAAATGATTAAAATAATTAAAAATAATTAGTTATTTTTCTAGTGTTATTTTGAGTTTTGTTGTGTAATTTCGGTGTTATTTTAACCAACATTACTTGAGGCCTTAGCGCAAAGTGTAAGCATTTGGAATTAAAGTGTATTATGTGATATCGTGATTTGAACGAAAACGTTGCGAATGTTGTGAAGAAAACCGACACCATTTTCTCCAAAACAAATGACTGACTCGACTTTGGACTGACGTGACTAGAAACTTATCTCCAATCTCTGAATCACTTGATATTGGCAAGATTGTCTATAGACAGGAGCCATTAAAAAGAAGAAAGAAATAAAGAACCGCGGGGCGCAACTACTCGTAGTTAAAAATAATAAATAATGCTGGACAATCCACACAGCACTATCTAGCCCCAAAGTAAGCTACTTAAAGCTTGTGTTATGGGTACTAGATAACTGATATATTTAATACATTATATACTTACATAGATAGATATTTTTTATTATACATAGAAAACACCCAGACCGTCGGAACAAATTTCTGCAGATCGTACACAAATTTGTTCCAAGGCAGGAATCGAACCCGCAACCTCTTGCGTCGCAGGCAGGCTCTCGCCCGCTGCGCCACAGAGGTCGTCAAGTTATCAATTAATTACTAATCAATACCGTACGAGTATGTAAATCAATCTGTATAAAAATCCCTGAGCTCAGCATCAACTAGTTTTCAACACATAACTAGCTGTACGCAGATGTACAACCACTTTGCTCTATACCTCGACGATTGTTTGCTAATCTGCAAAGTGCTCAAAAGATTCGGTATTGCTAAACTTGTTTTGTGTACGTGGGCGTAACGGGCAAACTTTCGCAACCTTTTTGGGAAGAACGCAATATTTTGACTCTTCTAAAGTTGTATAGTTTCTTACAACGTTTTTTCAGTGCTATTCTAATAAAAACTTGTACATAATGTAAAACAGTATTAGTTACGTATTATATTTTCTGAATTATTTAGGTACGAGATTATGTTTAAAATATGAATTCGCACATATCTTGATTTGAATTTCGAATCATTTGAACAATTTTGTTAAAAACCTACTGCCACCTATTTGCTGATGAAGCAAACTGATGGTCCATGTGATGTTAAGTGGTCATCACTGTTCTGCGTCCATCAACTTGAGGCACACAGATGCTAAACCTTGAATGCCTGTAATCTTTCGGGAACCAAATTCTTCACGCCGAAACAAAACAAAACTACATGATGGCAATAGGCATGAGCCTACAACCTAACCAAGCACCAAGCGACCTCTGTGGCGCAGCGGGCGAGAGCCTGCCTGCGACGCAAGAGGTTGCGGGTTCGATTCCCGCCGTGGAACAAATTTGTGTACGATCTGCAGAAATTTGTTCCGATGGTCTGGGTGTTTTCTATGTATAATAAAAAAATATCTATCTATGTAAGTATATAATGTATTAAATATATCAGTTATCTAGTACCCATAACACAAGCTTTGAATAGCTTACTTTGGGGCTAGATAGTGCTGTGTGGATTGTCCAGCATTATTTATTTATTTATTTATTTAAGCAAATTATTGATAGTTATAAAACAGTTCGTCTACGGCTACAAAATCTCTGAAATGGTAGGCTGGGGGTGAGCTTATTTAATTTTCATGAATACTTTATTTTAAAAAATAAGGTTAAATGGGCCAGACGACTTTAAAATAGCAGGGACAGACGGCTTCTACCTCGGTGATTATTTTATGACTTCTGAAAATAACTAAGGATGCAACACAGTGAGTTTTTAAATACAGTCAATACAGCTCAATGTCAGACATGGATGTGATTGGTTTTAGAAAGAGAGGTAGGCCAAAGGAAAGATGGATGGAGTGTGTGAAGGAAGACGTGAGTAAGAAAGGAGTGAGCACCGAGATGACGAATGATGGAGGAGTAGAACCTGTTGTGCTGACCCCATGCAGCGTGGGAACAAGGGCAGGAAGATGATAGCAGCTCAGTTGGTAGTATTTTTCAGCCTTCTGCACTAAAACTATTGCTCGATTCCTATCGAAAAACAAACAGTTTTGGACATTTTTGCAATGTTCATTACAAGCATGTTTTGTGATGAACATTGCAAATAGCCCAAAAATATTTGTTCACAAAGTTATTTTAATAAGCATTGCAGTTCAAAGTATGAAATGAAGAGTTTCATGCTATTTTAATACGCACAAATGGATATTCTTCATATAAATAAATCAATTAATGGGTTTTATATGAAAAATATCTCTAGAATCAAGGTAAGTATTTAAAAATCAGAAAACTATAACTGGCTCTCTCTTTTCTATACCATGAATGTTTTTTAAGTTATAATAAGTTTAATAAATAAATATATACAATAAGGGTAACATTAAATTATATTTAAAGGTAAGTGTAAACTAGTGCTCTTAAACGGTGAAGGAAAACATTGTGAGGAAACCAGTTAGTATTCTAACATCGGCGATGGGCTTGCAACCTGTCACGTATGGAATACTAACTACTGCAAAATGTGGGTATGTGCCAAATGTAACGTTTGGACGTACCTCTGACTACGACCCTTACCCTTAGACATCCTCAAAGAATCTTGAAGTTAGTAGGTGGTACTGAGTGAGAGATCTGAAAGGATATCTACCATGCCTGGGGATCAAAGTCGTGAAGCTGTTTTTCTGTTTTTCAGTAAACTAGTAACTCCCTAGAGGCTCCCAACAATCAGTACTTAGACGAGCTCGGCGCGGTTCCAACAAACTCATACCAATTAGTTAGCATAACATAGTGAGGAAATACCTATTACAGTCTCACTTGAGAACTACAGACGTGGCTAAGTTATTGACCTGGAGTGATCTATGAGATTCTAATTCTAAATGTATTATTTTGTTACGATATTCGATATCTCTATTTAATAAATTAATATTAAAAAAAATTATAGGTACTTGGTGATGAAACAAGCAGATGACCTGATAGTGGTAACCATTACTTATTTTTTTTTATACAAAACATTGCAAAAAACCTAAATAAAACAACCTACATAGCAAAACATTGCCACGTGAGTCACGCTCGAGGGAACGTGTCGTACGATACAAACCGTTGCGTCTATCGACTTGCGGCATACAATGTTAAGCCTCATATGCCTGTAATTTCATCGGCAACAACTCTTCAAACCAAATATTGTCAATAGGTAATCTTGATTTTAACACAAACGTAGATCGAACATGAATTTGTCTTTATAAAGCCAAATTTGACTGAAGCTAAAGCCATCTTCTATCCGTCCGTGACTGGCAAAGAGCTCCCAGTTTGATGCATCACACGTCCCAGCGCAAATCCACCGGGAACTTATGGCGAGGGCTGTTGGCGCCTCGCCAGCCTACGGACCGGTGATAGTGGCTCCAGTGATAGCGCTGAAACACTGGTAAGGTACTCGTTCAGTACCGAGACAAAGCGACATCTAGCGACATCTAGACTACTAGCTCTAATGCAAGGCGCCGAAACCAATTCTGAAGTTATCAATTCGTGTTGGTGGCAGTCCCTAGTTTGGACTGTTTTGGACTGTTTTGTAGTGTTGGAATTAACAACTTCAGGTTAGAGCATATCTGCCATGATTGTCATAAAAGGTGACTAAAAGAACGAACCACGATTTCCTGGGTTCATTAAATAATCAAGATAATTGTTAATTAATCATAAATAAATAATTCTGGACAATCCATACAGCACTATCTAGCCCCAAAGTAAGCTACTCAAAGCTTGGTGTTATGGGTACTAGATAACTGATATATTTAATACATTATATACTTACATGGATAGATATTTTTTATTAAACATAGAAACACCCAGACGAACGGAACAAATTTCTGCAGATCGTACACAAATTTGTTCCGAGGCGGGAATCGAACCCGGAACCTCTGCGTCGCAGGCGGACTCTCACCCTCTGCGCCACTGAGGTCGTCAAAATGTTGGTCACCGACAAGTGGACTTGTAGACTTGTTTAAAACATTGAATTTTGTAGAAAAAAAACAACTCTATCATGCGCCTCATTTATTTCGAGCTCTATAACTTATTTTGTTATTGTTAACACGCACTAACATTCAAGTCTGCCTGCTTTGGCATAAAAAAAAAAAAAAAAGTATTTTCATTCATTTCATGCGTCTATACTGCGGCTTTCCTGCGTTCAGTCGCTAGTCGCGTTCGTTCAGTCCTGACCCTAAGCTTACATTTGTGAAGATAAATGATAAAATACATACTTCGTGAGGTCTGAGGATCGAGCTACATCCGTATTTTACCTTATTTAACTATTTTTTGCGTACGTCAAGAGACAACCTGACCTACGCTGTGTGTGGTTAGTGCACCTTTTTACCTTCTTACTTAACCAGTAGATATTTCAAAGATTTTATAATGTCCCAAAAGTTATATACTTCGAGCGGGATTTGAACCGCGCGACCTTCCCCTTGATACGGGGCTGCGCTACCACCTGCGCCACCGGAGATCTAATCACATTCGACGAATAACAGTAGATATTTGATCTTCTTTTTTTTTATATATATAGTAGAGCTTTTTTTGAAGGGCTCGTCCGAAAAAGTATTACCACTATAGATGCCTATTTCTGACGACAAGCAGCGATGCCGTGTTTGGGTTTGAAGGGTGTGGTCCCGGTAGAATTACAAGCACATATTGAGGTTTAACATTTTTATATACATTATTTAAACATTTTGCTTGACGCCACCTGGCTTTATTGTCCTTGCCGTCTTGCTACGTTACCTGACATAGATTTGCGTATTCACAATTTTACAAGGCCTTTCACTGATTCATTTATGCTTAAAATTTCTGCGGACGTGTTAATGTCTGGACTCGTCCTCTTCTGATACTTTCCAATCACCTTCCCATAAACGAGCTTCCTGAGAGGCCACATTTTCATCATCATCATCATTTCAGCCTGTTTGCGCCCACTGCTGAGTATAGGCCTCCTCTTTAGTACGCCACTCTTTCCGGTTCCTTGCGAGTCTCATCCATCCATTTCCAGCATATACTACAATGTCATTTGACCAACGGGCGGGTGATCTGTCTCTAGGTCTTTGAGCATCCCTTGGCCACCATTCTGTTGTTGCCTTCATCCATCTTCCGTCGTCCCATTTTATTCCAAAATATTTTTACCCTTTACCTTTATTTCAGCCTGCCTACTAGCTAGCTGGGCTAATGGGAATGGACAGGTCTATAGCTCGACAAACTGAGAACACTCGGACGTAAAGATTCCCAAATGGCGTCCACGAACTGAACGACGGATCGTCAGTCCATTGGGAGGGCCAATGTGACAACATGTATTGTTAGAATCGCGGGAAATCGGTGGAGGGAGAGAACACAGAATCGTTCTTTCTGGAAATGTATAGGAGAGACCTATGTCTAGCAGTGGATTTCTTGTAATGACAAGGAGAAGAAAGTGGAGGAGAAGAGAGCTGGTGATCTAGTGGTAGCGACCCCGCCTTCCGATCCTAAGGTAGTCGATTCAAAACCGGTCGTGCACTAACGAGTTTTTCTATTCAAAAATTTACGCGCACAATGCCAGTACTCTCAAACGGTGAAGAAAACATCGTAAGAAAACCGGTATGTTGTAAAACCTAACAAGTTTTTTATCATTTGTGTCAAATGCACGAAATTAGCCTCTTGAAGTGCACTTAAAATCCTTACACTACACTGTTCCGAAAGAAGCTAGTGACTTGACAGGAAGAAAATGAGGAAAAAAAAATTAGCTTTTGTTTTGAAGTCCAGTACTTGACATGTCAATCACTAACATCACACAGTAACTCAATTACAAAATCTGAATTAATCGCAGCGTCTTCTCCGGACCCGAAAGGCTCCAAATTAAATTTACGCGGCGTGAGAGCAGCACCACTTAATTGCAATTCGCCTGACTTATTAGATGTTCATGTTTTAACTTGGAGATTGAGAAGGATGTGATTTTGTTTTGTTTGAACCCAACACGCGAAATAAAGCGAAGTCTAGTGCCGATAACTTAACCGGGAACTTTAGAGTTGATTTTTTTGATTGATCAAGATGATCCTTGTGATTTTATTGAATAAATATATGTTGAATTTGAATTTGTTCGCCGCCAAAAAAAAATGTAATAAAAGAATATTTTCACGTCAACGAAATCCACTAAATCAAAATCTTTTAATAGTTGACAACCATCAAACACCTTCTCGCTCACACTACACGTTTCGACATGTTGACAGATAGAAAATCACTATACCCGTTTTTTTTAAATCGCAATCAACAATTTGGGGCATTCCTCGAAGCGCACCCAAGTACTTCGAAGCGGGTGCGCTTCGCCTAGGTGCGGTTCGTGGAATGCCCCAACCATTTTGTGGGTAATCACCCTACACATTTTTGTAAAAAAACATTTTTGATACAAGTTTTCCTACTCAAAAGTTTGGTTAATTCGTTTTTATTCATATGCAAACTTTTGAGTGGGAAAACGGTAATGGGTACCTTCCACGTATGGAATACGATACAGGATAGGCTGCAAGCACATCGAATCTGTGAATACAAACTAATGAAACAATAACAGGATCTCAGATATATCTCATATTGGCCTTTCAGGGGCGCAGCGCCTATCTCAACAAACATTTCCCCCTTGATTCAGGCTTTTTGGAATTCTTCCAATTCGGAAGCTGGACCGGGGTATTTCAATACTATGAAATACCCCTTCCTTCCGCAGCCGCAGTTTCTATCAGCGAACATTCGCGCTGTGACCAATTTATTTGTGTTTTTGTATCATGCCAGTGCTCGGCGAAGGAAAACATTGTGAGAAAACCAGGTAGTATTGAACAACGGTGATGGGATTGCAACCTGTCACGTACGGAACCACAACTGCTGCTAAGCAGCTGCTGCATATCCTTTCCATCCAAAGGTTGTCTGGAAGAGATCGCTTTTAGCGATAAGGCCGCCCATTGTACCTATTCTTTTTTCAATTTTCTGTATATGCTTTCTTTTTGCTTTGTGTACAATAAAGAATTTATATTTCTATCTATTTATCTATCTAAGTGGATATGTGCCAAATTTAATGTTTTGTTTGCCATTACATACCATTTTTGTGCTGATTTTTATTGTTAGGTGGCTTTAGATTATAAAAAACTGTTTTTAATTTTATTGTGTGTTGTAATCAAATACTTATTCCATTCTATTCCATGAAGGTCATCTGATTGTTTCATCAGCAGGTAGTATATATACAGGACCTCGTTCATTTTCATGGAACTGCATCTTAAGTGCTTGTTTATACTCTTTTCCCTTTAAGATGTGACCGGCAACTGAATTTTGTAGTTTCAGAATTTGGCACTGTCGATGCCGACCTCATGAATAAGTAGCGACTTATTTCGCGGACAGTGTTTACGGACACCGAACTGGTACCATTGACAGTTGGTTAGACTAAAGAAGTATTTATTCAGTTAAGTGGTTCCCAGTACCTAGAGCTCTGTCTAACAGTTCGCGAGATAAATCTGTGGGGAAAGTCCATCAATATTTTATTTATTTTCAAGCAGTCGAGATCTACTGTGTAGAATACAGTAGATTTAATACAGAACAATGAACTGTTCTTCGAGAAAGCCAGAAAACGGGAAGTTATGATTACCCCCAAGCAAGTTGTTAAGTCCACACGTACAGACAATAAAATCCATGCAGTAGTGTTTTATCAAAACCGAGAACATTTTGTCCAAGTTTATCAAAACAGTCATAGGGTAAAGTTAACCGCCCGTACACTTGGCCTTAAGCCAGCAAAATGTACTGCGGGAAGACAATCGAAAGATGTATGCATGGCCTTAAATTAAGCTACGTCTAGACGGTATGAATGTCTTGTCTTTTGTTAACTGGCTTCTGCTTGTGGGTTTGGTTGCGTGGTTCTCAAATGTAAAGAGTCTTGTGTTATTCTTGAAGCTTCGATGAGTTTGCTGATAAATAAGGAGGATCATACAAAAGAGCAGTAGTAACCAAACCGAGTTTGTTGGCTGTTCTTATAGGCTTTGGTCGCGTGGAACTGGCACCAAGAGTCACCTAGCTTTAAAACGTCTCAAGTGATCCTTGTGATTGTATTGAATAAAATATTTTGACTTTGACTAACTCTAGAAACGCAAAAAGCGGTTCGGGACACGGAACTAACATTTTATTTCTGGTCTAGATATTTTTGTACTATAAAAGTTCTTGTACTGATTTTAGGACTTTGTAAGTCATTGTTGGTTGTATAGTCTGTTAGAAATCGACCTTTTCTATGCTTTTACTTGGGACTTTTACAACAGTGATTATATATCTTAGTTTAGCAGTACATAGATAGGATTCTATAACCACACCAGCCTTATCATTGCTTGGAAATCCATGGGTTCGAAAGGAGCCTCCTTGAGGGCACTTTAAATGCTTTCACTCTTTATTCTTTATTGTACACAAAATGATTTACACAAAAAATACACAGAAGTCATGTACAAAGGCGAGCTTAACCCTAGATAAGAGTTTTCTTCCAGCAAACCTTAGAAGATAGAGAGAGCTGATTATAGTGGTGGGAAGGTGTACAACATAAAAGAAAAACATTGAAATAATATGAGAGAAATCCTAATAAATTAGATACAGTACCTATATGCAAAATGAATATATATATAAATATATGTTATGTACACATATAGATAAATATATAAACTTCAATACCTAATATAATAACTAGTCATAAATAGACATAAAAATTTTAATAATACATAAATACATATTAATAATTTGATTACAAGGAGAGATAATGCTCTTTAACTTTCACCACATTATTTCGAAAGAACTTGAAGCAACGACAAGAAGTAGATCGTGAGGAACTGCCACTTAGATTCACCAAGGTTTAAGACGTTTTAAAGTGATCCTTGTGAGTCATTTGAATAAATTCCCAATCATCACTTTTGGCAGACATTTTTGGCAGAACCAGTTTTTTTTAATAACCTTCGGATGATCGAAGTTTTATTTAGACAGTAATAATTTTAAACCTTTGCGGAGCCAGCGGTACCTAGTTCGTGTAAACTAGTTAAGATATAAATTCCCCGAACTACCCCTATGGCGCTGCGTTGGCAGATAGCCAGCTGCAGTAGCAGGTTCGATGCGCGGACGGTTTTAACTGCTAATGATCGCGTTTTTCAAGTTTAAACGTTAATAGTACGTTTATCCTAAAAGTTAATGAGTACATACCGTAGTTATTATGTTCTAAAGTGTTATTATACAGCATAACTAGCCTATTAGACAGCCTACATAGCTCAGTTGGTAGTAGCTCTGCCTTCTGCGCCGTAGGTCGTGGGTTCGATTCCCACCGTGAACAAACATGTATTGTGTGTGATGAACATAGATGTTTGTTCTCTGTCTGGGTGTTATATAATATTTATAAGTATGTATTTACAAAAAAAGTATATAAGTTGTATATCAGCTATCTGGTTCCCATATCACAAGCTTATGCTTAGTTTGGGGCTAGATAGTGCTGTGTGGAAAGTCCACCAATATTATATTTATTTATTATTTAAATTCTTCTCTAGTGGTCTAGTAAGTGGTCCGCTTTCTGAAGTGAGGTCATGGTTTCCAATAGACTTGCACCTAATGAATTTTCGCTTCGAAAAATTTATGGCCAACGCTAGTGCACATAAACGGTGGGAGAAAACACCGTGTGGAAAACAGTTTGTATGCTAGCAGCGGCGATGGGATTTCCACCTGCCACACATACACATTTGCACACATATTTTGCAGTAGTAGTTAGTCTTTACTACTGCAAAATGTGGATGTGTCAAAAAGTAATATTTGGAGTAATATTTTTTACCTATGACTACCTCCTTAGATACCTCTTAAGTTGGTGCTTGGAACTAGGAGATCTGAGAAGATATTATCTACCGTGCCTTGAAATCAAAGTCATGAATTTGTTTCTGTTTCTCAGTTTCAAAAATAATATAAAAATATATATAATCAAAATTATTTATTTGTATTCTTTTTGTCTTAGTGTCGACTTCCGAAACGGACCTCCAGTCCACTGGGCGGTCGCCAGCGAGTTCGGCAGCAGAAGCCACTTCGCGCTGAACGAGTCCGACCCATCGTCAGCTCACCTCGCCGTGGAGAAGGTGGCTCGCCAGGACGAGGGGCTGTACCGATGCCGAGTGGACTACAACGACTCGCCCACGAAGAACTATCGGGTCAACTTGACTGTCATTGGTGAGAGCTATCACAGATCACTAAGAACGCTGGTGATCTAGGTTTAGCGGCCCCGACTTCGATCCTGAAGCTGGTGGAGCAGCAATGAGTTTTTCTGTTCAATTGATGTACAAAGCATCAGTTCTCTCAAACAGTGAAGGAAAACATCGTGCGAGGAAACCAGAATGAGAAACTAAAATGTTCTAAAACATGTGTCATGTGTTTGAAGAGTCTCTTTGAGGTACTTAAATCCTTTCACCACACTGTTTCGAATGAAACTTTTGCTTAGTACCGACTTATCTATGCCATCTGTCTGTCCACCCCAAAGGGAAAAGAGATCGCTTTTAGCGATTAAACCACCCGTTGTATTACCTGAGATTGTTATTTTTAAAGTAAAACTGTGTATTCTACCTTGTTTGTGATGGGAATCAATAAAAAGTTATTTACCTATTTCCCTTTCTACTACTCAATATCTCCTGCGGCCGTTCTATCCTCTATAGCCGTCTATCGAACCCCGAATTTCATCAATGCTTCGACCAGTAAATTCGCAAATATTTACCGTGAGACCGCGTTTTCGGACCATTCCCAATATTGAGACCCTCCATCAATCACAACAAGGATGCGGGCTATAATTTACTACATGACCTAAAGCTGATTCGTACTCATTTGTCTAACAAGTTTATGTCTGGTATTATGAGAATCTACATACTAAATTTTTCTATGTCGTTGCTAAACTAAGTGCTGCACACTCGACTATACTACTATAATACATAGTAGGAGTACTGCATGCAGCACTCAGATACAGAACAAGAGTAAGCAAGTGCAAGTGTGTAAGTGGTGCAGGGCAAGTGGTAGTGGTACCGCTTTCCGATCCTAACAGGTATCCGGTCAAGGGTTCAAAACCACGGTCGTGCACCAATGAGTTTTTCATTTAAAAAATGTACGTGCATAGTGCCAGTAGGCACTCTCAAACGCTGCAGGAAAATATCAAGATGATGAAACCAGCATATCGTACAAACTAAAATCTAGAACCTGTTTCGTGCTCGAAAGAATCTTCTATGAGGTGCAATTAAAATCTTTTCAACACACTGTTACGAAAGAAACTAGTAACAAAAGAAAGAAGTACACATAAGTCTAAAATTATGTTTTTCTCATTCACAGTGCCACCAGAAACTCCTAGAATTTATGATTACGAGGGTAGAGAGATTATCGGTACGAACGCTGGACCATTCAGAGAGGGACAGAACGTTCTTCTATCTTGTCAAGCTTCAGGAGGTAAGTTCCTTGGATGGCGTTATTGTCTAGCAATCAAACCATGACGAAGGTGCTCAAGTTCTGTAAAATACTTCATTTTTAATGCAGGAAAACCACCTCCAGACGTGTCCTGGTACCATGGAGAAGAGCTCCTAGCCATCACGAAGGAAGGTTCAGTCTGTCAGCTCCACCTGCCATCTCTGACGAGAGAAATGGCTGGGATGAGGCTGCAGTGTCGAGTGGAGCCACCACTTCTGAAGGCCATGTATAGAGACGTCAGCGTTAAGCTGTTTTGTAAGTTACGTTTAGTTCTAGCTGAGGTTGCAATGTGGTAGTTTATAAAGCTGTATGCCTCAAGTTGATTGACGCAAGGCACGTTCCTGTCGTGCGTGACTTAAGACGGAATGCTTTGTTATAGGTGTTGGTTACCACTTAACATCAGGTAGGCCATCTGCTAGTTCCATCAGCTAGTTGTATAAAATATAAACACATGAGATTTAGAAATTTTATGTCTCATGGTGATCTTCTTCTTCTTGTCGTGTCACTAGTTTCTTTCGAAACAGTGTGGTGAAAAGATTTTAAGTGCGCCTCTCAAGAGGCTCCTTTAGAGCACTTGACACATGTTTATAGAGCTTTTAGGTTCTACAACATGCCGGTTTCCTCATGATGTTTTCCTTCACCGTTTGAGAGTACTGGCATTGTGCACATAAATTTTTGAACAGAAAAACTCATTGGTGCACGACCGGTTTCGAACCCACGACCTTATGATCGGAAGGCGGGGTCGCTACCACTAGACCACCAGTGCTCCACTAGACCACCAGTGCTCATGGTGATGAACGCACGCAACTGCCATAAAACGCATATTTAATGGACGTGCCCTGTAATGTAATGCAACTGATATAAGCTGAGATTTAACATAAAAATATAATATGTTTATAAATATTTGTAAATGAAGTAATTTGTTTGTTCATCCAACAAAATGTTTTATTCATTAGTGAAACCCCAGTTTGTCCGAGTCACGGGTAGCGGGGCGACCCATGCTGGCAAGGACAGGTCGTTTGTATGCACCACGCGAGGGTCTAAACCAGCCCCCAACATCGACTGGTTCCTCAACTCTCAGCTGGTGGATTCCACAAACACACAGGTGAATGAAACGTATTCTACAGGTTAGCTGGGTTAGCTTCTCGTCATCATCGGCCTTATGAAGTCCACTGTTTGACGTAAGCCTCTATATTTCTAGAAGACTCCTAGAAGATTCTAGGCTTTGGTCGCGTGAAACTTGCACCTAGAGGCACCTTTCTTTAAGACGTTTCATAGTTATCCTTGTGATTTTATTGAATAAATACATTTTGACTTTGACTTTGACTAAACATTTCCAGTAAGATTTACCCTGAGCCTTTTCCATACACCAACTCACCATGATCCTCAAAATGTCGTCAATCTATCAGGATAGATGGACCCCCCGCATCGTTAGTTAATTTATGATGAAGGTAAACTTATCTGGTAACTGGTGTCTATTTCAATTAACATAATTGAAATGTCATGTTGTTTCCATTTGCTAAAACTTATTTCTGTCATGCGACGATTGCCTTACCACAAATACTTGGAAAGTTCAATTATGCAGACAGCTACTAGATTGATTCGTGTAATAGAAGAACATGGCGCGGGTACAGCGAACTGTCAGGGGTGCGTCTTTTAGGTACTAAGGAAGCTCCAGAATAAATATTTGGAAGATATCATTATTCACCCTAACTTAGGGGCGGTAAGTATTTCCCGCATAACGTTTGCTGACACGGATATTTTGAAAATATTATTTCGTCCTCTTGTAATTGTTTGTTCCTAATATTTGGTAGAGGCAAATGGAGACGCATCGCCTGCTTACTCTAGTATTTCTGTTTATCATCGTTTTCTTTATCTCATTTAAAAGTAAAATGTTATTAGAAAGAAAGAAATTAAAATTAAAATAGGATCAAATAGCTTAATTTTTATTTTGTGATTACTGTCACTTCCAGGCCAAAGAAATAAAAAAGAGAAAGCCATCTACAATTGTTATTTTGAAACACATTACTCAACTAGCAAAATTTCCATTTTCTTCTGAAATCCATAGGTAGAGGTGGACGGAGAGGTCACAAAGAGTATCCTGACCTGGCACGTTAGACGAGAAGACAGCGGACGGCAGCTGGTCTGCCGCGTCTCCAACCCCTGGTTCCCAGCGTATACCCTGGAAGACTCTGTCATGCTGGATGTTATGTGTAAGTTGACTGTGAACACCTGTTCTCATCATCAGACTGTAAGCTTACTGCTAGACAGAGGTGTACCGTACAGTTCCTGCCCTTACCCTAGCTATGTGGGGTCGGCACAATAGATTTTCTTCTTCCATTCTCATTATAAAACTGCAGCCGTCAATAATAGCCCGTTCGCACCAGGTGTAGCGAGGCGAGTAGCAAGCATCTCTCACCACGCGTACATGGTCACTGATTGGCTGATAACACCAAAATACCTTGGTGGGAGGTGCTACTCCTCTCGCTACAAGCGGTGTGAACGGGCTATTAACAGCTTTCTCTTAGGCTGTTTGTTTGTTTCTTGGATACAAAAGAACAGTACAAACCAAGCCATAGCTCGTTGTCTATTCTTCTAGCCTTAGTTGTGTAGATTCTAGCTTTTAGATCTTTCAAAGAGATTCTTGTGAATCTTATTTGAATCTATATCGAATCTTTTGACTTTGACTTAATTCAAACATTTTGTTGGTCCAAATTGTAATATAAATTTAAACAATAAAAGAAACTTTAAAAATGCCCCAGATTCTAGAATATTTTTTAAATAATCCTTTCAAAAAAACCGTTTATAGCAAACGTTTCATTTCAATTTACACTCAAAACGCTTACCACCAAAACACTTTACTCTAAAGTTGTACAAGCTCCAAGTTTACCGTATAGTTGTCACAATAAACATGTATTCCAAGGGTTCGGGAGGGTCGCATCATGCCTGCGAAATTATTTTACATCCCAACACGCTTGTACGATATAAGTTCGGTAACAACTTCAAAAAGTTTAATCAGTAAAGTGTTAGTAGGGTCGTGTAGCTGGGACACGCCTACAATGCTCGCTTTTTCGTCCTTGTAGTAAGAGTCATTTTTCTTTGGCTTTCTGTAGCTTGATCCGTGTGTACTATTGGAACGTTACAGTGTTCACTTTTTGGTTTCCTGATTACAAATATGACACCTTGGCCATCAATACTCAGGCTTAAACATCATAAGTTAAGTCATAAGTTAAGATTTCTGTGAAAGCATTGTCCAGGAAAGTATTATTAACATGACTAATTTTGCCGAAAAGCAGCATTGCTGTGTTTCGAGTTGTCTGGTTAAATTTTAGGCACTTGTCTCAAGTTATTCCACGCAGAGCTGTGCATCATAGGGCACGTTTCTATCATGCGTGACTTACGAGGCCCAAGATCAGAGTGGCCCAATTGTGAGCGAGATAATTTTACTGAAGAGTATCAGCCTCTTATAAATTTTAAGTGTAACGGTGTTCGGTCAGTTTTACTCGCTCGTCAATAAGTAAGTAATCATTAATATGGTGCTGTATTTTAATGTTATATTAGCCAGAACTTCACAGAGATTTATAGGTTACATTAGATTAACATTACATAAGCACTTGTGCTGAGCCCCAAAGTATCCCTAATAACACGTGATAAATATAACGTTTCGCTACAGTCAGCATTGTCCCAAACCCCAAAGCCACACGATCACAACTTTACGGAGTTCTTGACACTTGCGATAATATTTTACTTGACGAGATAAACTCTGTGAAGTTCTGGCTTACAGCACGGAGGTAATTATGTTTGTACAGCTAGCGTGTTAGAGCTCTTCCCAACGAAAAGCGGAGGAAGTTCGTATTTATCGCACCATCCTACCTATAGTAGTATCCTCCAGTTAGTACTCTAACAGCGGCGATGGGCTTGCAACCTGTCACGTATGGAATACTAACTACTGCAAAATGTGGGTATGTGCCAAATGTAATGTTAGGACGTACCTCTGACTACCCCCCCTTAGACATGCTCAAAGAATCTTGAGTTAGTACTTGGTACTGAGAGATCTGAGGGGATATCTACCGTGACTGGGGATCAAAGTCGTGAAGCTGTTTCAGTTTCCTACCTATATAAGTTTTTGTGACAAATAAATTACTTTTCTTTCTCTCTTATCTTTCTTTATGTTTTTTATTATATGAAGAAGCATATTTTTTTTATGATTTTGTACAAAGTAACTGTAAAAAAATATACCAAAAAAATATAGGCGTTGGCTTAAGAGCCTCGTCCGTTTTTCCGTCGGTTAAAAAGAGCTAGCACGCTGTCTGTACAGAACATTGGTAATTACCTCCGTGTTCTAGAACTTTAGTTTATCTCGTCAAGTTAAAATATCTAAAATTACACTGCTAAAACAATTTAACTTAAAACAAGTGCCCATTTTCTTGTTTTTGAAGTTCACTCACTTTTGACGCTAACTGTACTTCTGTTGCGAGTGTTATCGTATGTGCTTTTGTTGCTGAATGTTTTATGCGGGCGCGGTGAAAAGACATTTTGCTACACTTATTAGTTCTTTCAACGATTTATTTTTCATTTTCCTTTAGACTCTATGATGATGACGTATAGCTATGACCGATGGACAATATCCTTGACTATTCTAGGTAGGTACTAGGGGTACAGAAGCATCTTGAAGCTCGCAGGCTTGTAGTATGTAGTAGTAACCGGGAATATCTTTAGGGGTTTTTTTCAAGGATTCATTGGGAGTCTATCCTGTGGGCCATTTTACTGGCTTTGTCTAGTTTTGATGGGTTAGCCGAGCGTGTACACTAAAATCATGGATGATTGATGTAGATTTAAGGATTGGTTTTGAATTACTTTTTATTTATAAGACCATTTGGTCAATAAAAATCATATAAAAAACAGTATGTTTCTTGTCTTTTATTCTAGGCTTGGTGCGATTGGCGGGGCCTTGCTCGTAGAGCTCTGATTTCCTGAGTGCTTTCACCTAGCTATAAGACATATTGATGTTATTATAATTATTAAGAGCCCTCCGGGTCCAACTGCTGGGCAAAAGCCACACATAAAAAAATTGCAATCTTGGGCTATGTTTACCCAGTCCATCCGGTAAACATCAAACTCGTCCTGCCATCTTTTTAGTTTTTGACTTTTTATAACTGTAACTAGGTGCGCCCCGCGGTTTCACCCACGCAGATTTAAATCACGGCATTCCCACGGGATAAAAAGTAGCCTATGTGCTATTCCAGACCATAATCCATCTCTCTGCTAAGTTTCATCCAGATCCGTTCTGCCGTTCCGGTGTGAAAGAGTAACAAACATCCATCCATCCATACTTACAAACTTTCGCGTTTATAATAGTAGTAAGATATTCAGTGCGAATTGTCTAAAATACAATTAGCCTCTAGATTCGTAAAATGACTATTTAAAAGTTGCGGCTGGTTCAATAAAGATTTTCAAAGTTACTTGAAAAACTAACCAACCTCGAACCATTACTATTACAAAGGCGACTTTAAAGTTCTAATCAAACCAAGTTTCAACACAGCTAATGAAGTCTTCAAACACAAACTGACCCAATCTAATGAAATCACAATTAAATTGTTCCAAGTTTCCAATATTTGAACCGCAGTCTGTAAGAATCACTTATTCGGTGCACGTGCGCGTCCAAAGGTGTACCCGGTGGTGCTCAGTTCTGTATCAAGTGCTCGAAAGGAACCTTTAATTATTCATTTATTCGTTTGCAAACACGGGTTTTTATTACATACACTAGTATGTAATGTAAGCGCCCTGCGGTTTCACCCGCGTAGTTTTAAATCCCGGTATTCCCACGGGATAAAAGCCTAAGTGTTATTCCAGACTATTTTTTTTTTTTTTTTTAAGACTATAATATATCTCTGTGCCAATTTTCACTAAGATCCGTTCAGCCGTTCTGGAGTAGAGTAACATAAACATCTATCCATCCATCCATACTTACAAACTTTCGCATTTATAATATTAGTAGGATAAGTGTTAGTCAGTCAGTGCACGTCAGTGTAAAGTGGGCTCATTAAATTTGGCTATACCCACATTTAGCAGAGTTAAGTACATCTGGTGGTGAAGAATTTACTGTTTGCATGTTTTTCCTTTAGGAAATCTAAATTCTAATGTATTAATAATGTAATATCTTCTCAATATTGAAATGAGCGAAGGAAGAAGTTATTTGATGGTTGCAAGCCTCTTCTTCTTCTTATCGTGTCACTGGTTTCTTGTGAAACAGTGTGGTGAAAGGATTTTAAGTGCGCCTAGAAGAGGCTCCTTTCGAGCACTCGAGCCTCTTAAAAAGCTGTGGAAGCTCTTAAAAGCTTCTCAAATGAATATGGTAGTAAGTTGGTGAAAAGTTTACACCTGAGAACCAAACACGCACCTGTCGCGTACGAGACTTGTCCACCGCCACGTCACAGGCTACTGACACTGGTTGGTTAGTCACTAACAGGGTGTAATATCCTAAAACAGAGTAAATTAGTTTACGGCCGTCCGTCGCTATGTCCATGCAAGCTGGTAACAAGATAATGAGATAAAGACGGACATAGTGATGGGACGACGAGCTTTCGATAAGGCCGGAATTTATTTGTCGTTAAGATTTTATAATGTCCCAAAAGTTATTCTCCCGGGATTTGAACCCGCGCGGGCGGGCGCAGGCGGACTCTCGCCCGCCGCGCGACTGAGGTCGTCAAATAAATTATAAATATTTCCACGAAGGATAGATAGATAGAAGATAGAAAATACTTTATTGCACACAACTTAAGAATACAACAAAATCAAACTTAAAACTAAAAGTACAATGGACGGCCTTAGGATATATTTTTTTTATTTATTTATTTATTTATTTAACCATTGCGTTACAGTACTATAACATTGGCATGTAAATTTTTACAATAATGTCTTATTCTAATACACTTACACATACTACGTTTGCAAATCAGAGAATGAACAGCTCAGGCATTCATTTAAATGGTAAAATGGGTGGCCTTCTAAAAAGGTTCAGTTTGTTTTTAAATCTAATTATTGAAAGTTTTGTCATATATAATATTTCTATATAGAATTTGCGTAGCTTTGTAAGACTAAATAGCCGGTCAGTCCAACCCTAGATGGAAACTGCGTTACAGTGGCCTCACGTAATGGTGTCACAATCTTGTTTCTGCTCTTGAAGGGAAACAGAATGGAGAATTCAATTGAACAAATGGAAAGTCTACGTTTTCCTTGAAGTAATCCTAATCATCATCAACGTCATACTCATAAAAGTAGTAGAGCTCTTTGTAAAGGGCTCATCCAGGGAAGTATTACCTCTATGCCTTTTTATGTCGCCAAACAGCGTTGCTGTGTTTCGGGTTGAAGAGTGTGGTTGTCGGTGAAATTAAAAGCAAGGTTTCACATCTGTGTGCCTCAAGTTGATGGACGCAGGGCAGTGTTTCTTAGGGCACATTCCTATTTGGTGACTTACGAGGCGCTGCGTTGTTATAGGTGTCGATGTTATGTAGACACGGATTCCCATCAATCGGAACAATAATTGACCGAGCGAGCGAAGCGAGCGAAGCGTCTCAGGTTCCACATTGGCCAAAAATGCGTTTGTCCGGATGTCTGTCTGTCTGTCTGTCTGTTCTCCTCTACAGGTCGCATTTTTCAACCGATCTGGACGAAACTTGGTACACAGGTTATATGACTTATTAGAATTTTTTTGTCGTCGGGGATTTTTGATTGGAGGGGTACTTCCTCAAAAAAAAGGGCAAAAAGGGGGCTATTTGATATACTGGATATCTCCACCAAATGAGATCCGATTTCGATTATTCTTTTTTTATTTGAAAGGTAGTAACTATAAGTTGGTCTCATAAAAGTTTGGCGAAGATCTGATAAGGATCTTCAGCATGATGAACAGGATAGCTCCTCAAACAATCGATGGTTTTCAATAAAATTTGAGAGAAACACAAAGGACCTCATTATACACAAGATGATGCAAAAAAAACAAAAAGATCAAAAAAATCACAAAACGGAAAATGCACTTGCACATTACATTCCTCAAATAGCTCACTTTTAGTATGCTCGCGAGGTCTACAGCTCCCAGAGCCACTAGTATTATAATATGTTACTGAAATTATCATGAATTTCTTCTAGATAGATAATGAAAAATTTCATCAATTCTATTTGTCAAGGCATTTTCTTTTTTTATTGATTTTTGGTTTGACATTTTAATGTAATACTCTAACAGCCTAAGTTAGTACTCTAACAGCGGCGATGGGCTTGCAACCTGTCACGTATGAAATACTAACCACTGCAAAATGTGGGTATGTGCCAAATGTAATGTTAGGACGTACCTCTGACTACCCCCCCCCCCTTAGACATGCTCAAAGAATCTTGAGTTAGTACTTGGTACTGAGAGATCTGAAGGGATATCTACCGTGCCTGGGGATCAAAGTCGTGAAGCTGTTTCTTTATATATTAGTTAAATATTTTCTTGTTAACCTTTCATTAAAAATACGGTTCATGTTTCAGATGCCCCAGTAGCCCAGCTATCCCTCATAGAGCCCAAAGACCCGCGTCTCCTCCGGGAAGATGAGAACGCCGAGATCCTGTGTTCTGCTGACGCGTCTCCTCCCGCCGTCAACTTCACCTTTTACAAGGGAGGCGAGGTATCTACACTCTATGCAGACCTATTACTACACAATTTGAATTGAAAATAATGTTCAGAATAATATTTAGTGCAGTTAAATGTATTTGCAAATATTTTTTTTTAACTTAGCATAATTACCACTTAACATGATACTTTAAATTTAAGTTTTTAAATATATTTACAACAGCAAAACTAATGAATTTGTGTGAGGCACTGCAAAATTTAAGAAATTAATTGTAGACAAGTTAATTATAACCTTCGTTCCTAATTTCACTAATTATGAAATCTTAATCAAGTGAAATATTGTTAAATGGTTTCACGTGAAGTAAAATCATAATATACACTTTTCTCAATATTTTGATAATAGAGGCTTTTTCTCAGAGACATTCGATTAATGAAAATCACATCGTACCGTTTTCGATTGAAACTATTCCATAATTAGTGAATTACGTACCTAATGCGTTTATCGCCTTGATTGCCACACAAATTAATGTGCCGTGCTACATTGCACTACTTACAGTGCGCGTAAACCAAAAAGAACGCTGGAAAACAGTGGAGGGGATAAGATATGATAAGATAAGATAAGAAAATTCTTTATTGCACATAAATAAAGCATATAGGCGAACAACACAGGGGATGTGTTTGCGTAATAAAAATACTCGTGCCATCACATCCCCTCTATCCGGCGTTCTTTTTGCGTGACGCGCACTATATCTGTGTCGATATAAAAGTATAAAATATAAATAATATCATAAATACAGAGAGCTTCATAGCACTAACATGCAGTTGTGGCAAAAGTCACGATGGTAGAACTATTAACACAAACTTTTTTTATAAAAAGCTGTATGCACTGATCTATAATAAAGATGGCTGTATGGTATTTTAAAATCCGAGCTACCAAAATTTTACCAAAAACTTGAATATAGAGAAGAAAACACGTCACGCTACGGAGCTATAAAGCAAATAACATTTTCAACGACGTCTCCACTCAAGATCTAAGTATTATTTTGCGTGATGCCTTTTATTGGTATCAAGAATTTAATTATTACTCCATGAAAAGTCAATTTGTGACAAAAATACTATCCGTTTTGCGAATTTTCTTCTGTGAAAATTAATAAGCGCATCTACCCTCACAATTCTATTAAAAATATGTTGGAAAAAAACTTTGAACGATCTAGTAGTAATAAGGTTATTTTAGCTTATTTTCGATAAATACCAATAAACGAAAACGATTCGAAGAATTGGATCGCAATAAGACATCTTTAGTACGCCCTCATTCAGTGAAATAATGATTTAGCAAGTAAATTATGTTGATAGGCTTAGGTGGTAAAGCAGGTATAAATTAAATAACAAACCAAAAATGTGGTTCGCAAAAAAACTGACTTCACATCAGCGAGCAGGTTAAAAAACTCAGATAACAGTGAATCCCCCCAATTTTTCAGACCCATACTCAAACTGTGGAATGAGCTACCACCCAAACAGCTTCAAAAAAAAAGTCTATTATAGGGCAGGCAACACTACGGCAACACTCTTAATATTGAGTGTATGGGCTGTTAGCCCATTTGTAAGGGACCTTGAGCAACATCCTACTTCTATACTATAAACGCAAAAGTTTGAAAGTATGAATGGATGGATGGATGTTTGTTAATCCTTCACGCCTGAACGGCTGAACGGATCTGGATAAAACTTGGCAGTGAGAGTTACAGTCTAAATAGCACATAGGCTACTTTTTATCCCTTGGGAATACTGGGATTTAAATCTGCGCTGGTGAAACCGCAGGGCACTAACTAGTACTTGTATATTACTCTGTACGTCGCACATATAAAGATTGGTTTATATTCTAGGTCCACCTGATGAGAGACGACCCGATCGCCGGTATATCAGTGGAGAGGAACAGGCTCTTCCTGCGAGGCCTGAGGCGGCATCACGCGGCTGTGTACAGGTGCCGAGCGAGGAACAGCGAAGGGAGCGCTTTGAGCGAGCCACTGACTCTGAATGTACTTAGTAAGTTTTTGATATTAGCTGCTAATGATCACAAAATATCTTCAGTTCTTCGAGCTATATGACTTGCCCATTGCCACTTCAACTTGCTGATTCTGAGAGCTATGTCGGGTAACTTGGTTCTCAACGAAAGTCGTCGATTTCTGAATATCTTTCCAAAATCACTTAATAATATTAATAATTTATTTCAGACTTTTTTACGACTTTGATCCCCAGGCACGGTAGATATCTCCTCAGTTCTCTTAGTACTAAGTACTAATTCAAGATTTCAATCAAGCACAGACTTAGAAAAGTACAACAAAAGTGGAAGTAAAAGGGTTCCTAGTCCGGTTTTTTCCCAACGTCTATATTGCTCCGTTTCGTCACACCGGGTATTATGAAATTTTGAAAAACATAACTGGAATTTCGGAGCTTATTTTAAACTAGCTGAACCTACAGCTGCTCTCCCGCACGTTCACCCCTTTGAGGGTTGAATTTTGAAAAAATCTTCCATAGTAGGTGCCTAGGCTTACGTCATAAGAGGAATTACGTGTGTGAAGTTTCTAGCCTTAAGGGTTTGGCCTGTTCGTTGTCATCACTCAATCACTTTGCCTTTTATATTTAAAGATGAACAGAATTATCGTCTTTCTGAGTGATAAATGTTTTGATGTCCAGCTCGTCCCGAGTGTTCAGCCGGCTCCGTGGTGCAGCAGCTGGCGGGAGCGCCGGGCGGCGAGGTGCGCGCGCGCTGCGCCGTCTCCGCGCCGTCCGCCCGGGACGCGGGGCCGCTGAGGTTCTACTGGACTTATAACGGGACTAAGGATGTACTGCCGGTGCGTATAATAAATAAATAATGCTGGACAATCCACACAGCCTCATCTAGCCCCAAAGTAAGCTACTTAAAGCTTGTGTTATGGGTACTCGATGGCTGATATATTTAATACATTATATACTTACATAGATATATATTTTTAGTATACATAGACACCCAGACCAACGGAAAAAAATTCTGCAGATCGTACAAAATTTTTTCCGAGGCGGGAATCGAATCCGCAACCTCTTGCGTCGAAAGGCGGTTTCTCGCCCGCTGCGCCATTGAGGTCGTCGAGCATCTTTACAAGATAAAAAAAAACTGTACCTATTCTTTTTTTCAAGTTTCTGTATGTGTTTTCTATTTGCTTTGTGTACAATAAAGAATTTATCTATCTATTTATCTGTAGGACTATAGGCGGACACACGGATATAGTGCCCATCACGCAAAAAGAACGCCGGAAAGCCGGGGAAGAGGTATGATGGCGCGAATTTTTCGTATGCGCAAACACACCACCTCCACTGTTTTCCAGCGTTCTTTTATGTCGACGCGCACTATACGCATCAGACTTTAAATTGCTCGCTTTTATGTCCTTGTACCAAATGTTATTTTCCTTTGGTTTTGCTTGATCCATTTTTATGTGGACATGACATGATGATAGAATAATGATGAAACTTGGACAACTTTAAAGATTCAAAATTGAATGAACAACAGAGTCTTAATTCGAAACTATGCAAAGTTATCATAATGTGCTCATCAGATTAAACCAAATAAGTTGCCGTTTGATATTATAATTATTTTTAAATTAATAACACAAAACTAAAAAAAAATAATTTAACCTAAAATATTTTTTGACCAGATCCCAGCTTCTAATGTGACAGTCACGGAAGCCAGCAGTACAGTCATCCATGGTCTACCGCCATACGAGGAAGAGGATCTAGGTTGGCTAGCATGCTGGGCCAGCAATGACGTCGGCAACCAGCGGGAGCCGTGTCTCTTCAGGATTATGCCTGCTGGTATGGATTTCATAATCACTGGCTATTTATTAGCCGTCAACAGTTTTGTATCAGATCTAAACACAACAAAACATAAACATTTCTATCTTAGACTAAGTAATCCAACACACTCAATTAAAAAAAATCTTAAGAAATGGATTCTCACTCATGACAAAAATAGTTATTTTGTTTCATTCGCTCCCACCACTTTTTCACAAATAAACATTTCTAAGAACAAGCGGCAAAGTTTATTTTCTCGATCTCTCTCGATCAATAGCACTGCCCGAAGCACCAAGTAACTGCGAGATCGACAATGAACTGCTGAGCTGCGAGCCAGGCCATGACGGTGGACTTGCACAGAAGTTCTTACTGGAAGCGCTGGAGGTACGCCCCAGGGAGAGCGCCGTCGACAATGAGATCTCTACGCTGAACGATCAGGTAAGGGTGGAACAACGTGCATCCTACAGGCTGCGCCATTTTCATTCTGCATGATCCTGCATGTCATGTGGACCATGCATGATCCATACCGGATGCGCCATTTAATGCATGTATGATAGTATTGCCTACGCTAAAGGTAAGGCTTTGTGACAAAGGCATGACCTATATATAGTGCATGCGTGGTATTTAGGGTCAACAATATGGCTATATGGATATTAATAGCTATGAGGGTTAATCCTAAATGTATTTATATTATTTTCAAGGGCATCTCTGGTCGGGGTCTCTCCGAAGCAATCTATCGAGTTCGAAACGACAAGCCTCAGTTTTCACTTGATGCTTTATCTCCTGGAAAATATACACTGCTTGTTTACGCGGAGACGCCTAGAGGGAGGTCGCCAAGGCCAGCTGCATTGCACAGTGTTTCGATACGGACTGACGACGATCTGGATGTACCTGGTATGATAAAAACTTATTTGTAAAACTTACAAGAAAACTCATTACGTAAATCAAAAACAGAGTAGGACTGAACGAACTACCTTGCAACACGCCTCAATAAATTTCGTAAATTTTGATAAAACCTGACTACATTCCCTCGTGTTTTTAAATTTTTTGGTCTTTGCTCCAACAATAACAAAATTTTATAATATTAGTCTGTGTTTTTTTTTATCATTGTCATTTATAGATAAGTGATCAAGAAACGCTTTAACCGAATCAAGAAACCATGCTCCACATATATAATTTCATTTGATGTGTATTCAGGTTCTCTCCAAACAATGACGCCTATGCCGCCTCCAGCATCAACCAGCGACAACAGCATAGCACTTCTTGTCGGAGCAGCACTAGCGTTGATACTGCTCACCATTCTGACGACCTTGTGTGTGGCACTCGTTGTTATGTGCAAAAAGAAGAGACCACGACAGAACCCTGAACAAAGGTAAGTAGACCATAAATATGTACTCGTATTTGGATGCGCTTTCAGTTACATTAAACTTTATTAAAAGATTTGTAATATTTCTATTCAATCGATTCGGTCAATTATACCAAATTGGAGTCTAAAACATGGTAATGGATTTCAGTTATTATATCAGCAGGATATGTTTTTCTTGCTTTCAGTTTTTGTTTTCCTAACTACTGACAATCATCATCACATCTTCTACTGTTAGAGGAGTATCTGTTCGCATATTCCAATTCCCTTCGAATGAAAAGAGTGAATACGGAGATATTGACTGACAATATCTCCGTATTCACTCTTTTCATATCAGGAGTACTTTCACATTAGCTCTTAAATTCCGTATAAAACATAATCCTTACCTTGGGTTTGGCTGCCACCTGTGGCAGGATATCATAAGTGTATTTTTTCATAGTGTACTATTTTTGCAGCACTATCCTCCGTCGTAACGTAGGAGTCTCCATGTATGGTGGTTCTGTCACTCCTGGAGTGATGCCGACGGTCGTGGTGCGAGGACACAGAGGGTCCAGAGTCTTGGCTGCGAGATGGTCAGGCGTGCTGGACGAAGCTCCTTTGGCTGTGCTGGCTTTGGACACTAGACCTCATGGTGAGTTTTAAGCTTATAAAATGCTATTATTATTTGCAGCTGCAATTGGTTTTTATGAAATAATAAAAACCAAATGTTGTTCTTTACCGATACGAGTGGAAAGTTTTTTTTTAATATTTGCACCTTTAGAAGGCACCCCAAACATTTGTATTTTTTTGCAAAAAAACAGAGAAAAAATTATAACAAGTTTGAGTTTTTAAGTGAAGAAAAAAATAAAGAAAGGAAATTTTGCTATTGTTTTATTTTTTATTTGCTTCACCTTGTCAAAAAAAGGTGGACAGTGTTACTCTCAAATGGTAAAATCCGCGGTACTATCGTATCAATCTTAATTGGAATCGCCTAAAACCTCATTTAACCTACATTAATAAATAATAATAATTTTCCAGGTGACAGTGAGTCAAGTCGAAGCGAAGATGAACAACAAGAGACTGAACTGACGACTCACATGGAGACGCAAACTGAATCTTAAGCCCTCGTCTGCTTAGGCGCGGGCTTTGGCGTATGGCGCGGACGAGCCCGTGCCTAGTCCGCGCCATACGCCAAAGCTCCGTCAGACGTCTGACGTCCGAGCACCGTGTTAAACTAAATTGAGCTTTACTTCCATGCATTTTGTATGAAATTTGAATAAAATAGAAAGCCGCCCGCACCTTGTCTGTGCCATACGCCATTTAGATGTGGCCTGTGCCTTAAACGATTCGGAAGTATAACCGCAAAACCAAAGACTGTCCTAATAGATTTTCCTAACTTATTTCCGTTTTCCTTACTACAAAAGTTTAGGTATTTATTGTAGGCCTAGCATATAATATATTTGTTTTATGTTGACTGTAACGGTAAATAAACACATTACCTTATAAAATAAACGATAATTTATTAATAAGACACATACAGCATGGTTACTACATGCTTATAAGTTTTATGAATTAGTGTATATTTTGTTCATTTTGTAATTTTGTTTATTTGCCCGGTGTAAAAACTAAAGAAAATCTAATGAACACATTTCTTTCAAGAAATTGAATATCCTTAACCATGTACCATTATGAAAACTTATTAAAGCATTATGCCTTAGGTGATTTTCCTTTAGCATAATATATGTATTTATAATATACGTAATTTGAATAATATAAAAATAGGTAGGTGTGTACTATCTTTATGTAAACAGGTATTAAATCAATAATGGTAATGTTGCGTTAGAGGTAAGTTCAAGAGGTGCATGAAACAGTATTATTTAATAGCATAAACCTTGTATTATTTATAGTGGAATGTAAAATATTTAAATAGGACTCGTTATAGTCAAAGTTCAAATCAAGAATAAGCGAATTCTCATAGATTTTATTTAAATTAAAAAAAAAATACAACGGTGAAAATATTTCCCCAACTTATTTTAACTAATTTAAGTTTCAAGTTTTTTTAACTTACTACTTTTAATTGTAATTTTGAAGTATTCTTTCATTTTAGTATCTTAATTTTAATAGTTACAATACTATACGGGTATTATTCCACAATTTAGTTGAAATAGAAGTAATGTGATACATCTCACCGATAAAATAAGATTAATTTATATGTAAAATAAAATACTTTTTAAGTTACATAAGATTAAACCAAAACATTTATCCAAAAATTAGTAAAAATAAATTCTCGATCCAAAAGCATAGTAATACAATTAATCATTTCAAATTATAAATGTATACGTTTTAGTCATACATGTAGATGAAATCATGATTCAGACCAATAAAGATTTATATATATAAAAAATGTTTTTGAGTTTTTAGCCCATTAATTCTTATCGCATCAGGCTATCTCTGCTCGCTTTTATATCCTTGTAATAAGCGTCAGTTTTCTTTGGATTTTACCTGCTAGTTCTGTATTTTTATACAACTATTGATGGAACAAACATATGGCCCACCTGACGTTTTTTAACAAAGCATTGCCTCGTAAGTCACGCACGATAGGAACGTGCCCTACGATGCACTGCCCTGCGTCCATCAACTTGAGATACATGTATTAAGCCTTCTGTGGCTGTAATTACACCGACGAACTCACTCTTCAAGTGGAAACACAGCGTTGCTGCTTGGCGGCAGAAAAAATCGTGGTGGTAGTACTTTCCCGGACGAGCCCTTCACAAAGAGCTCTACTACTCTTACCCCCGGTTTCTGAAAGCTCGATCAACACTAATTGGCTCTTAAGTCACTTGCTATCTCTTTCTAATTTGAACTAAAAGCTGAAATAGTGAGTGACATGACAGCCGATTAGTGTTGATCGAGCTTTCAGAAACCGGGGGTTAGACAACTTAATTCAAGTCACTTGCTATCTAATTTTAAGTAAAAACTGAAACAGTAACTGACTTGACAGCCAATTAGCTTCGATCGAGCTTTCAGCAAGGCTATGAGTCTTCCAGACGCCGTTCGACAACCTTTATTCCCTAGATTTATTTTTCACGTTCTTTAGTAAAACCTATAAAACATAATATTTTATCGTACAATTTTTATATAAAATGAAATCTCTAGCTTTTTCTATGCCCGCAGCGGCTGGAAACATAAAACTCGAAAAGAAGCATTCATAAATTACAATCTATCTCAAATGCTGAATTTTAATTTTATCTCCACTCAGCCAAATAAAGATATTTAGGCCCACCGCACGTTTTACTCAACATTGAAAATTGGAATCTATATCGCAGGCTGCATTGAAATAGAATTTATCTTTCTGTTCAAATAACAGACGGCTGAAGCAAGGTTTTAGAATACGGGGACCGTTTTGTTGTTGCCGAAATATAAGACTTCATTTTCACGTCGTATCAATAGTTTCCTTTGAAACAGTGTGAAAAGAGTATTTATAATAATATGAAAAATGAAATAAAAAATGTTTGAAAATGAAAATGAAAAATGTTTATTTGCAATAATTAACAATCTACAGTAAGTGAGAGTCTCTGTCTCCTGGAATAGCGTTAGCTGTGTTCCAGGAGACAGTACTCTCCCGCTGATTTAAGATAGTTAATTGACTCAGGCGTGACTTTGCGGAAGTCCATTGTTAAATAAAAAATTAACTTGAACAAAGCAATATGTAGTACTAATCCGAACGTGTTACCTCGTCGCCTTAAGGAGATTAGATCAGCGGATTAGTACTACATATTGTTTTGTTGTAAAATATACCTATAGTTACAGTTTATTACATACATTATAGTTACTCCAACATAAATTAATATAGACATGCAATCTAATTTATATCTATCTAATAAATGACTTTAAAAAAGTGTGTGTGTGTGTTCAATATGTTTGTGTGTGTGTGTGTATGTGTGTGCGTGAATGTAATAGAGTTATACAGTTGTAACCATCAACTAACACGAACGCATTTGACCACGTTGATCATCGGATTCTTCTGCACAAGTTAGATACGTATGGAGTGCGAGGTAATGTTTTAAGCCTAGTTGAATCCTATCTCACCAACAGAATGCAGGCAACTGAGATAACAAGGATATGCCCCACAGGAAAGAAGCAGGTCAAATATACATCCCCATTCAGACCTGTCAAATACGGCGTACCTCAAGGGAGTGTACTCGGACCTTTACTATTTATAATTTACATTAATGACATGCCCACAATCACAAATCATCACATGACACTTTTTGCTGACGATAGTACTATTTTATTTAATGGAACCAATAAAAGTATTCTTGAAAGTGACATGAATTATACATTGAGTAATATTATAAATTGGTTGACATTAAACAACTTAAGAATTAATTTAGCGAAGACAAATTTCATTATATTCAGGAATCGAGCAATTAAAATAAATAACATTGACATTAACTACAGTGGCCAGAAAATTAATCAAATAGATATTACTAAATTCTTAGGACTAAATATTGACTGTGCCTTAAATTGGAAAGCTCACGTGGAAAACCTTTGTTCAAGAGTAGCCCGATTTTCTTACGCTTTATATGTGCTGTCAAGAACTGCTAGTGAGTCTACTTTGTTAACAGCCTATCACGGATATGTGGCGTCCCTTCTTAGGTACGGTGTCTTATTTTGGGGTAACTCTACCGACAAAGATTTACTGTTTAGGGCACAGAAGCGATGTGTGCGGGCCATATGTAAGCTACAGCAGACAGACAGTTGCAAACAATACTTTTCTAAATTAAAGATCTTAACCCTACCTTCTATCTACATTCTTGAAGCAGTATTATATGCTAGACAAAATATACACCTTTTTGATAAATTCAAAAGCATACGCCATCAGCATAAACTTTGTTGTCCAAAAAATAAATCGTCTCAACTAAACAACAGTATATTTTGTATGTACACAAGGCTTTATAACAATTTGCCTAATACCACATTGACCTCGCCTTCATTCACAATATTTAGGAAAAAAGTAAAAAAATTGCTAATAGAAAAAGTTTATTATAGTGTGACTGAGTATCTTAATGACAATTTAAAATAATTAATTTTTTTTTGTTGTTATTGTTTATTTAATTATTTTGTTCATTAATTTGTAAATTTATCCCAATTCTATTTTAAATTTGAGGCATTTTGTACATTTATTATAAAATCATTAATTTTTTAATTGGATAATTATTGAGCACCGGTGGTCTAGTGGGTGTGACCCCGCCTTCCGATCGTAAGGTCGCTGGTTCGAATCCGGTCGTGCACCAATGGATTTTTCTATCGAAAAATTTATGTGCGCAGTGCCAGTGCTCTTAAACGGTGAAGGAAAACATCGTGAGGAAACCAGTTAGTATTCTAACAGCGGCGATGGGCTTGCAACCTGTCACGTATGGAATACTAACTACTGCAAAATGTGGGTATGTGCCCAATGTAATGTTTGGACGTACCTCTGACTACCCCCTTAGACATCCTCAAAGAATCTTAAATTATAGTACCTACTTGGTACTGGGAGATCTGAAGGGATATCTACCGTACCTGGGGATCAAAGTCGTGAAGCTGTTTCAGTATAATTATTGCATGCTATTTTAAGTGGAATATGGAAGAACACTATTTTAAAACCCTGACACCTGTATTGAAATACCTACATTCGCAATAAAGTTATTATGATTATGATTATGACAAAAACTAAAAACAGCAAGACACGCTCAATAGAAATTTAATTGATAAGTTTGGTGCTAGACGACTTTGTGTAAAACGACTGCCAATATAATAAAATAATTAAATAATGCTAGACAATCCACACAGCACCATCTAGCCCCAAAGTAAGCTACTCAAAACTTGTGTTATGGGTACTAGTTAACTGATATACTTAATACATCATATACTTACATTTTTTTTATTAGAAAACACCGAGACCAACGGAACAAATTTCTGCAGATCGTACACAAATTTGTTCCGAGGCGGGAATCGAACCCGCAACCTCTGCGTCGCAGGCGGACTCTCGCCCGCTGCGCCACTGACGTGACGTCGTATATAATTTATATACTTGCAACTGCCTACGGCTTACCACGTGTGGCACCTACCTGGGTAAAAAATAGCTTATTAGTCGTATTTTATATTTATTTAGACAGCGATAAAAGTTCATACCTACATAGGTTTATAGGTCGTTAGTAGGTATACAGGTAGGTTAGATATTATGTAAGTAAAATGCTACTTTTTCTAAACTATTAAGTACAGGCATTTCCAATTAAAGCCCTCTAAAGGCTGCACTAAAACCACTTAACGAACGTACCGTCGATTCAGGCCATAAAGTTTACGCAACAAAATAACCGAGTAAGTGCATTCGCACTAGTAAACTGAGCTGTTACTCTGCTCTGGTGTAGAGGCTTAGCGATGAACGGAGCGTTTTATACTCCACTAGCGACCCGCCCGCGCGCCGCTGCGTACGGTTGCACATTGTTTTTCTACTATATTATGGATGTATTATACATATAAACCTTGCTCTTGAATCACTTTATCTATTAAAATAAACCGCATCAAAATCCGTTGCGTGGTTCTAAAGATTTAAGCATACATAGGGACATAGGGATATAGGGACACCGACTTTGTTTTATACTATGTAGTGATAGTGATAGTGATACTGACTCTGCATGATTTCGTTATAAAATCATAATCAGAAAAGTCTTTATTATAAACTGTTTCAAATAGTGAAATGAAGTCGGATTTTATACGTTGAAAGTAAAAAAAATATTAGGATCTAGTCGGATGGCAGTTTTAGATGATGCTAGAATATTAGACAGCAAAACATTTGTAACTCTTCGCTTATCGCTCCGTTTATGAATAGTAGTAGCCAAAACCACATGTTGTTTTATGACGCGCAAGTTAGTAGGACATGCAAAGTTACATACTAGAGTTCAGGATCTAGTACATTTTGTGTAACACAATGGTACTTAAGCGTCAGGATAACTGAAAAGCGGCAAATACAAACAGGTAAGTGTACCGCAGACAATGAAATATGTTTGTAGTTTTGAGATAAAATGTTTTGTATATTCATACAATGGTTTATTGTTTTCAATATTGAGGACGAAGTTTGTGTGGGAATGATTAATATGCAGAGTTTCGACGTCTAGAACGTATTAAGCTTATTTTGATTTAATTCGCGAAACTGAATTCTATTACAAAAGCGTTTAAGCATAAAATCAACATCATTCTGTATTATATCAAACAAAAATTGTCCAAAACTAAGCGAAGCTTGAAACATAGGAACCAGATACTTAACTTAATTTTTGTTAGAAAAACTTGTGAAATTGTAATAATTTTAATTTTGTTAGAACTTTTACGCGGAACAGAGAAAATAACTACGCCATACCCTCCCCCCTCCACTCCAATAAATATTAGAATGCCTGATTATCCTAAGAATTATATACTAACATGAAATAGTACCTATTTATGCTAACTCGACTTATTGAAATATACTTACCTTGATATAAACTATATGTAATTTGCGCTACTGAATTAAATAAATATATAGAATTTGAAATAAAAGAAGACAACAAACTTTTCAACAATTATAGGCTTAAGCTATGAAAAAATCTATTTTTTTAAACCGGTCTCAAAAAAAAAGGAGGTTCTCAATTCTTTTGTAGGTACGTAGAATATTATTTTTTATTTATTTCACATTACACACAAACACACACACACACACACACGTTACTCCTTACACACATCTCACACAATCACACACCATGCTTAGACTCGAGACTGGCGTAAAGTAATCCATCCACAAATAAAAAACAAACACTCACGACCATTACTGCACATACACCTGCCACACACGCATACACACATACTCACTTATACCCAATTTTAAAAGAATAGTTAATTTTGTACTTGAAGATAAGACCTATTTCTTTTATCATTTACCTATTTTAAATTTAGGATAAACTTTATCATAACTTAGCAGTAGGTACTTAGTCTTTAATATAATTATTACGGAAGAGCGGGATCTCCTAACACAGGTATACATTTACTTAAAAGGAGATCTCAAACCCTTATAATGTAAACATAGATTAAGTTACTGAAATAAACAATTTGAATTTGAATTTGAATTTGAATTTGTATTTCTTTATGTTGGTTACCTCATAATTTTTGTCTGGCTGGACCGAATTTGATGATTTTTTTTTAATCAAAGCTGGTGCTTGTCACGTGATCCCATTTTAACTTGAGTTAATAGTAGTGTGATTGTATTTTTCAGTGCATTTAAAGCGGGTTTTTTCTTGAAAGAGTTTTCCTATTAAGCTACAAGCTGTTTTTATAAGCAGTTTTGTATGTATATCATAAAAATAGCCATAAACATACCCGTATACGTAATCAGCCAAAATGGTTATTAAAGTTTCGGTATACTCACGCAACCTCTCAAAACCATATTTAATATACAATACAGCTATTACAGTCTTTCAAAAGGCTGTTATGGTGAACATTCTTAATATCTGAACGTACATGAATTTCCACATTCTTACGTCGTAAAAAAAAGGATATTCTTACCAAACCATTCCATAAACATACCAAAAACTATACCTCTACGTAAAACCTTAAGCTCTCAAAGATACGGTTGCTATTGGCTTGGCGTAGCGATAAAGATGCCTTGGTATATGTACCGTAATGTCCCCTAATTCTCCTATAAAAGCAAGGCTCACTTTAGTTTATTGCAATCAAAAGTTAATAATTCTAGTCCATGCAAGACGTCGCCATTATTTTGCATATTCTTGTAGCTAAATATTTTTGTAATTTTGGACTATTTCAAATTATTTTTCTATGTATTTAAGCAAGAATGCAAATTCAATTTTACGATTTTGTCATTATTTCGGCCAATTGAACATGGTTATTTAAAGACCAGCGGCCCGATTACGCTAATGTCTGGCTATCGAGATGGCTTTCAGTTTGAAACTTAATTCCCATCCATCCAAGGAATTTAGTATTCATCCCAAGGAGTTTAGATACTAGATCCATCCATATATTGTTATTACACTATGGGAATCAAATGCTCTCGTCAGAGATTATTATATTCCAAGATCAAATGACAAAATGAAAGCCATATCGATAGCCAGACATTAGCGTAATCGAGCCGCTGATTGGTCTTACATATATTACCTGCCTTAGCACTTTTGTTTTTTTTTTTTGCCATTTACCTATGCCAATAAGGTGGGTAAAGTACATAATGGAATAGGTGACTATGTTTTACTGTTCACTTTTTACTGTCAGTAGGTATTGTTTACAATGCCACCATCTCATCTAATTCATTTCATTACCATCGTCAAACGGAACAAGTATAATTACTGTAAAACATCAACATGTGATGGAAAGATATAGCGTAGTTACCGCCGTCTCAATTCCTCATTTCTTCCTCTCGAAAAAAAAGTAAAAGCGAAACAAATTATTATACGATCGAGGAATTAATATCACATCTCTTAAAAGAAATATTTTTTACTGCAATACGTAATCGCACATCTCAGTATCCAGGGAAGAGCTGTGGGTTCCAATCCGCACCCAGTTTATTACTTTTGGAATTTTGATCTGCAATACATCCACTATTTATTTTTTGGTATTTAGTGCAACGACAACGCCCCTAGTGTTGTTGGTCTCAATGGGCGACGATGACCACTTACCATAAGGTGGGCCGTAACCCAGTACTGTATTTTACAAAAAAGCATTAAGTAGTTAGTAAAATATTAAAGCTACGAAACCAATGGCCGATCTAATATAAAAATCATCTTGCAGCATGAATTCACCACAAACTATATTTTACAACTTGACGTCTGCTTAAATTTACGGTGAACGCCGGGAATACAATAACTATTGCTTAAAAACTACGTTTTCCCAACAAGCGGTTACCGTTATACTGTGTTTTTTGAAGGTCAAAAAAGCAAAAGTTGCCAGGCTTGACAAAAAGTTGCCAGGTCCATAGGATCCCTAGGCACGGTAGATACTTATACCTTTATATCTTTTGGTGTCAACTCAAGATTTATAAATTATACATTCAAAAAAATTATACATTTTGCAGAGCACACTTAATCCTTTCACCTCAATGTTTCCAAAGAACTAGATAAATTCGATATGCTATGTTATAAATATCATGTGTATTTCAATTTATCCAAGGAATTTGAAAATTTATCAAAGTTTTGTCCTCAAGCTTAGCATCCATTGCTGGATGACATTCATTGGAGAAGATTTAAGAGTGTTGTGGTAGTTTCATAGACAAAGTTCAAAAGCCTTTATGGTTACCTCCAGTAGACGGATACCGTTTCTTAAGAAATTAAAGCTTAAGTAAAAACATGAGTTTGCCAAGTTATTAAAGCCGACATTTGGCCAGACTCCAAAATTCGGCCGTATACGCTCATTTTACTTGATTACTCCGTTGCTAGACCGAAAGAGATATGATTTTAATGACTTAATTGATGTTCTCAGTGCGATGTGCAAAGTGAAATGGAGATTTGCAAGTGCTCGAAGAGGTCGTTTTGTTTTATGATAAGAAATTGCCAAGAGTTTGAATTTATGCGCGTCTCGACTTGATAGGATTTGCCAGTTGAGAAGATTTCAAAGAATTTTATCATATTGTCGTAGCAAACGTAGCATATCGTAGCACCTCGTAGCTTTTCGTAGCACCTCGTAAAGACTGGATAAATAAAATGTTCTGAAGTTTTATGTGGCAAAAAATATATTCGGTTAGTTTTTTAAATTGCGAATTGAGTTATATATCTTAAAATATTTTATACTAGAAGATCTAAGACCTAAAGGTCTGAATTTGTGGTTAGATTACGGATCTTCTAAAAAAGGTGATAATGAAACTCAACACTCACATACGAGTAAGATCTTATTAAAAAGCTTTTTTGGCGAAGTGAATTTTACATAACGACTTCTTTTATTTTCATTTTTAAATCGTGTTTAATCATACTTCGTTTCATCGTATCACTAGTTTCTTTCGAAACAGTAGTGAATGGATTATTAGTGCGCCTGGAAGAAGAGCCTTTTTAGGCGCTACATGCACCATTGACATAAATTTATTCATTAATTGTATTAATACAAAATGGCTGGAGTAAATGAAATATCGATTGATCACCGACTTAGCATAACGCTAATCAACAAGTCAAGCGCGCCAATTATTCATGTAAATAGAATTAGCTGCGCTCAGTGTCTGTCCGACTGTTCGTGCGTTTCAATTCATATTGAATGTATTGACTTATTTATAGCAATAACTAAGAGTGCTACACTGGAGGTCCAATATTGTAATAAATTAATAACAATAAACAAATAATGCTGGACAACCCACACAGCACCATCTAGCGCCAAAGTAAGCTACTCAAAGCTTGTGTTATGGGCACTGACTAATTACTGATGACTTATATATTTAATTTAGATGTTAGATGACTGATATGATATGTTTAATACATTTACTTACATTGATAGATATTTTTTATTATTGACCGAGCGAGCGAAGCGTCTCAGTTTCCACATTGGCCAAAAATGCGTTTGTCCGGATGTCTGTCTGTCTGTCTGTCTGTTCTCCTCTACAGGTCGCATTTTTCAACCGATCTGGACGAAACTTGGTACACAGGTTATATGACTTATTAGAGTTTTTTTGTCGTCGGGGATTTTTGATTGGAGGGGTACTTCCCCCAAAAAAAGGGCAAAAAGGGGGCTATTTGATATACTAGATATCTCCACCAAATGAGATCCGATTTCGATTATTCTTTTTTTATTTGAAAGGTAGTAACTATAAGTTGGTCTCATAAAAGTTTGGCGAAGATCTGATAAGGATCTTCAGCATGATGAACAGGATAGCTCATCAAACAATCGATGGTTTTTAATCAAAATTGAGAGAAACACAAAAGACCTCATTCTACACAAGATGATGCAAAAAAATCAAAAAGATCAAAAAATCACAAAACGGAAAATGCACTTGCACATAACATTCCTCAAATAGCTCACTTTTAGTATGCTCGCGAGGTCTACAGCTCCCAGAGCCACTAGTACATAGAAAACACCCAGACAACGGAACACATTTCTGCAGATCGTACACAAATTTGTTCTGAGGCGGGAATCGAACCCGCAAACTCTCGTGTTGCAGGCGGACTATAGCCCGCTAAAACTGTGTTTAGATTAAAAAAAATTAAAAACACGAAGAAATGTAAGAATATGTCAAACATTTTCAAATCCCTTCAAGATTGAAACGAACAAAATCATTTTGATTTGTACAAATAAAAATACAAAGGCTCCAAAGGCAAAGAAAAAGAGGAAACAGCTTTATTGGTTAAGCCCAGTGAACTACACGGAGACAAAACGAGTGGCCAATAACGTGATCAATCAATTTGGGCACAAAGCGTCAAAGATCCAATCAGAGAGAATCAGGGTCGCATTGAATAAAACCATTTTCTGTGTCTGGCTAGAATTCGCAAGTTCAGACTGTGAGGCATTGGAGAACAGCTTTGATACTTTTTGTTCGTCACAACAACCAAGAAAATATACAAAGATAGACTAACACAATTTATTTATTTTCAACTCTCATTACTAATATTATTTATTTATTTTCAACTCTAATTTTGTACACGCAACGCACCCACCTCTAATTTCAATTTCTCACAATCCTTCAAGGTTTGCTGGAAGAGAACTCTTTTTAGGGTTAAGATCGCCTTTGTACATGTTTTATTATTTAAGTTTACCACATGATATCACTGTGTGCTATAAAGATGAATGAGAGAAGAAAGAAATAAACTACCTACTGTTACTTCCCCTTCTTCTTGTGCCACTTATTCTTTTGAAACAGTGGGGTGAAAGGATTTTAGGTGCGCCCCAAACAGGTTTTTAAAACATTTTAGAACTGTTAGACAAATGGCACTACACATACATTTTTGAACAGAAGAACACATTGGTACCCTGACTGGTTTTACTCGACACGATCGGTAATAATCGGTATTATTCTCTACTAGTTGCGCCCCGCGGTTTCACCAGCACAGATTTTAATCCCGGTGATCGGAAAACATTTATACCTACGATTGCTGATATCACTCATTGCTCAAAATGCAACGATAGCGCGTGCTAATCTTTCCTGTGGCGACATCTAGTTATTATTTAGAAACTAAAAATGTATCAGCTAAATACGGTAAAATGCGTTCATATCACGTTGTGTGACGTCACAACGTGATATAAACGCAAACGCGGTTGTATTGGTCATAGTGAATAACGCACCGCAGTGCAGTAACTGATACAGCTGTGTCGTTTTGCGCTGTGTACGGTCAGTCCCAGAAATGTACTGAATGCGTCCTGATTGAAGGTGGACGCTGAGTCGCTGACGAACGTTACCGAATCGCATTTCGCAGGCTGATAGCCGAAATTACATTACAGTACGTACACAGTTTTGCTCGTTGGTCGGACGAGGTAAGCTTTCCTGATAACATAAACTCAGTAATTTTATTAAAAAATTTCAGATAAGAATTTCGAACCATGGAATTGAAGGGTCAAGGTCCCTTGGCACATTACTGGGACCTCCATATGACCTAGGCCACTGTAGCACACAGAGACAGACGTTCATATCCAGATCTAAAAGGAGTACTTTGCTCTGACCCTCAGCAACCGTAAATTAGTGATCGGGTATTACAGAACCGTTTAATAAATCTGCATACTGACATTTTGTATTTTAATTTTAATCCAACAGTCTTATCAATGGCTAATAATTATTTTCTTCTTCAAATATTTTGAAAGAAGTTGTTTCTCTGTTGACTGCATCTTAAGCTCAAGCCCGATGTTCCAATAACAAAAGAAAATTTCAATAAAAACAAACAATATAATATTATCAATCTGAACCCTCGAGCAGTTTTAAACGAATCTAAAGATATTGGTAGCACTTGTTCTGGATTCAAACATTGTGACGATCAGACACCGAGATCGTCAAGATGTCTGAGTTTATTTTCTGTTTGACGGCGGTGTGTTTTTACTTTCTATTCAAATGTTATGCTGTTGTACTGGGTGTTTCTTTTTAAAATTAATCTTACGTCAAACGAATAATAATAATAATGCTGGACAATCCACACAGCACCATCTTGCCCCAAAGTAAGCTACTCAAAGCTTGTGTTATGCGAAATAGATAACTGTTATATTTAATACATTATATGCTTATATAGATATTTTTTATTATACATAGAAAACACTCAGACAAACGGAACAAATTTCTGCAGATCATACACAAAATTCAATTATTGGTGGACTTTCTACACAGCACTATTTAGCCCCAAGTTAAGCCAAAGCGTGGTATGGGAACCAGATAGCTATTATACTTCTGCGACACCCTGTATATTCATCAAGGGGTTAACTACATAGATTGTAACTAAATCACTCTGCGTACAGAAAGCACTCTACAGCTCAATTTATCAGCTGCCGTTACACCTAACAGCCAAATAGATCATCCCACGATTAAGACGTTGCCGGGTCATGGGTTCCGAACCGAAAGTGCGCTTTGGCACCTATCCGGCTTTCAACGGACAATGGACTTTATGACGATGAGATTAACATTCAGTATGCGACGAGAGTACCTACTGGTCGGCGTCGGCTATAGGAGGCGGCTCTCCGTTCATAAGCTGCTAAGTTCAAAACTGGTCATGCACCAAATTTCCGTCCAAAATGTTCTTTGCTTGTACTCTCAAACGGTGAAGGAAAACATCGTGAGGAAACAGGCATTTCGTAGAATTTAAAAGTTCTAGCGTGTCAAGTGCTCGATAAGAATCTTTTTGAGGCATACTTAACATCATTTCACCACTCTGGTTCAAAGAAGAAAATGAAAATGCGCAATATGTATATGTATATCTGCATGGCTTGTTAAATAGTGCCATGATAATTATTAAGTTTCATAACAAAATTCTGATAACCCTCTTTAGACAAACCCAAAGAATCTTGAGTTGCTACTTGCTACAAAGAGATTTTAGGGAATAACTATCGTGCAGGGAATAACTACCGTGCCTCGGGAAAGTCGTGTAGCAGTTATTTCCCGAAAGAAAAATTGGTGTACTATCGTACTATCGAAGTGAATTTTCCGACACAGTACTACCAGATCTTCCGTGGTTCCGTGTACACAAAGCCCCTAAATAATATCGAGACTAGCAACGACCGTGTTGAAATATAGGCGCAATAAAGACCCCTACGTGTGCTAACTGAGTGCGCCAGGTGCTCTCGAATATGGACTTTTGACTGAATGTCTAGTTTTTGACAGCTGTCAGTTGATACCGATGATGTTGACTATAGAGCAGATAGGAAATGATGATGCTGTATTAAAACAAGAAAGTTTATGGTTTTAATTATGGCTCTGCTTTTGGCAGCTTCATTTTAAATTTTTTGACGAACTAATTGACCCGGCAAACTTCGTACTGCCTCAATCGATAATTCCGAGCATTTTCTTATTTATTCACCTTTTAAACCGTCTCTGGACTTCCACAAATAATTCAAGGCCAAAATTTGCCAAATCGGATCAGCCATTCTCGAGATTTAGCGAGACTAACGAACAGCAATTCATTTGTTTATATTTATATAAGATAAGATAAGATATAAGATGTGTTGTCATGTGATATTGCGCCCGAAAAAATTGCTTTCAGCTGAAATGAATCACATTCATGCTATCACGTTTAACACACTTGTTTTTTGCGATTATTTATTTATTTGTGATTTTTATTACCTTAATTTAATTTCAACTTAGATTTATGTTTTACTTGTTAACTATCACTTTACCTACTTTTTTGTTTGTCTACCTACTTCATTATCTAACTACCTACCCAGTACCTACCTAATTATTTTGGCTTATAAAATGTAGATTCAGTTTGGTTACTGTGCAGTGTGCATCAGTTAGATTAAAATAGACAATAAGAATAACAGTGAATCTTAGTATTAATAAATAAATAAATAAATACAAAAAGATTTTTCGTATACTTCAGCCAAGAAAATACTTCACGGTGAAAATTAAACAGCACGATAGCACTTTTAGCATCAAAAAAAATCTAAATTCAAAGATATCCCTATGAACTAAATATAAAACGAAAGACTACACCCAGTTTCTTAGTCTACAAGCCACTTATCTCATAAATCGAATTGTGTTGGAAGATGCGAGTGTGAATTACATGCGTGTATCGAGGCTACGGCCCGTATCCCGGGTACTTGTAGATACACATTAATAATACATGCGACACGGTATTGTATTTACCGGACGGATGATGTAACTATTGAAAATATATACGGGAATTATTGTACGGGTTTCATAAAACATTATTCTTGTCGTGTCACTAGCTTCTTACGAAACAGTGTGGTGAAAGTATTTTAAGTGCGCCTTTCGAGCACTTGACACATGACATGTAGAACCTATGACAATATCCGGTATCTATGAGAATCGGCCAACATCTATTTTTCATCCCCCTAAATGTTAGGGGTAGTCCACCCCTAAATTTTATTTTTTATTTTTTTAGACAAAATTTTTAATATCAATTTTTTATGATACAACATACAATCCTCAATTTTCACCCTTCTACGATCAACCCTTATTTTTTAATAGCCATTTTAGTAATTTAATTTATATGGCAAAACAACGTTTGCCGGGTCAGCTAGATATATATATATAAAACTAAATTGTGTATAAAACTCATCGGTGCGCGCACGAGCGCTTTGAACACACGACCTTAGGATCACAAGGCTACCACTAGACCACCAATGCAAACAATGCATAAAACATTTAAGTAGGTAAATGCTTTATCTGAAATCCCCCGTAACTCTAATGTCCGCCATATTAAGTTATAATTAGGTACAATTGAAAATGAATGGGTATAGGTCCCTGACTTAGTATTTGCTGCACCAATACCCATTTCACAGTTATGGCGCAGCACTGATATTTAAAAAAGTATTGTCAGCCCCTTAAGGGCGTTTTAAAGTGATAATGCTATTAAACTGCATAATTACTTTTTGACTTTAAAATTATAATATCATGTAAATTACATGACCGGTATTTTACAGAGTGTTTATTGTTAAGAACCCCTCTATACCCGCATGCAAACCGTTTTATCGCAGACATTTTAGCCCACAACAATACAAAACTCTGCTAAAAGAACAACACTTCATATCGATACCCTCCCCTACCCGCCTACCCGCGCTACCCCTCCGGTCAAACCTTTTTACTCGTTTAATTCGAAGGTGAGCCTTTTTAGATAATTTGGAAAGTTTTTCGTTAAAGCTGAACTCATATCCGTTGAGCGTTAAGTGTTGGGATTATGGTTGACGAAAAAGGATCTCTAATAAAAATCTAGTTAAATGTTAACGTTTCTATGACGTAGTTTACTTTCTAAATTATGTAGATTTCAGATAAACAAAGTTGTTTTGTATAAGATATATTTTTAACTCGCTAAGTATGTTATGAACATAACATTTACATTAACATAACATTTCTATGTTAGGTATGCTAGGTTCTATGGATAAGTCAAGATAAGATTGACCCAAAAATATCCAAACATCGTACTCGACGACCTCAGTGGCACAGCGGGCGAAAGTCCGCCTGCGACGCAAGAGGTTGCGGGTTCGATCCCCGCCTCGGAACATTTTTTTGTAGATCTGCAGAAATTCGTTGCGTTGGTCTGGGTGTTTTCTATGTATAATAAAAAATATCTATCTATGTAATTATATAATGTATTAAATATATCAGTTATCTAGTACCCATAACACAAGCTTTAGTAGCTTACTTTGGGGCTAGATAGTGCTGTGTGGATTGTCCAGCATAATTTATTTATTTATTTATCTATGTAGGTATATACTTATAAATATATCAGTTACCTAGTACCCATAACACAAGCTTTGAGTAACTTACATTGGGTCTAGATGGTGCTGCGTGGATTATCCAGCATTATTATTATTATCGTATTCGTGATTCTCGCATTTTTGTGGATAAATTGACAATTACACCGGTACTCATTTAGAAACAAGCAAGCTGATAGTCAAATTTAATCCAGACTTGTCTCCTCACTACTGGCCCCGAGGTCCGGTCGGTTGCAGACCGTATTAACTTAGCTTTGTACAGTCGGACCAACTTTGCCCTTTGCAAAACTGTGCAACTGCACGCTAATGAAGTCCACGGTACGTATCGTAACATGCCTCTTTGATGACTAATTGCTTTTCCAAATACTTCTTTTCAGCGATTGACAGCCTACGTAGCTCAGTTGGTAGTAGCTCTGCCTTCTGCGCCGTAGGTCGTGGGTTCGATTCCCATCGTGAACAAACATTTGTGTGATGAACATAAATGTTTGTTCTCTGTCTGGGTGTTATGTTCTGTCTGGGTGTCTGCAGAAATTTGTTCCGATGGTCTGGGTGTTTTCTATGTATAATAAAAAATATCTATCTATGTAAGTATATAATGTATTAAATATATCAGTTATCTAGTACCCATAACACAAGCTTTGAATAGCTTACTTTGGGGCTAGATAGTGCTGTGTGGATTGTCCAGCATTATTTATTTATATAATATTATAAGTATGTATTTACAAAAAAAAAGTGTTATAAGTAGTATATCAGCTATCTGGTTCCCATATTACAAGCATAAGCTTAGTTTGGGGCTAGATAGTGCTGTGTGGAAAGTCCACCAATATACCAATATATATATTGTTCTAAGAAGCTCATTTAGCAGAGGTCAAGTTGTTCTAGTATTTTTTGTATGAAACAAGCAGACTTGATGTTAAGTGAAAACCACTACCATGTAAGTCACGCACGAACGTGTCCTACGATGCACTGTCCTGCGTCAACCAGCTTGAGACATACAGTCTAATTATTTTATTTTATTACTAGCGATCCGCCCACGCGCCTCTGCTTCGCACGGGTGCACACGTCATGCATGTATTATACATATAAACATTCCTCTTGAATCACTCTACCTATTAAAAAAAACCGCATTAAAATCTGTTGCGTAGTTTTAAAGATATAAGCATACATAGGGACATAGAGACATTGGGATATAGGGACAAAGAAAACTTTGTTTTATACTATGTAGTAATTACACCGACAAGACTCTTCAAACCGAAACACAGTTAAGAACAGAAAACTGAAACTGAAACAGCTTCACGACTTTGATCCCCAGGCACGGTAGATATCCCTTCAGATCTCCCAGTACCAAGTAGGTACTAATTCAAGATTCTTTGAGGATGTCTAAGGGGGGTAGTCAGAGGTACATCCAAACATTACATTTGGCACATACCCACATTTTGCAGTAGTTAGTATTCCATACGTGACAGGTTGCAAGCCCATCGCCGCTGTTAGAATACTAACTGGTTTCCTTACGATGTTTTCCTTCACCGTTTAAGAGCACTGGCATTGCGCACATAAATTTTTCGATAGAAAAATCCATTGGTGCACGACCGGATTCGAACCTGCGACCTTACGATCGGAAGGCAGGGTCACTTCCACTAGACCACCGGTGCTCCTAAGTAGTAATAATCCTTGTTACAAAATAATACAATAATAAGCTCCTGTGTAGTGCCAAACATAGTGAAGCGTAGGCATAACAGAATTAGGTTCGATAAAGTATTTACGCATCAAATTCCACTACTATTAACGTGAAAGTTTGTAAGTATGGATGAATGGATGGTTGGATGTTCGTTACTCTTTCACGCTGGAACGGCTGAACGGATCTGGATAAAACTTGGCAGAGAGATAGATTATAGTCTGGAATAGCACATAGGCTACTTTTATCCCGTGGGAATACCGGGATTTATCTGCGTGGGTGAAACCGCGGGGCGCAACTCATAACCAGGTAAAGCGTTTGAGGTTTAAACTTATCAGCCTAATAAGAAAGTCAAGGCAAAAGGCATTTTTTTTTTATACAACTAGCTGATGGAACAAGCAGATGGCCCACCTGATGTTAAGTGGTAACCATCACCTATAAACAAAACATTGCCCCGTAGGTCACGCACAATAGGAGCGTGCCCTACGATGCACTGCCCTGCGTCCATCAACTTGAGGCATACAGATGTTAAGCCTCATGTGCCTGTAATTACACCGGCGACCACACTCTTCAAACCGAAACACAGCGTTGCTGCTTGGCGGCAGAAAAAGGCGTGGTGGTAGTACTTCCCCGGACGAGCCCTTCAAAAAGAGCTCTACTACTCTTCCCATCCATCATTTAAAGAAACTACGGAAAGTCTCATTCAACAGCATTTCTTTCTATTGTGCGGTTATGTGCTTGTGAAGTCTAATGGGCGTGGACTATTTATATTCTATATCCTGCAATAAAATTTACAACCCTTAACAAATGGGGTGCAATAAATCTAGCCACCCGATAGAGCGCGCGATAGAACTATTGTGCGATAATAATGCAGTAGAATGCATTATTGCAGTATGAGCTTTATTTTTGAATAGATAATAGATGTATTTCAACGGTTTGCAGGTAAATTTCAGGAGGGTATTGGTAGAAATTTTGGGCAAATTTTGACATAGTACAGGACGCAAAGAAAAAATAATAGCTTACTATTATTTACGAGTAACTTCGCTTGCTTCACCATTGTTTTTTATTCATTTTGTCCTGTAAGTATATCTTTTTTCTGACGTACCTATATATCTCTACGATAGCTTTTTTTGGAGCTGTTTGAAATTAAAATTTTAGGTCAGCGTAAGGTAATTTTGGAGATAAATACCACAATTAAACCCAACGCAAACACTACTTACATTCTATGGCGATCAAAAATTCAAAACTTAATTCCGTGCATGCTTCAACCCGGAATTCTTAAGGTGCTTCTACTTATGTATTACACAGGCTATGAGCGGTGCTGGTTCGCTGAAAAACGGTGAACGTGACAAATTGACAATTAGGCTGAGACCAACCATCATCAATCCTGTTCAATTTACCAAAGTAGCAATTAACTTTCGCGAAAATGGGGCATGTGTGTGTAAACTGTAAAATATAATATTAGGACTTACCTCTGACAACCTTCTTTGACTTCTTTATAGAATCTGGAGTTTGGACCTCAGGGAATATGGAATACTAAGAGACAGGAGGAAATATCAAATATCTACATATGAATAAAGTCAAAATCTTTCCTGTTTTCTTTAAGATGGTAAAACGCGGCCTAAAATGATACTAGGATATGCCTCTAACTTCAACCATCCTCAGTGGCGCAGCGGGCTAGAGTCCGCCTGCGACGCAAGAGGTTGCGGGTTCGATTCCCGCCTCGGAATAAATTTGTGCACGATCTGCAGAAATTTGTGCACGATCTGCAGAAATTTGTTCCGTTGGTCTGGGTGTTTACTATGTATATAATAAAAAATATCTATCTATGTAAGTATATAATGTATTAAATATATCAGTTATCTAGTACCCATAACACAAGCTTTGAGTAGCTTACTTTGGGGCTAGATAGTGCTGTGTGGATTGTCCAGCATTATTTATTTATTTATTTATCCTCAATAAATAATGGCACTAGGTTATAAATAAGCTTTTGCGGGATGTATACCATGCCTAGGGTACACAATGTGAGCCTCATTACCGTGATTCCAGGTACGCTCGACATTCTATAGTACATTATGGTCCAAGTATGGAATGTTGGTGATTGCCGCTGAGGCGCCATTGAGACCCGAGCCGTAGGCGAGGGTCTTAAGAGAGCCGAGGACGGTAATCATCAATCCACACGTGTACCATATAATACTAAAAACTCACAGAACAGATATTTTTCCTTGGAGTTTTCAGGTAGTAAAGTTTCCATACGTTAAGGGCTTCACATCATAAATCGGGCGGTGTACATCGTAAATCATTTTCTTCGTAACTTGTACTTGTAGACATTTTAATTAATAAATCACTATAATTTCAACAGTGAAATCGAGTTGTGAAAAATGTTTAGGTAAAAAATTATCAGTTTTCATAAGCGCGCGCATTGCGATCGGCCACAAACTAAAGGGATGAGGTTTTTTTTTATTTTCCGCGCATAGGGTAAAGTATTGCGCCTATTCTGCCACGTAAAAAATGGGGAATTTAATTTTTCTTTTATTACAGAGAAAGCAAAAGTTATATTTGAGTGAATGTTTTACTTATCATACACGTACGAGTTAAAATTATCTATAATATAAGAAGTTGCATGAAATGAGCAAGCAATAGGACCATTAATTTATTTGTTCTATTGAACACGATCTTTTTTTTGAATAAAAACTTTTTTAGGAACAAAGCAACTCAACCAATAAAATTTAAAAAAAATCTATAACTCACAAGTGGGTTTTTAGCAATGAAAAAGTCACAGTTTGAATAATGGGTGTCATTCTGTGCCTAATTGCGGTGACCGTAGAGCCACTTTATGAGCAATAGTGTTGAAAAAAACATTATCACATTACCATGATCCCAGGCGCTGTCACTACTCAAACATCATCACACTATTTTATAAAATTTTGTGGCACGGTGAAGTCACCAGTTTAAAAGTAGTAAAACGTTCTCCGCAAAAAACTTGCCGTTGTATGGTTATTGTGGAAGTGCCCGCTTTTGAGGAAACCCAGGCTTTACCTGGTTATGAGTTTTGAAGCGCACTTTGAATATAGTTAGCGACGAGCGAACAACTTATGAGACTAATTTAACTTTTTCGCGAAGCAACCGGTTCCACAATTTTTATTTAGGTATTACTACAACATGCAATTCACTACGATAGTTTATTATGCAATTAGTGAAAAACGAACAGATTTAAAGCGAGGGTCATATGGGAATCACAAGCAAGTGAAGGATTCTAAATTCTACGACTGATATCACGACCGTAAAGAGTGATTCCTGATGATGAATATGCTTTTTATAGAGAGAATGGTATAATTTCGAAAATTTACTTTACATTTTGAGATCGTGAGAAAATATCGTGGAGATCTACGCATGGTTAGATTGAAAAAAAATGGAAATATTTCTATATTTCCATTTTTTTTCAATCTACTTCACTCACTTTACTTTCACTTACGGTCACTTTACTCTTAAATAAGAAGAGCACAGGTGGGCTTCCGATCGTAAGGTCGTAGATTCAAACCTAGTTGTGCACCAAAATATTTTTCATATTTAAAAATGTAGATGTATGAAATTATTAATGTTAAATGCACACATTTAACATGCTCTCAAACAGTAAAGTAAAACATCACTGCCATGAGACATTATATTATTTAAATAAAAAGCCAACATTTCAAGAAAGAGTGAACGCAAGGTACAACGAAATAGTTGCGAGTAAATGCACACTTGCTGTGAGCATTACGCCAAACAGAGCGCCGAGCATTCGCAAGAACCATTACATTACATGGAAATGATTATTATGGAAACCAAACTTTTACCTGTAATTAACCGTTCGTAAGACCGTTACATTACATAAAAATGCTCTAGAAAATGCTCTAGTGTATATCCCGTTAACTTTGGACGGTAAAGCCCTCCCTTAATTGCAAAGGCAAAGGCAGCAAAGGTTTATAATGCCCATTTAATTCTACTAAATGTTTTAGACTGCAAAAACTTTCTCAGCGTCTCAATACACCATCTTAAATAAGACGTTATTTACAAAAACAAGTCTCTATTTGCGAGTAATCAAAATCCTAATTTTTCGCTCCATAGGGGCTGCCCACATCCCCTTGTTTGTTTGTTTGTATTCTGGTTGATTGCTTTGCATCTGTTTGCTTCGGTCCACGAGAAAATTGGCATCCCTTCGGCTATGTCTTGTAAACATTTTTATTTGCGCAGTATACTTACTTTCGGAAAATGAGTTGGTATTAACAAACTTACCTACTTCATTTTCTCAAAATTTTAGAAATATGCGAATTTTAGCGCTGTGTTGTGGTAAATTTCTATAAGAGTTCTATAAACCTAGCCCCCGGTTTCTGAGAGGTCGATCAACACTTATCGGCTGTCAACTCACTTGCTATCTCTATCTAATTTAAAGTAAAAGCTGAAATAGCAAGTGACTTGACAGCCGATTAGTGTTGATCGCGCTTTCAGAAACCGGGGGTTATCCCATCTAATATAATTAGTTGAAATTTCAAAAGTTAATTTGATATAAGTCAAGCTTTGATTTGAACCAACAACGACAAACATTGACTTTTTTTTTGTCCTAACATCAGTCAAAGAAATTTATAGCAATGATCCACTACAGGTTTTACGCATGAATCTGCTAAGTTATATTAAATCTCCAAACACGAGTATCGATCTATTTTATTCTAAGTTTCATTACATTTGTATTCACTAATCATACAAACATGGTTATATTTCGCATATAAAATAAATACGACTGATATTGAAATAATAACATAACGCTTGTTTCATTTCGTAAGCTCCACCATCACTGCGTCACACAACACTAGAGTTGAACAAACCATTTTGCAACTACCCTCAAACAAAAATCAAAGAATCGTTGCGCGACATCAAACAACACTTGCGAACAGTGCACGGGTGATATAAAAACCACAGGGCATAATGGCTGTTTTGTGATGTTACTTCTGAGTTTTCCACTCCAATTTATGTGCTACGTGCTTTCAGTGAAGGAACACATTGTCGGAAAATGGGAATTTGTACTGGATCAAAAAGTATTTAAAACGACAATGGTGTTCTGATGAAACATAATTTATTATAGTAATAAATACTGTCAGATTTATTTTCGATACCGGTACGTAGGTACGTTTGTACTGATCGGTAGCTGGGAATGTTTTGGTTTTATTTTTATTTTACCAAAAGACTAAATGCTAGGTGTCTGAGACCAACCAGCAACCAAAACCAGCACCTACTTAAGTATAGGATTTTTGCAATACATAGGCTACTTGATATTCGAGTACTAGGCTAGTGGAGCCACGGGCTGATGCTAGTTGAAGTATGAAAGAATAGACTTTTAGTCTTGTGGCATAGTTCTTGCTCTATCTAAAAGGCCATCACCATTGCCTAACATTCGATAGTTCTATACCACCAACCAAAATTACCAATATTAAAAGGAGGGTCACTAACAATTCCCTTCATCAAACTGTTCAATAAAACTAGTGATATAGTATCCGCCAAACTTCTTGGCCATCGCGCGAGGTGGTAGGGGAAAGGTTTGCACTCTTCGCACCACCAAAGAGACCTATTTTTTGTTTCTTTTTCATTCAAGGTCGTTTGGCCAAGAAGTTTGGCGGATACTATACGACAAATAGATTCTAAGATCGCCTCATAGTGGTCACTGAGAACCTAGAACGGTGACCGAAAACAAACTAATAAATCCAAGAGTTCGAGAAAAGCGAAAATAAAAATCTGAGAGTCCAATACGTTTTTCCAAATCATTAACCACAAAGAAACGTCAAATATATCAGCAGTGGATGTGTTTTTAATTCCACTGAGCTGGAGCGAGGTTCTTAACCGGAGTGCAGACTTGAGTACGGAGATACGTGGTCTAGGGCGCCCCTACAACCAGGATCAGGAAGACTTGGAGAAGGTAAGAAATACGTAATTTGGTTTATGTGAGCTTTACCGTATTTTGGCTTGTTTTTATGAAAAGGTGAAAAAATTTACATTTTTTCACCTTTTCATAAAAACCAGCCAATGCTATGAAAAAAGTATCAGAGAAAGTAGACTGCCAAACTGATGAAGTTCTTTAATAACGTCAAAAGAAGTAGTCAGAGGTACGTTCAAAAAACATTTTTTTTATACAACTAGCTGATGGAACAAGCAGATGACCCACCTGATGTTAAGTGGTAACCATCACCTATAAACAAAACATTGCCCCGTATCATATTTGGCTTGAGAGTCATTGTTACGAAAACAAACAAAAGTTACGAAAAAGTACTATTAATCTGACCATGTTAAGGTCAGATACATAGTACTTTTTCGTAACTTTTCCTTCCTGAAGTTACGAATTAGTAAAATTTCGTAACAAACACTTTTTCGTAACGTACATTTTGTTTGAGAAATACTCGGATAATCTGCTGTCTCTGTTTAATTGTAGTATCTTTTTAACTAAAATTGTAACCAAAATGTTTGTATATCTTTATGTAATGTATCTGTGTAGTTGAATAAACGTATTTTCTTTCTTTCTTTCTGCTTGTTTCCCCAGAAAGTAGGTAGTAGGCATAAAAAGTAGGTAGTAGATATGATATTTTTCGTATCCAGTAGTGTTCGCAGCTCCAGGTCGGTGCATTAGAAGCGTCCAGTTTACGATCCGTATCGTGTGCGGATGCGATGCACAAACAACGACTACCAGACACTGGGCCATTTTCCCGCCTGCTTGTGTTACGTTTTAGTAACGAAACATGAAGTTTTCTAGTTAACTGGCCATGGCATTTTGTTAACTAAATGAGTTTTGATGGCCAAATTAAATTTCAACCAACTCTACTTGAGCGGAAACTTGTGGTGGGCTTGTTCGTTTGTTATTGTCCTGTTCTTCTTTTTCCTCTTTATAGCTTACAAGTTACGACCGATTTCTTATGAGTTTCATAATCAAACAAAAAAAATTGTTGAAGAGTTATTGAATAAAAGTACTAAAAGTTTGACAGCCTTCACAGTTCAGTTGGTAGTAGCTCTGCCTTCTGTGCCGTAGGCCGTGAGTTCGATTCCCACCGAGAACAAATATTTGTGTGAATGATTATATAATATTTATACTACACCTGCTTGGAAAGTACCTTGATACTTTATCAAATTTACGGTAGAAAGTACGTCATTGCATATCGAACAAATATGCGGGGAGAAAACGCATCTGAGCGGGAGAGAAAAGTGTATGAAAATCCATTTCTTATGTGGTTTTTCTTTTTTAATTTTGGGTAAGACTATGCGCCGGTAACCTAAATATCAAAAGCCAAAAAGTTTTTATAGTGAGTTTTTATCTCCAAGTTTGCAAAATGACACTGGCCACTAGCTGTGTGTTGGATGGTGTCGGGCTGGCAGTGCGACCCTGCGGCGGCAGGATAAACAATTTGAAAAAAGAACATGTGAAAATTGCAGACGCCATTGGCACAATTTGTGTGTTGTTTGAGGATTCAGTTTTAGTTTTTTATTTTCCTCGTAGGTGTAGTATAAATCACTATGTATCACTCGAGAGAAAGTGCGATTCCCGATCTCGGGTGTTTTAAAGCCCTCGCCTACGGCTCGGGCTTCAAACGACACCCTCGACGGTAATCGGTCACTTTCTCCTCTCAGTGAACAATGTTCTATTGTTCTCTGTCTGGGTGATACAATATAATAATAAATGTATGATTCATAAAAAAGGTATTTATGTATTAATCAGCTATCTGATTCCCATATTACATACTTTGGATTAGTTTGGGGCTAGATGGTATTATTTATGATATAATCATATCATGTGTGAAAAGTAAAAAAATAATGTTTAGTAATAATAGATAGTCACTGAAACAACAATTAATCCAAAGATAATTAATATTTTAATCTAACAATAAACCCTATGGGTGCATTAATATATATTCTTAAACAAAAACGATACAATGGGCCGGAAATAGTTCCTATTTCAGCGGCATCTTGTTTCTACATAGTTTCAACTATTAGGGATGGGACGAAACTTGAACTCTAATTGAATTCATTGGATAATGTAATACAAGATTAAATCCTACATTATACGATTATAAACGTGAAAGTTTGTAAGTATGGATGGATGGATGGATGTTTGTTATTCTTTCACGTCGAAACGGCTGAACGGTTCTGGATGAAACTTGGCAGAGAGATACATTATAGTCTGGAATAACACATAAGCCACTTTTTATTCCGTGGGAATACCGGGATTTAGATTTAAATCCCGGTATTCCCACTAACTAAACTAACTAACGCGCGCGAAGCGTAACTAGTTTCCGATTAAAAGAGTTACAATGGTAGAAAGATAGATAAACTTCAAAGATATCCCTATAAAGCTCAAGTCTCAGCAGCTCGTATGGTTGACGATCCCAAGCTCACAGACGACCTGGAGCCCCTTAGTCTTCGTAGAGATGTATATAGGATCCCTGTGTGTGCTCTATCGTCTGTACAATGGGGAGTGTTCTGAGGAACTGTTTAGTTTGGTGCCCGCGGCTAACTTTCATCATCGCACCACACGCCGAAAAAATAAATTCCATCCCCACCATCTGGATGGCTTGTTCTCTACTACTCGTTTTTCTCGGTCGTTTTTACCACGAACGAGTAAGTTGTGAAATGAACTTCCCCCTGCGGTTTTCCCTCGGAGTTACGACATGGGGTCCCTCAAAAGGCGGGTTTATCTCCTCTTAAAAGGCCGGCAGCGCATCAGCAACGCCTCTGATGTTGCAGGTGTTTATGGGCGACGATGACCACTTTCCGTCAGGTGGCCCGTATGCTCGTCTGCCAGCTTTGGCATAAAGAAAAACAAAAAAAAGTCTCATTTTAAGTTGTTATTAACATAATTTTTTTGAATGGTAAAGAAAATATTTTGTTTTTAATTTGGAATAAAAATGTTATGTTCCTTTTGTGTTTAGATGTATTCGGTAAATCACCAGAAAGCTACAATAATGACCCTAGTATTATTATTCCAAAAATAATTCATTACGTTTATCAATATTATTATTGTTTATTCATTTCCTTAGTACCACGTGACCAGCCCTTTCCCTACTCCAGACATAGTTCAGAATGCTTCGTCAAAATGACTTATTGTACTTGTTTTAGAGTTAACGGCTGCCTTTGTGAACGGAGGCAAATTTGTTTGGATCAAATTGCTGAACCTTTGTGATAATCTCCAAAACTTGTTTTTTTCATATTTCGTTTGCAATTTTACTTTATTTAGTGATTTTATATCTAAAAATGTTGAAATACATTAGCGAGAAGTACATTAACGATAGTCTGCGCCTTAAGCTGATGACCACCCAAAAGTCCATCCCAGTTGTGAACCCACATCTGCCTCCCTACCAGAACTAGGGCATCGCTTAAACAAAAACTGATTTTAATTTAAAATTTTGCGAAAAAATCTGAAAGTCATAACCTGAACTTTTACGTTCTCTTCACAATAATATAGTTTCATTTTCATTTTGAGTACCGAGGCTCCAACTTTAGCAGACAACCGAATCAATATTAGTTTTTTCTCACTATCTATCTATCTAATCAACCTGTTGACACCCATTTGCTGGGTATAGGTCTCCCCTCTACTACGCCAGTCTTTCCGGTCCTGAGCCAGATGCATCCATTGTGGTCCGACCACTCTGACGATGTCATCCGACCAACGGGCTGGTGGTCTGTTTTTCATCACGTTCATACGAGTAGATACTATATGACAGCATTCACAGCTCAGTTAGTAGTAGCTTTGCCATCTGTGCCGATGCCTTGGGTTCGATCCCCACTGAGAACAAACATTTTGAGTGATGAACATAGATGTCTGTTCTCTGTCTAAGTATTTTATAATAATATAGGTAGGTATTTACAAAAAAAACTGTCTGTTCCCCTATCGTTCCCATATCAAGGGCAACCCTCACACAATGCCATATTTCCTCCAAAGCAATACTTAATAACTAGCAGAACTAATTATTAATAAGAAACAAGATGAACAAACATCTATGTTCTTCACATACATTGTTCTTGTTGGGTATCGAACCCAAAACCGATAGTTTACCCTATTTGCAAAACATTGGACGGCTTGACCATCAAGCTATTATAAGCCTTATTCTGCCTTATACAAAGTAAAAAGTAATTCCCATTCTACTTTATACTAGTCAAAAAAGGACAGTAATATTTATATCTGGCTAACCTGGGATTCTCAAATTCGTGTTATGTATAGTAAGCTACTCAAAAGACTTCAAATCGTTGGCTGACCCTGTGTAAATCCATACAATGGGCACTAATGGACTTGCCTGGTAGCCTTGCTGCAGAGGTGCCATTAGCGTTTTGTCAGGCGTTTCGAAAACCCTAAAACCTCACCTACCGAATGTTTAAAAGCAAGCAGGTGAACTTTTGAATGTAAAGTCAAAATCAAAAGGTTTTTTTTATACAACTAGCTGATGGAACAAGCGATGGCCCACCTAATGCTAAGTGGTAACCATCACCTATAATCAAAACATTGCCCCGTAGGTCACGCACAACAGGAATGTGCCCTACGATGCACTGCCCTGCGTCCATCAACTTGAGGCATACAGATGTTAAGCCTCATGTGCCTGTAATTACACCGGCGCGAGTTCTTCAAACCGAAACACAGCGGCAGAAAACGGCGTGGTGGTAGTACTTCCCCGGACGAGCCCTTCACAAAGAGCTCTACTGCTCTCATTTGATTGAAGGTATTTATTTGATTCAATCACTAGGTTATCTTCGAAATTTCTTACAGCTAGGTGAATCTAGGAGAAAGTTTCACGCTCCTAGGATAAGCCTAGAAGAACAGGTAACCTGCGAGACGGCGAACTGCGCTGTATAAATCATAAAACATCAGGGGTATTTTTTGACTCGTGCACGACATGTTTAAAAGACGCTGTAGTGCATAAGACAGGGTTTTAAATTGAGGAGGCCTGGCCGGGACCTATACCATCCTCTCAGCTTATTGGCCTCATTTACAGAAAATAAATGAATACGTGAAAAGATAAGCCGTGGTTTTCAATATTTCCTTCACAGTTTGAGAGCATTGTGTACAAATTATTTTTAACGGAAAAATCTTTAATCTTGGTTCGTCCCCACGACCTTAGGAATATGAAAATAAACTTTAGCGTAGGTAGGAGTATAATAAGTTCTTGACACTTACCCCGGTTATATTGACTCCTAATTCATAATGCAACAAGGTATTTAAACTAAAAAAAAACTCGGAAAATGTCTTTATAAAACAAGGACATTTTCCGAGATATTTTCAACATGTGGGTCGTTTTGTTGGAGAAGCACTGTTGGTTTTGTGGGAGTGATATCGCCTGGAGGTGTTTTGGCAGACAAATGTACTTTGTTCTGTTTCTCGTTTTTCAGGTATTTTTTAAATGGTGCTAATTCGGAGCACCGGTGGTCTAGTGGGAGTGACCCCGCCTTCCGATCGTAAGGTCGCAGGTTCGAATCCGGTCGTGCACCAATGGATTTTTCTATCGAAAAATTTATGTGCGCAATGCCAGTGCTCTTAAAACAGTGAAGGAAAACATCGTGAGGAAACCAGTTAGTATTCTAACAGCGGCGATGGGCTTGCAACCTGTCACGTATGGAATACTAACTACTGCAAAATGTGGGTATGTGCCAAATGTAAAGTTTGGACGTACCTCCTGACTATCCCCCTTAGACATCCTCAAAGAATCTTGAATTAGTACCTACTTGGTGCTGGGAGAACTGAAGGGATATTTACCGTGCCTGAGGATCAAAGTCGTGAAGCTGTTTTCAGTTTTTTTTTTATTCGGATTAAAATTAGTGGAATAGCCCTAGTGATTCTACTGATGGTAAATACATAAACTGCGCCTCTAGCACCATTAAACAATTAATGAGATGCAAAGCACAAGTTTTGGTAATTAATCGGAAGCTTAGAACTTGCGGAACTTAATGATGGATTCGAATTAGGCTGAAGTAATGAAGAGGAAGATTTAGGATGCTGAGGGAAAACTGGGGCTCAATGAAACCGGAGATCGTCAAATTGCAGCCGTTATATTAGCGTTTACAAATGTTTTTTTTTTGTTTTCTACAAGCATTATCAGTTTTAGCAAATTCTTTAATATCAATTATTATGATTGACTTTAAAAAGTCCAATATAGAGTATAGACTAAAGGCTTTCATCTTTTGTTTCAGGAAAGACGACTTTGGGCTTTATCTATCTACCGGCATTTGACCCTTAAACTGTCATCGGTTCCTCGACTTTTTACTATAGTTTATCATAGCCACCTATACTGACGTCACGCATACATGAAATATTTTGTTAAACCAGACTATAACATTCATTCTGTAATTAGATGTTTTGAATGTTACGTTATTCGCACGTGATATCAGTTATCAGTATCATTCTCTAGATGCTCGAAATCAGAATGATCTTCAACTTTCAGACTGCTTTCTATTGATTCAATAATATCCACCACATTTTTATATTCATGTCCTGAACACAATGGTGTGTCAATTTGAACTGTATCGCTTAATTTAGAAAAATCAACTTCATAGTATTCCTTTTTTACATCATTTTTTACCATGGGAACAAATCTATGACCCCACAGTATATCCTTCACTGTGTAACTAGTTCTTGCTTGCACTGGTTGTCCGGTTGACTCTATCAAACCCTCAAAAACGGCTATAATTTCTATCTGTCCACACAGTAGATCTGCAGCTGATATCTCGAACAACGGACTACCTTTCTCTATAACATGTATAATGGATACTGGCCATAAGAAAAACATAGAGTCACAGCCTTCTATATCAGATTTTAGCTCAATCTGTTCTAAATCTTCCAAATATACACTATGAACGTCCAATCTTAGGATAAACACAGATGCTTTTATATTTAATATTTTAGATTTTCTTACATCGCCCACTCTGAAAACAAAGCATAGTTTGTCGTTTCTCAAACTTATCACGGCTTGCTGACTAAATAAAATAGTTAGTGCTCGTGACTTGGGCCTGGTGAGTTTTGCAAATAAAATTCCCACCATAAACGCTGAGAATATAGAGCTGAGTATACATTGAAAGCACATTGTCAATATTGTCTGTGGACACTCCAACGTTATTGCTCTTTTTCCGTAAGCTACAGTGGTGTGGACTTCAACACTGAAGAGAAAGGTAGAAGTGAAACCGTGTATGTTTCGGACACATGGTTTCCACTGAGAAGTATTTTGGTTCTGAGGCAGGTGTTCTTCGAAAAGGTCACCGTGGGTTAAAGCGATGAACCAATGAATCATCCCAAACAGCAACCAGTTCGCTATAAATGCTGCGGAGAAGTATAAAAGCGTCCACCGCCAGCGAGCCTCGACCATGGTAATGAAACAAGATGAGAAGTAACTGTACTTGTTTGGGTTCGTCCGGTCTATATTAAACTCTCCGTTCTTGTTCACAACCTTTCTGGTCATCTTGCGTGATGATACTTGACGACGGAATCCTGTCAAATAACCAGTTATTGAGAAATATGTTTTAACTTACTTATTGTCAAGGCAATCTATGAAGAAACTTACTTTTTTTTGGGTAGTAAATGCCTGGGGTTACAGTAGTCGATCCATCACCTTCTCTGTTGAAAAAATTATCATCTTCGTTGCACTTTTCATTGTGCACTACATCATATCCGGTATCCTGTAAAAAGACGTTTCATTACATTGGCAATGCTAATTATTATAAGACTTTTAGTTTATGGAGAAAATTTAATCCTCTCCCACTTCGCGGACGCATAAGAGTGTTTTGTAGAATATACTTGGGACTACTACTACAACTAATAATGCTAGAAAAAGTAAAAAAAAACTACTGTTTGTTCAATATATTTATAATATCCGAGCGATGAAACCAAACTTCATTAGTAAATTGTGATAACAATATTCATGAGAAAATACACTTACCTAGGCTAGTTTGTCACTTTATAAGACTTTTGGGAAAAGGACTACATAATAAAGTTAAATTCACAAATTTATATTTCAGTCTAAACAAGAAATAATGACAAAGAAAACTTAGATTCAAATTAAAATAATCAGTCACGCATGACATATTACTGATGCGTAGTCTCTCTCAAATGAACATGAAAATAGAATAACTATTTGTCACAGAAACACAGAAATGAGCGTATTAGGAATTATTATTATCATATAAAATAAACAAGAGAACGATTAGAAAATGAACAAATTTATGTAACTCTTATGTAAATACAGATTCAAAACTAGTACTGGGCTGAGAATTGAGCACCTTTTAGAGTGGTTATCATCAGAAGAACAGAGGGCTAAAAAAGCGTTGAGAGGACATTATCATGCGTAAAAGTGATGAAGGATGGAGACAAGCTAGACAGAGAGAGTAAAAGGAAGAGAGAGAGAGAGAGAAAGTGAAAAGACTTACACAATCAAAACCGTTATACTCGTAAATAAACAGATTCACGTATTACCTACTAATGAATTAAAAGGGCAAGTAATAGGACAATAACATAGTGTCAATAATGAGATTTACCAAAATACAAAATGGGAATTACAATGCACTATTATCGGTAAAGTTTTGCATGAGAATGTTATTTTTAATTCATTAATTAAAACACGGTGTTTTACTTTCACTTACAAACTTACCATTGTTCCCGCAGTTTATAACAAAAAATCATTTAACAGCTGAATCCGACAGTGGAAAAATCAGCGTGTGCACCATGTTTACGAACCCGGTGAGACTGATATGAGAATCCTTAGATTACGCGTAAGAAGTGGTGTTTGTTCGTTACAATGTATTCGTTTGATCTTTCTGTGACGCTTGTCAAGTTTGTTTTTGAGTGATCTTTTTATAGATCTTTAATTAGGGTTTCGACCATTTCCATAATAATATTTTATTGAAAGTAAAGTTCTTCTTCTTCTTCTTCCTGCCCTTATTCCACGCTAAGTGGGGTCGGCACAGCAGGTTTAACTCTCCTCTATCATTCGTTATCTCGGTGCTCACTCCTTTCTTACTCATGTCATCTTTCACAGTCCTTCCATTTTAGTCAGGTCTCTCTCTCTCGATTGAAAGTAAAGTTATCATCGAGAAAATCTGAAGACAGCCTATAAGTTTGTTACCTTTATGACGTAATTGCTTATCATATAAACTATTTTATCTGTTCCTAGAAAATTTTTTGTCCTGACGTAAGACAACGCACAACCTAAACAGCTGGTCGTACAGCTTTGAGAGTTTATCCCCCGGTTTCTGAAAGCGCGATCAATACTAAACGGCTGGTAGTCACTCGCTCTCTCTATCTAACTTGAACACACTCAAGTCGGCTCAAGTCATTTTAGCTGAAATAGCAAGTGTCTTGACAGCTGATCAGTGTTGATCGAGCTTTCAGAAACCGGGGGTTAGTGTTGGTGCGTATGGGTGGTATCTAAGCCCCAGAAATACTGTTTATAATAATATGAAAATTGCTTCACATGAAGTAATACCACTAAATAACATACAAAATAATATAACTTATTCGGAAAAACCACCAATGTAAAAAAAATATAAAATGAGATTTGGACGTCTATGGTTTCTTTGCAATGATTGTACTTGTATTCAAATTCCTAGGCAATGATGCCTATCAAACATAAATCACAGATTTTTATAAAACCGCCATAGTCAAGAGATATTTTTCAGACTAAAGTTCGTTCATTGTTAGGAAGAAACACCTTGGTCAAACACATTTTTTTAGTTAATTGACTCAGGCGTGACTTTGCGGAAGTCCATTGTTAAATATAAATTAACTTGAACAAAGCAATATGTAGTACTAATCCGCTGATCTAATCTCCTTAAGCTGGAATAAACTTAAGTAGACTTCGACACGTGTTTCACCTCTCTGCGAGGCATCTTCAGGAAATTGACTCGCTGTGCACGTTTTTTTTGTTTCTACTGTAAAATTTATGAAAGCTGACATTGGCAGTTTTCAAGCAGACCTTCTGTTATTATATACTAGCAGCGCCCCGCGGTTTCACTCGTGTAGTTTTAAATCCTGGTATTCCCACGGGATAAAAAGTAACCCATGTGTTATTCCATATCTCTGTGCCAATTTTTAACAAGATCCGTTCAGCCGTTCTGGAGTTATAGAGTAACAAACATCCATCCATCCATCCATACTTACAAACTTTTGCATTTTTACTATTAGTAGGATTCTATTTGATATGTTTCTTCATTACATTGTATAAAACAAAGTCGCTTTCTCTGTCCCTATATCCCTATGTATGCTTAAATCTTTAAAACTACGCAACGGATTTTGATGCGGTTTTTTTAATAGATAGAGTGATTCAAGAGAAAGGTTACGATAAGGTATAATACATTCATGATATAGTAGAAAAAAAATGTGCACCCGTGCGAAGCAGGGGCGCGCGGGCGGATCGCTAGTTTTATATAAATGACTGAAACTACAATTAGAACTGATTTTGTCAACTAATTTAATAGTTTTATAATAGAATGAAGAAAAATACTGATTATTTGACTAATATAATTAAATATTACACTTTAGAAACTTATAAACTAATATTACAGGTCTACACGTAGTAGTTATGTAGTATATTAAAATATCGGAACACCTGTTTCAAAGTCGGGGGCACAACCACAGAAGGCAACTATGACAAGCATTATTAAATTTTGTTAGTGCAAACAACGATTACTTGTTTACATTTGCAAACACTTTCACTCTTATTTTGGTAGTACTTAGCTCTTAGATAACTTTTACATTGTTTAACGTGACAAGTGTGACATAATTACATTGAAATTAGGTTTATTACAATGAATATAATTGATATAGCATGAATGTCTTATGGTGCTAAGTCTGAATCAGGTGCCTTTAATTTCAGTACCGGGGAGTACTACACCACGCCTTTTTCTGCCGCCAAGCAGCAACCCTGTGTTTCGTTTTGAAGAGTGTGGTCGCTGGTATAATTACAGGCACATGAGGCCTAACATCTGTATACCTTAAGTTGATGGACGCAGGGCAGTGCATCGTAGGGCACGTTCCTATTGTGCGTGACTTACGAGGCAATGCTTTGTATATAGGTGATGGTTACCAGTTAACATCAGATGGGCCATTTGCTTGTTCCATCAGCCAATCATCAAGCTTGTATAAAATAGTACCTGATTATTTGACGACCTCTGTAACGCAGCGGGCGAGAGCCTGCCTGCGACGCAAGATGTTGCGGGTTCGATTCCCGCCTTGGAACAAATTTGTGTACGATCTACAGAAATTTGTTTTGATGGTCTGGGTGTTTTCTATGTATAAAAAAAATATCTATCTATGTAAGTATATAATGTATTAAATATATCAGTTATCTAGTACCCATAACACAAGCTTTGAATAGCTTACTTTGGGGCTAGATAGTGCTGTGTGGATTGTCCAGCATTATTTATTTATTTATTTATTTTAACTGGAACTTGATTTATTCTTAATTAATTAAAAGTAAACTTGTAATCGAGAAAATCGAAACGAAGAAGAAGAAGCAGTGCATTGATTTTTATATATTTTTTTTATGTAAGAGGCGGACCAATGAGCTTACCACCCACCTCATGTTAAGTGGTCACCGTCACCCATTGACACCAACAACACTACATCTTATGTATATCTTTATTTTTAAACTAGCTGATCCCGCGGCTTTGCTCGCGCTCGTTTACCTTGAAAATCTCATACAAACTTTCATCCCCTATTTTATTCCCTTGGGGGTAGAATTGATCAAAATCCTTTCTTAGCGGATGCCTACGTCATAACATCTACCTGCATGTCAAATTTCAGCCCGATCCGTGCAGTGGTTTGGGCTGTGCGTTGATAGATCACTATGTCAGTCAGTCAGTCCAGTCACCTTTGAGTTATATATATATTTAGAAGATATGCGAGCGTTGTGATTTGGAAGGTTCCAGCCCCTTAACATTCGCTTATCACATTAAAATAACTGATAAAACTTACAAAGTTGCACACCGTGCATGTTATACACGTACCGCTATCGATACTATCATCCGTGTGCATTACGTAGGAGTGTGGTCCCAGCGGCGTCCCCGGGGTGACTCCCCAAGTTTACTCAGAGTGAATCAATGGCATTGATGGAACAACCCCTCCCCCCCGTCACCCCCTGTGTACCGTGTAATGAATCACGACGTTATCCGCCACAAGATTGTTAGAAAATATTAATGGTATTAGAAATATGTTCGATGACTTTTTTAGAAGCTATTGATATAATGTGAAGCAAATATTTTTTAGCATATGGTTTAGAAAATATACAAAATATAAATATGTTGTACTAATATAATGATCCACTGTAGATTGAAATAAATAAATACCTGATTATTGTTATTTACTACTAGTTGCGCCCCGCGGTTTCACCCGAGCAGATAAAAATCCCGGTATTCCCACGGGATAACAAGAAGATTTATTAAAAAATAAAAAAACCCGAGTGCCCGAACTAAAAGTATGTATGTAGGTAAATAAGATAATGTTTTAAGTTTGGTACTATTTAATATTGAAATCCTTTCTTCAGTCTTGACGAATGATAAAAATGTAAAGATCGCAGACAGTCGGAGGCTCGCGTACCTATGTCCTAGCAGTTTACTGACGCCTGTGGTTGTATAACTCATTTTGATCACTTTGGGGTTACCAGCATTCACATTTTTTTATTACAAAACCTTTAATATCTTCGAAACGGCTTCATCGATTTTGATGCGGTTTTCCTAAACGATTTGTATGACCATAGGGATGGTTTTATGATATATTTTAGTATCACTCATGGCCTAGTTCACTAAAGTGACTTAACGAATTTTGCGTTCTGGATTTATCTTTGAGGGTTTACTTTAAATCAAAAACTAATACATTATTTGAAAACACTTTATCAATCTCTTGATTTTGATACCCATATTGCTATGATAGCGAAAATATTTTTTTTAATGTGAGAGAATATAGCTCCTCCTTTCCTTCCCACGTGACTTTTAGGGTTCTTTTTATTCTAAGGACACGACGAATCTTTTGATATCAGAATCATCAAAATCCATCCAACCGTTTGGTTGCTACGTGGTAATAAAGGAAATATCGAATAAATAAATAAATAATGCTGGACAATCCACACAGCATCATCTAGCCCCAAAGTAAGCTACTTAAAGCTTGTGTTATGGGTACTAGATGACTGATTTATTTAATACATTATATACTTACATAGATAGATATTTTTAATTATACATACACACCCAGACCAACGGAACAAATTTCTGCAGATCGTACACAAATTTGTTCCGAGGCGGGAATGGAACCCGCAACCTTTTGCGTCGCAGGCGGACTCTCGCCCGCTGCGCCACTGAGGTCGCCATCGAACGAAGGATACATACATGCATATGATACATAAATACATGGATAGATACACGCCAAACACATAACCGGTAAAAAGGAGCCTATGTGCTATATGTATATTCTTTTTTTTTATAATTATTTTGTTTTATTTTTATTTTATTAATCTTAAATAACTATATACTCCTACTTTCATGCTCTCCTATATACCCACATTCTTAAGTCGTGTTCTTTAGCTGTTTATTCGTCTCCTGTGTTTAGTCTCGTGTCTTGTGCCTTGTTTTTTGTGTTATCTGTATGTAAACTGTTGTTTAAGTAAATCGCACTCTTTTTTACCCTGGCCTCCCGCGATATAGGCTTGTCCTTGTGCGGGGACCATCAGTAACTATTATAATGTAATTGTGTTTTTGGTAAATAAATGTATTTGTATTTGTTTTCTATCTCTCTGCCAAGTTTCATCCAGATCCGTTCTGCCGTTCCTAACAGTTAATGAACGTCAGATGTAGGGCATCGTAGGGCACTTTCTTATCGGGAATTGTGCCAAGTATTGGTAATAATGAATACTCTGAAACGGTGAAGGAAAACATCATGAGGAAAGTTGTAGAACACATTACACACAACAAGTTCTTTAAGTGTTCTTCAGGTGCTCGAAAGGAGCCTATTAAGGCACGTTAAAATCCATTCACCACTGTTTCGGAAGAAACTATTGAAAAGAAGAAAGAGATCGGTAATACTACGTTAGTGATGGTTATCACTAAACATCAGGTGGGCATCTGTTTGTTCTATCAGCAAGTGGTATGAAAGAAAAATCGCTTATAAGTCAGTAAACTGATAATTTCTACTTTTCTACTCTGTTACCTACTGTTTTCCTAAACGAAAATAACGTCCGTGTGAAAAGAGATTTTGACAGATGACGAATCCCTCTATCTACGGTGTTTGTCATTCTATTAGCAAGGAAAACATTTTTGGTGCCAATAGGGGCTATAAGCCCCAGTGCGCATCCGCGATGGATGGTACAGTAGGGGTTTTTATTCTATGGGGTTATAGTATTTCCATTCAAACTTTGAAAACCTTTTTCAACCATTATGGGATGCAAATTTTTGTATAAGGTCATCTTTTTCGCAATATTTTTATACTTTTGCTGCTGGAACAAGCAGATTTCCCACCCATTTTATTCTTCTTGTCTGTTACTAGTTTCATTCAAAACAGTATGATGGCAAGATTTTAAAAAATACCTCAAAAAGGTACCTCTTATGCATGAAATAAAATAAAAATAAATATTGATGGACATTCCACACAGCACTATCTAGCCCCAAACTAAGCCAAAACTTGTACTATGGTATGGAACCAGATAGCTGATATACTACTTATATACTTTCTGTAAATACATACTTTATTACATAACACCCAGACAGAGAACATCTATGTTCAACAAATGTTTGATCACAGTGGGTATAGAACCCACGGCCTACGGCACTGAAGCCGGGGTTACTACCAACTGAGTTGTGAAGGCTCAACAAGATGACACAATATGTTGTAGAACTTTTTAACACCCTGCGTCCATCAATCTGAGACATGCAGATGTTAAAGCGTTGACAACACCTAATATTTCTCTCGGTCGCACGATTTGACATTTTGAAAGATATGAAATCACAAATTCCAATTTTGAAAAATCTCAAACAACCATTTTGTGTGCAATCAAATTGCACACCGTTTGGTATAAATTTCATTTAGATCAATGCACTCAAAAGTTTGCTTATGTGCTAAAACTAGTTAAGCTAACTTTTGAGTAGGTAAACTTGTACCTATCAAAATGGTTTTTTTACTTAATTATGCGCTATGTGATTGCACACAAAATGGTTGTTTGCGATTTTTCGAAAATGGATTTATTGAATTTATATCTTTTAACATGTCGAATCGTGCGAGCGAGAGTTACATTAGCTCTTGTCTTCACCTTAAGCCTCATGTGCCTGTAATTACACCGGCGACCACACTCTCTAAACTGAAACACAGCGTTGCTGCTTGGCGGCAGAAAAAGGCGTGGTGGTAGTACTTCCCCGGACGAGCCCTTCACAAAGAGCTCTACTACTCATGTATCCTGACCCTTCGTGGTTGGAGCGCGCTCGATCAGACATGTCCGTTGATTGTGTGCGCTGTTTGGGCTGATATGCGGAATGGAGTATTTGGTTTGACACCAACTTAATCTGCTAGTATCCGAACAATGTATTTTGTTTGTTCGTATTCTTATTAATAGAAACAAAAAACGGAAACAGATCACGGCTTTGATCCCCAGGCAAGGTCGATGCACACTTAGATTAGGTACCGAGAGCTTAAGATTCTTTGAGGATTTCAAGGGGATAATCAGAGGTTTCATTTACCTCTGAAGGATGTCAAGGGGATAATCAGAGGTAAAATTTAACACACACACATTTTGCAGTAATGGTATTCCCTAAGTGATTGGTTGTGTTTGAACTGTTCAAATAAGATTTTTAGTTATTACACCTAAAAATTCTTATTTGGACTTACGTCTGACTAGCCCCCTAGCCTACATACTCATAGTCTTGATTTGGTATTTAACAATATTAGATATGAGGGGGTAGCTACCGTGCCTGGGATTGAAGTCATTAGGCTGTTTCTGTTATTTTGTTTTCTGTTTTCTCAGTTTATTATTTTTATTATTGAAAGTTATTAATAAACACTTTTAATAAAATAGTACTCTCGCCACACCTTCCTCACTATCTGGTTGCACGCCCAGGAAGACTGGTAGACAATGCTATTAGCATTAAGTCCTTCTAGCACTACATTGATTTGTGTGAAAGTTTAGTAGCATAATAAATGATTAGTAAGCCAAGTTTTAATAATTTCCATGACATTTTCAAAAAAGGGTGTTTATGAATAACTATGGGACTGGATATGAAATACCGGAACAGACCGAGTCGTGATGAAATTCCTATGCTAATGTTCGAGGGCTACGAGTATGTATGCCGGGGTTGGACAGTTATTTAAGGTTGCTGGTACTACCGGATTAGCATATGCGTTGGCGAATTGAAGTTTAAAAAACCTTTAGAAGCGTAAGATGTGAGAGAGATGAGGTGTGATTCTGATGATTGAATGGTTACGATTTAACATCAGGTGAGCCATGTACCAAGTAGTATTTAACAAAATTAAATAGATTTGTAAAGCCGTCACGCACGATAATTTTTTTTTCTATCTTATCCTACACATAAAGACGTGCCCTATATAGCATTGCACTGCGTCGAACACATCCCCGGTTTCTGAAAGCTCGATCAACACTAATCGGCTGTCGAGTCACTTGCTATTTCAGCTTTTACTTCAAATTAGATAGAGATAGCAAGTGACTTGACAGCCGATTAGTGTTGATCGAGCAATCAGAAACAGGGCGTTAGTCTCATGTACTTGTAATTGCACAAAAAGCCATAATCTAACATACATACAGAACAAGCAAGTTGAAGTGGCAATAGGCAGGCCATATAACTCGTAGATCCAAAAACTGTTGGGAAATTAAAGTTTTCAACAATCCAGGAGGTGAAACGTGGAAGGAAACTCAGACGAAGAAATTAGATTTGTTCTCTGTACCTATGCGTACCTATTTACATTATAAATAGTACGAGTATATAGGTAATTTAAGGCAATTTATTGAGGCCCGAAACCTCTTTGAGGCGTAATTAAAATCCTTTCACCACACTGACTGCACTGATTTGAAAGAAACACGTACAACCTATGCAAATAACATAAGCCTTGGGTTCTTCTATATGAACCACTAGTTGCGCCCCGCGGTTTCACCCCTGCAGATTTAAATCCCGGTATTCCCACGGGATAAAAAGTAGCCTATGTGTTATTCCTGACTATAATGTATCTCTCTGCCAAGTTTCATCTAGATCCGTTAAGCCGTTCCGGCGTAAAAGAGTAACAAACATCCATCCATCCATCCAAACTTACAATTTTTCACGTTTATAATATCAGTAGGATGTTGCAATGTATTTTAAAATAGTGTGATGCAAATCGAACAACGTGTGAAGGCGTGATGACTTGTTTACATCTACTATGGCGCACCAAACTTAGGCAAAGGAAGTAGGGGTGATGGTGCTCGCAGAAGTACCGCACACCCTAATGACTTGTTAAATACGGTGCCTTGGAACAGAGCGAGCACGCTGCAGCGCAGTGGTTGTGTCGCTATCTCTAAAACTCAAAAATGTATCATTAATATAAGACAAATGAAAAAATTAATACAGCCATAATAATAATAATACCAGACGTACGGAGACGAGGCATCCGCTCTTGGTTGATATACCTACTGCCCGCACAAAGCGCTTTGCTTCCACTTTTATAATGCGGACTGCCAAAGAGCGGAACTCCTTGCCGGCGTCTGTTTTTCCAGATGCTTATAATTTGGATGTCTTCAAAAGACGAGTGAATAGGTATCTTCTAGGTAAGCGTGCTAAACCGTAGACCGCATCGTCACTTACCATCAGGTGAAATAGCGGTCAAACGTTTTACCCATAATATGCAAAAAAAAAAAAAAAAACTCAGGTGAACGGCGTTCCCCCGTCTTCCTCTATAATGTTTTGTTTTTATACTTGACCAATGAGAGCGATGACACGCACATCTGCTACATTAAACTAGCTATTTTAATAACTTCATAAAACTTTCCTCAGGTATTGACTTACAAAATTGAATCGTAAAGCATCCGGAATTCCTTCACCCGCCAATATTTTATTTAAGCGCTCCCGTGCGAGGCTGAATTATAAAGGATCCTGTGGTTAATGGCTATAATTTCAAGCTTTGAAAAATCTTGCGGAAACTTCCCCCGTTAAGTGGCCGCAAAATCTTCTGCTTCACGTGATTTTACTTAAAAATGAATATTCAATTCATTTCTTCTGTCTAAGACGGTTAGACGAAAGTTGGGAGGAAATATATCTATGGCCGTTTTCAAAAATCGTGAGAATATTTCGTCTTTTCGGATCTAAATTTGAAAAATTTTGAGAAATTTATCACAAACGAATTTATAATCATACGATCATGGTACAAAATTGAATAAAAAAATAACGAAAATGCCTTTGATATTTTCAGTTAGTTTTTCATAAAATCTCAAAGATCTTTACAAGTGATCCACAGTAGGAATCAAGATTCAAGTTTCAACACATCAAGTGGGAAATTTGCTTCCCACTTGATGTTGAGCAGTTACCTTTGCCTATTGCATTTGCGTTCCTAAAACGCCAAATGGACAAGGATCACTTCGAAGGATTGAAAAAAGGATATATTTTAATACCCACTGACTGTTTCGCTACTTGTGATGTGAAGTACTTTGGAGTGTACTAAAACATGAAGAATTCTCAGGTAGTTTTATTGTAGTCTAAAACTTCAGACTTTTGTTTTAATTAAATTTTCAAGTTAATTTGTGGAAATAAAGGTGCCAAGTTGAAACGCGCGAAAAACATTTTGCATTTCCGAGGTGAAGCAATTAGACAAAACTATTATCAAACTCACGCAAGAGGAAACTGGAAGTATTTTGTAGATTTCAAAAAACAAAACCGCAAAAATCCGGTTTTGTATCACCGAACGTTATTGCTTTAATGGTCGCTTATGTACCTAGCAAAACAAAACATAATATACTAACCTTCAATTATTTTAACGCTATTTGAAATGCTTTGTTATAGTTTCACTGTTTCACTATTTCACTATCACCAAAAATGCGTTTGTCCGGATGTCTGTCTGTCTGTCTGTCTGTCTGTCTGTTCTCCTCTACAGGTCGCATTTTTCAACCGATCTGGACGAAACTTGGTACACAGGTTATATGACTTATTAGAGTTTTTTTGTCGTCGGGGATTTTTGATTGGAGGGGTACTTCCCCCAAAAAAAAAGCAAAAAGGGGGCTATTTGATATACTGGATATTTCCACCAAATGAGATCCAATTTCGATTATTCTTTTTTTATTTGAAAGGTAGTAACTATAAGTTGGTCTCATAAAAGTTTGGCAAAGATCTGATAAGGATCTTCAGCATGATGACCAGGATAGCTCATCAAACAATCGATGGTTTTCAATCAAATTTGAGAGAAACACAAAGGACCTCATTCTACACAAGATGATGCAAAAAAATCAAAAATATCAAAAAAATCACAAAACGGAAAATGCACTTGCACATTACATTCCTCAAATAGCTCACTTTTACTATGCTCGCGAGGTCTACAGCTCCCAGAGCCATTAGTTAATATATTATATGTATCCACTATGCGAAAACGTGTTAGTTTTACTATTGACCATTAACACGCTTTCGCATAATGAAACAACATACATTATAATTTATTAATTAGACTATAAGTACTGTTTGGTTTCCTAAGAAATAAAAATAAATAAATTGGTGACGGGTACCACTTGCCATCAGGTGAGCCATCTGATAGTAGTAAAGTTATTCTCCGAGTGGGATACAACATGCTGTTTTTTGAAACGGTTTAAAATTAACGTACATTGAATATTCTCGGAAACTCCCCGAATGAAAACTTAATAGACGGGTTATTCAGTGCGGATTCAATTAGCACTAGGTTCAGGTGCGACTCGGTCTGAACAAGATTCAAACCTGTGCTACTCTGCATTGACTGTCAATGTAAACAGGACTTTACGATTCCGACTTTAGAGCTTGATACTGCATGAACAAAATAAAATAGATACTTACCCGGGCAGAAGACCCTTTTCTAAAAAAAACGGAGTACACACAGGTGAGCCTAGTGTTAGGAAGCGTTCTCTTCCAGTTAACATTGTTATAGTTTTGCACAAAGATGATGTTACTTGCTTCGTTGGTACATTTTCATTTGTTACTTGCTTCGCTTGACTTTGAAACAAAACAACTATCTTCCGCATTCGAATTACGAATAATTAAACATGTTTTAACTTTTTTTTTGTGTAGGCGATGTATGAATGTTGGTATGGTTAATAGCATTTTGGCTTATCCCCTGTCGGGTCAAGCCAAGATGCTATATAGGTTGGCAGAATTAGGGTTAAGTATGTAGATTAAGTTTTGATATGTATATTTGTATTTTGATGTTTTATTAATAGGGCAATGTGGTCGCCCAGCGACAAAGCCCTTTAAATGAATAAACTTTTTTTGTAGCTTAGATCTGTCAAAAAATCATTATGACAATAATCTAATTATTTCTTTGTGTATTTTTATTCTTCTATATATGAATGACGCTAGGAACTAAGCCGTAAGTTTGTTGCCTGTTTTTCCAGGCTTTAGTTGCGTGGAACTGGCGCCTAGATCCATTTTTTTGAACCGGTCTAGATTCACCTATTTTATTGAAACTTTTGTCTACGACCATCCACGTATTTCTTAGAAAAAACTGCGGCAGAGGCCTGATGACCAAACCTGCACCACCATCGCCGTGAAGGTCTTTAAAGTCATCTAGGTCGCCGGCAACAGAGCACTTATCTCTTTTTTTATTTTCTAGGTTCGATGACTTGCCGGTTTCCTCTTCGCTGTGACTGTACTTGCACTGTGAACATAAAATTTTGAGCAAAAAAGTCATCGATACAATACTGGTTTCGAATCTACGGTCTTTGGATCGGAATGCGGGTTTGCTACCACTACACTCTAGACCACCTGTGCTGTAAATTTTGGGCCGTAGGCTCGATCCTTACCAAGAACAAACATTTGTAAGATAACCGTTATGTTTGTTCTGTCTGGGTATTATGTTAAGTGAATCTTTCAATTTGCACAGTTGGTTTGTGTTAGAATGTATATTGTATATGATATATTTTGAAAACTGGTAAAAACATTTACCAAAATTCGGGGTATTTCACGTCTTGACGTAATTTCGTTTTGTGCGAAACTTGCTTATGTTTAAGTGTAAAGGTACACACATGCTTATTTTTGAGCTAAAAGCATGCTTTTATTGAGCCTTGCTCAATAAAAGCACGCGTGATCAGGTCGTGCTATTAAATAAGCATGCTGATTTGGTCGTACGTCAGTTGATTTTTGCGCATGCTCAAAATAAGCATGCTTATTTTTGAGCACGTGTGTCAGTACCTTTATTTGATAATATTGATGTAAATGAGCCGAGAACGAATACCAACATTATTAGTAATGCCCTCGATTAGGAACGAACAGATTATTAGCTTTTACAGAACAGTTCTTTAGAACTGTTTACTGAATGATTTGTTGGATTTGATGTGTTTACTGATCGGAGCTCATGGTATTTCATCTGTGACTCAATTGCTCAAGTTCTGCTGTTTATTTGTATTTTAGCAGCGGTAATAGGCCTGAAACATTTTTTAGGGTTCCGTATCCAAAAGGTAAAAAGAGACCCTGTTATTAAGACTCCGTTTGTCTGTCCGTCCATCTGTCACCAGGCTGTATCCTGTGACATTATGTCAGAATGCTGGGCCAACTGTTTTTACCATCATTAATAAATAAATAAAAATAAAATAAATCAGCAAAAAAGAATTGAATAGAAACATGTGTGTCTACTACTCGAAAGGAGCTTCTTTGGGACACACTTAAAATACGTTCACCACACTTTTTCTAACTATACGACTGGAACAAGATTGAACCCTTCAATTATACTCCATCGCCTCACATATCGAATCCAAATCAGACGTTTCCCGAACTCAAAGCATTACGAGTTACAAGATCTTTTATTTTACTTCAATTTCACCTACCCGCATTTCATTTCAAACTTCCTCGTTTCCGTTTCCGCTTGTCGAACTGTAACATCAACAATGGCGTATTGGAAGTTTTAAGAGTTTTGCTTTTCGCCGATAATTGCTGCAATCTAGATAATGATGCAATGCTTTGTACGCTCGGCTTATTGTGGCTTGACTTGAGAAAAGTAAGAAATAGCTTTACGACTGATCAGTCAAATATACTGGGTGGATTTTCGAGACGGGACAGTAAGGATAGGTACCTTAACCGTTATAGTTAAAACGTTTCTAGAAGACCATCCATAACTTTTAAGATATTCTGATCTCTGCATTCATAGATTTTGAAAAATGTATAGTCAGCAAAAAAAAATCTAAAATGCTTTTATACCTATACATGCTATTTTGTGTGAGTCTGTGGAACCATTTAAGGCGTTGACAACACCTAATATTTCTCTCGCTCGCACGATTCAACATTTTGAAATATATAGAATCACTAAATACAGTTTTGAAAAATCGCAAACAACCATTTTGTGTGCAATCACACTGCACACAGTTTAGTAAAAATTTGACTTTGATTGATGCAAGTTTTCCTACTCAAAAGTTTGCTTATGTACGAAAACTAGAAAAGCAAACTATTAAGTAGGAAAACTTGTACCGACCAAAATGATTTTTTTACTAAACTGTGCGCAATGTGATTGCACACAAAATGATTGATTGCGATTTTTCGAAAATGGGTTTAGTGATTTTATATCCTTCAACAAGTCAAAACGTGCGAGCGAGAGTCACATTAGCTCTTGTCTTCAGCTTAAGCTATGAGTACTGGAAATGACTGATATAGCCAAAAGTTTCTTGCCTGTTCTTCTAGGCTTTAGTCGCGTGGAACCGGCAGTTAGATTCACCTAGTTTATAACGTTCCAAGGTGATCCTTGTGATTTTATTGAATAAATACATTTTGACTTTGTATTACTGTTATTAATATAATGTCATGTAATGGGGTCCTTTAAAAGGTGGTTATCTTATAAAAGGCATCAGCGCATCAGCAACGCCTCTGGTGTTGCAGGTGTCTATGGGTGACGGTGACCACTTTCCATCAGGTGGCCCGTATGCTCGTCTGCCAGCTTTGGCATAAAAAAAAATGTAATAGTAATGCTGCTGTTCTATTGGCCAATCAAATTGGATTAATTATTAAACGGCACAAAAGCCTGAGCGAGGGCTCCTCTTGTTCAAGCGGTCGAAATAATTGATCAAGTCTCTGCAATCAAGCTCATTGCGCCAAGCAATCACCAGTGGCTCCGTGCACAAACAGTTCCCGATGTTGACTTGGGGACATGACTTGGCAAAGAGTTTTGCATAGACTGGACGCTACGACTTGCGGTAGGACGGTAGCAGAGATCATCCAAAAAAAGAACAATAGAAAATAGGAACGGCTTGATGACTTTGACCCTGGTCATTCGAAATTGTTATGGCTGCTAATGTAACTCTTTATTTGACAGCCTTCACAACTCATTTAGTTAACCTCTGCCTTCTGTGCCGTAGGTCGTGGGTTCGATCCCCGATTCCCGAGAACAAACATTAAATGTTTGTTCTCGGTGGGGGACGAATTTTGTGTGATGAACATAGATGTTGGTTCTCTGTCTGGGTGTTATATAACACTCTAAGTGTGTATTTACAAAAAAAAGTATTTATGAAGTATATCAGCTATCTGGTTCCCATATTACAAGCTTTGGCGTCGTTTGGGGTGAGACAGTGATGTGTGGAATGTCCACCAATATTTATATTTATTTTATATACTTTTCGGACATTTAATTTTGAGATCCGAGAGAATATCTTCTGTGCCTGGGAATGAATAAGCTGTTTCTATATTCTTCTGAATATCTATAGAGATATAATAATTTCGTAAACTTTGGCTGTCCTATCTGAGCACCCGGTGTTATCTGTGGCAGAGGAGCAAAGATCTCTAGATGCGATACGTCACACATTCGTTTATCTGTTCAAACATGTTCTAAGTGGCCAGTATTCGGAGGTCCGAGGATGTTTAGTGTACTAGAATGGTGAAGGTTCTGTTACATACCAAGCAGCATGCTTGGCGAGGAATAATGATTTAGACATTTACGAAGCTTTTTTATACAAGCTGCCTAGAACAAGTAGATTGCGCACCTGATGTTGAGTGCATTGCCAGCATTGCCTCGTAAGTCACACACGATAGGAACGTGCCCTACGATACGCTGCCATCAACTTGAGGCATACAGACTTAAAGCCTTATGTGCTTGTAATTTCGCTGGCAACGACACTCTTTAGCAACACTGCTTGGTGGCAGAACTAGGCGGTGGTATTACATCCCCAGGCGAGCCCTTCGTGAAAAGGATATATGAATGGTGCTTTTGACCATAAATTTGCGGTTGAATTAATTCAGATTTATCTACTTCTAGACAATTTATGTGTATCTATTAATTTATGATATCTATCTAAAAATAATAAATAAATATATATACTGTACAATACACACAGCACCATCTAGTCCCAAAGTTAGCTACTCAAACACAAGCTTTGAGGGTTTATGTGTACTAGATAACTACTGATATCATTATATACTTACATAAATAGATTTTTTTTATTACATATAGAAAACACCCAGACCACCTGAACAAATTTCTGCAGATCGTACACAAATTTGTTCCAAGGCGCGGGAATCGAACCCGCAACCTCTTGCGTCGCAGGCAGGCTCCCGCCCGCTGCGCCACAGAGGTCGTCTATCTTTTTATATATAATTTTTGTGATTAATACTTGAAATACGTCATACTAGAACTAAGTATGTTGCAGGTTCGTTATTTCTGGTTATATTTCGTAGAAAAACTTTTCATAGTCCAAAAATATGAAGGGAAATTATATGTAGCTTGACCTTTTTTGTTTGTAAGGAAGCATTTGAATGGTAGCATTTACAAGTCCCTTTTATCGAATAATATTTATATTTCTACAGTTATTTTTTATTTTTCTACTAGCGACCCGCCCGCGCGCCCCTGCTTCGCACGGGTGCACATATCATGCATGTATTATACATATAAACCTTCCTCTTGAATCACTCTATCTATTAAAAAACCACATCAAAATCCGTTGCGTAGGTTTAAAGATTTAAGCATACATAGGGACATAAGGACATGGCGATATAGGGAAATCGACTTTGTTTTATACTAAGTGATTATTATAGTCAGTCACTATAGTAATATTTGTTTATTAAAATAATTACGATTATTGTTATTAGTAAAACCTATTAAATTCTATAAAACATATTTCAATTGCTCGAAAGGAGCTTTGGCACTTGAAACCTCTCACCACACTGCTTCAAAAGAGCAAGCAACAAATATAACAAACAAAACGTACAACAAAACGTCAAAAAGCTAAAAATATTCATTACAGTTTCAAATAAAAGGCAAAAGGCGCCTCCGTAAGGAAGTCTAGATTTCCTTGTTTGACTAGCAATTAGTTCGTCGGTTCCTTACAAACTTCCACCAGTAAGTTCCTAACAAAGAGTTAGCACTGTTTTAAAAGGCAAATAAAAGTCCCAAGTATTTCATCCAATAGGGCACTAAGATCCTCCATCTTCATCTGACGCGGTGGGTTAGAGAGAGATGCCAATAGTTACAAGAGTCAATTTTAATCATAGCGGGGAATAAATTTTAAAATGCAAGTTTGCATATCTCGGCTTTTGGATGTGCTTGATTTGATGGAGTTTTCAGTTTTGTTAGTCAGCGTTTCGTCTGTTTCTTGATTAATGTTGGGAACTTTGGGTACGGTATAAACGTCTACGTAGGTACCGTCAGCTTCAGAACTAAATTATTCAACAATGTTTTGAAAGAGTTAAAAGTTTTATGATTGAGTCAAAGTGAAATACAAATTTAAGTGGCAATGGGCAGGTCATTTACTTACTCGGGAACTGTACTACTTTACGTTCTACTTTATTCCCCAGCGGTCGTCAGTTCTTCGAGCTATATGACACTGCCACTTCAGCTTGCTGATTCTGAGAGCTATGTTGGCTACCTTGGTAGTGAAACTCCTAGCATAGCTCTCTCCGTAGCCCGTTGTGCGACTTTGAGCTTGGTGATGAGGCCAATAGTGAGCGACCACGTCTCAGTTCCATTTCATCCATACACCTGTATATGGACGTTTACACTGTTATTATAATACCTAATACAAGAAAATATTATTACTACATCCTCAACCTAAACAAAAGCGCTGGGACCTCTATGTAGGTTAATGAATTCAATATTCTGACGTTATAGAGAGAGTGATTCTAGGAATTTCTTCAAGCATTTCAAGAAAACTCGTTCTGAGAAATTGTATGGAATGTCAAAGCTGAAATAATTCTTACATCATGTTTATTAAACGTATAGATTCACTACTATTATACTACTTGGAGACCTCAGTGGCGTAGCGGGCGAGAGTCCGCCTGCGACGCAAGAGGTTGCGGGTTCGATTCGCGCCTCTGAACAAACCTATGTACGATTTATTTACTAGTGGCTCTGGGAGCTGTAGACCTCGCGAGCATACTAAAAGTGAGCTATTTGAGGAATGTAATGTGCAAGTGCATTTCCCGTTTTGTGATTTTTTGATCTTTTTGATTTTTTTGCATCATCTTGTGTAGAATGAGGTCCTTTGTGTTTCTCTCAAATTTGATTGAAAACCATCGATTGTTTGATGAGCTATCCTGTTCATCATGCTGAAGATCCTTATCAGATCTTCGCCAAACTTTTATGAGACCAACTTATAGTTACTACCTGTCAAATAAAAAAAGAATAATCGAAATCGGATCTCATTTGGTGGAGATATCCAGTATATCAAATAGCCCCCTTTTTGCCCTTTTTTTGGGGGAAGTACCCCTCCAATTAAAAATCCCCGACTACAAAAAAATTCTAATAAGTCATATAACCTGTGAACCAAGTTTCGTCCAGATCGGTTGAAAAATGCGACCTGTAGAGGAGTACAGACAGACAGACATCCGGACAAACGCATTATTGGCCAATGTGGAAACTGAGACGCTTCGCTCGCTCGGTCAATTATGTAGGCACGGTAGCCATACATATAATATTTTTACCAAAGGTCCTTGAGTATTTATGGCTTAAAAGGTAGGCAGGCAAGTCCAAATGTAACGTAAGTCTGTCATGACTGCTTTTGCTGTATAACTGATTTATGCATTTTCATACAGGGAGTACCTCTGTAGTTTAATGTAAGTTACGTCTGTCGTGAAACGGTAATTAAACCAGCACCTGAAAGGCATCTGGATGTATATTTTAGCTATTCTGCAGAAGCAGTAGCACTGATAACATTAAGTGATTAACATTTTCAACCGTTAAAGTTAACTGTTATAGAGTAATTGCGTTATCTTGCGCTTGGTTAAGAAATTTGTAATGGTCGTATTGCTGAAAAAATCTCTTTTTTCGAGATATAAGCACACACACGAATACAAAAGATGACGTTGTATGTTGCTTTGTTGGCGTGGAACTAGTACATTCAAAAATTTTTAAGACCTTTCAATGTAATCCTTGTGATTTTATTTACCTTTTCACTTTGACTCAACATACATTTTATCTGAGAATATTGAATATAAAATTTATGTTTTTGTATTTACGCAGATCTATCTTACGCAAAAAAAAACAAAAACATAATTAGATAATGAACCTAAGTAAAAGGACCGCTAGTATAACTTAATATTTTTTTCTTTCCACACAGCACTATCTAGCCTCAAACTAAGCCAAAGTTTGTGATATGGGAACCAGATAGCTAATTTAACCCGTACATAATAATATTACACATACATAATTATTTATATATTTTTTGTAAATTCTGACTTATAAGTATCTATAGTACATAACCATGGTGATGGTTACCACTTAACATCAAGTGGGCCATCTGCTTGTTCCATCAACCAGTTGTATAAAAAAAAACATAATAACACCCAGAGAGACCAAACATCCATGCTCATCACACAAATGTTTGTTCTCGGTGGGAATCGAACCCACGCCACGGCGCTGAAGGCAGAGCAACTACCAACTGAGCTATGAAGGCTGCCTTAAAAAACATTTATACCTATTATCTTATGTTATGTATCTTAACTTACCGCGTCACTATCTGAACATTTCGAATGCTTCGTATTTAAATAACAAATGAACTGCTGAGGTCGCATTACGAATTCAGCGCAGTACTACTGGTTCGGAGTAATCTTCGCGAATAATAAAATTACTCTTTTTATTGTACTTTTAAAGGAATTTCGAGTATAACGGATTAATGGGCATTAGGGCTGTTAGTTTGTTGTTGCATTGTAATAAATAAATAAATAAATCAATAAGAACTGTACTTGCACTACTAATGGGGCGTTATCCACTATGACCGATCTAATCGCGATTGCTTTTAGATCACGTTGTGTCGTCACACGGTTATGGCAAAATATCTCCTATGTTCTATGTTATAAAGAATAAAGCCCAAACTTACGTTTTGACGTTTCACGGTTTGGGGTAAAGAATCTTCTATGTCGCATAGACAATAATGACCCTGACCCTGACGTAACTCTTTCGCCTCATTCACTCTTTTTTCACTCTCATTCACCTTTCTTTTATACAATTTCATTAGCTGCCTCTTACTGCTGCCAGTGCACAAAGAGTTGCAGCCAGCTTACCTCTTTGTACTCTAACCCCCGGTTTCTGAAAGCGCAATCAACACTAATCGGCTGTCAAGTCTTTTGCTATCTCTATCTAAGTTGAAGTAAAAGCTGAAATAGCAAGTGACTAGCTGATAAGTGTTGATCAAGCTTTCAGAAACCAGGGGTTAGTAAAGTATAATATTATATTAGGATGAAGAGCCTGGATCTTAATCCAGCCCCTACCTCTGCCCCCGGAAATTAAAATATTCATTGCAAAGGCGCGCAGAATACAAACGCTCATATTTCCCGCTTCATTGGTATGTTAATGCATTGAGAGGTTTCAGATTTCATGTTTGTACTTATTTCAGAGATATTTTCTTTGAAGGTGGCAGATAATTAAAAATTCGTTAGGTTTTGGGGATTTCAGTAAGTGTATAAAAATCAGATCATGACTGTAATTCGCAGTCTACATTCATTCAGATTTCACGAAAATGAACTTTTCTTTACGATATTTTAAGAGTAGTACTCTTTGAGAAGGGCTCGTCTGGGGAAGGACTACCACCACGCCTTTTCTGCCGCCAAGCAGTGTTGCTGCGAGTTTCGGTTTGAAGAGTGTGGTTGTCGGTGTAATTACAGACACACTTAACATCTGTATGCCTCAAGTTGATGGACGCAGGACAGTGCATCGTAGGGCACGTTCCTATTAAGCATGACTTACAAGGAAATTGTTTTAGGTGATGGTTACCACTTAACATCAGGTAGGCCATCTATTGTTCCATCAACTAGTTTCATAAAAAAAGTGGTCAGTTTTTTCGGAAATAGTTGTAACTTCAAGTTTGACTGACCGGAAACGGGTAAAACAATTATTAAACCCAATAAAAGGAAAACGAATTCAATATTATTGTTAGCAATCACTACAAATACGCGAGGGAAGCTGCGGGCAGTACCTAGTTAATTAACAAAAAATAAGTCTCAACGAACGAAGGATATCAAAGAAAGATTCTAGGTAATTGTCTCTATACCGAAATATTCTTTTCATTTCTTGTAATTATAATAAAAGATGACGCCATGTTTTCGGCTGTAAAATTAAATATTCTGACTGAAATTGCAGATAAAACTTTACTGTTTAACAACGTTATCTTAAACGTGGAAAACAAATTGTGGACCCTGCCCTTATAGGGCTTCTTATTTTTCTTGTCAAGTCAGTGCGGTGAAAGGATTTTAAGTAAGGATTTTTATGTAGACTCGTTTTGGTTTATGCACAATGTATATTATATAGTTTATATTAGACAATAAGAAAACTGTGAATCTAAGAATGAATAAATAAATAAATAAGTACGCCTCGAAGCGGCTTCGGTGCACTTTTGACTTGTAAAAACATTTTCGAAAAATCGCAATCACCATTTATTATTTGTGTTCAATCAATTGCAAATTGCATGTCAATATTTGATGGGATATGAGAAACCATGTTACCAGCAAATAACATTATTTCGTTTTCTATTTTCTTTACTTGTAACTGACCGTGCTACGAACAAAAATACACAACATACACCAGCTTTGAATATCTAACTAACAATCAATCGATATTTCATTTATCTCCCTATTATAAAAACAAGTGACTGATTTCACACAAGAACACCATTTCATGACGATTATTTTCATAATCTAACATTTACATGCAATTGTTATAACACCTTTAAACCTTATCTGAACGTAAAGGACAACAAATTATGTCGTATCTGTGGATTCACGTGCCGTTAATTCAATTTGAACCTTATTTGTAGAAGGAAATAAGCTGAATTTATATCCGTTATAAGACCTGCCGCCCGATTACGCTACTGTCTAGCTATTGAGATGGCTTTCAGTTTGACATTTGATTCCCATAGTGTAGTAGTTACTTATGGATGGATGGGAAGCAAATCTCAAACTGAAAGCCATCTCGATAGCCAGATATTAGCGTAATCGGGCCGCGGGCTGGGCTGGCGTCGGCTACGTTTTATAAAAACTATATTCAGCTTTATGCTTGTGTTAATATTGTTCAAATAGAATTGACGGTACGCGCCGGGATTCGGCACGGAATCGGCCCGGAGTAGAATGAATCCATTTAAAAGCAAGGAAATAGACGCTACGCGGGTTTTTAATTGTAATTATCATTAAAAGTTTTATTATCGAGATAAAGATTGCTTGGACGAAGACACCGGCTAATTGCTATTAACTGTTTTCCAGTCCTTGTCAGTTTGATGTTTGTTTTTAATTGTCTGCATCGTCGAAATTGATTTTCCGAAATAATTAACTGTTTGAGCATTTTTGGAAGTTTTTTGGTAGGTGGCCGATACAAACGATGCGGCGATGCGATGTAATAAGGAGGCGAATGTGAGATCTTTTCAAAATACTTTATCCTACGTTTTTGCTCCCGATTACGCAATCTACCTCTGTTGATCCACCTAACACAAACTACTTTTACAATGCCCACGATATCTGCAATATTGAGATTCGCGAGCACGAAGTTGAAAAACTAATATTACTCTTATATACTTCAAAGTCACTCTGCCAAAGGCTCTCTCGTTTAAGTATCGTGTATGTTATGTACTTATGTATTTTTATCGTTGTTAGTTAAAGATGTTTCTATTATTTTCACTCAAAGCACTACCATTTACTCCATAGAACACAAAGGTTAGCTGGAAGAAAATGCTAATTAGCATTAAGTTCGCCTGTGTACATCATTTTTGTGCAATAAAGAATTTTCTTATCTCATCTTATCTTATGTTATTTATGATAAAATAAGCTGTTGATTTTCCAATAAATTAATAAATATCTTCTACCAATAGTCTAAGTTAAGAGGAATTCTACTTGAGTAAACCATAACCTTATTTATATATGAATAAAATTGATACATCTTTTATTCCCAGAAATCTTTACAACTGTTCCGTGATTTGAAAATGGATTCGCATGTATGTCATTGTTAAGCGACATTATCCCATTGTTTTGTGTGCGACGCAAATGGAATCGCAGGCAGATGCTAGTTGCTTATAATATTTAACTTAACGTAAAATGTTTAATTTACTTCGTTTAGTATCATTGAGTGACACTAAAATAAATATTGCTCCAAATGTTATCGTTCTACTAATCTGTTACATTGACGAGAACGTGTGAAAACTGCTCCTTTAGATAAGGGAACTTATAATGTACGGCCAAATGTTACGCCTTGCACGGCCTTATACTGTACACCCCGTTCATCCGTGACACTAGTATGTATGATTATGACTCACAGTCTGATAATAATCAGCATTGTCTCTACTAATTGGATTCTTGATTTTTTTATTAAGTATATACCTTTTTTTAAACACGCCGTACACAGTTACAAACTAGCACGGGAGGTAAAGTTTTCATAGTGACAACCCGCAAAACCGTAAACATTACATTTTGTTTAAGTTCTATTGTTATGACAAAAGTGTTCTTACCTACTTAAGTTTACTTTTATTGTTAAATTCATGTTTAAAGTTTTGATTAATAAACTTATTCTTATTCTTTTAAATCATCAAATAATTAGTGTAATTAGTGAAGCCACTGGCTCCTGAAACACAGTTTTTTAAGCAGTTCGGGAGCCATGGATTCAAAATATAATTATGCTTGTTTTTGTTATTTTAATAAAACACATTTTTACTTTACTAAAGATTGGTGTAATACATGACGTACTATGAATAAATTAATAAATCAAGCTTTATATTCTGTTTGCTTTTATATCCTTGTAGAAAACGTCTTTCTTGCGTCTTTCACGCGGACCTATATATATCAATCAAAATGTTTTTCAATAGAATAAGTTATTATGTTTAAGAATATTATATTTAAGAATTTAGTATGCAAGATGTTTTAGAAAAGTTTGTGTTCAAAAAGTTTGTTTATAATTTACTTTATCACTACTTTTTTTTATTTAACTTTGGTTAGTTTATGTTTATTTTGTTTGTTATTTCTTTTTTTGTGTGTATCAGTTGGGCAAATAAATGCGTTATCTATCTTTCTTGATCTGTTTCCCGGCCCGCGCATCAACAGCCCTGTTACTCGTACATTGTCACTTGTTGCTTTTGTTAGCGTATATAAACACATACAAAAAAAGTATTTTCTAGTTAAAAAGCCGTATATTATCGTGCTGTAACCAATCACACGGGTTCAAGTTAAACTAAGCCAAAGAAAACTACGCTTCATCATCATCATCATCCTCTTGCCCTTATAAAAGTGCCTGCGCTAACTGGGGTCGGCACAACAGGTTTTACTCCCTCACTCTCCTCTATCATTCGTCATCTCGGTGCTAACTCCTTTCATACTTATGCCATGTTTCACATAGTCCAATCATCTTTTCTTTGGCCTACCTCTCTTTGTACTCCATTGTACTTTTAGTTTTAAGTTTGTTTTTTTGTTGTATCCTTAAGTTGTGTGCATTGTGCAATAAAGTATTTTCTATCTATCTATCTTTCTAAAACCAACCACATCCATATAATTTAAAACACTTCTCGTAATATGACTTTATACCACATACCACGCTAACCTATTACTCCTCAACTTAACCGTCACAGGCGCTACTTTCAAACTTCCTTGTTTTATCCATCCTTGCTTACTACAAGGAAATAAAAGACAGCAGTTTTTTTTCATAGTTCAAAATTATTTATTCATAACAGCCTGATGGGTTCCGTTTGCTATTTAAAATAGAACTACTGGTCGTACAATAAGTGGACCCGAGCTAACTATAGATTTAAACCGAGTGTTATTACAAGCTTTGTTGACAGCCGTAAAAGTTGAAAATTGACAGTCGGTTAAGAAAAATAAACACTGGCTTTACGACTCCTAAATATAACATTGTCATCTTCTTTAATAGAGTCCATTGACCTTTGAGTTTGAGGCGTTTGGGGCCCATAAAGTATTAGAATTCACTTTATTGTGACTATAAAAATATATAATAAAGCTCTTGTTTCAGTTATAGTTTACAACGAAATAAAATTAGATTGACAAAATAGACTATGATGTATATATATATATATATATACATATATATATATATATATATATATATATACTACTATGTACACATCACTTTATATGATACTTTTAGGCAACCAGGAGTGGGTCAAAGATAAAAACATAAACCGGTAACCTAATTTTAATAATGAAAAACATCAGTTTTATTACATCAAATAATAATAACCAGAATGGAACAAGACACACTTAGCACGACTTTAAACACTTTTACACAGTTTAACCACACCGAAAAATATAGCTCTCACGACCTAATTAAATATCCAGAACGAATCACAACGACTTTCCCTTGATGCTTACGCATCGAAAGACAGCCAGCAAAGAGACCAGCGCTCTGCCTGCGCTTGGTTTTATGCGCGCCACACAGCACCGCAGCGCCACCACAGCGTGCGTCACTGACAACACTCCTAACACGGCCTCTCCTGACGCTCTGGCGTCCCGACAGATTAGCTCGCATCTATTTAACAGAGACATGGTTTTTATGAGAAAACATAGTCAACATCTTAGCGGTATCAACAATACGTGCATTCAGTAAGGGTTAGTTAGGTTACTAATAACTACAAAACCATACCGCAACCATATAGCGTTGCTGAATGCTTGAAACAAAGCATTCAACAGCACAAGACAAGCAACACCACAAAATACTCAGCTAAAAAAATATAATGATCAAAACAACATGCCAAATAATGAACACTGTTTACGCAATGATGCGATGACAGCGACTGATCGGTTTGCAAGGCCGATCAGCTTTCCTGGCCAGAACACCATTCCAAAGGACTTGGTGTTAATGCCTCAAGGGCCACACGGATGTCAAGCATCCTCCTGCCTCAAGGGCCATACGGATACCTCAAGGGCCACACGGATGTCACACATCCTCAAAGACGGAGCACGACTCGACAGTCAGCTCGCCTTTCCACGGGACCATAGCCTGGGCAGCAGGAGATGTTGGCTTCCCTCAGGATCCAGACATCAGCCACGGCTCCCAGCAGCGGTCGCGTTGCCACGGGCAAAGGCTCCTAAAGCCTTGCGTCGCTGGATGCGAAGGCCCGCCAAGGCCTCGCGTAGCTGGAGGCGAAGGCCCACCAAGGCCTCTCGCAGGGGCAGGTGATGGCCTACCAAGGCCTCGTGGCACAACAGGTGAGGGCCTACCAAGGCCTCACGTAGCTGAAGGCGAAAGCCCGCCATGGCCTCGTGTAGCTGCATGCGAAGGCCCGCCAAGGCCTCGCGTAGCTGGAGGCGAAGGCTCACCAAGGCCTCTCGCAGGGGCAGGTGATGGCCTACCAAGGCCTCGCGTCGCAACAGGTGAGGGCCTACCAAGGCCTCACGTAGCTGAAGGCGAAGGCCCGCCAAGGCCTCGCACAGGTGCAGGCGAAGGCCTACCAAGGCCTCACGTAGCTGAAGGCGAAGGCCCGCCAAGGCCTCGCACAGGTGCAGGCGAAGGCCTACCAAGGCCTCGCACAGATGTAGGTGAAAGCCTCTTAAGGCCCGGCGCAGCCACAGGCGAAGACCTCCGAAGGCCTCGCGCAGCTGTAGGTGAAGGCCTCTTAAGGCCACGTGCAGCCACAGGTGAAGGTTTGGATGGTAGCTTCTAGACAATAAGAATAAAAATTAAAACATATCCAACAAAAGTTGATTGCCTTATTTTCTTATTTCCGTCACAAGAACCTCGTGAGGCTCTCCACCATTCTCACGGAATCAGTTAAGTCATCAGATCCGCACTGCACGTACCTGTAAATCAGCTACAAGTAGAAGTTACATAACGAATACTTAAAACGTCTTAACCTCATACCATAATATTTGTCGATACTCAACCGTAACATACAACACTCGTTCGGCCTAGCTGACCATGATCCAAACTATCATTTTACTCATCAGCTAAAAACATTTTTCTTAACGACGTTACAACATCAATATTACAACTCATCAAATATGTCGAAAATCTATTTCCAGAGTAAAAACTGCTCGTTGAAGTATCTCTCCATCTACTCATATCGTTTAGGCAACAAAATAATCGGATCAAAGTTCGATGTAAAACTTTTACATAGCAATGAATACACTCCATAGAATTCTTGATCACCTCACTCAAAACTATGACCATGCCTAGACAGACACTACGGACTGCTTACAAAACATCTTGCGATTGGAGTACGTGATCCTTGGAAACAGAATGCATCGCATTACGGCTTAGTGTAGATTGCTCGGATACTATAGTTGGTAACAATGACGTTGATGCTGTGCTGATGTGGGTACTTGTATAGCTGACAACTACTAGACTCCCTAAATAAATCGATCTGGCAATCATGATATCGGGGCTCTTCAAATCAACTTTATGCGAAAAGTTGCAGAGAACACTACGTGTAGTCATATGCTCGCAGCCTAACAGAGAACCCCAAAAAAACAGAACTTGTGTTCTTCACTCGCCAGCTGAAGTTGCCGAATCTGAATCTACTACCTATGTGTAGGTAAACAATGCGATCTCTAAAGTTGTAAACTGGTCTTAAGTAAACAACTTGTTACTAAACAAAAATAAAACAAAATGTAATAGGGTTCTCCTGCCAAATACCCAGCCACTAAATGCAAATGTAAAAATAAAAACGAAAAATAAGCCTCGTGGACACCACTGTATTTTTAGTCCACAACAATAAATAAGCTGCAACAGGTACAAAGGCTCGCGTGCTTCCTGATCAGCGTCTGCTCAATATCCACACCATCAGCAGCGCTGGATATAATACTAGGCCAAATGCTCCTTCATTTTTAAATACAACAATAGGCGATAGCAGCAGCATTATGAATAAAATCCACAAACCAATGGAACGGCAGTGGAAAGATAACAAATCACTGCAGGATTACCACACTACTAACCAAACTGTATCCACTAGCAGAAATAGCGCCACCACATGTTCGCAGAGAAATCGCCTGCGCAGTAAAAAGCTCAAATAAGAAACTGACGTTAGACATCCTCTTCACAACTGTTTACCACCTAGAGAACGACTGAAAATACGCAACAGCTTTCTCCGTAGCATGGTAGCTTGTGCTAGTAACGGAAGTTATGCTCGAATGGTCCTGTGGACGTCAAAGCATACTCCACCGCTAGGGTTTCGTTACTCTTACAGAAGAGCTACCCTCCGGTCAAAAATTTCCGTATGGAAAACCTTAAATAAACTCAGAACACAGGATAGGATGGTCGATATAGGTGTAACTTAAGCAGGTGGGGTTTTATCAGCATAAACGAGACGCAATGTACGTGTGGTGCTCCATTGCAGTCTATGCCACACGTGCTTGAGGGTCCATCTTGCCCCACCACTAGCACAATGGATGATCTGAGGACCTGCACGGACAATGTCGTAGACGTGGCCACCTACTGGTCTAAATGGCTGTAACAAGATTAATCTGTTGATCATCGACTCGAAAGAAGAAGACCGCAGGATTCTGGGCAAGCTTATCCAAGCCATTGCCGAGGCCCGAAACGGTACCGACAAAATACCTCTTGAACAAAAGTAGGGGAAGCAGGGGTGATGGCGATCGCGTCGGGTGATCCAATAACTTATTAAATATGGTGCGTTTAAACACAGCGAGCACGCTGCAGCGCAGGGGTTGTAATGCTTGAGCAGGCAGAGTATCTAACTGACAAATGGAAAACAAATAAAGCATTTTTCTCTCAGGTGTTCAGCATCCCCCCATCTTCCTCTATCGATTAGAAAGTGGAGAAAGGACTAAAAGGATCTGACTCCGCCCCACAAAGTCCTTCACGTCATAATTATGGTTCGAAACAAAAACTAGGAGCGGGTTGTAGCTTCTAGGTACTATCCTGAAACAGGGCCCTCCCGAGCACAACCTCTCAGCAAATCAACGACCGCTCTCCATGCAGAAATCCTTGGGCTTCCTCCGGCAATAGAAGAAATGCTCCCATCAGGTCATCAAGTCTAAGACAGCCGTAGCTACTGCAAACTAACAGACAATAATTATTTTCACAACAGACAGCGCTGCACTAATTAACGCATTGACAAGATCTGAAGATCTCACAAAAGTCAGCTTCCCTTGTACAAGGACGTTATTCACTATGACCAATCCAATCGCGTTTGCGTTCAGATCACGTTGTGACGTCACACGGCTTGAGGCAAGGAATCTCGTAAGCCATAGAAAATAGGTAATGCCCCTGTGTCACACTGCGCTTAAAAATGCGTGTGACACGCATAATGCTAAAACAAGATAGACACAAATTCATGGCTCATGTTCAGGTAACAATGTAGACGGCTCACTAGCAAAAGAGGGCGCAAAACGGCAACCGACAATAAGTGACACAGGCCTATGTAAGCCTACATCGGTAGTGATAAAAATAGCCTGAAAATGCATTCCCAGAAGGAACACCAAAAGCAAGGATGAACGAGACCGAAAACGGCGACGGTGGTCGACGCTTCATGAGCGTGATCGAGACCTACCTCGAGTGTGCGACCGGTCCCTATCACAGCGTAGTGTCGTTCGATCCCCAGATGAGCTCCACGATCGAGACTGTAGCGGAAAACGACGCAAACTACCTCGCCAACTCGTGCGCGACAAACTTCGAGAACGACGACACACACGTACATGAGAGCTATCTTTCGAGTGGTATCTTGATCGTCCACGTGACGTACTTAAAATGTACTCACGTGAAATCACACTACACAGAAACACGAGAATTGAAAATTTTCTCTAAGTGCGGGTAGACTTGTTCCCTTTTGGTAAATTCCACGTGGGCTAAACTCTAGGCTCTTTATCCCAATTCTGATTTTAGGCAACCAGGAGTGGGTCAAAGATAAAAACATAAACCGGTAACCTAATTTTAATAATGAAAAACATCAGTTTTATTACATCAAATAATAATAACCAGAATGGAACAAGACACACTTAGCACGACTTTAAACACTTTTACACAGTTTAACCACACCGAAAAATATAGCTCTCACGACCTAATTAAATATCCAGAACGAATCACAACGACTTTCCCTTGATGCTTACGCATCGAAAGACAGCCAGCAAAGAGACCAGCGCTCTGCCTGCGCTTGGTTTTATGCGCGCCACACAGCACCGCAGCGCCACCACAGCGTGCGTCACTGACAACACTCCTAACAATACTATTAAATTAAATACCATAAACTATTCAGATAAACTGTATTAATACTAACTCTAATGGTGTATAATGCGCGTCACGAAAAAAGAACGCCGGAAAGAGGGGGAGGAGGTCTGATAGCGCGAGTATTGTGTATGTGCAAACACATCCCCTCCACTGTTTTCTAGCGTTCATTTTGGTTGACACGACCTTTACTACAAAGTAATGGTATGAAAGAGAAGGGAGATTTGATATAAATTCTTATTGTTTTGTGGTGGTTTGATTATTGGTTAAATTTAAAATAAATTTTGATGTCGAAATTGACCAAAACTAGCAGTGCCACTTTATGTACTCGTAGATGTTACGGGATAAGTATTGATAACAAAACTCCTTGATAGATCTATGTGTATTTACAGTGCTTTTTACAAAAATATAAATCACGCCATAGAATATACAGAAATATCGCTCACGAATATCGGTAATAGAAAAGTTTCTTTTTTATTTACTTAGTAAATGAATATAAGAAGGTGTTTGGTGCAAGTTACGACCGATCACATAATATTATGATTATACAATATCACTATCACTACATAGTATAAAACAAAGTCGTTTTTTCTGTGCCTATTTTCCTATGTATGCTTAAACCTTTAAAACTACGCAACGGATTTTGATGCGGTTTCTTTCAATAGATAGAGTGATTCAAGAGAAAGTTTTATATGTATAATACATGCATGATTATAGTAGAAAAACAATGTGCACCCGGGTGCGGGTCGCTAGTTATGTATAAACTGAAACCGGGGTGGGGTCGCTACGGGTGGTAGTCAGAGGTTTTTTTATACAACTAGCTGATGGAAAAAGCAGATGGCCCACCTGATGTTAAGTGGTAACCGTCACCAAAAATCAAAACATTGCCTCGTAAGTCACGAGATAGGAACGTGCGCTACGATGCACTGCACTGCGTCTCAACTCCAGGCAAGCAGATTTTAAGCCTTATGTGCCTGTATATACACCGGCGACCACACTCTTCAAACCGAAACACAACGTTGCTGTTTGGCGGCAGAAAAAGGCGTGGTGGTAGTACTTCCCCAGCTGAGCCCTTCACAAAGAGCTCTACTACTTCTTAATATATAACAACTAGCGATCCGCCCGCGCGCCCCTGCTTCGCACGGGTGCACATATCATGCATTTATTATACATAATATAAACCATACTTTTGAATCACTATCTTTTAAAAAAACCGCATCAAAATCCGTTGCGTAGTTTTAAAGATTTAAGCATACATAGGGACATAGGGATATAGGGACAGAGAAAGCGACTTTGTTTTATACTATGTAGTGATATGTAGTGATATCTATGATATAATTATACAAAATTACTTAAAAACAATCGTATTACAACTTGACCCACAGCAATACCTACAGAGGAAGCAAAATGCCCTCGCCGAGTCGATCAATCAGCGTCGCTGAAAACTCGCCATCGATAACCCGGCGACAATCGAAACTAAGCGTCTATGCTACCTATTAGTACGACGACTTTCGATTATCTGGGTAATTCGATTCGATTACTTTTACTATAATTTTATCATTTTGACGACCTCAGTGGCAGCGGGCGAGAGGCCACCTGTGACGCAATAGGTTGCGGGTTCGATTCCCGCCTCGGAACAAATTTTTATACGATCTGCAGAAATTTGTTCCGTTGGTCTGGGTGTTTACGTATAATAAAAATATCTATCTATGTAAGTATATAATGTATTAAATATAACAGTTATCTAGCACCCATAACACAAGCTTTGAGTAGCTTACTTTGGGGCTAGATGGTGCTGTGTGGATTGTCCAGCATTATTTATTATTATTATTTATTATTTTTTTTTTTTAATTCTTCGCCTATTCTGAGTTTTGAAAAAAAAAGTTTTGAATGCTGAAATCACTGCAGTCCACAGGTAACATACCTACTTCATCTTTTTCAATCAAGTCAGTCCAGTGAGTGGTAATTTGAATGTTAGTAAGAAGTAAACAAGCCTACGATAGCTACCGTCATCGAGGTCAAGAGACAGTAGCTGAGTTTTGTCGGAGTTTAAGTGAACTGACATGGATTTACCACAGTGTAGTAATACAGGAAGGCAGCTACAAATATATCATTTTCATTTCTTAGTTGTGAAGCTGTTTTCAATCGAACTCTAACTCCGGTGGAATTGCTTGAGAGCCAAAGGTTAAAGGAATTTTAAAACTAAGATTCTGATCTGGATCAGTTGCGCTCGTTATAGATCGTTTGCAACGGTCTCAAAAGTTGGAAATTAAATGTCAAACTGAAAGCCATCTCGATAGCCAGACAATAGCGTAATCGGGCCGCGGTTTCGAACCCACGACCTTAGGATCGGAAGGTGGGACTGCTACCACTAGACCATAAGTGCTCTTTATAGATTGGGGTGTTGAATGTTCACCAATAATTATTTATTTATTTAACTAAATTAGTATTTTCCTCAAACTTACAAACTGTCTAAAATAAATGAAATTAATTTTGATGTTTTTTTACATGTATATTTTTGTGATGGTAGTAAATTTACTACTTTTTTTTGTTGGTTGTTCTCCATGTTCTTCTTCACTAATGTAATTTTTTTAGAATAAGTTTGTTCATTTACTACGTTAATATTACACAAAGCTAAAGACATGACGTGGTGCGATGAATAGACGTTGCTATGAATACCAAATTATTAGTATGTATGTATGTATTATTTATTTATTTTTTGTCCATTTATGTTTCTATCTATATAAGACTAGTTATTATATTTTAGGTATTTATGTTTATATATTTATCTATATGTGTATACAATATATATATATATAATTATATTCATTTTGCATGTAGGTACTGTATCTAATTTATTAGGATTTCTCTCCTATTATTTCAATGTTTTTCTTTTAAGTATGTTGTACACCTTCCCACCACTGTAATCAGCTCTCTCTATCCTCTAAGGTTTGCTGGAAGGAAACTCTATATAGGGTTAAGCTCGCCTTTGTACATGACTATTACATAATATTACACACAAAAAATACATATTTTTTTGTGTAAATCAGTTTGTGTACAATAATGAATAAATAATAAAGAATACCTACTGCAGGAAGTTGGTGAGTTGAGAAGGCTCATGGTGATTCTTCCAGGAAATTGGTGAATGTGAATTCTCCAGTGATGTACTTTGAAAGCAAACAGGCACGCTAGATATCCTCTTAGATATTTTAGTACGATTTCAAGTTTCTTTGATGGTATCCAAAGGCGTAGTCTGAGGTACGTTCAAAAATTAGGGCTTAAACGGGACTTATGTATATTGGCTGAAAGCCTATCGCCGCTGTTAGAATAGTTTTTTGGAAATAAGTATTGTAATGTTAAATAAATATTAGTTAGCTTCTTTTCAATTTGGAAAGCAAACCAATTTTTTGCTTTTATTTTATATAAACTAATACTAACGAATTCTACTGTATTTTTCCCACTACGTCGATACTTATCGGCAAGCCATCGCGCATAGCCTAAATAAATATTATGCTATTGAGAAAACAGGTTCATGTTAGAATAATAATGTTTGTCGCTTCTGTGTACATTACTCTGTGTAAGGTCACAGCGTTCTGATAAGAGCTGGTGCAGTTATCATCTGCAGTGTCAGAAAAACAGAATCATCTTCACGATTTTGATCCCCAGGCTCGGTAGATATACCTTCAGATCTCTTAGTACCAAGTACCAAAGTTACAAGGTTACCGTAGGTTGTAGATATCTAAGAGGGATAGTCAGGTACGTCCAAACATTTTTGGCACAGATCCACATTTTCAGTAGTTTGTATTCTAATCGTGACTGGTTGCAAGCCCATCGCCGCTTTTAGAATACTTACTGATTCCCTCTCAACGTTTTCCGTTTAAAAGCACTAGCATTGCGTAAATTCTTTTTTAAAGATAATTCGTATACTATTGTACATGCTTAATTCTTATAAATATAGATAATTTAATGTCCATTATACAAATTTTCAGTAGGCAGAGTTTTTTTAAACAACTGGCTGATGGAACAAACAGATGGCCCACCTGATGTTAAGTGGTAACCATCACCTATTAGCTCTGTCATTGCCTCGTAAGTCACGCACGATAGATACGTGCCCTACGACGCACTGCCAGCGTCCATTACCTTGAAGCATACCGATGTTAACCTCATGTGTCTGTAATTACACCGGCGACCACACTTTTCAAGACAGAATTCACTCTTCAATCTGTCAATTGAGTTGCGACTGTTGATTCTTGTTGTTGTTAAGCGGTTTAAAAATGTATAACCTAGCTGTTTGAATAACGCTGTGGCTCCACCGAGCGCTTAAGGCGCCGCTGCTACATTAATATGCTTTCATGATATTTAGTTTACATCGGTAGGGAATTAATTTCTCACAGTGAACACACCGAAATGGCATAGTTGTATCTAGTTCCAATTAAATGGCCCCAAATGAACAGTTACCTTATTACCAAACGCCTGTGACTTTGCAGTTTTAAGATGCTATTTTAATTCAAATATTTACTGCATAAATCAAGTAAACAGGCGTACCTTAGACAAATTAGCATTTTCTTCCAGCTAGCCTTCGTGTTATGTGGTAGTGGTAGAGCCCTGTGATACTAACGAACATGAACTTTATGGTATTACGACATGCTGGTGTTTTTCTGCACCATTTGAGAGTAGATACTTGCACCCGGAAAAAAACTTTTAAACATTGAATTAATTAAATTGAATCACAATTGGAACATTTGAATCTATGTGAAGCTACGGATCAGTACATTCCACGCTATGTTGATATATTCACACTATAAAACACTACCTTCAGATATTCTTATCACATAAGCCAGTGCTTAGGGTACCGAGCATTCCATTTACTTCCGTCTCATAACTCATATCTCCCATCCTTCCCCCATTCTCCCCCAGACCTGGGGGACCGTCCTCATCCTTATCTCAGTGTCCACTCAAGTGCCCTGACATTTGTAATACCTTCACTAATATAAGTGAAAGTGTGATGCTTTGACCACACTGATCTAGATTAAGTTGGCACAGGTTTCATTAGAATTTTGGATTTATTAGATTTTTAGCAAATGTCTATTACAAGATTTTATGCAAATGAATAAAATAGCGCAAATTTATGATTTAGCGATTTATTTTTGTTGGAAATAAATTATCTTTCCACAAAAACTTATCAATAAGCATAGTAGCTTACGCACAAATAACCACGGATAAGCTAGTTTCGGTAATACCTAAGCTTTGTCGCATTATTGAACTAGCCTCATAATCAACTTAGCTTTTAATCAGTTACAATGGTTAGATTTATTTAAAAAGAAATATTATACCCATAAACAGAGTTCGCAGTGGGAATCAAACTCCCAAATTTTTCAAAATTCTTTATCTGAACTGAAGTTGGTCTCATTGGTTTAATGAATTTTTAATCTTAAGTAACAAATAATGCAAACATCCCTTGATCAATGGCATGTCCAATCATTATAGTTCGGCTCATGCTCTTGGTGGATGAATGCACAGTACCGCTGCATTTATTATGCGTGATTGCCTGAAGTCCTTATTCAATGTATTTTTTTTATGTTGTACACCTTCCCACCACTATAATCAGCTCTCTCTATCCTCTAAGGTTTGCTGGAAGAAATCTCTATCTAGCGTTAAGCTTGCCTTTGTACATGACTATGGTATCTTTTCTGTATTAATCATTTTGTGTACAAATCCTACTAAAAATATAAATGCGAAAGTGTGCAAGTATGGAGGGATGGATGTTTGTAACTCTATATCTCTAGAATGGCTGAACAGATCTTAGTGATAATTGGCACAGAGATATTTATAGTCTGGAATAACAGATAGGTAACTTTCTATCCCATGGGAATACCGCGATTTAAAATTACGCGGGTGAAACCGCAGGGCGCTACTAGTAAAGAATAAAAAATAAATCCCATATTGTTTGATCTACGAGTAGCATATGGGATTTGGATATGGGATTTCAGCCAATCACAAAGCTTTTAGCAAAAAAAGCTGTATTTTTACTGTTTGTCAGAGTAATTTTTCGTTTAATCCAACTTTCCAAGGTTGGCAATTATTATTGCTTAAATCACAAAAAACTCCGAACTCCCCACGGAACTTTTGCCCAAAAACCACGGCTCCAAAGCTTCCGCGTCATATTTCACGGTTCTTCATTACCGTTCGAATGCGGCAGACGCCGTAAAAATGACACTCAGCCGCATAAATTACAGTAGCCCGACAGAACAGCCTACAATGTGTCGAATGCTAATGATAAGGGAGGGAAAAAACAATCGAAAAAAGAACAAAACTCGGCACGTGGGGCATAGAGCTTAAAGCGCAAGTACCATCGCTGGTGTATGCGTGCATTGCATCTGTGTGCGTGACTCTGCAGGTATCGTCGGGCTTAGTTCCCATCGGGCAGTCGCGAGAGACGCATGTTGGTTGCGCTCCGTAAATCGGTTTTACGATACGCATATTCGAGTTATAATTTTTAAGAAAACATTACGCATGAAAAAAATATACAATAAAAAAAGTGTACGTTTGCTGACAGTGATTATTTGACGAATGTAATATTAATATTAATTTGTGACATTGTTTAGTGGAAAGTGCGGAATTAGTGAGTGGATGGTGTTAATCAATAAGAATTGAATTAAAAAGTGTGAAATTACAGTGACTTTGACTTGGAAGTTGCCAGGAGTTGTTTTATCATGTAAGTTCATTAGCAATAATTTGGAATAATAAAGATCAATAGCATAAAGACCGTTTAACATGTTAGTTAATAATACAAAATCCTGAAAATATAATGACACTTATTTAACTGTCATTATATTTTCAGGACCCGAAGGATACCAAAATTTATAATTAACTTAAAAGGAAGTTCCTTTTAAGTTAATTATAAATTTTGGTATCCTTACACACTTAAAAATATACGACGAAGGCTTTCAGCAATCATTTATTCTTCAGGTAATCAAGTTAAGTAAATTCAAATCTATAAAACAAAGCGTAACCCATTAATGACAACGAAGGAATTAAAACATGAATAATAGAAAAATTGACGACCTCTGTGGCGCAGCGGGCGAGAGCCTGCCTGCGACGCAAGAGGTTGCGGGTTCGATTCCCGCCTTGGAACAAATTTGTGTACGATCTACAGAAATTTGTTCCGATGGTCTGGGTGTTCTCTATGTATAATAAAAATATCTATCTATGTAAGTATATAATGTATTAAATATATCAGTTATCTAGTACCCATAACACAAGCTTTGAATAGCTTACTTTGGGGCTAGATAGTGCTGTGTGATTGTCCAGCATTATTTATTTATTTATTTATGTAGTACAAAGACCTCAATCCTCGATTTAAAAATAAAAAACAATTGTAAAAAACTTGGTCAAGGCTGCCTTACAAATTACCCTAACCTGTCATTAAACTCGACAATTCCAGCTAATGACTCCTACGACACACATTACGTAACCAAAAACGCACAAACAAATAAACATTTTTATTTGTTTATTTTTATAAAGATCCGAGTGCATGATTTTATGATTGTGATGCTGCGTCTCTTGGTTCACTTTCGCTTGAACACGATTTGAAATGGGCATTCGGAAATATAGGTAGTGTCATTAATCTGTGTTGTATTTTTTTTATTTGAATTATTTACTGTCGAACTGCCATCTGCACTTTAATAAAGTAAATGGTTTTTCGACCATTGCAGATAGTGATAGATCATCAATAACATACAAGCCTGGTTTTGGCGTTCCCCGCAAATAAGTCTCCATCATTGTATGCCAGCTTTCTCTGGTCCGTGCATGATAGTAGTTGGTAAGTGTATCTCAACTAAAAATATTTACATGTACTGTAAAAGTTTCATCACAGTTTTTTTGAAAACTAATGTGTGACTTATGCCTGAGAATAAAAAAAAACTAACTTGCCAGAAGAAGGGTAGGTATATAGGGTTAATGACAGTATTTATTGATAATGCATAATTTCGTATCTAAAAAGTAATAAAAAAAAGTCTAAAAGTAAGACTTATTTAAAGCAGACGAAAATATTCTATCTGACCTATAGCTTTATTATAAGATGGTGAAACCGGATCGTAGTGATTTTTGGTTTTACATAAATAGCTAGTGGTGGTTCTAATTTTAAATACATTATAGTAGTAGTGAAAAGTAGCATTAACATTGAAATCGAAAGTAGGTTTATGATATTATTATGTATTTTAAACCGGCTTCTTGGCATCGACCAATGTTAGCATACCACCAATTCGCACGAAGCGCTTCGCTTCAACCGTCATTATGCGAACCGCTAAGGAATGGAACTCGTTACCGTCGTCTGTCTTTCCTGACCATTATAACATGAGTCTCTTCAAGGCAAGAGTGAATAGGTGTATTCTAAACCGTTCTGCTCCACCGTAGGCTACATCGTCGCTTAACATCAGGTGAGATTGTAGTCAAAGGACGGTCAATTCAGTTAAAAAAAATCGACTTACCAAAAATAGTGATAAATTTTATGGCACCCATGTGGTGCCATTTTATTTCTTTAGACTTTTTTATGAATACATAGTTTTCAATACATTTTAACCAAAAACCAAACAAACCTCCCTTAGTGTGAGAAGAATCGAACAGAAACTTTGCACTGCTACATTAAAAACTAAAAAACTTTGCTGGAAAATCTAAACCTGTTTAAATAATCAACTTACTTGTAGTTTTAGGTCACAGATAACGAGCCATAAGTCACTCGAGATCAGCTCATTGCTTGTTTGACCCTCATAAAATAGAGATTTTGCCAAATTCTTACAAATCACTTCAAATACTTAATCATTATCTTTAAAAACACTCCGTTTTCGTAATGAAACTTGAAAATTGTTGAACGTGAAAATATCTCGATTTCCTTTTAGGGTTGAGATAAAACCGGTCAAGAAAAAACACATGAAAAAATAAAATTTAAACTCTAAAATGGACTGAAAGTGATCTCATTCAAAAAACCTATATTTACATTTTCAAAATAGAGATAGAGGAAGATTAGGAATTATTAGTCGGTATTCATTAATAAAACCTTGGTCCATCCTGCTCTATTTGATAATAATATTGACTAGACTGTAGACTTGGATAATGACGCTCTGTCGCAACTTGTTTTCGAATACTCCTTTGATCTAGGCTAGCAAGGATAGGTAAATAGAAAAGCTTATAATTTGCGTGTTCTCGTTATAAAGATATTAAAGACAAATTGAGCTCATTCCTGTTACTGCTAGAAAATAATTTGGAGAATGACGCACAGTTTCAGTCAAAAAAGGTTACAAGTTTTTTGTAACTTTGGACAGCAGAAGTCGATAGTACCTGAAAAAATTACTAAAACTTTCGTTTGCTGCAAAGTTTTGGAATTTACCGGTTTTTCCTTATATTTTCCTCAACCCTACTCCCCCTGTCCATTACTGGGACGTTAAATTTAAGCGATAAATCTCAAGGGATGCCGTTAAAGAGTTTTCTTTAATTACTTTTTCATTTTGATAAAGAATTTTGCGTGGAAATGTTGAATCGAATAAACGGACTGAGTCGGCCTGCTACGGTCTTTAATAGAGTGTAAAGGTTAGTTTTAATTATTGTTTTGAAGGAAGGAGTTGAAATATATCTGTAACTGGAAGACGAGGCGTAGGAAGCAATCTTACCCCAGGGACGCAAGACGTAGGTGATGTTCACAGAAAGCCGGGAGGAAATGTATATAATGGGAACAGTGGACTTCTTCAGGTTGATGAAGCTGTAATTACTGATCGATTTGGTCAGAGCTACGTAGGTACGTCATCAAAGTGTATGACTTTATGTATGAATAAGTGTTTATGCATGAATAAGTGTTTAGGAATGTTTGATTGGATATTTTTTAAATCTTTTAGTAGATAGAAAACACCATATGAAAATAACATAACATGTAATAATTAATTCAGACGACAGCGATGTACAATGGGCAGTCTTATCGCTTTGAGCGATCTCTTTTAGACAACTAAAAAATATTCTACCAGCTCATGAGGGTTCAAAATAATGGGAGAAGCCACTGGCTCCTGAAACACAGTGTTAACTAGTTAGGGAGCAATATCGAATTGTACCTAAATATTTATGTCAATAATTTATTTTGTATTTGTATATATTATATAAGGATCAGGTTTAAAACTATATATAGTTTATTAGGTATAAAACTATCCTTAAAAATAATGAAAAGTGCAAGCAAGAATACAATAAATAACTTAAGAATTTTAGAAGTTGTTTGAAGGTCGTCTATGTCTTAACTATACATACCAGTGCAATGACCTCTTTCATTCGTGGGTATTAAGACCCGAAAGATTTTCCAAACATATTGCCATTTTATATTTAACTGACCGTTCCCAGCGTTACGTGCCTTGAATTGTTGGCGCAATCCAGTGGTACAGCGACTTGGCAACGCACGGACTTTGGGAATACTAAGAAGCTAGCTCGATATGTGGGATTATTTTGTTTTATATAATGTTTTTTTGTAATGAGAACAACAGACAGAACAATCTTTTTGAAAATCTTTAAAGTAGAATCACCACTAAGAGTAAACGTACCTATAACTTTAATTACTTACCTTATTCACTACATAGTATAAAACAAAGTTGCTTTCTCTGTCCCTATATCCCTATGTCCCTATGTATGCTTAAATCTTTAAAACTACGCAACGGATTTTGATGCAGCTTTTTTAATAGATAGAGTGATTCAAGAGAAAGGTTTATATGTATAATACATGCATGATTGTGCACCCGTGCGAAGCAGGGGCGCGCGGGCGGGTCGCTAGTTACAACTACAAATAAACTAGTGTATAGGTTAACAACGACTGAATTTAATCAGAGGTACGTCTTGGGAGAGACCGACGTCCAGTAGTGGACTAACATTAGATTGATAATGATGATGATGACGACTGAATTTAAACTTTTGTATAATAAAATAAATATGACAAGTAAATAATGGTCCACCACATGTTGATCTGTTATACCGAGTGAGATGGACTCTGCGGTCCATGTATGTTTTCATCTTTATGTATAACTAGTTGCGCCCCACAGTTTCACCTACGCATTTAAATCCCGGTATTCCTGTGAGATAAAAAGTAGCCTATGCGCTATTCCAGACTATAATCTATCTCTATGCCAAGTTTCATCCAGATACGTACATCCGTCACGGCTTGAAAGAGTAACTAACATCCATCCATTCATCCATCCATCCGTCCATCCATCGATTCATCCATCCATCCATCCATCAATACTTACAGGATTAGACTTAGTAGAATTGGATTATAAAAGGCTTGCGTATGACAGCAATCACACCAGATGTTAAATGATAATGCAGTCGACGGTGTAGTATTGATCGCGTCACGTCAAAAGATCGCTGGATGAAGGGAGAGAGGTTGTGATGGCGCAAGTGTTTTGTATGCGGAAACACCTCCCACTTTTTTCCCGCGTTCTTTTTGAATGACGTGATCTCTACGCTTACTTGTAATAATGCTTTTTAGTCTTCTCTTCAAAACATCGAAGCTAACTAGGTATTCCGGAAAACAGACTTTCTTTTGCTGTTCACAACATAAAAGTTGAGGCAAAGTCAAACGGTATTCATGAAATTAAATCACTACAATCACTTTGCAATATTTTAAAGCTAGGTGAATAGGTGCTAGGTGGTCCTAGGTGCCACTACCACTCTACCAAGTGTAGCAAAACAGAATGTTTGGGTTCCAAATTCTTTTGTAAAGTATTGTTGTAAAGTAATTTAGACTGAGGCTCCATTGTGTTGTGTCCATTCATTTTTCTTAAATCTTTGCTTTGTTTCTTGATTTGCTATCTTTGTCCTTATCAAATGTGCACTACCCAAATGTTTTCCCATTACCCAAAGGCTAGCTGGTAGATAATGCTATAGGCGAGCTTAATGCTGCCTATGATATTATATTTTTGTGCAATAAAGAATTTTCTATCTATCTATCTATTGTGCCAATCGGAAATAGCGAGATTCAAAACTTCTACTACTTCCAAAGTATCTCAAATTAGTGAAATCATGCCACATGTTTCCCAACGTTGTTTTCCTTCACCATTTGATAGCACTGGTGTTTAATTACAACACTTTACAAGGACGACAATTTCCATTAAATTCTCATTTTGCGCCTTGCTCAGGGTCGTATTCAGGATTAAAAGTATTATTACTCATCTTCAGTCACTCACCATTTCAAGGCTTCTACTGTTTTGAAAGAAACTAGTTACACAGGAAGAAGAAGACTTCTTACGTAATTCATAATTGTTTTGTTATAGGTGATGGTTACCACTTAACATGAGGTGGGCCATATTGTTCCATCAGCAACTGATATAGGAAAAACTCGTTTCAGAGTCATTAGTTTCATGTTAACTATGTTTCAGGTTTTACATATAAGGGGATTGACCATAAGGGTTACAAGAAAGCGTTTTCGAACAGTTATACTAGTACGGTATATATAATTATAGGTCGTTCGCTTATTTTTTGTCAATATTCGAAAATAATTTCATAATGCAACACCCACAAGCAGGAACTGTCAAACCACACACGACACAGGGTAAAAGAAAATATAAAATAAAACGCTTTCTAAAACAAACCCCTCAAAATCCTCGATTCCACCCCTGGCTACCCTTTCAGAACTAACGATACAGTTCTAAACAAGGGCACGTATACCACAGGCCAAAATAACAGGGCCATAACAGTGTTATTGTTATTGGGCCATTAAATCCGCATCAAGGTGTGCTTTCGTCATAGAAGACCATTACTTTAGCTACTAAACTTATCTAGTGGGGAATTGTGAGGAATTAAGTTCGGTTTAAAGCTTATTTTGCGACAGTTACTAAGGTAGCTTTGTGAGATAATTTGAAACACAAATTGTATATTATACGTTATTTCATTGCGAAGTAGATAATAATGATAATGCAATAGCAATGGTCTTAGTTTATCAAGTTAAGACAAGTTTTGAGGATATTACTTTTATTTTTGATGGCACAAACCTATGACACATGATGTGGTAACCATCACATACTTTGTGCCTTGCAAGTTGCGCACATTATGAACGTGCCCTACGATGCACTGCCCTGTGTTCATCAACTTGAGGCTCATGATGTTTAGTATTCTTTTCGCCAGATGGAAAGCCTTTCAACGGAAACACAGCTCTCCTTGGAGGCAGAAAAAGCTTTTCGAAAAAGCTCTTCAGAAAGAGCTCTTTCTACTACTCTTACATTTATAATTATGTTGTTTTAAAAGTTAAAAGTTTTCACGCCATTTCTTTGTTAAATTATGCGACTAACTAGAGAATTCATTTGAACCATATTTTGCGCAGATAAACATTTTTAAATAAATTAAAATAAAAAGAGCGTTATTTTTCTATAGATGCACTAATCACACATAAGAAAAACTTTAACTTAAATTATCTAAAAAATTTAAAAATTAAATATTAAGACAGTAGGCACACAACAGAATTAACAGAAAAAAAAACGAATAATTCTGTTGTTTCAAAACTTACAAGAAATAAATCCCCAAGTGTTTACATCTCACTTCATTGAACTTTTGGCAGGGTTAGTATTTTCAACGTCATTTTTATTGTAACGTCCACGTAATTATGTTACGAAAAGGGTTATGAATAATGATGCATAACTTGTAAGTTGCCAAGTCATACCAGTAAGCATTTTTTAAACTTGTTGCTACGCGAAATATGGATTTTGATCTTAACTGTTTTGTGGTCAAAGTTTTGTCTGACTCAACAGCTCTCGCAGCTTAGTTGGTAGTAGCTCGCCTTCTGTGCTGTAGACCGTAGGTTCGATCTTCACCGAGATCAAATATAATATTAGTGTGATGAACTTAAGTGTTTGTGTAAACAGACAATTAATTGTAAGATTGAGAGAGATATTTTACAAAACATTGTGTAATTACATTTATGATATTTATTCATTGCACAAATCATTTGTGTAATGAATAAATATTTGTTGTATGTCTGCGTGTCATAATTTATTATAAAATATGTATTAAAACAAGCTACTTTATTTGTGGCTATGTATTAATGTCCGAAATATTGACAGTTCACGAAAATAGAATAGTGTAATAAGATTTTACATAAAACAGCAACAAGAAAAATATTAAAATTATAGTACATGAAATCCGATATTAACGCTAAATAAAAGCTACTGTCGTTAAAAGAGATCGAGAGAAAGAGATAGAAGTTATTTTTTTCTCATTTGCATTCCAGAAACTGAGATATCAAACGCTCAGTAAATATTATCAAGAAAATAAAAGAAAATAAATAGCAAGGGTAAAGTCTAAGAGGATTTTCTGAGGTCGGGTCATCCACCAATATTTACATAGAGCAGGGTAATTCTCAAAGTTTACTTTTTACTCTCGGGGAAAAGGAATTTTCTAGTGTGCGATTTCTCGTATTCGCAATATATTTGTCAATACGTGACTGACTGTCTGAAAACCTCGAGGTAAAACAGCGTTTCGCTTGGTTACTTACTTGCCGATAGAACAAGCAGACAGCCCTGATGTTAAGTGGTTAACATCTTCTATAACAATTGCCTCATTAGTCACGCACGCTAAAACGTGCCCTACGATTCCCTGCGTCCATCAACTTGAGGCGTACAGATTTTAAGCCTTATTTGCTTGTATTTGTAAAGAGGATCATACAAAAAAACGTTAAAAACCAAGCTTAGTTTCTTGCCAGCTCTTTTAGAATTTGGTTGCGACGAACTGGCGGTAGATTCATCTAGTACCTATACAGGGTGTGGCGTAAAGAATAAATAAAATCCTTTATCTACGGGTAGGGGTATCATAACTGTTCAGAAAATTTATATTCTACCTACTAAATATTTTACGGTTTTCGAATTATTGGAGTTTTTTGAAATTTTAATATTTTTCACCTTAAAGATTTTGTAATTTCATGAGCAACCGCACCCGTCACGCTTTATTCCTTCGACCAAAGAAATTAAAAAAAAAAACCTTTTTTTTAATTAGCATTCACTACAATTAATAACTGGACATTATGTCAGTCACCTGTTTTGTGTCGCTGGTTTTTGACATGCAGAGCCTAGATAGCACTAAGATTATCTTGTGTCGCAGGTTCTGCGTAGCCCTCAATTGTTACAATAGAGTAGTCGTAAGGTGTATAAAAGGCAAAACAAACGAAGTCGCGGGTTTTCTACTAATATACATACATTTCTGTGTAAGGGATAGTTAAGTGCTGCTTACTTAAGGGTTCGGGTAAGCTTTTCTCCTTAAATCAGGAAGTAAAAGTTGTATAAAATAGAAAAAAGAAATAGGCTCAAGACTTTCATCCCCAGGCACGGTGGGCTTATCTTGGCATCAAGGACCTACTCCAAGTTTTACGAGGTACGTCGAAATATAAACTTTGACACATTAAAATTAGTTTTTGTTAGTATTCCAAACGTTGCAGGTGGAAAGCCTATAACCGCTGCTATAATATACTAGTTTTCTCATTCATTTCGTCATCGTTTCAGAGCGCAGGTATATGAATCTGAATATTTCCAAATTGAATAAAAAAATATTTGTTAACCCACAGGATTCGAACCCACTCATACTTTACTCTAACACGCATTCGTAAGCAAATGGTCTTAATTATAATTGATCAAAGAAATAATTAAGTTAGAAATTTAATGCTGACTGAGCATGAATTTGTAATTGAATCTTTCAAGTCAAAATACACTTTAATTTAGGCTTGAATTTCATAGCAAATTAATTCATTATCACTGGTGGTCTAGTAGGTGGTCCCTGCCTTCTGATCCGAAGGTCGTAGGTTCAGATACGGTCGTGCATCAATAGATATTTGTGTTGATTGCCAGAGCTTTTGAGTGAAGGAAAACATCGAGACGAAACCACGTATGAAATACCAACTACAGCAGAATGTAGAAGTGCCAATATATTTTGCGACCCTCACAGTGCTAAACGATTGTTGTAGGTGTATAAAAAAACAAAATATTCAAATTTAGAACCTTCAAACGTCTTAAGAAATATAATTTATAGAATAACGTTCTACCCTGCATGGCTGCAAGAGTTGCCGATAAAATCTAATAAAGTTGCAATCTGAATAGGTGAGAGTTTTAAAGGGAGAACCTCCTATTTTGGCATTCGGTGCGATACGACTCAAAACTACCACAAAAACTGCCAGTACATTTCCGTTCAAAACTGTCGGCCACAGACATGGGCTGTAAATATTTAATTAACTTGATCAAAGAGCCCACAGAACTTATTTGTGGATCGCTGACATACTAATAAAGTTTTAATTACAGAGAAATGACACGTTGGATAAGCTTAAAATGTTTCGTATAAAGAACCTTATTTATTTATTATATTTTAGTCCATATTATTTAGCTAAGTCAGGTACCTTTTATAGCACAAAATGCCGTACCTATCAAATATTTTATTAATATACCTAATAAAATTATTAGCTGGCAATATTTTCGTGTAAGATAATTATTTATTTCTATTCTATTATTAGGGAAGTACCACCACCACGCCTTTTTCTGCCGCTATGCAGCAACGCTGTCTTTCGGTTTGAAGAGTGTGGTTGCCGGTGTAATTGCAGACAGAGGCTTAACATCAATGCCTCAAGTTGATGGACGCAGGGTAGTGCATCGTAGGGCACGTTCCTATCGTGCATGACTTACGGGGAAATGCTTTGTTATAGGTGATGGTTATCTTAACATCATGTAGGCCATCTGCTGGTTCCATCAGATGGTTGTATAAAAAAATTATCGCACACAAGCAAACATAATACTAGAGTGCATTCTTCAAGTAAACCTTTAAGTAAGAATTAAAAAAAAAAATTAAGCTGATCCTTTCTAACGTCGTGAACTGTGAGGGTAATTAATGGCTAGAAGTTAGTCCCTGCGTCCGACCGCAGGGCGGCGCTGCAGTCACTGTTACCTCACCAGCAAATCCAATGGACCACAGGCTGGTGGTAACAGCTGGTTTAGTTGATACCCTTTTTGTACTACACTAGTAGCGCCCTGCGGTTTCACCCGCGTAGTTTTATATCCCGGTATTCCCACGGGATAAAATGTAGCCTATGTGTTATTCCAGACTATAATGTATCTCTGCCAAGTTTTATTCAGATCTGTTCAGCGGTTTTGGCGTGAAAGAGTAACAAACATCCATCCATCCATCCATACATACCTACAAACTTTCACGTTTATAATATTAGTAGGATAGTGATGGAAGAAGTAGATGGCCCTCCGTGTTTAAAGTGGTGACCATCCCCTATAAAGAATTGCTCCGTAAGTCACGCTATGAACGTGCCCTACGGTACAATGCTAAGCCTCATGTACCTGTTATTTCATTGACACACTTATTACAACGCTTCTGGGCGGCAGAGTAGTGCTTTCCCGGACAGACCACACGCAAACAGCTCTACTTCTTCTTCTAATTTAAGAGCAATGCTCTTGTCGGCGTAATTGATGCATTTCTCTCCAGGTGTTTCTTTTTAGCTCTACTACTTTTGGTAAATTGACGTGTATTTAGTACGCGCAGTCAAATCCAGCAAGCAAGTTGGCCCAACAAATCAAAGAAAACACTGGTGTGTACAGGGACGTTTTAAATATGGATATCATACAAAATCAAAATAGTCTTATTCAGTACAATCACAAGGATCATTTTGAAACGTCATATATACCAGGTTAATCTACCGCCAGTTCATCGCGACCAAAGCCTAGAAGAACTGGCAAGAAACTAAGCTTACAGAATATTATAACAAAACTACTACACAAAAATAGCAAGAGTATTGAAAAAGTTAAATACATTCTTCTTCTTCTAATTTAAGAGCAATGCTCTTGTCGGTGTAATTAATGCATTTCTCTCCAGGTATTTCTTTTCAGGGCAACGTCCTTGACCTCCTTATAAGGCATGACGGCAACCTTCGCTTTTTTTTGCATTAAAGACTGTTATATATTGGTATTTACAACTTGTATGCGAATCTTCAGAAAAACAAATAAAAGATCTACGTGCACTAAAAAGTTATCAAGCTGTTATGAAGAGACTGTGGCTATAGGATGCGATGCGAGTCTAACAAGCCTTGTTAGCCAGATTAAAGTTGTTTCATTATAGCGAACGGAAATTATTTTAAATGAGCGCAAAATATTTGTGGTCCTATATAAACATAATCCGGATACGGGTAGGCAGAGGCCGGGGCGGTTGTAATTTTAACAAGTTTTCTGTAAAGTTTCACGACCTCAGTGGCGCAGCGGGCGGGAGTCCGCCTGCGACGCAAGAGGTTGCGGGTTCGATTCCTGCCTCGAAACCAATTTGTGTACGATCTGCAGAATTTTTTTCCGTAGGTCTGGGTGTTTTCTATGTATTATAAAAATATGTATCTAAGTAAGTAATATATCAGTTATCTAGTACCCATAACACAAGTTTTGAGTAGCTTACTTTGGGGTTAGATGGTGCTGTGTGGATTCTCCAGCATTATAATAAAAATAATAAAGTTACAGCGTTATAAAACGAAAGACTACGAAAGACGAAATAAAATAAATTATGACGTCATAATACGCGATCGACTGTCATCAGTTAATGCCACTATCACGTCAATCTATCAGTTCTAGCGAGCGGTTTTAAGCCATGACAGAAGTGATATAGGCTAGCACAAGCTTACTGCAAAAATGGGCTGCTGCGTATGGGATTCTCATGGTTATGGAATATTTCAAAGTTTGATAGGATGTGCATTATTGAATGATTTATTTATGTATTAGTTAATTTATGTAAAAAAAAATGCGTAGAATTTTTTTTTACGACTAATAGTGCTTTGTAAACGTTCGTCAATCGAGCATTATAGTTATAGTGCGCGTCAACCAAAAAATAACGCTTGAAAATAGTGGAGGGGATGTATTTGCGCATAAAATATACTCGCGCCATCTCCCCCCCCCCCCCCCCCTCCCTTCTTCTTTTCGGCATTATTTTTGCGTGACGCGCGCTAAATTCTGAATAAAGTTTGTTGCGAGTTTTTAGACATTAGCTCTGAGAACTGGCGCCTAGATTCGTCTAGTTTATAAGATACTATAAAATGATCCATGTGTCACTAATCTATAAAGCCCGATCTTATGTTTACGAAAACAAAGTGCAAGTTTTCTATGAAACATAAATTGCAAGTTACGACCACACATTATGACAGAAGACGTCGAAGTAAGGTCGTTGTCCACACTTTGATTATTTTCGCAACGTGCGCAAGGAAATATCTTCTCTATTATTTGATAGGCAAAGCTCAATTCTATTTGCATACTTAAAAAAATATGATTTATTACAAGTTCGAGTAACAGTGATTTTGAGCTATATAACGCAAGTTTTAAAGTTGATTATAGTTTAAAGCCATTTAATAAGATTTTTGACATTTTATCGTGATGATGACATGCATTGACAGGTAATTCAATTTAATTGAAGTTTTTGTGCCGAATTTACGTACAATGTTACATGTGTCAAGTATGAGTGCAAGTTACGTGTGTCATGTCACGTGACAAGATGTTTTAAGAGGCTGATATCCGCCAAACTACTTCTCGCTCGCTCATTTCAACATTTTTGAAGATATTTTATAATATGAAGGTATAAGAGATCGTATTAAACCAGCAAATTTCGGAGAAATTAATTCAATAAATAAATAATAATAATAATAATTAAATAAATATATTTTCTTTCTTTCTTTCTTTCTTTCATAAAGGTTTAGCAAAAATATCATTTTGATTCAAAACAGTTTTTCTGTCTTAAAGTTTTATTGAGATGAAAATAAAGGGCTCGTCCGGGGAAACCATCACGCCATTTTCTGCCGCCAAGCAGCAACGCTGTGTTTCGGTTTGAAGAGTGCGGTCGCCGGTGTAATTACATCTGTACCTATGTCTCAAGTTTATGGAGGAAGGGCAGTGCATCGTAGGGCACCTACGTTTATATCGTGTTCAACTTACTATGCAATGCTTTGCTATAGGTAATGGTTACCACTTAACATCCGATGACCCATCTGCTAGTTCCATCAGCAAGTCGGATAAAAATACTAGTTTTCTTGTTAAACGTTTAAGTCAAATGTTAGAAAACTGTCAAAGCATATTTTGTGGATTGAAAACTTTGGCCTGGGCCCTTACCACCATCTCTTGAAGCATTCTTATTTCAATATTACTTTATTTTTTGATCATAAAGCATTGACTCTATGCAGTTGACATAATTAAGACATTGACATAAAAGTAATATTGAAATAAGAATGCTTAAAGAGATGGTGGTACGGTCCCTGGGGATCAAAATCGTGGAGCTGTTCCATTTTATTTTCTGTCACGATATAATGTTTTATTAACTTTTAGGTATTGGAGTGGCGTAATTTGTACACCTTGCCAACTACAGTTCATTAATAATTACATGAGTTGCAAAGCACAGTACTTGGCGGTTCTTAACCTACATAAACAAGCCTTAGCCGCGTTTAAGCTCTTCTACTCGGCTTAAGGACGGGCTTCAGTGGTTGATTCGTTCTAAAAATAAACGGTGCATAGTACCTACTGAAGAGAAGAAACTGACGAGAAACTGAACTGAGAACTGAAGAGAGAAACTTTCAAAACGTTGTTTTTTTTGTCCTATTTTGCATCCTAGCTATGAGGAATGAAGATACCGATAGAATACCGATAATTTTATGATCTCAGAAACGAAGAAAATTCGCGTCTTTGATCCCCAGATACGGTATCTCGGAAGTAAGTATTAATCAAACTGCGTGAGTTGTCATGTGGCAAGTATCCATTTACTGTAGTTATTTGTATTCCATACGTGACAGGTTGCAAGCCCATCGCCGCTGCATACTGTCATTTTTCTACGTTTGTTATTACGGGTATAAGCGCATTTATATTTTCAAAATGAAAATAGCTTTGATACACGACTGGATTCAAACACACGACAAAGAAGGCTCTCAATTCTAATAGACCATCGCTGTTGTATTTACGTCATACTGCGTATGAGTTGAGATTTAAGTCCTTGAGAGTTTTATAGTGATCTATACCATTTTACCAAATTTTAGGACATTTTGACGTCTTCCAAAAATATGTTAAATAATAGCACAATTTCAAATACCCATAATAAACACACATAAATATTATCCCTTTACCAAATAACATAGTTGGTGTAAAATGTTTTAATGATGTCATATCCAAGACAGATAATTCCACCCCAAAACCATTACCCTTCACCCCTCTTTTTGCGAGTGGGGTCAACCCCTTTTTGTCAAGCTCGAAAATAGTGTCTCTTAAACTAACGTATTACTTAAGCGTCGCCAATTTTATGACGTCATTATCTTCTTCATCCCCCCGCAATCAATTAGGGGTAGTTCGGAAAGTAAGTGGCAAAGGATGAATATTTTCAATATGAAATATAATTAAACCCGGGAAATCCGGGAAATATAGTGGTGCGGGAAATGTAGACACATTTTAATGGATTTAATAAAATTAAAATTAAGGGTTAAAATTTTAAAAGGGTTTTCTTTTGTAACATTTTTGTGTACTTCAAGCCCAAGATTTTTCGAGATATGTTTTAATATCTGGATAAAGTTTCAACGTGAAATATTTAAATAAAAATATTAAAGAATTTGTTTGATTAATGCAGCCTCATAATTAAGTATTTTTGCCAACTAGTAATAGGTATGTAAAAAAGATAACAACCAAACTCCTTTATTATAAACAATGGACGTGCAACGAATAACAATAACAAATTTAATTACGACGAAGCGAGCCTATTTATATTCAAATTGGGTTCTATATAAAGATTTCTTTGATTTCTTCATTCAAGAATTGCTTCATTACAATTTCCTGACTTTCTTCTATAAATATGCCCTGTCACTATCTGACATTACCCATTCGTAAGAGAGAGATAATTGTAATTTAATTTGGTTTCGCTTTGATGGGTGGTGTGTGGGCAGAGCTATAGGTTTGTCTTCGCGTTATAATTAAAAGTTTAAGTTATAAAAGTCATCATCATTATTGAGAACTTTAATGAGTCCCTGCTGGATTTTCCTACATTCAGGACATTTCAAATTTTTATTTATACTAGAAGCAAAACCATCACCTTTAAGAAAGCATTGCGTCGCAAGTCACGAATAGTAACATGCCCTTCGAGGTTATACTACTACTATAGGTTATCTAGAAGAAATCGGTGTCAGCAATAAGACCGCCCATTATACAGTTATTTTATAATATTAGTAAGATTTCTTTAAGTGTACTACTGTTATTTGGTTTCGTGTACATTAAAGTATTTTCATTCATTCATGTTATACTGCATCCATCATTTTTAGGCATACCTTGTGCCATGTGCTTGTTATTTCGCCCACACACTTCAAATCGAAACACAGCCTCGCTGCTTGAGGGCACAAATTGGCACAGTGCGGTAGTACCTCAGACAAACCCTCCACAAAGAGCTCTACCACCGATTTTACAAAGATTTTGAAGATTTTTTTTTTTTTTTTATTTTTTTTTTTATAAATAAATAAATAAATAATGCTGGACTATCCACACAGCACTATCTAGCCCCAAAGTAAGCTATTCAAAGCTTGTATTATGAGTACTAGATAGCTGATATATTTAATACATTATATACTTACATAGATAGATATTTTTTCTTATACATAGAAAACACCCAGACCATCGGAACAAATTTCTGCAGATCGTACACAAATTTGTTCCAAGGCGGGAATCGAACCCGCAACCTCTTGCGTCGCAGGCAGGCTCTCGCCCGCTGCGCCACAGAGGTCGTCAAAATTTGTTATTAGTCATCACAGAAATTCGAATCAACCATCTTCTGATATTCCATTTACACGGTTTATTGATTTGACAATTACATAATTGTCACGGTAATTATCAACCATGAAATTTGTCGACCATATAATTTGTGTCTTAATTTTTTGTGATCAAACTGATCATCCATTCTATATAGGAACAATTTCGTCATACAATGAGTATCCGGTTGATTCATTGTTTTTTATTTTTGATCATTCGTCATAATTTGTACGGTGAATATCGTGGGAAAACTCCAGGGTACATAGCTCAGAATGTCGTGACCTTGTTTGTCTTATTCTAATCTTGACGTATAACTATTTGTTTTTATACAGTGTGGTGAAAGTATTGTAAGTGTGCCTCAAAGAAGATTTTTTTGGAGCATTATTCTTTGCAGCACTTTAAGAGAAAACATTTTAAGAGTATTTTTAGCCTAATTAATCCAAACTACGAACTATTTTATCCATTTTTCATCTCGTTTTGAAAATGTGGGGTGTTATTGAGCCACAAATATAAAATAATCGTAACTTTTGCATTCACATATTAGTAGGATAGATTTCATTCTTAATTTTTTTTTTCCACCTTGTAAATTACTAGCATTATTTTTATCACTTGTTTTCCTGATATCTAAAGTTCAGGTCACCAATGGTGAGGCGAATGGTTTTAAATTACCTCAATTTAGTAGTGTTGTCATAGTAGAATAACAATAGAACGCTGAATGAAACTTAATTGAGCTTTGTCCCAGTACTTTGAGTACATAAGTTAAATTGCACTAAAGTTGCGTAGGTAAATATAATTAAAACACTAGTTGAAAAAGACTAGTTGCGCCCCGCGGTTTCACCCGCGCAGATTTTAATCCCGGTATTCCCACGGGATAAAAAGTAGCCTATGTGTTATTCCAGACTATAATGAATCTCTCTGCCAAGATTCATCTAGATCCATTCCGGTGTGAAAGAGTAACAAACATCCATCCATCCAGCTTAAGGAGATTAGATCAGCGGATAAGTACCTACTACATATTGCTTTGTTCGAGTTAATTTATATTTAACAATGGACTTCCGCAAAGTCACGCCTGAGTCAATTAACTATCCATCCATCCATCCATACTTACAAACTTTCACGTTTATAATATTAGTAGGATAAATAAATAAATAATGCTGGACAATCCACACAGCACTATCTAGCCCCAAAGTAAGCTATTCAAAGCTTGTGTTATGGGTACTAGATAACTGATATATTTAATACATTATATACTTACATAGATAAATATTTTTTATTATACATAGAGAACACCCAGACCATCGGAACAAATTTCTGCAGATCGTACACAAATTTGTTCCAAGGCGGGAATCGAACCCGCAACCTCTTGCGTCGCAGAGGCGATGTATTTGTACTTGTAAAAAAAACTAGTACATTAATGTATTTACAAAAACAGTAAAAGGTAAGTCATATTATCAGCAATGCTGTGCCCAAATTACAAACTGTGCATGGTTTGCGGCTATATCTCTGTATGAAAAGTGCACGATTTTTTTTGTTGGTGTGTGTCTGTATTTATATCCTAACTAGCTGGTACCCGCGACTTCGTCTGCGTACTTTTAATCTCTTCATCTCTTTTTTTCGCAATAAAAGGTAGCCTATGTTCTTTCTCAGGGTCTAAAGATTGTCTGTGCCAAATTTCATCAAAATCGGTTGAGAGGTTTAAGCGGGAAAGCGTAACAGACAGACAGACAGACAGATAGACAGAGTTACTTTCGCATTTATAATATTAGTTGGGATTAGTTGGGATTGTTTATTATTTTTATTGTTGATAATCTCATCTTTATCGCTATTGTGAACACCACCACGAACGCTTAGAGAACGCATTAGTTAACTCAGGGAATGAATAAAAACCTCTATGTTATAAAAAAACCGATATTTTTATAAAAAAATGCACGTTTATGATAAAAATATGAGTAGCTTTTATCACAATAGCCAATTAAGAGCCATTATACAAAAAATCCTATCAGAAAACAACGTGAAAGTTCACCGTATTCTAAGCTACCCCGAGTGCACTTAAAATAAACTATTTAATATAACTTTTGCAACCCTTCGGATACCGCATTTACATAGAAATTGGGTTGCACGATTTACGAAAACTTACAACAGGAGTCTCGGCACGTATTGAAAAGTTTTATTATTTCATGTTATTTTGTATTATTTTCATTGTATTTTATTTTAAGCTTTAAAAATAAAATTTAATAGACTGAAAATTTTATTATCATAATAAGAAAATCGTGATCTTAGATCACCGTCGTTAACCGATAAAGACCATTTTTAGCCGACTTAAAAAAAGGAGGAGGTATAGTTTTGTTTTTAAATTTGTAATCTCATGACTTTTTACTTGGTGGACTGATTTTTATGATTTTTAATCGAAAACTGGTACTTGCCATTAAGTCTTATTTAAATTTGAGTTAGATCTAACGAGTTCTTTTTGAGTTATAGTAGTACACTGGGAGAAAAAAGGGGTCATTTATCGGCTATGCAGAGCCGTGTAAACCCGGTACTGCAGTTGCAACCGTGTTAACACGGCAACTGTTACCGTGTGTCGCTGACACGGCTAGGGGTGACTTGCTGTGTGGTGTCGCCGTACGGGGTTGGGTGACACGGCTAGAATTGACACACGGTACTGCAGTTGCAGCCGTGTAAATTGCTCAACACGGCTATGATCAGACACGTTTAGATTTGCACACGGTACTGCAGTTGCAGCCGTGTAAATTGTTCAACACGGCTATGATCAGACACGGCTAGATTTGCACACGGTACTGCAGTTGCAGCCGTGTAAATTGTTCAACACGGCTATGATCAAACACGGCTAGATTTGCACACGGTACTGCAGTTGCAGCCGTGTCAATTCGTCAACACGGCTATTGTCAGACACGGCTACAACGCGCCTGGAGAAGCCGTGTTGAATGGTTATTGCAACCGCGTAAAGACGGTTATTGCAGCCGTTTATCTACGTCCCTATGTGGCTGGCAGAGCCGTGCAAACACGGCAGTATCAGTCATCTTCCTACGTCCCTATGCAGCTGGCAGAGCCGTGTGACGCGGCATAAAGTATCCGTATAAAGCGTCTGCTTCAGACGTGCCAACACGGCAGTGTCAGCCGTCTTCCTACGTCACTATGCGGCTGGTAGAACCGTGTGACACGGCATGAAATAACCGTGTTAAGCGGATACTTCAGCCGCGCCAACACGGTAGTATCAGCCGTCTTCCTACATCCCTATACAGCTGGCAGAGCCGTGTGACGCGGCATAAAGTAGCCGTACCAAACGGGTGCTTCAGTCGTGTAAACACGGCAGTATCAGCCGTCTTCCTACCTCCCTATGCGGCTGGCAGAGCCGCGTAACGCGGCATAAAGTAGCCGTACAAAGCGGCAGTATCAGCCGTCTTCCTACGTCCCTATGCGGCTGGTAGAGCCGTGTGACACGGCATGAAATAGCCGTGCTACGCGACTGTGTTAGCCGCACAGTGACGTAGGAAGACGACTGATACAGCTGTGTTGACACGGCCGAAGCAGCCACTTAGCACGGCTATTTCCCACCGTGTCACACGGCTTTAGCAGCCGCTTACCTTCTTCCCGACGTAGCTGGTGGAACCGTGTGACGTGACAGTACCAATACGACTACTAGTGACATTTTCACACGAAAAATGGCAAAAGTAGTCGTATTGACTGACACGAATGTCATAGGTTTGCCAGCTGTGCAGGAAGAAGGAAGACAAAACTCAGGTATACTGGAACAGCTGAAATAATACAGTATGATTTAAAATCAATATAATATCCATAAACTACAAGAAATAGAAGTCTAAATCTCTTAAAAAAAATTATGCTCATTATACCTAGGTTATATGTGGTGAAGGCTAATTTGTAATGTAAATGAATAACATCATTTTAAGTTAACTGATAAATTTTTATTAAGAAAATAAAAAAATAAACATAGTATTGTATCATAAAGTCTACTTCTATATCTATCTAATTCTTAAATATTACATTTATTGATAACACCTATAAACATGACTTGAGGACATAGTCTATCAAAAAATATGAACATTATGGTACTTATCCTAAAGGGTCACCAACCCCTTAAACACTTATTAGAGAAATCTACAGCAACCGGACAGTTGCTGAGAACTGAGCTGCAGAGAGAACCCAGAAGAAGTGAGCATAGCGACCTCTGTGATGTCATTCTTGATCACTTTCTATAGGATAGGGGCGGTCGCAAACTGTTGAGTTCTCAATGGCTTCGCCAGTACTTTATTATCAATAAAAGAAGAATGTTTTCTTAACCCATTGTACAACGTTAAAACATTAACTTGTGGGTTGAGAGCCAATGGTTATCTGTAAAGAAAAATAACAAATTAAAATAATGTGGTTGTTGAACATACGAACATATTGATGAAAGAGTTTAACTTACCAGCTGTGGACCAACACTTGGTGAACAGAGCGTGGTGATGGGAAGATCCAGCGTGAGAAAGATGCCGTTTAGTAGGCGGGCTGCAATGAAAATAATTTTAATATAATTTATTGTAAAAACTACGATTGAGAGATTGATAAAATGAAGTTAGTTTTGTTAAATATACCCAGGTGAACATAGATGTTACTTCTCTGTCTAGGTGTAAGGTGGATTGTTTCAATTCTAATTGTATTCTAAGTAATCAAAGTACGAATTTACAAAAAAATATACAAGTATTATTAATAAAATGTAGATCTATAGCATGTGTAAAAACTTTAACATTGACCCATAAAATGTAATTTCAAATTTTCTTCATGCTGATTATGATAATGTCCCACTAAAAGAAACAATAAAAATACACCATATAAAACAGTAACACATACCTTACACATCAACTTCACTTGGCTCTGAACTCGAGCTGTATTGCTTAGGTACCTATTTAGATCCAATTATCCAGTTGGATTCAGGTACAGAAAGAGGAGTTTCCAATTACATGGGTATGTTCATCAGCCTACAATTAAAAAGAAAAAAATTTATATAAATAGGTGGGTCTGCATTAATTGCATAAAACCATGCATTGACTTTCCATGATAAAAAAAACCACACAACTAGGTTTTGAACCTTAACCATACCTGCCCTTATCCAAACATTCATGTTCATAGACCCACGTTGCAATGGCTGACCCAGGTGCTTTACTCGGCTAGCTACTCCATGCTTCATGCCAGGTCACCAGCTACACATATGGACATAGGAAGATGTTAGATACGGCTGAGCGACATGGCTGCTGCAACCGCGCAAACACGGCTACCTTAATAGCCTCCCTTTATTACAATGCAGAGATAAAAAAAGTACACAGCTACACATGAAAAAAAATAATTTATAAAAAATATTTAAAATTAAAATTTACCATTTTCATAGGTAATTGTAATCTAATTTAATTGTAATAGGTAGGTATCGTATTCTTATTTAATTATAATAGGTATTTTTTTATTTACATACTTAGAACAAACATATAAATAGAGTCGAATTGAGAACCTCCTCCTATTTTGATGTTGGTTAAAACATTTACAACGGCATATAAATGAATTTAAAATAATTGAAATCCTGACCTTTTTTTTCAATCAATGATCCAGTTTTTTGACACACAGTTGACCAGCCAGGCATTGTTGGCAAATTCAGTTATGCTAAGTTATCGACTGATGGTTCAAGATAATATCTTATTAGCTCCTTAGAGGCCTTTATCTGAAAAGAGTGCTGGATTAGATGATCATTCCCCTTTAAATTTAAAAAATAGCTATCTATGTTATACCTAATCTGTGTAGGTAGGTAGGTATAGTGCGCGTCAACCAAAAATAACGTTGGAAAACAGTAGAGGGGATGTGTTTTTGCATACAAAATACTCGCGCCATCACACCCCCTCACCCTCCTTCCGACGCTCTTTTTGTGTGGCGCGCATTTTACCTACCAACGAGGATTGAGAGGTTTTACTATTACCGGACTATGGTTATAGTAGAACCTCTTAATCCTACGGGAAAACAATGATGCGAACATGGGGTACTTACCTAGGTATCTTGAATCTAGATAGAACATTTGGCTTTATTAGTAGCCTATTCAATTCTAACCTTCAAAATGATGATGCTCGCGCGCGGAGAACCTAGGAAGGTTTGATTAACAAAGTTAACTACCTTACCTAGACCACTACTACTTCCTACATCCTACTTCCTAGGTTTAAAATATGATAGGTAAAGTAATTTGGTACCTACCTAGGTATGGTGTGAAACATAAGAAACTATATAGGGCTTTTAATCAACTCATTAGAACCACGCTATCATGCTATGCCATGGCGTGCCAACACAGAAGTTTGTAAATTGACTTTTCACTTACCAATAATAGCTTTTACAGCACTGAGAGACAATTTAAAGAAATCTATAAGTTATTTTACATCAGAAAATGCAGGGCCAATAACGACCGCTACGTTCACGCTCGTTCAGTCACTTCCACAAAATAAAATGGCGATTGGCGCGGCGTCACACACCGCCCCTCACCCCGCCCGCACCACGCATACCAATTGCGCGGGAAAAGATGGCCGAACGAACCGGTGCGGTGTTGCTAGGCAAATGAGACGTAAAACAGTGCTTCAAACGCATGTTATAAATAATTATCAAAGTGGATATTCAATCGAAAAACTGGGTTTTGAGTAGAAAATTAATTTGGTCCTACCTATCGTTTTTTTTAGGTAATTGGTAGATGTTTACCTATTGCCGATATAAAATGATTAGACAGTGAAATAAAATGAAATGAAATTTATTGAAAACCAAACGACTGTTACAAACATAGCACCATGCTAAATTTTTTTTACAATACACATACTAATACATAATGTAGGTAAATTATGGGTAACATTGACAAGGACTAGAATACTGTCGGTATTCTAGTTTTTTAGATAAATACTACGTCCCCAGTGCAAAACTACCTATCTAGCTTCTCTCATAAGGTACCTATATTACCCTCTAGAATTCAGCAGTCGTCAAAGTGCGGCCCATGGACCCAAAATAATTTTGAGTAGGTACGAAGTTATTCGCATTAAACGACTCGTAATAAGTTTCGTCTAGCGAGAGCGAAGCGAATGGCGCGCTGAGTCGTAGTATCTCAGCAAGTGTGAAGATAGCCGTTTGGCTGTGCGGCAGAGGGCAGGCAGATAGCTTACTAACAAAACAATAATGTGTGTAATGTCACAAAATTATTGCATTCCCATGATATTGTTTTTTGCACTTTTCGCTCGTCTTGAAAAAAATATTTACACCCATAGGTACACATCACAAACATACCTATACCAATCGAAACAACGATATTTTTTTCGATATAATCAATCTTCAATATTGACATTTTTAATAAATAATGGAGTGCGTTGGATTGTCCGGTGTGGAGGAGGGAGACTTGAAGATTTCAATAACTGGATTGAAATCTTTTGCCTATACAGTCTCCTTCTTTAAAGGCGTTGACAACACCTAATAGCGTTGCACTGTACCTACGGTACCTAGGTACCTAGGTTTAGTGCAGCATTTAAGCTGAGACGTGACCTTTTTGCCCCGCACAACGGTAGGTAGGTCCTTTATTAGTGTAGGTTATAATTTTATTTTTCTGTTAGTTTTAAGTAAGTACTTACTTGTACCTACCTATTGTGGGACGAAATAAATATATTTTCTTTCTTTCTTTCTAATATTTCTCTCGCTCGCACGATTTGGCATTTTAGAAGATATAAAATCACAAATTCAAATTTTGAAAGATTGCAAACAACCATTTTGTGTGCAATCACATTGCGCATAGTTTGGTAAAAGTTTCATTTTGATTGATGCAAGTTTTCCTACTCAAAAGTTTGCTTGAGTACGAAAACTAGAAAAGCAAACTTTTAAGTAGGAAAACTTTTATCGATCAAAATGATTTTTTTACTAAACTGTGCGTAATGTGATTGCACACAAAATGGTTGTTTGCGATTTTTCGAAAATGGGTTTAGTGATGTTATATCTTTCAACAAGTCAAAACTTGCGAGCGAGAGTCACATTAGCTCTTGTCTTCGTCTTAAATGTTTCTTTGAACAATACACTCTTGATTATAAGATGTTTGATTAAAATCTATGCATATTTGACCGAGATAACAATATTTTTGTAAACTTAAATTATAGATAACAGTATAGTTACTATGACAAATTTGCCGCAGATTGCGTGCGATTCGTGCGCGAGACCACGAAAACCGTGTTTTTTCAAAATAAGGCCTACCTACCTAGATGTAGGTCGCAGTGTAGGTCTACACTACACCAGTTTACATCTGCGACCTAGCTAGCTAGGTAGGTGACGCCCTCAAGCAAGGTGGTTAAGTGAAGGACGACGACACGGTCTGCGAAATATGCTAAGTACCTATCTAAAAACTTTTTCTTGATCAGAAAAGCCGGAGACACCCGTGTTGGGTTGATGGACCTACACAGAGTACAGACCTACGTCCAGCAGGTAGGTCAGCAGGTAGGTACCTACTATACCTATACTCGGAACCATCTGAGCGATTATTTGGCGACGGACGATTTTACGATTTTACGATTTTATTTTATTTAGACGATTTTACTAAATATTTGTAATAGTACTTACACAAGGCTGACAACTTTACACAGGAGACTTTTTATTTTTTAGTATTTAGAATGATAAAGCGTATTTATTATTTCATTAGCGTGTCAGAGAGCTTCTGACTGGCTTATTCTAAATGGTGTGTTCATCAACTTTCTCAAATAACAGACTAGGACAGCGCGGCACACAAATTTGAAATTTGCAGTTTCGCTGAAAAATGATGTTAAGTATCGTCAACGATATACTTAACATACCTATCTACCTACTCGACGAGAAACCCGCCAAAGCTGCAGGCCGCTTCCCGTGCCAACTGCCGCGGCTGGCAAAAGGCTCTATGGTCGTAATGTTGTGTTGATTAAGTTGAATTTGAATTTGTATATATTTATATATACCTTTCGATGTACCTAAAAGCTGATGTGTGGTTGGTTGGCTAAGTAGGTATGATTTTTCCACGTACAGTACCTATTTAGCTTTGATAATGAGATAAGCACACGGCCCAACGTACCGTGTCAGAGAACGGCTTCGTCAGTCATGATCGGAAGTTTCATTTCATTTATGACATGGTTAAGATAGCCAGGTAATGCATAAGGCTTGTGTACCGTATCTAGAACGGCTTCAACAGCCACGCCTGAGAGGTTCATTTATGACACGGCTAAAATAGCCAAGCAATTAAGCACATGGCTCAACGTGCCGTGTCTAGAACGGCTTCAAAAGCAATGTCTGGGTGGTTCATTTATGACACGGCTAACGCAGTCGGGCAATGTTAAGCACACGGTTCAACGTACCATGTCTGGAACGGCTTCGGTGGCCATGCCTGGGAGGCTCATTTATGACACGGTTAAGATAGCCAGCCAAAGTTAAGCACACGGTCCATCGTACCACGTCTGACACGGCTTCGACAGCCATGCCTGTGAGATTAATTTATGACACGGCTAAGGTAGTCAGGCTATGTTAAGCACACGGTCCATCGTGCCGTGTTGAGAACGGCTTCGACAGCCATGTGTTGGTGGTCAATTTATGACATGGTTAAGATAGCCAAGCAAAGTTAAGCACACGGTCCATCGTACCACGTCTGACATGGCTTCGACAGCCATGCCTGGGAGATTCATTTATGACATGGTTAAGGTAGCCAGGCTAAGTCAGGCACACGGTCCAACGTACCGTGGCTAGAACGGCTTCGACAGCCATAATTGGGTGGTCAATTTATGACACGGTTAAGATAGCCAGGCAAAGCTAAACAAACAGTCCATCGTACCGCGTCTAACACGGCTTCGATAGCCATGCCTGGGAGATTAATTTATGACACGGCTAAGGTAGCCAGGCTATGTTAAGCACACGGTCCATTGTGCCGTGTTGAGAACGGCTTCGACAGCCATGTTTGGATGGTCAATTTATGACACGGTTAAGATAACCAGCCATAGTTAAGCACACGGTCCATCGTACCACGTCTGACACGGCTTCGACAGCCATGCCTGGGAGATTAATTTATGACACGGCTAAGGTAGTCAGGCTATGTTAAGCACACGGTCCATCGTGCCGTGTTGAGAACGGCTTCGACAGCCATGTGTTGGTGGTCAATTTATGACACGGTTAAGATAGCCAGGCAAAGTTAAGCACACGGTCCATCGTACCACGTCTGACACGGCTTCGACAGCCATGCCTGGGAGATTCATTTATGACATGGCTAATGTAGCCAGGCTAAGTCAGGCACACGGTCCAACGTACCGTGGCTAGAACGGCTTCGACAGCCATATTTGGGTGGTCAATTTATGACACGGTTAAGATAGCCAGGCAAAGTTAAGCTCACGGTCCATCGTACCGTGTCTGACACGGCTTCTACAACCGTGTAAGGGGGCAGCCGTGTATTTTAACACGGTTAGGGATTTTAAACTAGTGAAAATCTAGTGAACACTGTTAATGTAGCCGGTATTACCAGCTAGCACAGCCGCGTTTATGGCTGACGTAGCCATGTAAATCTGGAGCCGTGTACACGACTTTTCACACGGTTGACAAACACGGCTGTCACAGTCGTTTACACGGCTCCCCGAACCGTCTTGAAACCGTAGCCGTGTGTAAAAGCCGTGTATTTTTCCCAGTGTATGAGTAATGGAGAGTAGAATATTTTCCGGTGCATTTGGTTATTCTTAGGGTTATTAACTTTTAAAATCCATATAATTTACCAAAATGTAAAACTTTCAAGACTTGTGGGATACATTGTGAAATTTTCATTCATGTAGTACATGCTACACCATGAAACAGAGAATACCCTACTGCACAATACCAATTTGAACGATGGAGGTCATTGTTGAGTATTAACTGTCCAAATTAAACTGATATCCATACATCAGTATAGTTAAACAATAGCCCTCTTATTCTCCATGCCATTTTATAACGGTTCAAAAGAGTATTCTTGTCATTGTCACTTTCATGCCAACTAAAAGAGACAGCAGCAGACTTAGCGGTCTGATAAGCTTTTGGCGCACTCAAAGACCATTATGCCTAAGACTGCCAGGTACCAATACAAGTAAACAGCGCCGTAAATCTGATTTCCTTGTAAATGCAGCACACTTCTCCATCCCCTTGAAATGGTGCAGCTTCAATATTAAATTTAATGTCTATTATTTGAAGCCTTTGTTAGTGAAAATTGCATTTTCCAGAAAATATTATAAGGTATCTTAAGATTGTAAGATGAACTTATGAAAATCTTTGTGAAGTATCATGGGCAATTATTTTTGTAATTATAATGGACTTATACTAGAAAATAAGATGGTACATATAAATAAATATTGTTGCACATTTTACACAGCACAATCAGCGGGCCGATTACGCTAATGTCTGGCTATCGAGATGGCTTTCAGTTTGACATTTGATCAAGGAATATAATACTCAATGAGTGACTCAAACGCGCAACGCAGGCGGACTCTCGCCCGCTGCGCCACTGAGGTCGTCAGTTATGTTTCACATTACTTTACTTTGGTCGGTAGGTACTTATACTGAGGTCGAATCCAGCCTTAGAATAAAAAATCTCCAAGTTTAGAACTTAGTCTTTGAATACCAAGTCTCAATGAGCAAAAGTTTCATCAGAGTGAGGCTAATAAATAACTTTTATCTCAACCCGGGTGATTTGATTCTCTGGAGTTGTTCATCCGCAACTCAAACTTGTGATAACAGATGGCGTGACATGCCATTCGGAACTTGATACTTTGACAACTCTCACAGCTCAGTTGGTGGTCTGCCTTCTGCGCTGTAGGCCACGGGACGCGGGTTTGATCCCACATCGACCACAAACGAAGATGCCTCCGGCGTCACGGATGACCAGCGTTGTAGTGCACCAATCACTAAAGCCTAGCTGAGTGACGACCGTTCTTATTGTACTAGCCAATATTGTTCTTTATTTTGCATCTACCTATGTTTTTGTAACACAAATATCACACAAAATAATAAAGGTTTTTTGAATTTCAAAGTCAAAGTCAAAGTCAAAATATATTTATTCAATAAAATCACAAGGACCATCTTGAACCGTCTTAAAACTAGGTGACTCTAGTGCCAGTTGCACGCGTTAGCATTCATTATTATTAGTGAGGTAGGATGCATGCCGTGTGGCGAGCTTCCAAGATTCTCATTCAAATACACGTTTTATCTTCAAAATTAATGTTCCAAATATTCATACACAATTTTATGCAAAATTTTATCTTTATATCTTTGCGACCGTTTATTGCATAGCTGGGTATAGTCGCTATTTCTATATAGTTGTTTGATTGTTTCATGAATTTTTATAGTTATTTAATTCATAAAATTATCTTTCTCCACTTTTATGTATGTGTTTGTAGATTATTATCTGTTCAACTTCTTAGTTTAGCGTTTACTGTCATTTAATGAATGTGTGTGTTTATTATGCTTGTATTTTTAATTATCTGATTAAATTAATATATCAGTAACCTAATTAGATTGTAAGTGACTTACGACGCAATCCTTTGTTAAAAGTGATGGTTAGCGCTTAACAGCAGGTGGGCAATCTGCTTGTTCCATCGGCAATTATAAAAAAAAAAACCCAGGTAGGTTCTGGGAATTCTTTAAGAACTGACAACATTTAATTATTATTATTTTCTGTAAAGAATAAACCGTCCTTTGACTGCAATCTCACCTGATGGTAAGCGACGATCTAGCCGGCGTTGAGCAGAACGGCCTAGAAGACACCTATTCACTCTTGCCTTGAAGATATTTAGATTGTAGTGGTCAGGAAAAACGGACGACGGTAACGAGTTCCACTCCTTAGCAGATCGCATATTTTTCTTTAGAATTCAATTGACATACTTCAATACGTTTCTTGGAATTTTTGAACTCTCTTTGAACTCCTCACAAGAATAATCAAATTGATTCCAAAGCACTCTAAATATTTACCTAAAGACATATTTACTTTGCAATCTAGACCAGTTTGAATAGTCCTCAGACCCGAAATCGAACCCTTTGCTTCCCAGCAGTCCCTTTGCAAACAAACGGACAAAAGCCTCCTTATTCTCTAAGAAGCACGGCAAAGCGTTGCTAAAGCTGCGGTAGAGAATTGCGAATCGTCCAGGGGCGTTATTCCCTACGACCAATCCAATCGCGTTTGCGTTTAGATCACGTTGTGTCATCACACGGTTAGGGTAAAGAATCTCCTATGTCATAAAGAATACAGCCCAAGACCAAGTTTTGACGTTACACGGTTTGGGGCAAGGAATCTCCTATTCATAGATAATAATGCCCTTTCTGATGTTTTTTGTGTCAAAATACCACATAAACACAATATTATGTAAAATCTCGATAGAGCTCGCGCTAGACGGCAAGGGGCATTATTCACTATGAAAATAGGAGATTCCTTACCCCAAACCTTGAAACGTCAAAACTTGATGTTGGGCTTTATTTTTTATGACATAGGAGATACTTTGCCCTGACCGTATGACACCGGCTGCCTTGTCTTAGCTGTGGTCGCGGTGCAAATGGTCATAGTGAATAAGGCTCCTTGTCTTTGTTTCAATTTTCCACGACACAGGGAAACATAATTTATGATTATAATGTAACTGTTGGATATTATTTATATATTTAAAGAACGAGAAAAAAGGAATACAAAGAATTAAAGAAAACTTTCATTTATGTAAGTGGTGGACAAAACTCGAGACGCACGAAAACTGTAAGCAGGACACATGAAAAGCAACTACAAAATCACTTTCTTCGTAACACCAAGTTAATTGAAAAATATATGTGTAAATGTTCATACTTCTGTAAAATAATGCTTCTTTGTTAATACGGAGTCAAACTTTTCATTTTTCGAATACTAGTTACTGTCCGCAGCATCGCTTGCATGATATCCGGAAGTGATCTTTGTGATTCAAATAAATCATTGCCTTTGTCATCCAAATTATATAGGTATTCGGATAAAAATACGCTGGTACATGAGGAATTCCACTCTTAGTAACAACATAAAATATGAATTCCCAAAACTCTGAAATAGACACAGGGGAAAAAATTCGTATGAATTTTCTATCATAGTATAGTTTACTTGAACATCGTTTAAGTTAAACTTTGTATGAAAATTACTTCACGGGAGCGAAGGCACGCGGTATGCCACTGGAAGAGATCGCTTTGAGCGATAAGACTGTCTATTATTCCTGTAGTTTGTAGTTCTTGAAAATTGATTATGATATATCTCTTTTACGATTGTTTTTCATTCGTTCAAATATTCTGTTTTATTTTATTCAACGATTTTCAGTCTGTGCCAGGGTCGGCTTCATCGTCGCTCACCATCAGGTGAGATTTTAAACAAAGAACAGTCCGTCAGTCATGTCAGTCTTAATATAAAAACGTTATTGATTCTGATTTTGATTCTATTCCACTATCTCCATCCGATTTCAGATGGGGTTGTTAATTAATGGCGTGGTTAGGGGTGCAAGGGTGATCTTTAAAGCAATGGCTCTTGGTTTGAACAGAACGTAATACTGGTAATATTGAGCTTAGATTTAGCTCAATATTACCAATATTACTGTGTTTGTCTTATAATAGAATTGCTCGACTGAATTTATGCAACGTATAGGCTTTCTTTTAATTAATAAGAATCCAATTGAAAAACTGAAACAGCTTCACGACTTTGATCCCCAGGTACGGTAGATATCCCTTCAGATCTCCCAGTACCAAGTAGGTACTAATTCGAGATTCTTTCAGGATGTCTAAGGGGGGTAGTCAGAGGTACGTCCAAACATTACATTTGGCACATACCCACATTTTGCAGTAGTTAGTATTCCATACGTGACAGGTTGCAAGCCCATCGCCGCTGTTAGAATACTAACTGGTTTCCTCACGATGTTTTCCTTCACCGTTTAAGAGCACTGGCAATGCGCACATAAATTTTTCGATAGATAAATCCATTGGTGCACGACCGGATTCGAACTTGCGACCTTACGATCGGAAGGTGGGGCCACTCCCATTAGACCACCGGTGCTCCAATTCAATCCAATTGAATATTGGTAATATTAAGTAAAATATATCTTAAAATAGAAATGCTCGCCTGAATTTATGCTACATTAAGCATTCTTTAAGTTAATAAGAATCAAATTGAATCACAACTGTTATCCTGACAGTAGATCTCATCTCCAGTAAGTTTTTATGCTCACATGTGGATGCAAAATGTAATGGTCCGACGTACCTCTGACTACTCCCGTTAGACCTCGTCAAAAAAAACTCGAGTTTATACTTAGTACCAAGAGATCTGAAGGGATATCTACCGTGCCTGGGGATCAAACTAGTCAACCTGTTTATTTTCATACCTACTATTTAGGTACTGATGGATCGACCTCACCTGATGCTAAGTGGTAACAATCGACCATTGCAAAACATTGCGTCGTAAGTCACGCACGTTCATACGTGTCTTACGGACTCTGAATATAGTAAGTCACTTCTGTATGATAATTTTATCAAAACAAATGAAACAATTAAATAAACATGCAATAACACAGAACAGTGCGGTAATTATTAATCTAAACGTGACAGGTTGCAAGCCCATCGCCGCATCCAGAAACTAACAAAACATAATCCCGAAAATTGTTTGCTCATTCCATGATGAGACAGCCGCTGAACTAAGCTCCACGAATCATAATTCAACCGATCAACGGTTCTACATTCATATAAATATAGTTCAATTTCCTCTGAGCAGTTGCCACTACAAATGGAAAATTCCCTAATCCTATGTAACTGCCCTTCAGGCAAGTCCCATTTGGTTCCCATTTGGGATCTACATCCGGCCCCTAATTGTTAGGCCCTGCCGATTGAAAAAGGGACCAATTTATTGGGGATCGAGAATTTAGTATTTTTTGAGCGTTTGTTGGTGCCGCGAATTATTTGCGTGTCGCGAGATTTTTTGCTGAGTTTATTAGATTGAAATTCTATTTTGGCATGAATTGTTTTGGGTAAAAAAATTGTGGCAAAATATGGTGTGTGTGTGAAAGGCATGTGGTGTAGACTTAGCTTGGCAACGTTCTAGATTGTTTAAATTTACACCGCGGAAATAATTATAAATAAAATTTAAATATTGGGGAACATGCCACACAGCACTATCTCGCTCCAAACTAAGCCAAATCTTGTGATATGGCAACCAGATGGCTGATATTTTATTTAAATACATTCTTATAATATTACTAGCGACCCGCCTGCGCGCCCCTGCTTCGCACGGGTGCACATATCATGCAAGTATCTAAATCTAAATATATATAACTCAAAGGTGACTGACAGACTGACATAGTGATCTATCAACGCACAGCCCAAACCACTGGACGGATCGGGCTGAAATTTGGCATGCAGGTAGATGTTATGACGTAGGCATCCGCTAAGAAAGGATTTTGATCAATTCTACCCCCAAGGGGATAAAATAGGGGATGAAAGTTTGTATGAGATTTTCAAAGAAAACGAGAGCGAGCAAAGCCGCGGGATCAGCTAGTTATACATATAAACCTTCCTCTTGAATCACTCTATCTATTAAAACCGCATCAAAATCCGTTGTGTAGTTTTAAAAATTTAAGCATACATAGGGACATGGGGACATAGTGATATAGGGACAGAGAAAGCGACTTTGTTTTATACTATGTAGTGATTTAACACCCAGACTAGAACATACATATTATGAGCAGAGAGCACAAACATATTATGTTTGTTCTCGGCGGGGATCGAACCCACTGCATACGACACAGCCGGAGCTTCTACCAACTGAGCTGTGAAGGCTGTTAATATAATTTAAGTATATACCTCTCGCACCTTTTAACATTTTGAAAGATATAAAATCGTTGAACTTATTTATGAAAAATTGCAATCATCATCAATCATGTGTGATTATTTTTTATTCATATGATTGTCAGTGATCACCAAACACACAACAGCAGAGCAAAAGGCAGAGCTCACGCTACCAACTAACCTGTAAGGCCAGCTAAGATCACCCGAAGATGTAGTGTAAGGGATAGTCAGATAGTTAATTACACAAGTTTCATTACAAGCAAGCAGATGCTTCAAAACAACCGCATAGTACTTACGTAATTCTCATATCCTCTACATATCTACATATAAATTATTCCGTCTGGCTTGGCAATTTGGCTCTATCATAGTTTAAGAACCACAGCTGGTATACTGTTGATGCCGCAGCTCGTAGAAGCAAACTGACACAAACTATGAGGTACCTATAGAGTTTTGTGTGCATGTCTCCAGCTTCCTCATATTGAAAATGTAATTTCTATAAATGCCAATATTTAAAGCATAATTAGTGCACTCATAGATTTGAATCATAATTTAGCTGCCAAATAAACAACGATGCTATAAGCTTATAATAGTGTGTAAGCTGGAGTAACATGTCTCCAGCTGCCTCAGTCAGTGTGGGCAAACGGCTAATGATAGAGATATATAGTAAACGCAAGGATTTAGTACCTATTTAGTGCACCTGGTACCAAAAATTTCAGGTCGGTAGCTAGGAAACTCTTCGAGTTATAAGACTTGATCAACGTGTAAGCTGGAGTAACGATACGTGAAAAAGCATATGCTCGTTCTCTGGAATGGCTGGAGCTAGCAGGTTGCTTTAAGTCTCCAGATTTAGTACCAAACGAATTAGCGAGGTACCAAATATTTGAAGTGTCTCTGTTCAAAACTCTATGAGTTACAAGCTTTTCCAGCTTTTTTTGTTTGTCCAGCTTGCACATGTTGGAGCTCAGCAACCACAATAGGTACAGACTCGGTTGATGTCTCTGAACCGAGCTATGAATTAGTGCACTCGGTCCAAAAAATTTGGAATCTCTAGGACAAGCAGTTCTGTTGTAATCAGCAAAATAACATTTTACCGCCAAAAATTCAAAGCATTTCGACGCGACCATAAAAATGATGCGTTGCCGCTCTGAAGGTGATACTACGCGCCAGTCACTGGTTGCGTCTATTTTATTTTTTGTTTTTGTCACATCCGCATGAACATTCGCATTATTGGTATGATGCGGATGTCCAAATCGATGCGGAAGAAACATACATAGATACAAGAGGTGCGTTTTTACTGGTAGGTAGCCCCTTTTTTTACCTTTTTGGCAGTGTTAAAATAACGGAGTTGTATCTGTATCTACATAGGTACCTACTCAAAGCGCCAGTTCTTTAACACCTACCACAGTACCCATAGGAGAAGTTAAGTAGTAAAACTAATAAATGATTAGGTACCTACGTAAATCTAAATTTACCTAATTATTTATTGAACTGCTACCTACCATAATACTGGTTTATATAGGTAGGAAGGATTCGTTTTTGCAAATCGAAAACCTCTCAAATTTGAATGACTTGACTTAGGTCTGATGACGATTCACTTGACATGACACTAGCAAGATTAGATTGGCTGTCAAACTGTCAAAATACGGACGGACTGACATGCTGCTCGCTCCCTGCCTTGCCTGCAAATTCTGCAATATATATAATTGGTATATTTTAACCTCTCAAATTTGAATGACTTGGCTTAGGTCTGATGACGATTCACTTGACATGACACTAGCAAGATTAGATTGGCTGTCAAACTGTCAAAATACGGACGGACGGACGTATTTTGACTTGCCTGCAAATTCTGCAATATAATTGGTATATTTTATCAAAAAAAAAATATAAAACGTCAAACCATACCAAACTATTTAATTAGATATGGCAACACACAACGCCCCGCTCTTCAACGCACATCGGAAAGAGAAGGGTATAATAATTATGCCTTCAGAAATTTAAAGGACTGAGTGCATACAAAAAAGACTCTTATCGCGGGTAAAATACGTTCAAATCCGCTGAGCGTAATATCACCTTCAGAGCGGCAACGCATCATTTTTATGGTCGCGTCGAAATGCTTTGAATTTTTGGCGGTAAAATGTTATTTTGCTGATTACAACAGAACTGCTTGTCCTAGAGATTCCAAATTTTTTGGTACCGAGTGCACTAATTCATAGCTCGGTTCAGAGACATCAACCGAGTCTGTACCTATTGTGGTTGCTGAGATCCAACATGTGCAAGCTGGACAAACAAAAAAAGCTGGAAAAGCTTGTAACTCATAGAGTTTTGAACAGAGACACTTCAAATATTTGGTACCTCGCTAATTCGTTTGGTACTAAATCTGGAGACTTAAAGCAACCTGCTAGCTCCAGCCATTCCAGAGAACGAGCATATGTTTTTTCACGTATCGTTACTCCAGCTTACACGTTGATGAAGTCTTATAACTCGAAGAGTTTCCTAGCTACAGACCTGAAATTTTTGGTACCAGGTGCACTAAATAGGTACTAAATCCTTGCGTTTACTATATATCTCTATCATTAGCCGTTTGCCCACACTGACTGAGGCAGCTGGAGACATGTTACTCCAGCTTACACACTATTATAAGCTTATAGCATCGTTGTTTATTTGGCAGCTAAATTATGATTCAAATCTATGAGTGCACTAATTATGCTTTAAATATTGGCATTTATAGAAATTACATTTTCAATATGAGGAAGCTGGAGACATGCACACGAGTATGAACAAAAAAAGACAGAATTTTATGTTTTCCATCGGAAGCAATCTCATTTGCACTACATTTAGAGTGGTTTGAGGAGTTTGGTTGCCGCTGAAATTACAGGCACATGAGGCTTAGTACCTGTCTGCCTCAGGTGTATGAACGCAGGGCAGTGCATCGTAGGGCACGCTCCAACCGTATCATTCGTTCTATCAGCAAGTTGTACTTTTTATCTTTGGTTGTAAACTGATCTAGCTTTTAAAACTATAAGCTGTGCCCAGACGTAGGGTAGCGTGAATGGGGTAGGGGTTACAATTGACGATAAATACACGTTATTTTGCAATAATATGCGCTATGAATAGTTCTAGGATAGATAGAGGCAATAAAATATTTTCTTTTGTGATTTATAGCAGACATTGCAGACAGGATTCGAGAAAACGAAAATGGAGCTCATTTTTGTACTCTAAAATACGTGCCTAAGCTTAGTCATTGGGTATGAGCCAAAACTTGGACGTACCTCTGGCTACTCATAGGATATGGGGACAGAGAAAGCGACTTTATTTTATACGATGTAGTGATACATCGACATGTTGGACCTCGTGTACAAATGCGTTGAAAAGACATAATGCTCTTAGAGTTGGCGCGTTATTTGCGTGATGAGTTCGTGGTGTAAATGATTATGATTAAACTCTTATTGCTCTGTAATACATAATCTAATGACACGAAAAGAAGAACTAGCAAATACCTTTTTAGCCAGTCGCAGACTTGTCGTGACTTACGTAATACACCGTACTACTGAATCATTCGGACATGAACACTTTTTGCCAACAAAATGTCCAATTCAATTAGAAACTTTCTTTTGTTTTTAGGGGTTGGTTTCCGTGTAGGGGATGCTCTTTTGGTTTTTTACTTACAAAGACAAGGGAAATTACATTTTCTTTGTTAATCTGTATTTGTGAGGGATGAGGATCGAACCCACAACTAACAGCGCAGGAAGAAAAGTGGCGTAGTGAGTTATAGGTACTATAACAATTCTGTACGAAAATAAATCAATAGGATCACTTTGAGGCACTTTTTAGGAGAAAAAAATGAGAACAAGGTGTAATAATTTAAGTGCAAACTGCTGTACAGTCAACGAAAGGAGTTAAAAACTATTTCAGACTCTTTATGGTCACGATAGATATTATTATTAGATAGCCGTCTTTTTTAATCAAGTACCAAATCAAAATTTTCTAAGGATGCCCAGAGAGATAGTCAGAGATATGACACATACTCACATTTTGCAGTAGTTAGTAAGTATTCAATGCGTCGTGACAGGTTGCCTATTGCCACATTTAAAAAACAAATTGATTTTCACACGATGTTTTCCTTCACCTTTTGACCAATGACAGTGCGCACATACTTTTATTGACGTGAAAAATCATTGGTGCACAACCGGATTGAAGTCATGACCTTCAAGATGCGAGGTTGCTCCGATCTCGGTGCTTCAGCAAAATAATACTTTTGAAACTTATTTTCTAACCTTATTGCACCTAACTTTCCATCCTAACTTACTTACAACTTTTAACTTTATATCATTTCCATCCAAAGTTTATCTGGAAGAGATCGCTTTCAGCGATAAGGCCGCTCATTGTACCTTTTCTATTTTTTTCAAGTATCTGTATGCGTTTCCTTTTTACTTTGTGTACAATAAAGAATTAATATATCCAAAGCTTCAAGAAAAATGTTAATAAAGTCCTTCAGGGTAGGCAACGCACTGACAACGCCCCTGGTGTTGTTGTCGTCTATGGGCGACGGTGACCGCTTACTATCAGGTGGGCCGTTGGCCCGTTTGTCTATCATTTACATTAAAAAAACTGTATCTACAATAGGTACCCCCAAATTTCCATAGGATCCATTGACCCGAACGATTCCCAAATACCCAACTACATTTCAATAAAAAATCCCTTATGTCAGTGGAACCTTCGCTTCTACAAGCACGCTTGAACATGTATGGCGTGTTTTGGCAAAAACTGAAATATTCCAGATAATATCATCTTTTATCACGAAAAGTGACATGCTACCCTGTTCTTATATAGAGTATGGGCTTTTTGGGGTGTGGGACAAGTGGTAGACTGCAAGCGTTTTATTAAATTAATTAGAATCGAATCCATTCTAGTCGGATTCGTTGCGCTTGTGATGTAGCCTGCTCGGTCATTCATCATGGTCACAGAAGCATCAAATATTGAGGGGACATTGAAAATCTTCCGCATACTCAAATCAAATTATTATTTTTAGTTTTTACCACGATTACACGTATACGTACTTTAGGCATTAGACTTAAGAGGCTATCTGTAGATCGTTTGCAATGGTCTGCAGATAGCTTAATTGCTTCTTATGTATTTTGTAAATTTTTGAAATACCTACTTGTATTTCGTTGTAGTTTCATTAGGTAACCTACCACCTACCTCTTGTTTATTTTAGATTTAAATTGTGAATTATTGTTGTTTTTAATGAATGTTAGTTTTAAGTTATATATGGATCAGTGGCATCTCAATAAAAAAAAATCTATTTAACTAATAAGTGATTGTCCTCGTTTATTTTTATTAAGGTTTTTGTTGATACTTATTTTTTGTGCTACTGCAAATATCAAGAATTCTAATGTAATTTGGTTTCTTTGGGATTCCAATGAAAAAAATCGTATCTCCTTTAACTTGAATCGACTGATTGGCCTTTCTTTGTTTACTGTATCAAGGCTTTATGTTATGAGCAGTATTCGTCATTTTATATTCTTTCGTACTTGTGTACTATGTGTACTTTGAATTTATGCACAATGCGGACTTTGGTAAAACGGTGCGTCCAATAGAGAGTAAGACACAATTTCGAATACCTAAATACAGACACATTAGAGCTCTTTGTGAAGGGCTCGTCCGGGGAAGCACTACCAACACGCCTTTTTCGGCCGCCAAGCAGCAACGCTGTGTTTCGGTTTGAAGAGTGCGGTCGTTGGTGTACTTACAAGCACAATAGGCTTAACATCTGTATGCCTCAAGTTGATGGACGCAGGGCAGTGCATCGTCCACGAACCTGCTGGGTTGTCTCAGTAGGCGGAGAGGTGATACTCCGACGTGGCGCGTCCCCGGGTTGCGGATAGGGGGTCTCGGTTTGTCGATGGCTTCGAGTTGGAAGCTAGCGACAAACCGGCGCGGACAGAACACACGGGGGGGAAATGGGGTTAGGAGTGGCGCCTCTTTGCTTAGCAGAGGGCGCAGAGGATGGAGTTGGGCAGAGGAAAGGAGTTCCTACTCTGACCGAAGTAGTGGAAGGCTCTGAGGGAACTGATGCCACTCAGTATCATCAGTCGAAGAGGTTATGGCAGACTGGTTAATACTAACACCATTGATCAGTTTGTCGGAGAGAGTTCGCCGTCTCTCCAACCGGTATCCATGATGTTGCTTCAACGACCCCTGTTAGGCTTAAAGGGATACGTCGCAACATCATGGACCGAAGGGGACTTGCCTTAACTGGCCGGGCCCAGAGAATGGAAAATCTTGAAAACAAAACCCGTGAGAAAACACGTTAAAACCTGCGGATACCAGGGGACCTCCGCAGTAAACACCTTTCCCCGGACACAGAGGGCACTGGTCGGGGTGACCAAATATTTCCCTCATAATCGTGGGACTAAACATGGAAAACTTAATTAAAAATAATAATGACGTGGGCCGTTCTGGCCGTGTGGATGACGCGAATATGGGCACACTAGTGCCTGAAAACTCTGTGAAGGCGTTAGGGGTCACTCCCCGTGCTTCGGCTCGCCTAGCCAGCCGTCCAGCTTTGGCTTGCAACCCTTATGGAGCAAGCACGAACCGTTTCTCTCTTTTAGAGAGTGATTGTGGACGACAGAGGAAATTGTCTGGCTCCGACAGAAGTTGCGAAAGAGATTCGAATCCGAATCTTATAGCTTTGTCTGATTCTTATCAGAGTGATGTGGAGTCCACGGCTTTAATAGCTAGGCGACGTAAGCGTACTATGATATCCTCTGCTCGTCGAGGACGCAAGGTGCGAATGTCTCTGTCAGAAATCTGCTCTGAGACCACTTCGCCCATTGATGATTTCCTTAAGCCCGGCGCAAGAACGTACCGGCTTGACTGTGACGACGAAGGGGCTCAACCACAAGTGGTGAAACCCAAGTCCGTGAGGAAAACCTATAAGCACCTCAGTGAAGACGAGTTAATGACTGATGATTTGTGGAAACGTGCTTCGAAAGAAGTAGAGGCAATCCAGGATCAGTCCCGGAAATGCAAAAATATGAATGGCATGGTGAAAAGTGCTATAAACCAGTCGCTTGTCACGATGCGTGATATTATCGACGGTCTGAAATCTCGGACTGTTGACGACGAGACGAAACGCCTCAGAGCGGACAACGACCGGCTCAGCCGGGAGTTAGCCAACTTGCGAGCTGAGCTAAGTGCTCTGCGTCGTGATTATGACGATAGAAATATGCGGGAAAATACTGCAGCTCCTCCCCCGCCCCCTCAGGCTTCTTCGGGGATAGACATGGAGGAGGTTATACGACGAGTGACCATCTCCGTAGGGGAAATGGTAAATGCTCGCATAGCAGATCTCAATGACCGGCTTCTGCCAGCGGAATCATTGCGCCCGCCGTTGGCAGCAGAAAGAAGAAGACTGGCTACTCCATCGGCACCTCCGAGAGCAACAGCCCCCATTGGTGAGCCAATGACTCCCTCAGTTAGGCCTCAAGCTACTCCAGCAACTCGTAGTAGAGCAACGCTATCAAGCGTGGCAGAGCCCGTATGCGCTGACGCCAGTCAAATAACGGCGCCTCCCGTTGCTGAAGGTGGTGATTGGGCAACTGTAACGAAAAAGGGCCGCAAACAGAAGATAGCGAAGGGTCCTGCACCCTCTGTTGGTACTCAACCCCCGGACAAGCCTGCTAAAGTGCCGCCCAAAACTACAAAGCGCAGGAAGCGCAAGAAGGCAAATCTTGGACTTCCACGCTCTGCCGCAGTAGTAATCACTCTCTCGCCAGAGGCCGTGGAAAAAGGGACCACTTACGCAGAGGTCATGACCATGGCCAAAACCTCTATAAACCTTGGTGAGCTGGGTATTGAAGGGGTCCGAACGAGATTGACAGCGACTGGAGCTAGGTTAATGGAGCTTCCAGGAGCTTCTAGTGGACCGAAAGCGGATATGCTCGCGGAAAAACTGCGGTCAACCCTAGCTGGTATCGCCCGAGTTGTCCGCCCCGTGAAGTGCGTGGAACTACGCATTACTGGGCTAGATGACTCTATTGGCAAGGAGGATGTTGCCACGTCTGTCGCTACTAAAACGGGTTGTTCTCTCGAAAGTATTAAGGTCGGGGACATCATAATGGGACCTGGAGGCTCAGGTTATGCATTCGTGCAATGCCCTGCCACAGCAGCCAAAATAATGCTGAGTGAAAAGGGCAGACTTCTCGTAGGTTGGAGCTCCGCTCGAGTGTTTGCGTTAGAGTCGCGCCCAATGCGTTGCTTTCGATGTCTGGCCGTTGGCCATACTCGACAGCTATGCCCCTCTGAAAGAGACCGCGGGGAGCTATGTTTCCGCTGCGGAAAAGAGGGTCACAAAGCTGTGACCTGCAAAGAACCGAAACCACGCTGTGCCGTATGCGTCGATATGCATCGGCCAGCATGCCATAGGATGGGAGGCAGGAGGTGTGACCCCCCTGCTGTCAAGGGTAGGTTGGCACCTAGATACCAACCTGCCCCTGCGACGGAGGCGGTTGTGATGTCTGACTAGTATGTCTAGTTCTCGACATTACAACCTCCTCCAGACGAACCTGAACCACTGCGCTGCCGCCCAAAGCTTGCTGGCGCAGGTGATGGCGCAGTGGTCTATCAATATTGCCGTTGTTGCCGACCCATATACCGTTCCCGAGGGTCCAAGTTGGGCTGGAGACACAGAAGATTTAGTAGCCATCTTTGCTCCCAACACTGCCGGTTCCACTCCTCTTTCAGTAAGGGAGAGAGGGCCAGGCTATGTTGCGGTGTCATGGGGGGAATTAACGCTCATTGGTGTATATTATCCTCCGAGTAAGAGCCTGGCAGAACTGGAGGTTTGCCTTCAGCAACTAGGCAGTGTCGTTGGGAGGATGCTCCCATCACAGGTTATGGTCCTTGGGGACTTCAACGCCCATTCAGTGGCTTGGGGATGTCCTGCAACAAATCTGCGTGGTGACGCAGTTATGGAATGGGCTATAGCTGCCGGTCTAGTTCTCCTCAACCAGGGCTCAGTTAACACCTTTGTGAGACAACAGGCGGGGTCAATAGTTGACCTCTCCTTCGCTACCCCTGGCATTGCCGCACGCACACTAAATTGGAGAGTCCTGGAGAACGAGGAGACGCTCTCGGATCACTTATATATAAGATTTGAGGTCACTTCTGCCTTCGGACTCAACGGAGGAAGATCGGCTGGAAATCCAACAGCTTTTCCGCGCTGGTCAGTTGGGCGCCTTGACAGAAAACTAGTGGAAGAAGCTGCCATCGTTCAGAGCTGGTGTCTGGAATCAGCAACATCTAGTGGGGTGGATGAGAGGGCAACAGAGCTCCGTGCGGCACTGACAGCAGTGTGTGACTTTGCCATGCCCCGCTCTGGAAAAAGGCCGGACAGGAAGCAGGTGTACTGGTGGTCAGACGAGATAGCAGCCCTCCGATCTTCCTGTATGGCATCTCGCCGTGAATACACGCGATGCAGGCGGAGGCGAACCCACACCATTGATGAGGCTAATAGCCTCTACGACGTATACAGGCAAGCCAAAATAGAATTGCAAGCAGCCATTCATCGAGCCAAGTCTGAATCCTGGAAGGAATTTACCAACGACCTCAATAGGGATCCCTGGGGTCGTCCGTATCGCATGGTTCGGAAAAAACTTTCGAACCAGGCCCCTCCCACCGAGTCTTTTCAGCCACAGCTCCTCTCGGATATTGTCTGTGGTCTGTTCCCAACCTGTCCCCCGCACATCCCTCCGTATATGGCACCTCCTGATTCCCTGATTCCACCAGCTCAGGAGATCCCTCCCATCACTGAAGGAGAGTTTGGGGTTGCTCTTCTCTGCCTCCGCGCGAAAAAAACGGCGCCAGGGCCAGACGGAGTGCCGGGTCGTGTATTAATATCTGCTTTAAAGCATCTTGGGACTCGATGCGTAGCACTTTTTGAATCTTGCCTCGAAATGGGGCGGTTCCCCAAAGCTTGGAAGGACGGTCGCCTATGTCTCCTAAGAAAGGAAGGGCGTCCCTCAGAATCTCCATCTGGTTACAGGCCTATAGTCTTGCTCGACGAGATGGGCAAGCTCCTGGAACGTGTTGTTGCTGCCCGCATAAACGGGCATCTTATATCAGTGGGACCAGATCTGGCAGATGAACAGTTTGGGTTTAGGTCCGGACGCTCTACAGTCGGCGCACTACTGCGATTAAAAAGCATTGCGCAAGAAGCGGTAGCTCGGGGAGAGCGCGTAATAGCGGTATCACTAGATATCGCCAATGCCTTTAACAGCCTCCCCTACGAGTGTATAGAGGAGGCACTGCGATACCACGCTGTCCCTCTATATCTACGACGCCTGGTTGAAGACTATCTGCGAGAGCGCGACGTATTGTACCTCGATGATAGAGGCAGAATTTGCGCCAAACGCATGATGGCCGGTGTTCCACAGGGGTCAGTGATGGGCCCCCTGTTGTGGAACATTGGCTATGATTGGGTGCTCCGCGGAACACCGCTTCCCCGAACAAATATAATCTGCTATGCAGATGACACATTGTTCATCGCTCGGGGAAATAGCTACGTAGAGGTCGCACATCTAGCCTCCGTGGGAGCTACGATGTTAGTCAGGCGAATCCGATCTCTGGGACTACAGGTGGCTATAGGAAAAACTGAGGCTATTTTGTTCCATGGCAGAGGTGGTAGGCCCCCAGCTGGTGCCTACGTTTTAGTAGACGAAGTACAAGTCAAAATTTCGACCAATATGAAATACTTGGGGCTAGTGCTTGATAGTGGTTGGAAGTTTTCTAACCATTTCCGGTTGCTGACCCCAAAGATACAGGGTGCAGCGGGAGCCCTAGCGCGGCTTCTGCCAAACTTAGGGGGACCTAATGCACCCTGTCGTTACCTCTATGCGGGAGTCATTCGATCTATGGCCCTATATGGTGCCCCTGTGTGGGTGGATGCTCTGTCTGCTAGCAATCGGGCCCTATTGCGAAAGCCACAGAGGATTATTGCAATCAGAGCCATTAGGGGATACCGCACAGTGTCTCACGGGGCCGCTTGTGTTATTGCTGGATCCATGCCGTGGGAAAAAGAGGCTAAAGTCTTGGCCGATATATACAGGCACAAAGAAGAGAAGCTAGCAGAGGGATGCCGCCTGGCTCCTCAGGAGGTACTCCAGGCAAGAGAGCAAGCGAGGGATGTGGCAATGTGCCAATGGGCCGAGGAACTGCAATCCGCCCCGTACGGCCGGTGGACTATCGACGCTATACGCCCTGTGTTAAAGGAGTGGGTACACCGTGACCATGGTGTCCTTACATTCCGGTTAGTGCAGGTCTTGTCTGGGCACGGGTGCTTTGGGCGATATCTGCATCGAGTCGCAAGAAGAGAGGTGAGCATGGTGTGCCAGCACTGCGGTGCCCCGGAGGATACGGCACAGCACACCCTACAGGAATGCAGGGCTTGGGTCCTACAGCGCCAGTCGCTGCAGGCTGTAGTGGGTCAGGATCTCTCTCTTGCAAGCGTGGTCGTCAACATGCTAAGCAGCGAGAGAGCCTGGGAAGCCATGGTCTCCTTCTGCGAAGATGTTATCTTGGCGAAGGAAACGGGGAGCCCCAGCCCGGCATTGCACAGACCTCCTACGCCCAGAGACGACGTCACAACAAGACGTCTCCCTCCCCCTAACAGGGGTGACAGACTGGTCTGCTTAAGGCGGACTATCACCGACAGGGCCGCGGTCGAATCCGACCGGGAACCCGTGACCCTGTCAAGTGCTGGTGCAGCGTCGAATGATTCGTCAGATGATGAATTGTTTGAGGATGCACTAGCATTGAGGTGATAGAGGGAACATCGATGGTTGTTTAGTCGGTATGCCGCTAGTTGCTACTGTCTCATTAGCATTAGTAGCTGGCGGAGAGCCCGACATACCCCTCCAACTCTCCCCGAGATGGAGGGGATGCGTAAAGCATTTTTCCATCGTAAAAAAAAAAAAAAAAAAAAAAAAAAAAAAAAAAAAAAAAAAAAAAAAAAAAAAAAGGCAGTGCATCGTAAGGCACGCTCCTATCGTGCGTGATTTACGAGGCAATGCTTTGTTATAAGTGATGGTTACTACTTATCATTAGGTAGGCCAGTCCGTGCGGTTTCCTCGTCATGATTATTTCTTCAAATAATACGTCTGGTATAAAACATCTGGCATCCAAAACGAAAGCCTTTCAATCTTAGAATTGCTACAAGTACAGACCAGTCGATCCTTGTTTCCACTACAAATAGAATCACTTGCGATTTCATCTGAATTATGTATGTAAAGATTCAATCGTTTCCTCTGGCAAAGTACCTGGAGCATCTCACTAATCATTAAATATTCAGTGTTCAAACTCGTCAACATCTTCCAACACGAGCTACGCATAATGCGTCTGGTTGAGTGAAAATTTTGCGGAAAATGATAAATAAGGGTACTGCCGAGTCCCGAATTTTGATGGCTACTAGACCTTTTGTATGGATCTTGTTTCAAAGTGGGCTTATCCTTTGAATAGTGGGGACATTCGCGTTGTTATCTTGAATAGAAGAGCAAGGTATTATGGATAATGGAGATACAATGGAGGCAGTGCGGCCTAACTCGAAGGCTTACTAGTTCACCTTCGGAATATAGACATTTTATACAAATACGCGTAGGGAACAAGCAGATGGCCAAAACAAAACATTACTTCATAAGTCACGCCCCAACGTGCCCGACGGTGCACTGCCGTCGACCAACTTCAGGCATACAGATGTGAAGCCTCATTTGCCTTCTTCTTCTTCTTCTTGTCGTATCACTAGTTTCTTTCAGAATCAGAATCATTTATTCACAAAAATTACACACTATAACAATACATTGTTAAGTATAATGAAACTTCGAACAGTGTAAAAATTTCGAAACAGTGTGGTGAAAGGATTTTAAGTGCGCCTTAATGAGGCTCTTTTCGAGCACTTGATTGATGTTAGAGAGCTTTTTAGGTGCCGGTTTGTAATTTGCCTGTAATTTCACCAAAACCACACTCTCGAAACCGAGACAGAAATGCTGCTTAGTGGCAAAAAAAAGGGATGGTGGTAGTACTTCCCCCGGATGAGCCTTTCACAATACAGATAAATCTCAAAACTATGTACCTACTGTGAGAAAACCATTTTATTTTTAAATTTAGAATCGCCGGAGTTGTGACCAATCCACGGTGTAATTATAATATTATATACCAAGACAAAGAACAAACATCTAATTTTTGTTACACAAAATTAAATGTTTCTGGTGGGAATCGAACTCAAAGCCTACAGCGCAGAAGACAATACTGCTATCAAATGAGCTGTGAGTGCTATCGAAAGTAATCAAGGGCTTTTAGAAGCATAATGTCATAATTGGATCCCCTCTATTGTGCTGTTCTACATCGATTTTGAAATTTGACGGGCAGCTGGGGGCACAATACCCTATTAGCCTCGTTGTTCTATAGGATGTATCACTTCTAAGGGTTGAAACAAGAGATAGTATTAATTTCATTTTACCCAAATGGGAAAATGAAATGTATACATCGTATAGATACCTACTCCATCTGCAAAATGGATAATCAGAATTTTATGTGATGGAAAGGGCCGGGCTTTTTTATTGTAAAAGTATTAACATTTAATTTAGTCTCTTTGAATTTTAAGGTATTTTCGAAGCATCTGTCAACCGTACTTTATAGCTAAAACCTACTATTTATTTATTCTGTGCTAAAACTTTGCATTTATAAAGGTCGACGGCCGAACAACTGGCTCTCTCACCACAAGATACATAAAGCTCACATTTAGATGAGATAACACCTGCAAAACCATCATGGCGAGCTGGGTCTTCCACCTAGCCTCCACGACCAGCGCTCGGTTCACGGTGTAATGGACCCGTGTAGAAATGAGTCATGGAAATCTTCGCACGCAGCAAGTTTGATCCATCCTTCCTTCCAAATTATAGTACCATTCGTTTAGTTCTTAGTAAAATGTTTATTTAGGAACATTTAATAACATTTCGTAAGATTTTCCGGGAATAAAAAAATGGAGTGTCATTGACCGCATTTTACCTCAATGAAATAATATATTAGCCGTGACACGTGTCGGGAAATACTTTTGATAGAATACAATAATATTATCACATATTTGACCGGCCAGATGGTCGGATGACATATGCAGTTAGGACAGTAGGAGTCAAATGGATACAGTTGGCGCAGGACCTTAAAGAGTGGCGTGCTAAGGAGGAGGCTTTTACCCAGCAGTGGGTGAATGTGGGCTGAATAGATAGATAGATATATTTGATGTCGTCAGAGCAAGACATAGTGATAGTACTTCCCGGGACGAGCCCTTCACAAAGAGCTCCACAACTCTTATAGCAAATTTATGGAAAAATGAATATTTACATTGTATTTTTAGATTATAAGCCAGATGCCAATCGTGTGTTATTCATCACAATAAAGTATTGCGTAGGTGTGACTCAAAGAATTTCTGCTCAATAGAAGCAGCAAACGAGGACTGAAACACCTACATACTGAAATGTTTCAACTTCATGAAACATGTTTAAATTTTTACGTGGGTTTCATACACAACCGTTACAAATCCTACTAATATTATAAATGCGAAAGTTTGTGAGTATGGATGGATGTTTGTTACTCTTTCACGCCGGAACGGCTGAACGGATCTGGATGAAACTTGGCAAAGAGATTGATTATAATCTGGAATAACACATGCTACTTTTAATCCCGCGGGAATACCGGGATTTCAATCTGCGTGGGTGAAACCGGGGGTTGCAACTATTATAATATAAATTAGTCTTTTAAACGCGCTGACCGACGCGCGTTTCATGAATGCGCGTTTTCTGCGCCGTAGATGCTGATTTTTGTAGACAAAAGCTTTCTCCGACTTGGTTCTAGATAACGCTGTGAAAATTTCCAGAGTCTTCCACAAGTCTTGAAAAAAAAACGATTCGTGCATTTATTCTCCAATTTTGAAAACCTAAAAACCTACCGGTCGATACCGTTACGTTATCCCTAACGGAAGTAATTATAATGAGGTATAACAACACTTCGCTTCGCCCTGAGCCTTTTTACTAAAAACGGTGACCGGCAGTTTACAGCCGATATAAAGTCAAGCATTATTTTAGTAGCGGCAATGAGCTTGCAACCTGTCACGTATGGTATACTAAAATCAAAATCAAAACGGTCTTTATTCAGACAATCACAGAGATCACTTTGAAACGTCCTATATACTAGGTGAATCTACCGCCAAAAACTAAATACTCCAAAGATGTTGTCCGCCGAATGTAATAATCGTAGCGTACCTCTGACTACCCCCTTTAGATATCGACAAAGAAAGTTGAGCTTGTGCTTGGTACCTACTAAGAGATTTGAGGGGGGGGATATCTACCGTGCCTGAGTGCCTGGTTTCAGTTTTTTTTCTAACGATAACAATGTTTATGTAGGTAATAGGCTTTTCATTGTCGCTTTCGTTTTATCTGTAATGTTATAAATATCTGTATTATTAACAAATTGGGTTGTGAATGTAAATGAATTGAATTGAACTATTGCAAAGTAAAATTAAAAAATAAATAATATATATATTTATTGTTTTAATTTATTAAAAATTAATGAAACTGAATTATTATTTTTTAATTTAAACATTTTTTTTATTATGCATTATTATTTATTTAAATATAAAATTCAAATAAATAAAAAATTAAAATAATTAGACTCACAAACTCGTTATTGTGTTTTGCCGACAGGCAACACACACGGTGACACGGTGAACACTTTCGAGGAACTGAGCCTAACAGCCTAAGGGCCTGAGGGTCGAAGGGCGGCTCCGAGGAGCGCTGATAATGGCTCCTCCATCTACAAGGGCTGTCGAGACCCGGAGATAACGAAGATTACTTCAGCGGTTAGTCATGTCCTGTTGATAGAACATTGCTTAAATTTTGATAGTGTTCAAGACGAAGTGACACCAAAATTGTTGGACATACCGGTCATTTTTCCACCCTTATCGCGTAATGATTTGGATACGACTTCGTCTTACCCGGACGCCGGCTAAAGCTTAAATGTTTGATTGCTGTGTGGCACAGAGACAAAAGAGTAATTTATTCATTAGATTCATACGTCAATATGAGTAGGTTCACAACGTTCTTTACAAAATAAAATATCAAAATGTAACAAGAAGATTTATTAAAAAATTAAAAAAACCCGAGTGCCCGAACTAAAAGTATGTAGGTAGGTAAATAAGATAATGTTTTAAATTTGGTACTTTTTAATATTGAAATCCTTTCTTCAGTCTTGACGAATGATAAAAATGTAATGATCGCAGACAGTCGGAGGCTCGTGTACCTATGTCCTAGCAGTTTACTGACGCCTGTGGTTGTATAACTCATTTTGATCACTTTAGGGTTACCAGCAATCACATTTTTTTATTACAAAACTCTAAATATCTTCGAAACGGCTTTATCGATTTTGATGCGGTTTTTTCTAAACGATTTGTATGACCATAGAGAAGGTTTTATGATATATTTTAGTATCACTCATGGCCTAGTTCACCAAACTGACCTTTACGAATTTAGCGTTCTGGTTTTGCCTTTGAGGGTTTACTTTAAATCAACAACTAATACATTATTTGAAAACACTTATTCACTCTCTTGATCTCTTGATACCCATATTGCTATGATAGCGAAAAGATTTTTTTTTAATGTGAGAGAATATAGCTCCTGCTTTCCTTCACACGTGACTTTTTGGGTTTTTTTACTCTAAGGACACTTGGAAAGTTGCGACGAATCTTTTGATACCAGAATCATCAAAATCCATCCAGCCGTTTGGTTGCTACGTGGTAATAAAGGAAATATCGAAAGAAGGATACATAAATACATGCAAACATGGATAGATACACGCCAAACACGTCATAACCCTCGGCACTTGGGTAAAAATAAAAATCGCACTTTTAAGCAAGCAAGTTTAAATACGTAAAAGTGTAAGTGAATTATTGTAATTCTGTATGAGAAATAAAAATTTATAAACCTAAACCTAAAATAATAATAAAAAATTAAAAAAAATTAAAGAAATTAGAAAAATTTAACTATTTAGAAAAATTTAAAGACCTATATAAAAGTGTGAAAACTTGCTTGATTCAAAATTTTATTTTTGCCAAATCTTTGTAATACTGTTGACAACTTCTTAACCGATTGTGATTTTAAATAACTACAAAAATGTTCAATTTTGGGAGCGAGATAGCGGCGCGTATGCTGCCCCTTAAGCTGGTTATCAGTTTGATAGCAACACAGTAATCTCGGGCGGGTTTCAGTCTGTTAGGTAAATTGAATGATGATACATCTGACGATAGGCGAGGCTATTTACTTAGAACAAGCAGGAACTAGCACTTGTAGTAAATTTAACAACTGATTGAATAGATACTGCCTTCCTTAATAATTGTGATGTACTAAGCAAGACTATACCAGCCTACCACATCAAAAGTGTCTAGGGATTAAGTACGTTTTAAAGTATCGCCGAGTATTAAACTATTATTATATTAGCTTCTATGGATTAGTAGGTATTCTTTTCAAATCAAAATTAAATCAATTTAAAAGCCATTGTGAAGTAAATTTTACTATTTGAATAAATAAGTTTGATAAAAAATATAGAATGAACTGTCCTCCAAAACCTCAGTGTACTCCAATTCCATAAATTAGCTATTTATATATCAGTATAATAATATAATCAGTATTACTTTGGTGATCAGCGAAAATTTTTATTTTTGGTTGAACGTAACATACGTTTTCAGTCTTGTGGTTTCAATAATATCGTAGTCCGTCAAATGAGTAAGTGAAATGACATTTTCTTAGTTTATAATTAATGATTACTTTTTTCTGTTACAGATCGGAGTCCAATGTGTGTATAGCGATTCCATCTTTAATAATAATAATATAATATTGGTGAACTTTCCATACAGCACTATCTAGCCCCAAACTAAGCTTATGCTTGTAATATGGGAACCAGATAGCTGATATGCTACTTATAATACTTTTTTTTTGTAAATACATACTTATAATATTATATAACACCCAGACAGAGAACAAACATTTATGTTCATCACACAAATGTTTGTTCACGGTGGGAATCGAACCCACGACCTACGGCGCGGAAGGCAGAGCTACTACCAACTGAGCTACGTAGGCTGTCTAATAATTACTTTTTTTCCCTTACAGATCGGAGTCCAATGTGAGTATAGCAATTCCATCTTTATTCGTAGATTGGATAAATACAAATATAAGAGAAACGTGGGCGAGTTGGACCACGTAAAACAAATTAGTGTTACCCCGACCGAACATGCGGACACCCGTTCAGGAGAACGTATGGTCACATTGAGCTGAACGAATGTGAAGATGATTTTGTTTAACAAAATTTGCAGCAAAAGCTTAGATTCATTATTATTTACTAGCTGGTACCCGCGACTTCGTCTGCGTACTTTTAATCTCTTCATCTCTCTTTTTTGCAATAAAAGGTAGCCTATGTTCTTTCTCAGGGTCTAAAGATTGTCTGTGCCAAATTTCATCAAAATCGGTTGAGAGGTTTAAGCGGGAAAGCGTAACAGACAGACATACAGACAGACAGACAGACAGATAGACAGATAACAGAGATACTTGGGATTGTACACAAAATGATTAGCTCAAAAAATACATTATAGTCGTGTACAAAGGCGAGCTTATCCCTAGATAGAGTTTTCTTCCAGCAAACCTTAGACGGGTTAGGATATTTGTGATTGTATAAAAAAAAATCTGAAAGAAATGCAGATATAAGTATTCTATCAGCTAGCCATCAGTTTTCATAACATAGCTTTACTAAGTCCGGAAGGCTTTCTGTGAAATGTTTTCCGAAACTTATGTTTGTATATTTAGATCAATGAAAACCAGCAAGTAAATCATTGAATATTTCCACACAAAACAGGTGTTTATTTATACAAGGGTGAAATCCATACAATAGTGCGGATTACCATAGAAATTGCTGTGACGAAGTGAAGAGTCAATGGAGTTTTATTGAATTTTCCCGCAAAAAATGCGACCCCATTCAGATATTTCATGTGCAGAATCGTTTTAAAAGGATCGACAAAATTGTTTCGTCAGAAATGTTATTGAAATTGTGACGTTTACAACCTTTTCTGGTTGAATATTACATCTTTTGTATACGGTAAGCTATCGGTGCTGGCTGAATAATACAGCTAGTTACAAATTATTTTCAATGGAAGGTAGCAATAAATAAATAAGTAAAAGAGCTTTAAGAGTAGAAGAGCTCTTTGGGAAGGTTTCGAAAAGGGAAATACAGTACTACCGCTACGCTTTTTTCTGTCGCCAAGCAACGTTGTTATGTTTCGGTTGATGAGTGCGATTGTCGGTGAAATTACAGGTTCATAAGGCTTAAAATCTTAAAGCCTCTAGTTGATGGACGCAGGGCAGTGCATCGTAGGGCACATCGTGCGTGACTTACGAAGCAATGCTTTGTTATAGTGCTGGCTAAACTTACTCGATGTAGACTTCTACTAATACTCTATTTTATGCCTAGGATTAAGGCTTTTTTGCTGCCTAGTATTCAGCTTACATACACAAAAACATGGTCGCTCACTACATAGTGTGTGCACAGCCTAAGTCACGTAAAAACATAGCTAAAAGTTTTGATATAAAAAAAAAAACAAAATGTTTTAATCACTACATAGTATAAAACAAAGTCCCTATATCCCTATGTCCTTATGTATGTTTAAATCTTTAAAACTACGCAACTGATTTTGATGCGGTTGTTTTTTAATAATAGAGTGATTCAAAAGGAAGGTCAATATGTATAATACATGCATGATATGTGCACCCGTGCGAAGCAGAGGCGCGCGGGCGGGTCGCTAGTTATATAAATAAGTTATAAGCACCCATACAAAAATGCCAACCAAATAAAAATATCCGTTTAAAATACAATAAACGTGAATTGAAGTTGTCGCCACATAAAATGCTAGCCCGAATCACAACTCTTCTGAAAGGCAATCTAATTCCTAAATTTCCGCACAGTTGAGTTACCACTGAAAGGCCATTCCATATTTTCAGTTTAGGTTACGTTTAGGTTTGAAGCAGGTTGCTGCTGGTTATCGGCGCTTATCGGCACAACGCTTTAAAATGAAACAGAAAAAAATATTAGACTATCCACCCAACACTGTCAAGACCCACCCATATTAAGCCAAAGCCATGGGGACCTGATAGACTTTTTTTATATAGAAGTAATATCACTTCGATACCAATGTTTCGGCAGTCGATTTCTTAATTTGTAGTGCCAGCACCGGTAAACCAGCGCCGATTTCCTGCTTTACACCAAAGCTTGTTGAAAGATATAACTGGTGAAGTCGGCTCCGCCGCCTCTGATTTTTTTCATATCCTTTCCATCCAAAGGTTGTCTGGAAGAGATCGCTTTTAGCGATAAGGCCGCCCATTGTACCTATTCTTTTTTAAATTTTCTGTATATGCTTTCTTTGTGCTTTGTGTACAATAAAGAATTTATCTATCTATCTAAATACACTAATTCTGAGAAGCTACTCTGACGTTTCCCCAGGCCTATATATAGTTTTTATAAGCTGAAGCGTAATTAGGTAAGCGCGTGTCGGTTACGCATTTAGCGAGGGTTCCCTAACTTAATTTATAAATTACGGATGTTTATGTCTCGTAGAATGAAAAATGTGAGTCCAGGGTCAATCCTCACTACATGCAGAATACGCTCTCGCTTATTAAGTGATACAATTTTTTTAAATACCTATCTATTGCTTTGTCATGCTACTGAACTTTGTGCAATGATATTTCATTGTGTACTTTGCTTAATTAGTCGCTTTTCACGATTCTCAGATTTTTTCAAACATTTTTTTGACATTTATTTGAATCACTTAGCTATTTTTGAACCTGAATCCTATTACTTGCGCCATACACCAATAATTACACCATGATTCCACTTTCATTACTTAAATTAGTCAACGTTAATTGCGTTTTATTTTATGAGCGTGACGTTCACAAGAACTCAATTAAATTATGCTGAATTTGAGCAGCTTGCTTGAGACATTATTTTATGTCATATTTCATTTTTACCTAAATCTTTTGGTGCTTTTATTATGAGATTTTGACGCAATCTTTCGATATTAAAATTGATTATGATTTATCAAAAATGTTCAAATGATGTTAAGTGGTAACCATCACCTTTAACAAAGTAAAGTCTCGTAAGGAATGTGACCTACGTGCACTGCCTTGCGTCCATCAACTTGAGGCATGCAGAAGGCTCATGTGCCGCCAACAGAGCCATATTAGTATTTTTCCTGGACGAGCCACACACAAATAATATTTACTGTATTTTATTATTTTTAAATTTCTGATACTTACTGTACAAAACTACTGTATGCCCTGCTGTATTCTAAGACAAGGAACCCTAAAACTCAATAAAATGCTCAATATGGCTCTATGAATATCTAAAAGGTTATGTAAGAGGTTATTTCTTGGAAACAAGCCAAGGCTATTGAAGGTTGCGTCCGGCTGACGAACTGTATGTATTATAATATAGTGTATCAATAATATATAATTATATTACATCGGGCTCGTATTTCTCTATATAAAATGTTGGGGTACTGATTGTGAAAATACTGCCTTAGCAATCTTTGTAGGTCGATGGTTCAATGGAAGTGTAAGAATCAAAGCCGTAAAGACGTGGCTGATATTAAAGATATAAAATATGTGAGAGAAGATAAAACTCCATAGACTACAATATTTTTCCCTCATATTGTTAGCAGAACCTACTATTGAAAAAATATAGGTATATAAGCAGTACATACTTGGACCGTATAATAATTATAGGAGATGTAGGGAGATACCGTCATAATATCTAGGCATCGATCAAAGCTTTTTTGTTTTTAAGTAAAACATATTTTCTTTATACTATATATACTAATAAAGTTTTTCTAAGGCCGATCAATTTCATTTTTTGGTTGAATTTACTGAATTCCTAAAAAGAATGTTACAACAATATTGGTCTCTTACACTCTTACTTGGTACTCTTACATAATTAAACTAGTGGCTCTGGGAGCTGTAGACCTCGCGAGCATACTAAAAGTGAGCTATTTGAGGAATGTAATGTGCAAGTGCATTTTCCGTTTTGTGATTTTGTGATCTTTTTGATTTTTTTTTGCATCATCTTGTGTAGAATGAGGTCCTTTGTGTTTCTCTCAAATTTGATTGAAAACCATCGATTGTTTGATGAGCTATCCTGTTCATCATGCAGAAGGTCCTTATCAGATCTTCGCCAAACTTTTATGAGACCAACTTATAGTTACTACCTTTCAAATAAAAAAAGAATAATCGAAATCGGATCTCATTTGGTGGAGATATCCATTATATCAAATAGCCCCCTTTTTGCCCTTTTTTTGGGGGAAGTACCCCTCCAATCAAAAATCCCCGACGAGAAAAAAAATCTAATAAGTCATATAACCTGTGTACCAAGTTTCGTCCAGATCGGTTGAAAAATGCGACCTGTAGAGGAGAACAGCAGACAAACAGACAGACATCCGGACAAACGCATTTTTGGCCAATGTGGAAACTGAGACGCTTCGCTCGCTTCGCTCGCTCGGTCAATTATACCAATAACAATACCACGTAATTGTTTGATGTATTCTTTCCCTCATCAATTGTGTCCAAATGTTAAACGAAGGTTAAGGTTAAGGCAAGTGATCTAGCGAAAACATAGCCTAGGAAAACCCAGATCACGCCACCTGCGAAGCTCCCAGGGGAATCTTTTGTTTCGGTAGAAGCTAGGATGACTACAAACTTAGATAAATTACCTACGCATAATAAATCGCCTCAGGATAAGTTATACCGAGATAGAGTAACTCTTTTCGCCAGATATAAACATTGACTCTGTTCTTGACTAATCTAATATTTTTACGTGACTGATAGCGTAGCGAAATTTGTTAATAACCGACTTCAAGAAGGCTCTCAATTCGAGTGTATTTTTTTAATAGGTAAATTTTTAAAAGGTGGACCGATTTTGATGATTCTTTTATCATCGTAAACTTGGTGATTGTAATGTCGACCCATTTGAGTCTTATCTGACGAGTAGTTTTTGAGTTAGTAGCATGAGTGTATTTTCCAGTGTATTTGAAGTCGTTGTTTTCTTGAGAGTTGTTTTAATTATACTTCCTGCTGATAGAACAAGCCTTTGACCCACCTGATGTTACGTGGTAGCCACCACTAATAACAAAGCATTCCTGTGCAAATCACAGTGCTATATGGACGTGCCCTAACGGTGCACTGCCAGGCGTCCATCAACTTGAGAGATGATGTCCAAACCCTTCAAAACAAAAGATTCATACGCTGCTTGGTGGCAGAAAAAGGCACGGTGGTTGTATTTTTCCGGACGTGCCACACACAAAGAGCTCCACTACTCTTAATGAGTTAGTCTAATCCATTCTTTCTTCTCAGTGACCCATTTCGCTGAGAAACCACGGATGCTCATTAAAGTATTCACATTAACTTATTAATCTTCAGCCCTTATCGATTGATTGCATTCCTTGTCAAAAAACAAAATGATCTCTATATATAAATAAAATAAAGTTTAATAAAACAAAAAAAAAACAAGTTTATTAGTGCAATAAATATACTGAATGCTGAACCCACGCGTTTTAACTAGTGCTCAAATGTTTGGGTATTTACATAAATTATACAAAAAACTCAAAAAAATCTGTTATCATTGGAAGAACAAAATATTTTTTTGAAGACTTTTAAGCATTTCGATTTGAATAAAATTTGCACGTTGATTTAATGACCATGAATTCAGGTTTAAGTTAGTTTTACGTTTTTCAAATTGAATAATTTAAAAACATTGTTAATGTGTTACCATTATGATATTGGATATTTTAAAGTAAACGTTTTAAATAATACGAAAATGAATTATTCACAAGCAATTAAATTTATAAGTATTGAGTATCATATAAATTCTTACCAAGGCTTACTAGCGTCTTAAATACCGATGTAGAAGTTTTGATAATCTTATTCCTATCCTAGAAATCTTATTAGTTTACTTTTTATAGCCTGATTTCTACAGGTAACAGTTGTGGGTTCGATGTGACTAAGAATTATGATGTTTTTCTGTAATTTGTGGAAACAATATTATAGTGTAATATTTTTTTAAAACAGTTTTTTGGTGAGCACCGGTGGTCTAGTGGGAGTGACCCCGCCTTCCGATCTTAAGGTCGCAGGTTCGAATCCGGTCGCGCACCAATGGATTTTTCTATCGAAAAATTTATGTGCGCAATGCCAGTGCTCTTAAACGGTGAAGGAAAACATCGTGAGGAAACCAGTTAGTATTCTAACAGCGGCGATGGGCTTGCAACCTGTCACGTATGGAATACTAACTACTGCAAAATGTGGGTATGTGCCAAATGTAATGTTTGGACGTACTTCTGACTACCCCCCTTAGACATCCTCAAAGAATCTTGAATTAGTACCTACTTGGTACTGGGAGATCTGAAGGGATATCTACCGTGCCTGGGTATCAAAGTCGTGAAGCTGTTTCAGTTTTTTTTTTGGTGGCCATAGTACAGTCTGCTACACACCAGGCTAGACTTGTTCACGCTGCGCCCACTAATTTTGATCTCTGCATTTTTCATGATTACCTGCACACCCACTGAGACATGTCATTATGATAATTAAAATTACGGCACACATACAAGGCTAATTAATTTAATTATACTAAAATTAAAAATGGTCCATAAACATGTGTATATTTTACTGTGGGACCAAGTTTGCTCAATGTCCTCACGGGTTAATAAAGATACCACCCATCGTTTGGACATCTTTGATAATTTTACTGACCAAGTGTTTTATAGTAAGGAAATGATATAATCTAAATATATATAACTCAAAGGTGACTGACTGACTGACTGACATAGTGATCTATCAACGCACAGCCCAAACCACTGGACGGATCGGGCTGAAATTTGGCATGCAGGTAGATGTTATGACGTAGGCATCCGCTAAGAAAGGATTTTGATCAATTCTACCCCCAAGGGGATAAAATATGGGATGAAAGTTTGTATGAGATTTTTAAAGTAAACGAGCGCGAGCAAAGCCGCGGGATCAGCTAGTTATTATTAAACGTAAAGTTAAATAAGGCGGCAGGAAGGCAACGCTTTAATTGAAACGATAAGTCAAAATGAAACTATTAGAAAGAAAGAAAGAAAGAAAGAAAGAAAATATATTTATTTCGTCTAATCATTGTTACCTTAGGCCTTTTATACACCTAACTGAGGGGTTATCATGAGTTAAGTGCCAACCGCGATCGATCCTAGATCGCAACGATCTACACCGAATTTCAAGGAAATTAAACAACGGCATCTAGCGTATTCTTTGAGAAGCTTAAGGGAAGCTTCTCAAAGAATGCGAATAGTATATAATATTTATAATGATAAAAATAATAAGAATTTATTAGCAGTATAAGAATAATATATAATATTGAATTTCCTTGAAATGCGGTATCTATCGGTGTGATCTACGATCGATCGCGGTCGGCACTGGAACTCGTGATAGGCCCTCTGATCGATCAAGCAGATGGCCCACCTGATTTTAAGTGGTAACCATCACCTATAACTAATCATTTCCTCGTAAGTCACGCACGATACGAACGTGCCCTTAGATGCACTGTTCATCAATGTGAGGCATACAGATGTTAAGCCCTTATCACACTTTGCGTATAACTCATAAAAAATTTTGTGTTACAGTGTTGAGTCATAGACTGATATATCATATGATAGCACGTAGAGAATGCTCCAGCGCGTTAAGCTCAACTTTTGTATACCTACTAAGACTTACCTTCTTATTCATAATCCCTGCCATTCTATAGCGGCTCAATAGAGTATTCTTGTCACTGTTACTTTAATACCTACGAAAAGAGACAACAACAGACTTATCGGTCCCAACCTAAGCTATTGACGCGCTTAAAGTCCATTATGAATAAGGGCTGTCACTTTCATGCCTACGAAAAGAGACAGCAACAGACTTATCGGTCTGATAAGCTATTGACGCACTTTAAGTCTATTATGAATAAGGGCCTTCATATTTATTTTGTTCAATAAAGTTTTAAATAAATAAACAGTCCGTTTACACGAATGGAACCCTAAATACTAACCATGACACACATGAACATTCTTCAGCGATCTATTTCAGCTTTTCTAAGAGTCTGTGTAGCCGGGAGCCACGCGCTGTAACCTTTGTTCGACGTCTGATTGCTTTGTCCTCCCGGGAATCGAGATTTGAATTTATCATTAGAACGTTCGTTCGCTCTGAGTTCGATGCGGTCGGGTTACTGAAATATTCATTGTTTGCGAAGGATTTGTTCTTGATGTCTCTAATATAAAGCGGCGGTCAAACGGTACCTCAGTTTGGCACCTTTGTTAAACAGTGGTGTTTACATTCGCTGAATATTTTAAGTCAAGTTGGATAAGGAATGACTTTATTAGAGGCAGTTTGAAAGTGGTCCAGTGACCGAAAAAATTTGAAGCAATAGGCTAGCGTGGTATGGGCATGTTATGTGGTGTTATGTGCCATCTAACGGGAAGTGTTAGGGATGAATGTAAATGGATTAAGAAGTAGAGGCAGGCCAAAGAAAAGATGGATGGATTGTTTGAAAGATGACATGGTAAAGAAAGGACTGACTACTGAGATGACGGAGAGAGGAAAGTCGACCTCACATAAAGTAAGATAAGAGCAGGAAGAAGAAGAAGTTGAGGGGGTAATCGTGTATCAGCTTCAGTTTGAAGACTGTTTTGATTTCCATTGTGATAAAATCATATCTCAGTGACTGGATAAAAACATCTCTCAATGAAAGCCAATGTCCTGTAAGTGTCCTAGGTTGCAAATGGAGAAAGATGTATCGCTAAATATGAAAAAAAAATCTGTAGGTATTAATAAAAACCGTAAAAGTGGGGGGATCAATAATTTTTTCTAGAAAACGCTACATAAAAAGTGCAAAAATAAAAAAGACCCACACGACTTGGGTCCCGAAGCACGGTAGATATCTCCAGGTTCTCTTAGTAGCAAACACCAGCTCGGTAGGCAAGGAAACGTCTAAATATAATAGATAGGTCTTGAACTTAGTACAAGACCGCATCTTACCCATGACATGGCAAAAGGCGAGGTCACTCCGACTACGCGCAAGGTGCCTCAAGTATAAAAACCAAAATGTAAGTTCAAAGTTCAATAAATTATACTATGTTGTCGAAATGTTGTAACCATAGCCTTTTCACACTGATTTAGATAAAAATACTACAGTATTTATGACGGCTTAAACTGGAAAATAGCTAATAGATCTACAAAATTAACTTATAAAATTAATTTGTTCCACATCGAATATAAAATTTCCAAACTGATTAATATTGATATCGATTTCTAGAGATCAATCGATACATTTGAATTAGCAAGTTAAGCTGACGACGTTACAATGTTGAATGTTTGAACCTTTAAATTCTTTTGTAGAAAATATAACTTACGATATTTTTAAATAATCAGCATTTTAATCATGTGAATTAAGTTAAACAATGCTATGACTTTCGTTATTTACAGCATTTTAATGTATTTTTAAAACGTCGTAAAGGCACAAGAATAATAAAAATATTTCAATTTGTGATGAAATAATCACAAACATTAGGTAGTTAAAACAGTATAATTTTAATATTCTATTGTGTTCTGTTTTTCTAAAACAAAACTTTTCAGAAAACTAGGCTAAAAAACTTCCGGCTCGCAAATTCCAACATTACTAAAATATAAAAAAAACACTAAATCAAACTAAATAAAGAAAACAAACTGAAACAGCTTCACTCCTCTGATCCCCAGGCACGGTAGATATCCTCTTTGATATCTTACTACCAAGTACTAACTCCAGAGTCTTTGAGGACGTCTAACTGGGGTATTCAGAGGTACGTCCAAACAATAAAGTTATAGCCAAATTTTCCAGTGGTATTCCATACGTGACAGGTTGCAAGCCCATCGCCGCTGTTAGAATACTAACGATTGTCCGTCGGTCGGCTGTGAACTTCGACAGGCTGATAATGACGTCAGCATCATTTCAGCCCCACTGCTGAGTATAGGACTCCTCTTTAATACGCCACTCTTTCCGGTCCCTTGTGAGTCTCATCTCATCATGATAATAACAAATAAACTTAAGGCGCAGCATACGGCGCGCCGCTATCTCGCTCGCACAATGGAACATTTTTAAAGATATAAAATCACTGAAGGTAGTTATGTAAAATCGCAATCGGTTAAGTTGTGGTCAATGGTATTACAAAGATTTAGCAAAAATGTAGTTTAGATCCAAGCAAGTTTTCATACATAAAAATTGGAAAAGTATAAAGTATATAATTTTTAAGTATGATAACTTGCTCGTATCAAAATTTTATTTCTGCTAAATCTTTACAATGCCATTGACAACAACTTAACCGATTGCGATAGCTATATTCAATGATTTTATATCTTTAAAAATGTTCCATTGTGCAAGCGAGATAGCGGCGCGCCGTATGCTGTCCCTTAATTTGTTTTCGTAACCTAATAGTAATCAATTTAAACAGTTACATGGTAATTATACACCATAATAATCACATAATCAACCGTCAAATTAAAATTACAATATTTTTTGACATATCAAACTAATTTATGACCACAAAAACTCATAAAAAGATAAAAAAGACGTAAAAAACAGTGTCTCGTTTACCGCTCAAATTATACGCAAAATGGCTGTAGTTGGCAACATTTGAAATTTAAATTATAGACGATAAAACATTTCAAAATGACATTGAATTCTGCTGGCAGACTTAGAGGAGTCGTTGAATATGTAAATAATATTAATATTTAGGCTTACAGTGCCCCAACCCGATGGACCGATGACGAAAGATCGAAGAATCTTGTCATCGTTCATTCTCAAAACTTGGGCATTTTTGAATAATAATATTGGAGCTTAGTGCCCCGACCCGATGGACCGATAACGAAAGATCTAAGCAAATTAAACTTGTCATCGTTCATTCTCAAAACTTGGGCATTTTTAAGGCAATTTTTTTAAAGATCGATTATTACTGCATGAATGAATGGAAATTCTTTGTGCAATAAAGAATTTCCATTTGTTTATCCACAAACGAACAAAACCAAACAAATATAAAGAATTAAAGTAATACAAATTTAATTGTACTAAAAAGGAGGTCTTATCGACAACGATTGATTGATGACCTCAGTGGCGCAGCGGGCGAGAGTACGCCTGCAATGCAGAGATTCCGGGTTCGTATCCCGCCTTGAAACAAATTTGTGTACAATCTGCAGAAATTTGTTCCGTTGGTCTGGGTGTTTTCTATGTATGATTAAATAATATCTATCTATGTAGGTAAATAATGTATTAAATAGATATATCAGTCATCTAGTACCCATAACACAAGCTTTGAGTAGTTCACTTTGGGGCTAGATGGTGCTGTGTGGATTGTCCAGCATTATTTAATTATTTGTTTATAGCTAACAAGCGATATCATCCAAACATGCAATTTATAGAATAAAAACAAAACCTTAGTGCCAAAAAATCCAATCGCCCTGTCAAGTATAATAAAATTCAAATCACACACTCAGTATAATTCAATGTCAAAAAACATTGGAAAAAACAACCATCGCCACCTCATTATTAATCCATCGCACCGAATCTTTGCAAATTATAATTCCCACGACAACGATTTTAGGAAGTATCGACCCCAAAAATGTTTTGCTCGATACAATCACAGCTTAGAAAGGTTGAAGCTGTTGCACTATTGACATAGACATGGCTTGGGTTTGATTCTCACTATCAAAGGCTGTGTAGAGCTCTTTGTGATGGGCTCGTTCGGAGAAGACTCTATACATTTTTCTGCCGTTACGTGTTGGTGCGTTTCGGTTTGAAGAGTGTGGTACAGGCATGAGGCTTAACATTGTTACTCAATAAGCCAGAACGGCTGTACGAATCTGGATGAAATTCGGCACAGTGATAGAATATAGTCTGGATTAGAACGTAGGCTACTTTTTATCCCGTGGAATACCGGGATTTAAAATTACGTGGGTGAAACCGCGGGGCGCTATTTAGTCATTTTTAACAACTGTTTATTCTACCACTGCTTTATTACTGGAATCTAGCAGATATTATAATACATTTCGTTTTTCTTCAGTCCGTAAAAAGTTATTCCGTTCTCGCCTGTTTCGCTGTTCATTAATTATTAATGGTGGAACGCGGTGCTTTTGTTCCTCTGTAAGAAATCATGGACATGAATAATAAACGCTAGCTCGTTGTTTTGCGAATGAATGGAATTATTGCTGCTATTTCTGAAACGTGAATGCGCCGATCGTAATAGACAGGATGCGAAAATAGTTTTACAATCAATCAATATTCAAATACAGTGTCTTAACTTGTCGTAGCTTGTTGATTTATCTTGTTACAGCCTAAAAAGTTGTGAAACATGTGTCAAACTCGAAAGAAGCCTCATCGAGGCGCAATGAAATCCTTTCACCACACTGTTTCTAAAGAACTCATCATCATCTTCCTGCCCTTATCCCACGCTAAGTGGGGTCGGCATAACTGGTTTTACATTTCTACTCTCCGCTATCTGTATTGTCAGAGGTACGTCTTAATATTAAATTTGGCACATACCTACCTAAATTTTGTATTATTTTGAATTCCAGGTTCCATCTGGTCCATTTTGGTTTCCTTATACACTTTGACATGAGACCTATAGGTCTCATGTCAAAATATGCGTTAAGAAAGTGAGAAATATATATATTTCTCACTTTCTTAAACATATTTTGAAAGATATATTAATATTTACTGTTTTTAAAATAATGGGAGAAGAGCTGTCAAAAAGTTGTGATTTGACTTTGACATTTATCTAACACGTTTGAGTAAGCGCATGATTGTGTCATTTCTCAAATGAAATCAGAGAACCTTCCATTCATCGGAGATACCATATTTTTGAGGTTATTATCCGCCCACAAAAACTCAGTGCTTAAAAGGTGCGATTATAATTTATTACAATACTAGCTAGTACCCGCGACTTCGTCTGCGTACTTTTAATCTCTTCATCTCTTTTTTTCGCAATAAAAGGTAGCCTATGTTCTTTCTCAGGGTCTAAAGATTGTCTGTGCCAAATTTCATCAAAATCGGTTGAGAGGTTTAAGCGGGAAAGCGTAACAGACAGACAGACAGACAGACCAACAGATAGACAGAGTTACTTTCGCATTTATAATATTAGTTGGGATTTTGCATAAATATTATAGTCAATTCAGTGATTGGTTTTCATTTATTTGACCGGAACTGAGTGGTTTTCTCACATTCCACAGGTTCACAGGTGTGAATATTATTATGACGTGTAATGATACCATCATCATCATCATTGTGTGTGTGTCTGTAGTAAGCCTACCATATACATATTATGTTGTTGATGGGATCAACTCCTACTAAGGATATGTATTTTGTGTAATTAATAAAATATGTACATAATACTCTTTCCAATGAATTTGTATTACAAAAATTTTATCCAAATGTTTAAAATATTACATCGTCTGATTTTTTACTAAAATATTTACATGTTCTCACACTTTTTTTTTATAAAGAGAACATGCCAAAGTCTTGGTCATCTGTGAGCAAAACCTTTGACAAAAGCTATTTTTTTTTTTTTTTATACAACTAGCTGATGGAACAAGCAGATGGCCCACCTGATGTTAAGTGGTAACCATCACCTATAAACAAAACATTGCCCCGTAGGTCACGCACAATAGGAACGTGCCCTACTATGCACTGCCCTGCGTCCATCAACTTGAGGCATACAGATGTTAAGCCTCATGTGCCTGTAATTACACCGGCGACCACACTCTTCAAACCGAAACACAGCGTTGCTGCTTGGCGGCAGAAAAAGGCGTGGTGATAGTAGCTAGTAATAAATAGACAAAAACAAAGCTACACTCCCACGAAACGCCATTGTTATCAGCGCAGTGTCGTAAACTAAACGTTAGACATATCGATTAGATTGAGCATATAGCCTTAATAATAAAAAACAATAATGTTTCAATGATAAACTAGTCAAGGGTGTGGCTTTGAAAATAGAGGGTTCCGCCTTGAAATTTTGAAAGAAGAAAATAGCATTTTATTGAAAGAAAAACATTTTTTTTACCAACACAGAAACGATATCACTATAATGACAACAAATGACATAATACACGTAGTTCCCTGGAGTATTTTAATTTAGAAATAATGCTTGATAAGTCTCGAACAGAATAGTGGGGGACGGAATAAAATATAATATACCTAAGTTATTAACACATTTTGAACATGTGTTATGTTCAAAATGTGTTAATAAGTTATATTATGGATATTATTTTTCACTTTTTGGAAATTATAGTAAACTAATAAAATATAAAAATATCTATCTATGTAAGTATATAATGTATTAAATATATCAGTCATCTAGTACCCATAACACAAGCTTTGAGTAGCTTACTTTGGGGATAGATGATGCTGTGTGGATTGTCCAGCATTATTTATTTATTTTTATTTATTTATTAAACATTAAACGATTTATCGCATTTACCGTTACCGACGCTTCGGCTACAGTATAGCCGTCGCGGGGAGACTGTTGCAACATATCCAAAACGGTCAGGAAAAGAAATAATTAGAGTGCACTATAAGCTCTTTCGTATTGTAAGTTCTTTACACACAAGTGTGGAACTCTAAAATCTCTCAACGTAATCGTTTTTATTGCTCTGATTATACTGAAACTCGATTAAAAGTGCCGCTTTTAGTAGATCGACTGATATAATGGTATTCAAGTCGAATATTATAAAAAGAGGTGGAATAAGTAAAGATTTCGATAAATTTGTTTTTTAAAACCTAGTTTATTATCACTATTAAAGTAGGTTATATTATTATGTAAAAATATCAATGGACTTTCCAAACAGCAATACCCAAACTAAGCAAAGATTGCATTTATTTGGTCATAATTGTTCTTAAAATTATTCTATATGAATATATCATTAACATTAAAAAATACAACATTATTACAATACAATATAAATAGCAATAAAAAAACAGTACATAATTAATTAATAATTACTTCATACGGTATAAAATTTTGTTTTAGAACTAGCCTATTTAAACTGTATAAAATATAAGATTTTATCTTTGTTCAACCTCGATGCTTCCCATCTCGGCCTCTAAACTGACAGTTACGTCAAACTAGACTAGTGGCTCTGGGAGCTGTAGACCTCGCGAGCATACTAAAAGTGAGCTATTTGAGGAATGTAATGTGCAAGTGCATTTTCCGTTTTGTGATTTTTTTGATCTTTTTGATTTTTTTTGCATCATCTTGTGTAGAATGAGGTCCTTTGTGTTTCTCTCAAATTTGATTGAAAACCATCGATTGTTTGACGAGCTATCCTGTTCATCATGCTGAAGACCCTTATCAGATCTTCGCCAAACTTTTATAAGACCAACTTATAGTTACTACCTTTCAAATAAAAAAAGAATAATCGAAATCGGATCTCATTTGGTGGAGATATCCAGTATATCAAATAGCCCCCTATTTGCCCTTTTTTTGGGGGAAGTACCCCTCCAATCAAAAATCCCCGACGACAAAAAAAATCTAATAAGTCATATAACCTGTGTACCAAGTTTCGTCCAGATCGGTTGAGAAATGCGACCTGTAGAGGAGAACAGACAGACAGACAGACAGACAGACATCCGGACAAACGCATTTTTGGCCAATGTGGAAACTGAGACGCTTCGCTCGCTCGGTCAATTAAAGTGTTTGTGTGCAGTTGCAAACCCCATCATTGTCCAATATGTGACATTTGAGTCAAGCTTATTGACGCCTGTACGCGGTTTGAGTAGCGAGCACATCGATCAATATTGGCTAAAAACTTGAGTATCGTTGCGTTGGGGCGTCTTTCTTATTTGTTCTAGAATTTTTCTAAAATAATTACCGCTTACAAACTTTACTGTTAACCAATCTGGTCATGCTACCAGGATAGACGAATGCACAATTTAACTAGTAGTAAGTTCAAGTTCAAAATCTTGGGACCTAGGAGGTAGTTTTCTGGACGTCAACTATAGTGTGTCTTTCACTGAGACAACATGGTTTCGCAATCAGACCACGGTCGCTCAAGGGCGACGTTCTTGGTACTAAAAGATCTGAGAGGTTATCTACCGTGCCTTGGGATCAGTATTAAAGCTGTTACAGTATTTTAAAAACGTGAAAGAAGAGTCTCTTCTAACGGTGTAAAAAAAACTGGTGCTAAAAGTACACGCACGACCATTTCGTTCATTAGCTCATCTTTTCAGTGCTCGTCCCGGGCGACGTCAAAAAAAGATTATTTCGCCCGCTCCAGATGTTTTTTCAATTTAAGCTAATCTGTCTCGAAAACAGGAATAGTTGTTGCAATTACTTCGCTTCGCGTTGGCTGTGAACTTTATTAAGTTTATGGAGAGGACTGCTGATGTACCTCTCGCTCGCACATTTCGTCATTTAGAAAGATAAAATCACTGAACATTTTTATGAAAAATCGTAGTCAACCAAGTTGGATGCAATCACATTTTTTTTAATGTGTAATTTATTACTAAAAAACGTACTATAACATTACGATCTAGCGATAATTATGGCTAATAGGTAAATAATAGGTAATAATACCATTACCTAATCTAGTTTATTTAGAGTAAGCTACAACCACAGAACTGTATCTTACAACTAATAATGTGTTCACTAACACTTCTTACTGTCTCTATTTAAAGTGAAGACACTTTCTTGTGTTCTTGATAAGAGATTTTAACATACACTACATGAATTATCTTGTACTGTGATGATATAGGACAGATTGTAGAAATTAACTAACTAGGCAGTTGACATTTACACGTAGGAACTCAGGCCGTAAAACTCTTCCGAAAATATTCCATTTGAGAATTGAAGATTAAACGAAGCGTTCAGGTGTCTGTCTTCTCCACTTGGTTGGGGCCACCAAACATGCGATAAATTGATTGTTTGTGAATTGAACAATCTACTTTTTATCCGAGTGCCGCGAGGGTTATGTGTTTGGCGTGTATCTATCCATGTATGTATGTATAAATTAACTCGAACAAAGCAATATGTAGTACTTATCCGCTGATCTAATCTCCTTAAGCTGGAATAAACTTAATTAGACTTTATTCCAGCTTAAGGAGATTAGATCAGCGGATAAGTACTACATATTGCTTTGTTCGAGTTAATTTATATTTAACAATGGACTTCCGCAAAGTCACGCCTGAGTCAATTAACTATGTATGTATGTATCCATCCGTCGATATTTCCTTTATTACCACGTAGCAACCAAACGGCTGGATGGATTTTGATGATTCTGGTATCAAAAGATTCCTTGGAACTTTCCAAGTGTCCTTAAAATAAAAAAAAACAAAAAGTCACGTGAGAAGGAAAGGAGGAGCGATATTCTCTCACATTAAAAACAAATCTTTTCGCAATCAAAGCAATATGGATATCAAAATCAAGAGAGTGATACAGTGTTTTCAAATGATGTATTCGTTTTTCATTTAAAGTAAATCCTCAAAGGCAAAACTAGAACGCAAAATTCTCTAAGTCACTTTAGCGAACTAGGCCATGAGTGATACAAAAATATATCATAAAACCTTCTATATGGTCATACAAATCGTTCAAAAAAACTGCATCAAAATCAATGAAGCCGTTTTGAAGATATTAAGAGTTTTGTTAAAAAAAATGTGATTGTTGGTAACCCCAAAGTGATAGAAATGAGTTAAACAACCTCAAGCGTCAGTAAACTACTAGGACATAGGTACACGAGCCTCCGACTGCCTGCGATCATTACATTTTATCATTCGTCAAGAATGAAGAATGGATTTAACTATCAAAAAGTTCGGGCATCGGGTTTTTTATTTTTTAATAAATCATCTTGTTTCTTAATTTTTTACTATAACTAGCGACCCGCCCGCGCGCCCCTGCTTTGCACGGGTGCACATATCATGCATGTATTATACATAAACCTTTCTCTATCTATAAAAAACCGCATCAAAATCCGTTGCGTAGTTTTAAAGATCTAAGCATACATAGGGACATAGGGATATAGGGACAGAGAAAGCGACTTTGTTTAATACTATGTAGTGATAGTGACTACTACCGAGTGGTGCCCTGACACAGCGAGCAGCGGCGTCGCGGCAGACCGCGCATGAGATGGCGACTCTTACGTAAAGCGGAAGTGAAATCGCCCGTCTCCTCGCTCCGCCAAACATATTTCTCACCCATGAATCCACCCCATAACTCCATGGAGAGTGGAGACGAGTCGTAATCCCATCGAGGTGAGCCTAAGCCCGCTGTGATTGGATCGGCAGCGCTTTTATCGAGATATTTCGAGAAATTCTCCAGGTGACACCCAGGAGCTTATTTTGTAAGCAAATTCTTAATACACGTGAAATTGGCAGGTATTTTGGTAAAGTCTGACTCCATTGACACTGTTTTTTAAAGGCTCATGGAACAAGAAGGTGGCTCACTGGATGTTAAGTGGTAATCATCAACAATAACGCATTTCCTTGCAAGTAACGCACGATAGGAACCTGCCTGACGAAACACTGCCCTGCGTCCATCAACTTGAAGCATACGTCACTTCACGTACTCATTCACTTACGTATTCATCATTTTCAATCCTTGAGATTTTATTGAAACACCGATGTAATTTTAGTGAAGAAAAGACAAAAATAGCGCCAACACTAAACGCGTTCTAAAAGCAAACCTTGAAAAGTTCAACATTAAGCCAGGGTACCCAAACTTCTGTATCCGAAACCTTGTTAAAATCGCAAAATCAGACTCCTTTGTCAAGACAATTTTCTAAGTACCCACAAAACTTTTTAATGATCAGTGAGGAGGATTAGTCCGGCATCGCTGTCACCAAGTTTTAATTGATCTAGTGATAACGCCGCGGGAATCTACAAGTTTTGCAAACTTGTACTACTTGATGACAAATCGACTCGATTCGCTAGAGATTATAAAAGTCAAGTATTCTGTGGTCGGAATATTTTGATGAGAGAAAGATTTATAATACTTGCCTTACAACCTCAGCACATGCGCATGCAAAAATCGCGCAAAATTACGCCTGTTTGTAGGTTGAGACCAGTGATTTCAAAGACGTAGTGTAAGCTCGTTATGTCAACGGGTGAGGGTCAACGCAGTCATAATTGAGATAGTTGGCTACATAAGATGACCAGGGGCGTGATCTAAGCACGTTTGCGTTTAGATCACGTTGTGACGTCACAAGTTTGGGGCAAAGTATCTCCTATGTATTTTAGAATGATGCCTAAAATTACTTTTTGACGTCACACGGTTTGGAGCAAGGAATCTCCTATGTCATAGATAATAATGCCCCAGTTCTGTGATTTTTCACCCTTAGTGGTCTTAGTCGTATGTTAAACTTCTTCTTCTTCTCGCCGTGTTACTTGTTTATTTTTTGGAATCAGTGTGGTGAAAGAATGTTAATAATTACATCCTTTGGAACTTTTAGATTGTCATAAGTCATGCATGTGATTGAATGAAAACACAATACTTTGATTTTGATTTGTAGAGGACAGGTGCCATGTTTACCCAGTTGTAAGCAATGATGAAGGCCTTAGCACTTTATGCTTCCTCATTTTTCACCCCAATTCAATTTAAATTTACTACCTAGTCCCGAAAGCACTTAAACAAACTTTCATCGACCAAGATTGAGCTCACCTTTATTTTAGTGAAAACGATGCGTCATCAATCCAAATGCCAGCTGATCTTTCAGGCGATACAAACTTTGGCCCGAAATGAATGCTTTGGGAGTTCTGAGGAGGAGGCTTTTTGTGGCGTAATGTTAGCACAGTCACGTGAAAGCCTCATTTGGGGTGGCAGTGGCTGTGCCTTTCGCCACACCCGCTTCTTGCGATTACTATATTTAACGAAACTAAAAAGCTACGGTGCCGAAACATAGGCGCTATACAATATGTAAATAAATGGAGTAAATAAAAACGCGAATACCGAGTAGGTAGTCATGATAAGGTAAGGTTTCCGATTCACATCTGCAGGCTGATCGCGTATAACTTTTGTTGCATTCAAAACTCCCAAAATTAACATAGGCAACCGTATTTTGAATGCAACAAAAGTTACGTGATCAACCTGCTGGGGCGTTATTCATTATGACCAATTCAATCGCGTTTGCGTTTAGATCACGTTGTGACGTCACACGGTTACGGCAAAGTATCTCCTATGTCATCAAGAATAAAGTCCAAGATCACGTTGTGACTTTACATTGTTTGGGGCAAGGAATCTGCTTTGTCAGAGAGAATAATGCCCCTGGTACATAGAATGTTGACATCGGTATTGGTAATATCCTCAGAAAATAAGTAATGAATTAAAACAGACAAGGAAACCCCGCGGCTGAGTCAGTTCTTAGCTTAAACTTATTGTTCGCCGTCTTTGAGGGTTCTGCTTTTTCTTGTTGTTTCACTAAATTATTCGAAGCAGTGTGGTGAAACTATTTAAAGCTTAAAACACTGACAACAGCCAGGCTAATATTATTGTACATTTAATACAATCGCTAACAACAAGAGATGCAGCAGATGAGTTGGTAACGCAACGAAGTCTTATTTGAAATGTTGTGAAGCAAGAATATAAGCATGAATAATTAATTAACAGAAACGCAAACAAATATCGTACGTCAAAATGTTTTTATCCAAACAAGTTATCATTCTAAAAAAGTTTGAAGTAAGCACAAAATGAAGTATAAGTATTTTATAAAATTTTCTTTGTTTTTTGTACTTTTTAACAGATCAGTAAATATAAATTAATCTTGAAAAAACTAAAACTGAAAAACTTAATAAACTTTGGATTTAATCTTGTTCATAAAAAAAACAATTGCGTGATCCAGACGGGCTATCATTAATTACATACTGTATGTAGGTATTCGATGGTTGACGGCTTTCAATTACAGCTAATAACTAAATTAGCAGGTACACTAAATACAACCCCGAAGCTTCTAAAAAACTTCTCAAAAATATTTTATTCTATAGCTTAGGAATGAATTATGCAAATACAATAACTTTTTTATTTAACATAGTTGTAAATAGTGATTCTCTACTCCAACTAAGGCACCAACTTTAATGCATGTTAAAATGTTCATTGAATAACGCATCCTTAATAACAAGAACGGTATCACTACCAAAATTGGCAATGATAACATAAAGACCGCTTTTCCCGAAAAGCGGTACTCATTGTAACAGAGGTGTTGGAAATGATTTTAAAACGGTTTATTGTAAGTGTTCCTTTGTTTCATTTCCATTTGGAAACACAAGAAAGTTCAAGTCGTAATCGTTACTGACATTCGAAGTCAAAGTCAAAGTCAAAAGGTATTTATTCAACTATAATAATAAATAGTATACTATCACAGGAGCCCAATCACAAGTGAGGCGATATTAGGGCCCAAATCTAAATGAAATCTGACACTCTGATAGCACAAAATATAAGTAACTGCTTATGGGTAGCCTAGCATTTGGCGGACGGTATTTGACTACGCCGTCAAATGCCGTCCGCCGTAAGCTAGGGACGGTAAGTTTGAACCAGTGCACATAGACTGGCCAAGCTGTAATCTCCATTAGCTAGCACACAGTGTAGACAAGATCATTAATAGGGATTGCGAGTGAGCGTTGTCACTAATTTGTTCGGAGTGACGGACATACAGACAAACGGGCTGATTGACAGGGCTTCATTAGTGAGCGGCCGTGCATCGGGGAAATTCGAATGTACATTCTGTTTCACGGCTCGGATACACGGTTTATCGTGTTATGAGATGTGATGCTGGAGATTTACGAACTGTTTGGCTATTTTTTTGCAGGGTCCACGCTGTTTTGTAGTCATCATCATCATCATCAACCTGAAGAATGCATGCATTTGCATCTGCCGCCAAGCAACAACGCTGGGTTTCGGTTTGAAGAGTGTGGTCGCCGGTGTAATTACAGGCACATGAGGCTTAACATCGGTATGCCTCAAGTTTATGGACGCAGGGCAGTGCATCTTGTGACTTACAAGGCAATGGTTTGTTATGGGTGATGGTTTGTTATGGCTTAACATCAGGTGGGCCATCTGCTTGAATTGTTCCTTCAGCAGGTTGTATAAAAAGATGTATTGCTCCTGCTGGACCTACGTTTATCAGTAGTAATGAAGAACGGAAATGCAGAGCCGGAGGCCTATGCTTCCCTTTTACGTCTCCAGGAACAACTGGCTTCCCGCGATGTTTGTTTTTTCCCAGGGGGACACAGACGGGGCATCTGCTTGTTCCATCAGCTAGTAGTACAAAACACATCATGGGATCATCAGGGGATGTTAAGTGGTAACCATCACCTCGTATATACCAAAACATCGCCCCGTGAATTGTCATAAGAACCTGCCTTACGATGCGTCCTTCATCTCGAGGTATAGTTTTTTTTAATAATGCTGGACAATCCAGATAGCACCATCTAGCCCTAAAGAAAGCTACTCAAAGCTTGTGTTATGGGAAGATTGATATTTTTTTATCATGCATAGAAAACACCCAGACCGCCGGAACAAATTTCTGCAGATCGTACATAAATTTGTTCCGAGGCGGGAATCGGACCCGCAATTCTGCGTCGCACGGACTCTCGCCCGCTGCGCCATTGAGGTCGTCATTTTAATACTCATGTGCCTGTAATTTCACCGGTAACCACATTCTTTAAGCTAAACAGCAACTCTGAGTGGCGGCAGAAAAATGCGTGGTGGTGTGCTCTACTACTCTTGTGCACACCACCACGCCATCTTTTTTATAAAAAAAAATTCTAGTTTACAGAGTAATCCACCAACATCACAAAGATCACTGAACTAAGTAGATACGGTTCAATGCTCAAATCTTTTCCTAAGTTTTCTTCTTTGATTTCGTTTCTGAACTCTGGTATTTTTGTTTCGGAAACTTATTTGAGTTAAGTGATGTGTTAAGTGTTGTACCTGGTTTCTTGTATAAGGACTTCAAATAAAATAAATAAATAATGCTGGACAATCCACACAGCACTATCTAGCCCCAAAGTAAGCTATTCAAAGCTTGTGTTATGGGTACTAGATAACTGATATATTTAATACATTACATACTTACATACATAGATATTTTTTTTATGCATAGAAAACACCCAGACCATCGGAACAAATTTCTGCAGATCGTACACAAATTTGTTCCAAGGCGGGAATCGAACCCGCAACCTCTTGCGTCGCAGGCAGGCTCTCGCCCGCTGCGCCACAGAGGTCGTCAATATATATTTCAAAGAAAGTATTCTTCTAAAATAGTACTCATTACAAAAAAAATACCACGCTTGTTGGTACCTAAAATAACAACATTTTGCTGAGCCGTGTGCAATGAACACAACTTGGCTAATTATGATTTTTTATTTATTTATAGCTTATAAATAAAATAAATAAGTTCTGTAATTTTTTTTCTTTCCAAATGTTGACTTGTGCGATGGAGAGGCCCATTACAATCCTGTGAATTTACTATAAACGATGGATTCTGCAACGACTTTTACTTGAAATAAAAATAGGTCTCTGTATAATGAAAGATCTTTTTTTGTGTTTTTTAAGATTTTAAGAACCGTGACTCGTAGGGAATGTTCCATTAGTGCGTGTTACCCACACATGCCAATCTTCTAAATATATATAACTCAAAGGCCCAAACTACTGGACGGATCGGGCTGAAATTTGGCATGCAGGTAGATGTTATGACGTAGGCATCCGCTAAGAAAAGATTTTGATCAATTCTACCCCCAAGGGGATAAAATAGGGGATAAAAGTTTGTACGAAACTTTGAATTCCTTGGCGCGAGCAAAGCCGCGGGTTCAGCTAGTTAAGCATAAGATCAGACACAAAATACTTTTTTTAATCAACGCTTACTACATCTGGGCAGCTCAAACCGAAACAACTTTAAATATTAATCATAACGAGGAACCCCGGCCAAAAAGGTCAGGTACCCAAACAAACCTTGATTATCTTGAAGTGCGGTCCTATTTTTCAGGAGGGGTTGCTTTCATTCTAAGGGGGGTGAATGAATTCGTCAGCGGATCCACTTTAGGGGCTTACGATGAGATTTGAACTGATTTATTTTTATTTTTAATAAATTTGTTAGGAACACCTGAAGATAGAACGCACTTATACCAAACATATTTTATATGAAGGCGTCTCGTCTTATTCTAAGAAATTTTAATGACCTAAATATCTTAAAGAATGTGGTTATTTTCCAGTACAAGTACCCAGTACATAAATAGACCTCTGAGCTTATTAAATAAAATATCCTCGGGCATGTTAAATATTTAAGAGAGTAAGCTAAGATCTAGGGTGCCTACCGTGTCTGTTACTACAGGTTTATTTCATTTTCATACTAGTATTTTGATGTACCTCTGAAGGTACTCCTTCATATGAAAGTCATGATGCCGTTCCAGTTCCAATCAAAAGCTAATAAAAAAAACATGATATGTACAATGAACACCCTTATACATATATACTCGTAGCAATATTTTTCAAAAACCAACATATTAAAAATAATGGAGTCTAAAACGTTGAAATGATAGATATCGAATAATAATTATGTACCATTTCGCTATCAACATATTGTATTGTGATGATAGAGTATGGTGTTTACTGGTAGCCAATTATCGAGGAGTGCAAACATGGTGTTATGATTAACAGCAATCATTGATCGATAGAGATATTTACCATTTTGATGGAAATTCCAAGTAAACCCATAATTTAAGGGTTCGTGTTTCAGAATCAGGTTGTAATTTCGATGCGCATGATAATGCTGGTATAAAAGTAGGCAAAAGCCAACCAGTAAAATCTTGCGTATTTCTGTACAGCGTGGGTATGGATTCAATACAATTTTGGTTTTGGGTGTTTTCTATGTATAGGTAAAAATATATATCTATGTAAGTATATAATGTGTTAAATATATCAGTTATCTAGTACCCATAGCACAAGCTTTGAGTAGCTTACTTTGGGGCTAGATGGTGCTGTGTGGATTGTCCAGCATTATTTATTTATTTTTATTTAAATGCTCAAAAACACTTAAAATCCTTTCACCACACTGTTTCAAAAAGACCTAGCGACACGACAAGAAAAAGGTCTAAAGTTACATAGGTATTAGCAACGGAAAAAGGTCATAAATCTAACATACATACATTGGTCATATTTAAATAAAAACGGCACCACAGCATCCATTTTCCTCCACCCACATTTGATATTTATAAATCTGCCACATTTCCTCCATAAGCCTCCATTACCAAAATTACCGTTCACATATCGAAAAATATTTCATCCCCAGCTCCATTATCAGGAGGCAACACTGAATAATACTCGTAACGTATAAATTTGGCCAATTTCCTCTGCAGCCCGGATGTTACCACGATTTGGACAAAACTACAAGCCTTATTACCACCAATTAGGGTCCAATTTGCTGTAGCGTGGGGGGAATTGAAATGTTTGGTATGTGCGGTTAACCGATTTATCAAATAGTGAATTGGTTGGCTGATGAGTTAGGATGTCATCAATACAGTTTAACATAACTACAGAACTACGTGCGCACAATAAAATAAAAACAGATCCACGGCTTAAGAGCCCGGTGACAGCGGCTCGCAGTTTCGAGGTGCGATTGGCTATTATTTCATTTCGGGGAGGTTTTTTGGAAGAAAAACTATTCAGTGACACGCATAAATACTGTTTGAATACAAATAAAATAAGGGAAATGTGCTTGAGTCAGAAATCATTTTGGTATTAGGTAAGGCCAAACATACTAATACCAAAATGATTTCTGACTCAAGCACATTTCCCTTATATTATTGTATTATTTGTATTCGAACAGTATTTATGCGTGTCACTGCATAGTTATTCTTCCAAACAACCTCCCCGAAATGAAATAATAGCCAATTGCACCTCGAAACTGCGAGCCGCTCTCACAGGGCTCTTAAATCCTCAGGCACCCGTCTGTTTTACTATCTTCGACCCAATTTACGCAAATGTTCATCAATAAGTTAAAGCAAGAGTTGGAACTCATTCAATACACCCACCCATGCTTACCCAGAGTAATTACTTACGTGTGACAGCATGACATAATCCGGACGAAAGCTTCAAAACATATTAATAAGACCAAAATACACCGCAAATTCTGTACAAAGCGCTCGTGCGATTCACTACCAAACTATTCAGATCGGATATTGGATATCAACTCGGCAATTTGATACAATTTAATTAGCAACACGGCAAAAAGGAATTCAATCAAATTTATTTGAGCAAGAGATTTGATTGAAAATGTCTAAATTAAATCATATTTTGAATTGTTAAGTGCTTTACTCAAACTGTTTTGTTTTGAAATTCGGATGGAGTGGAACGTTTTTGTTGCTACTTTATACATTTAGCTATTTAATTTAGCTATACAAAACAGAATGCTTAGTAGAATAATTGAAGTAATCCAAAAGGACCGTTTAGTAGAGTCAAGTGTATTTAGGTGCCAGTTTGACGCGTTAATACTGGTGAACATTCAACACAACACTTTTTCTAGCCTTAAATTAAGCGAAATTTGAAATGGAAATGAAATATCCAGCTATTTGATTCACATTTATTACCTTTTTTTGTAAAATTATTTTTTTCCAAAAATAACTGGAAAATACCTAAATATCGACACCCAAATTGAACAACATTATAATTTGTTTTTGCTGGTTATTAAGATAGCAAATTTTAACTTTGTACCGCGGATTTTTAGCTCTCCTGTGGTGTTTCTTGACTGATAACCATGTTTTTTTACATCCGTTGGTGCTGGCGCGGCGGCAGATTCAGCTGAGGATCTCAAGAGGCGCAAATATGCAGGTCTCGACAGGGCCTACGTATTTGCTCCTCTTGGAGTTGAGACTCTAGGTCCTTGGGGTACCGAGGCCTACCGGGTCTTCAAAATTTTATCCAGGCGACTTATCGAGGCAACGCGTGACCCGAGGGCTGGCGAATACCTGGCTCAGCGTATCAGCATTGCCATTCAGCGTGGCAATGCAGCCAGTGTTTTGGGTACGCTTCCGACTGGCACTGATTTGGATCAGTTGAGCTATCTATAGATCGTTTGCAACGGTCTGCAGATAGCTCAACTGTTTCATATGTATATTTATATTTTGTACATTTTGTAAATTATTGTAACTATTAGTTGTGTTTTAATTAATTACAATGTTGTTCAATTTGGGTGTCGATATATAAAAACACCTAGACAGAGAACTGTAAACAGACTTTCAAATTGGTTCCTATCGTTTTATCTAGTCGATCGATGTATAGCGATCAAATTGCTCCATCACTGCGCTAGTGTGAAGGAAGGCACTTTCCGCGAACACTATCAGCAATCAAGTGATTATTGTCGCCGGTAAACTACTTCAATGAATCTATTCGAGTACAGACAGCGGCAAAAACTGTCTAAACAAAATAAAAAAGTTTATAACATTGTAAGGTGCTTGAAAGGAGCCTATTGTGGCGCACTTAAAATCCTTTCGACACACTGTTTAACACATCTAGTGACACGAAAAGGATAAGAATGAAGCTGCCCTCCTATCCATCTGCCAAGATATAGCCTCAGTTAAAGCAAGTCGGCTATATGACTTACACATCTACACATTTGTTTTAAAGTTTCCAGACATTTGGTGAGTTCCAGACAAATGGCTCAAGGGGTCTGTGTGATACTTGTAGTGTTACAAGATTCACATTTTGACGACCTCAGTGGCGCAGCGGCGAGAGTCCGCCTGCGACGCAAGAAGTTGCGGGTTCGATTCCCGCCTTGGAACAAATTTGTATACGATCTGCAGAAATTTGTTCCATTGGTCTGGGTGTTTATGATTGCAAATAAGTTATTAAAAAAAATGTTTTTGCTAATTGCATTCCCAAAATGTCTATATAATATCATTTAATTAGAAAAAGTTTCAGTTATTTGTCCCGCCGACTGTACAAACGTCCAATAAATGAGTGTATCGTGCGGACACTGTCATTAACCGTCCGTTAATTTTGTGAAGCAAACAGCCATTTTGTTTGGTTTCTGTTCATTGAAGTTGTAATTTGGTTTTTATGACTTCGGCGTAAGCGTTGAAGGTCAGGACATACTATTGTTTGTTAGGAGTAAAGTCATGGGCTAGTACAAAGCTTTTTGAATACTTTTCAATGATGGAATAAGCAGATGATTGGCCCACTGAACTGTTACTTAGTAACCATCACCTAGAACAAAGCATTGCTTCAATTCACGCAAGTCTCATAAAAACGTGTCATATGATGCACTGCCCTGCGTCCATCAACTTGAGGCATACAGATGTTAAGCCTCATGTGCCTGTAAATTCACCTGTAACCACACTCTTCAAATTGAAACACAGCAACACTGCTTGGTGGTAGAAAAAAACATGATGGTAGTACTTCCCTGGACGAGCCCTTCACAAAAAGATCTACTGTGAAATGTTTACGAGTAAATTTTCACTGTAATTTTCTTGGAAAATAAAATTGTACTAACATATCTTGAGTTACATCTTGCATACACGAGTGTATACACGATGTAACATTGTAGCAAAGAATGTAACGCGTTCTCAGAGAGTAATATCGTTGAAATAAAAACGCTTTAAATCATTCCGAAACCTCCATTGTAAGATAGAGATGGTCAGTCGTTCCGTTTGTGTTGTTACAATGCAAATGAAATGTTTATTCAAGCTACACATTCTTTAGCGGGTTTTTTGCAGTTTTACAGTCTTGTTTATATTAAAGAGTTAAATATTGAACGTTTCACACAGACCAAATCTTTCCTCAAACCTTTTTTTCATCTAATAAAATGTTTGTTTGATGTGAGGTTTAGAAGGTGATCTTTAGATTAGATTAGAAAGTTAATTATTACACAAAAGGAAATATAAGGCGAACATAATGCTTTGCGTTTTCTTCCAGTTAAAATTTTTGTAGTAAGTGATACAGCTTTTTTGATTATTGTGATTGAATTAAATATGGACCGTTTCTATTTAATTTTGGCGGGGCATGAGCCCGCGACCTACAGCAGAGAAGGCAGAGCTTAGCTTGCAACTTAGCTGGGAAGGATGTCTAAATTTTATTTCTTAAAGTTATTATGCACTGGTATCAGTATTTATCGCGTTTTACCTTTTCAATTTCCCGTCGTTTCGGCTATGTTGCAATAGCCGTGATCGCACGCAGACTGGAGCATTGAACTTGAGATCTACCTTCATTTTTATTTCTTCCTCTAGGCGTCATCATCTTCCTGTCCTTATCACACTTTATGTGAGGTCGGCACAATAGGCAATTTCTCTCCCTTTCCCGCATTACATCTGCCATCTCAGTCGTCACTCCTTTCTTATCCATGTCATCCTTCACTTAATCCATGTATAAACATTCCTCTACCCGATTGCAACATAGCATTTTCATATTAATTGTTTTTCTCGTGTTATTTTAAATGTGTTGCGTAATTTTGGTGGTAACCAACATTACTTGTGGTCTTAGCACAAAGTGTAAAGCATTTGGAATGAAAGTGTATTATGTGATATCGTGATTTGACTAAAAATGTTTTGAATGTTTTGAAGAAAACCGACACCATTTTCTTCAAAACAAATGATTGACTCGACTTTGGACTGACGTGATCTCTGAATCACTTGACACTGGCAAGATTGTCTATAGACAGCAGCCATAAAAAAGAAGAAGAAAAGAACTCATCGACATTTTTATTTATTTTATCTCATCCAATTAATTTTTAGTTCATAGATTAGTCCAGTACAGAGGTATTATCTAATCTAGCGCAATAACACCAGCTCAATTTATCGCCAAACCGCAGCCTGCGGCTAACCGAATTATCTATTTGCCTCGCCTTTGTGATCTTGTGGAGCCTACAATGTGGTTACCAGTGGTAACGGAGCCTTAAGTTACGATACCACTGTATCTTTCATTGTGTATCTTGTTATAGGCTTGCGACAAGAATTAATCATAAAACGCTGTCAATTATATTATTATTATTATTATTATTATAAGCCCTCCGGGTCCCACTGCTGGGCAAAGGCCTCCCCCCATTCCTTCCACACATCGCGATCCTGGGCTATGTTTGCCCAGTCCGTCAGGAAAACATCGAGCTCGTCCCTCCATCTCCGTTTTGGTCGGCCGCGTCGCCTTCTCGCTGGGTCAGGATGCCAATCAGTGGCTATCTTTGCCCACAGCTCACCTGGCATACGGCCGACATGACCAGCCCAATTCCACTTCAGCTTAGCGGCTTTCGAAGCTACGTCTGTGATTTGTGTCTGTGAGCGCAGTTCTGTGTTACGGATTCTATCCAATAACTTGACACCTAGAATACTGCGCTCCATCGCACGTTGGCAAACCTTGATTTTGGACTTTTGAAGTTGCGTCAATGACCAAGTTTGCGCACCATATGTTAAGACGGGGAGAATGCATGTGTCCATGAGCTTTCGCTTTAATGACAGTGGGAAATCGGGATTTTTCATCAGATCTCCCAAGGCCCAATAGCTCCTCCAGGCATTTTCGGTTCGCCGAGCGTGTCAATTATATATAATATAATTAATATAAATAATATAATTGAAAAAAGAAAGACAATCCTTAATAAATAACTTCTGTCAAACGATACATTTTTTGTGTATTCTACACAAAAAATGACGTTAGCAGTTATAGCTTTTTATGGTTCACACTTTGAATCATTTTGTTACGTAGTTATGAACGATTACACTTGTTTTTCCAAGAGAATAACTTTTTGTTATTGGAAAAGGGAATATTCAATCAACTGCGAAAACCACACGCTATAGATTTCGCCTACGGCTTAATTCGTAACCTTCTATTTAGAGGAACCATCTCGTTCTATTTGTGTTCTGTGGTTTGGTGTTGTTTTAGATGTTACGATGTAATCTAGTTTCAAATTACCTCCTTCTGTCCTGTCGAACAAACTCCCACGAGAGAGAAACACACACAAACTACTTCTGAAGTGAAGTATTATTTCACGACATTATCGCCAGTCACAGTAGTTCTCGTAGTACCTACTCAAGATAGCTTGAGGATGTCTAAGGGTAAGCCCAATACATCAGGTTCATACCCATTTTTTTCAGCAATTAGTATAATCCATAAGTGACAGGTTGCAAGCCCATCGCCGCTATTAGAATACTAACAGGTTTCCTCACGATGTTATCTTTCCTATTTAATTTTGAGAGCACTAGCATTATAATTTTTTCGAAGAGTAAAATCCATTGGTGCACGACCGGATTCGAACCCACAACCTTAAGTTCCCGGGTTCGACCAATCGTGCGCTAATGAATTTCAAAATCAAAAATTATGAAAATAATATAATATAACAAGGAATATCAAAAGGCCTCTTCCCTCTTAGTAGACCACAATAATGATGGACCAACGGTCCATCATCGCGAAAAAGGACCAAAAAAAATAGTATTCTGTTTATTCTACTTACTGTTTTTATCCTGAAATTGTTCTTCTTTGTCTTCTCATGTTTACTTTTCTGTCGTGCTTCTGTTAATGTTTTTATTGTATTTTCCTGTTTTAATTATTATAAGTGTATGTATCGTGTGTGTCCAAAATAAATGTATTTTCTTTCTTTCTTTCTTTTCTTTTCTATTCACTAAATGACATGCATAATGTCAAGTCAAAGTCAAAAGGCACGTATTTTATTGAAACACAAGTCAATCAAGGTGCCAGTTCTTTGTGACTAAGCGTAAAGAACAGGCAACAAATTTACTGATTATTTCTTTCAAAATTATACTATAACTAGTTGCGCCCCACTGTTTCAGTCGCGCAGATTTAAATCCCGGTATTTCCACGGGATAAAAAGCCTATGTGCTATTTCAGACTATAATCTATCTCTCTGCCAAGTTTCATCCAGTTCTGTTCAGCCGTTCCGGCGTGAAAGAGTAACAAACATCCATTCATCCATCTGTCCATACCTACAAACGTTCGCGTTTATTATTTATTTATTACATAATAAATAATAGTATAATAAATATACATAGTATAATAGTAGTAAGAAGATAGTAGGATTGAGCTTCAGATTTCAGCTTTGTGGTGCCAATAAAACTTAGCAATACGCAGGCAAAATAGAAATGAAGTCTAGATTACAGTTTCTAAGTTCAACTGGCCCTAGAGACTAGATCTAAGATCCAGGAGTTATAAGACGCGAGGTTATTCAGATCAAGGTATTTCCCTGACGAATAGTTTCGCGGGATGTAATTTGAAATTCTTCAACGCAATTTTGACGTAAGTTTGTTCTGAGTTTCTGGAAACTGGCAGGTTTTATAAGTTTTCGTTAGAAATATTTTTTTTTAAATATCTCTGTGTTTTGCATTGCCCAGTCGGGCATTGAGCTAGAGCTTGGTCTATTTTACTTTTTGTAGACATGCATGGAAGTTTTACTGCAAATAAAATTTTTTAATTTTCATTAAAAAAATATATTTTAAGGTTTCCCTATTTGTATAAAAATTTAGATAACCTGCTTTTGCTTGATGATGTGAATCGAGGCCATTTTTAAAGCCTTTGTGTAGTTTTTGGCTGTATTTTTTTATTAGGTATTCGAAATTTGACGACCAGAAATATTCGTTGACTTAGGTACATATTTTTTTATTCGATTTATTTTAAACTATTTTTTTTTCTTAGGTGATTTTTCCAATCTCATAGTATTGAGTTGTCTTAGATTCAAATATTTTCGTCTATTTTCGACAAGTCTAAAGTAAGGACTGAAATTTTTCTATCTCAAGATGGTAAAATCCACATTTATACAAAATTGACAGGCTTGCTTGTCACTACCACATTGTCAAAATGACCACAGTTTTAGGTGTTTCAGCAATATCTGAATAGTCACTGAGTACTTTACTCCTAGCGACTATTTAGCTACCGACCAAAATCTCTATTTTTTTATTATTGAAGTATTTTGGTCCCTATCTGCTGTTCAACTGTCAAAATGACAAAGTCATGGAATAAAAGCAAACACAGCGAAATTACATCGTGCTCCGGTTGTGTCCATCAAGATGAGACCTGACAATTACGTGCTAAGCGAATCAACAAAATGGTCGCTTCAAATCAGATTATGATATCAATTTACAAATTGGATGGATTGGACATTCGTGTGTCACTAGTTTCGATAAAATTGGGTTATTTTATATGACTAAACTGTGACTATTAACAATTTTATACGTCTCCCGAGGTGCAGATTTAGTCCCAGTCCAGGGTCCATTGTATGTTTTGATTCTTGTTACAATGAAGTTTCGTATTTTAACCAGAAAAAAGAAGTTTCGATATTTTGCATTTGTATTTCCACGATTCAAATTTTCTTTAACAAATTGTTAAAAATTTGGAAATTGTATCGTTATGTAGGGATTTGTATATATTTTTTTAAATGCATGCTTAACCTATTTTACTTATGTACCAAGTATATCATATCTAAATGATTACCACTCAACATCGGATGGGTTAGTTGCTTGTTCCATAAACAATCATCTTCATTAGCAGTCTAGATTTGGTGCTAAAACCTTCACGGCGATCTGATTGAATTATATTTGGTTAAACACTAAACTAAGTAATTTTACAGTAATTATTAATTTTCATAACACAGTTTTCTATACATGTTTCGCGGCTTTTTTTCTTGTAAACGTAAGGAGATCATTTGCCTTAATCTGAATAATTGGCAAAAAAAAAAAACAAATAAAATAAATAAAAACAACACGATTAGCGACCTTTGTACAAGTGTCCGCTATTATGTTATATTAAAAGTTTAGAAGGTTTCACCAAAATAAAGGACATAAATCGTCGTCTCGCGACCCAAAATAAAATCATACATGATTTCCGAGCCGACCTTAAAACCGGGATATTATGGGTTACGTCGTAAAACTCTCCTTTAGGTAATAAAATATAGTTTTATGTGGATATCGAGGACAGGTGAAGATTCGGAACGTCTCAATGCTTTATTGCGCGGAACTGAATTCACAGAAGCGTTGCAACAAACTTTGGAGAAATAGAATAGAATATAAGTTTACTAGCGACCCGCCCGCGCGCCCCTGCTTCGCACGGGTGCACATATTACGCATGTATTATACATTTAAACCTTCCTCTTGAATCATTCTATCTATTAGAAAAAACCGCATCAAAATCTATTGCGTAGTTTTAAAGATTTAAGCATACATAGCGACATGGGGACACAGGGATATAGGTACAGAGAAAGCGACTGTTTTATAGTATGTAGTGATTTGACAACAAACACACAGAAGAAGCTTGGAGACAAGAAAGAAAATAAGGTAGGATAGGTAAATATTTTGTAGTCTGGAAACTACACTGAGAGCGCTGGTTTCGTTCCTGATTCATGAAAAGTCAAGTCAAGCACAAAATATATTTATTCAATAAAATCACAAGGATCACCTTGAAACGTCTTAAAACTAGGTGACTCTAGGTGCCAGGTCCACGTGACCAAAGCCTAAAGACGATATTTTGTGGGTATGCTGAAAGTTCTTTGAAATACAATTTTATTCTTTATTCTTTATTGTACACAGAAACAACATGCGAAAACTTAAATAATAAAGTATGTACAAAGGCGAGCTTAACCCTAAAAAGAGTTCTCTTCCAGCAAACCTTGAAGGAGAGAGACTAGTAAATTTAGAGGTGGGTATGATGTGTACAAGATGAAAGTTAGAAAAAATGAAGTAATATAAAATAAATAAACCTACAGATTACTTACTATACATGCATAAAATAAAGAAATTACATAAATAAACCTAAAGTAAAATAAAATATACATACCTATATATATATATATACATACCAATGTATTTAAAGGGACAGATAATGCTCTCTTACTTTACCTTTAAATATGCCAAGCGAGGGACTAGCGCGGATGGCATGAGGGATAGCATTCCACAGCATCACCGATCGGACAGTAAAGGACCCTCCATAGCGACTTGTCGAGTGAGGGGGGGAGTTTACTTTACTTTATTTTACTCTGAATTTTTTCTGCTTTGGCATCTGAACTTTTTTTATATAAGCACTCTATCTGTTATCGGGTTCCTAAGTGTTGCTTTGTTTGGGGCTCAAGGGCGCACTTGTCGCTAATTACTGCATGCTACCAGAATGAGTAGTATTTGCCATCTGCGCTACAGCAATGAGTACCTTTTAGTTTTCACTGCTAATGCATATAGATTGCCACCTGTAATGCTGCGTTTATACTAAGCTCATGTCCGTGGCAACGTGAACGTCAACTCTCTCTCTCTCCCTCTCTCTCTCCCTCTCTCTCTCTCTCTCTCTCTCGTTACCGCACGCGTTGTCTTTCACGCATCTCTCATGTCCCTGCGCATTTGAGCTAAGTGTAAACGAGGTATAAAGATTTTGGGAGGTCATTGGATGGACGGCTCGAAATCATTCCAGAAATTATAGATCTATGACCAGTTTATCTTAAACACCTAAATATTAAACGGGCCGTCATAAAACTACCACTCTTAAGTGGTACAGCTTGCGACCAAAGTGTCGCAAAGTGAATATTTTGCAGAGCTCTGGATTTTAAGGCGTTATAAAAACAAGTGGTTGTAAAAACTGAAGAGGTCTGTTATGAAAAGTATCTAAGTAAACATTTTTAAAGCAACGATGCAAAAGCTAAGATCGTAGTACCTACTACTTTCTAGACTTCGCCTTTCAGTCGGTTTACTCTATCTCGACTTACAAGCTAGCGTCAAGTGAGTTATTTTAAATGTTTCTAATCAAATCAGTCAAATACGTTGGCTGTTATTTGTATAAAAACTATGTAGTGTTACCACGACCAGTCTTTATTATTGAGACAAAGTTAAACATGTCAGGAAACAAGAAGATAGTTATTATATTTAAGGTATTTATGTTTATATATTTATATATATGTGTAGGTATATCATATATATATATATATATAATTATATTCATTTTGCATGTAGGTACTATATATAATTTATTAGGATTTCTCTCCTATTATTTCAATGTTTTTCTTTTAAGTATGTTGTACACCTTCCCACCACTATAATCAGCTCTCTCTATCCTCTAAGGTTTGCTGGAAGAAAACTCTATATAGGGTTAAGCTCGCCTTTGTACATGACTATTATGTATTTTTTGTGTAAATCAGTTTGTGTACAATAAAGAATAAAGAAGATTAATCCGACTGCACGAACTAAAATTATGTAAGTAAATAAGATAATGTTTTACATTTGGTACCTATTGATAGTTGATTGAGTGAGCGAACCGAATGGGAAATATTGTAGGAAGGATACATACATACATACATGGATAGATAGATACACACAACCCTCGGCACTCGGGTAATAAAGAAGGCAATAGGCGCTAAATACCCGTGTAATTTTAAATTCAATCAAATATTACCATTGCAATGCAGAAGGTGCATTTATGAAAAGAGCAACTAAAAACCGGAGACACGGTAGGTATACCACAGGAACGATGGCAGAGCGAGATAGCAGGAAAGGATTGGAAGAAGAAAGCGAAAGAAAGGAAGGTTTCAACCGTTGCCGCGTTGGCGGCGGCCTATACCCTAGAAATACTCATAATGTAATAATATGTTCACTGAATGCCATTTTATACGCCTTGCGGTACAAGCAAATGACCAACCATTTTAAATCGTAACCCATCACCTATAAAAACATTCCCAACGATGCCTTGATCCATCAAATCAAAACAGATATTTTTTTCTACTACTTACTTTAGTATATAGAATTTTTATAAGTAGCTAAGTTTAGTATATTGACAAGTATGTGTATAGATAGGTAAGAGTTTTAAAGCAATATTTTGTACCACTATTTATGTTATAAAAACAAGTTATCACCGGTCGTGATCCCGTCAAGTGATCTTCTGTTAAAATCGGCAATCACAAAGTACCATAACTCTCCTTGGATCGGCAATAAATAAGAGTTTACTGGCAGTTTCAGCAACATATAAATTGGATAAATATTTGAAATCGGACGGAGAGAGCAGAATGCTCGTATTTATTTGACCCCGCAGTCGTAGCTTGCATGAAACTGCCAGCTCTCTCCAAACGCTTCGCTTGGAAACTTGATCATTTTCACTCAATGAGCAAGAGTAGTAGAGCTCTTTGTGAAGGGATTGTCCGGGGAAGTACTACCACCACGCCTTTTTCTGCACATTACAAATTATACCGCACCGGTGGTCTAGTGGAAGTGACCACGCCTTCCGATCGTAAGGTCGCAGGTTCGAATCCGGTCGTGCACCAATAGATTTTTCTATCGAAAAATTTATGTGCGCAATGCCAGTGCTCTTAAACGGTGAAGGAAAACATCGTGAGGAAACCAGTTGGTATTCTAACAGCGGCGATGGGCTTGCAACCTGTCACGTATGGAATACTAACTACTGCAAAATGTGGGTATGTGCCAAATGTAATGTTTGGACGTACCTCTGACTACCCCCCTTAGACATCCTCAAAGAATTTTGAATTAGTACCTACTTGGTACTGGGAGATCTGAAGGGATATCTACCGTAGACATCCTCAAAGAATCTTGAGTAAGTACTTGGTACTGAGAGATCTGAAGGGATATCTACCGTGCCTGGGGATCAAAGTCGTGAAGCTGTGTTGTGTGTGTGTGTACAAATTATAGGCACATGAGGCTTAACGATATCTGTATGCCTTAACTTGAAGGACCCAGGGCTTTTTAAAGTACTTCAGTAGATTTGATGGCTTGTTAAGCGAAGCAAAGCTCGGTGCCTACGTGAGGCATTGCGAGCCTTACGTAGCAACGCTTTGTCTTATGTGTAAACCTAATCTGTCATCTGCCGGTTTCACCTCCGGTTTCTAAAAGCTCGATCAACACTAATCGGCTGACAAGTCACTTGCTATTTCAGCTTTTATTTCAAATTAGATAGAGATAGCAAGTGACTTGACAGCCGATTAGTGTTGATCGCGCTTTCAGAAACCGGGGGTAAATCAGCCAGTTGTAGATATAAAATAATCGTTTGAAAATTCGTGGAATTTTATGCTACTGCATACGATACGAGCCTTATTTCGCAAGTGACCATTTAAAACAATACTTTATTGTCATTAGATGACCAGCTGTTCAAAATAAGCTCTCCGATGGTAGATTGTACGGACGCGGTGGAAAACTAAATTTGTTCGGGGCTCGAAGTATTTTGAACAAACTCAATAATATTTTCTTCCCAGGATGTGAAAATGAACGTCTTTTTGTTTTTAGTGGGTATTGGCGGACAAATATGGGAGACTTCTGTGCCAGGTTTGGTGCAAATATTTGAACAGGGTTGATAGCTGCTGTTAGTGGCTTTACTCGCGTGATACGGTCGCCGGTAAATGGTTTTTAAATTTTTAGAATGTCTATAATGCTTGATGGATGTCCAGTTTAGTACCAGGAGATTTGGTTGATACCAGGGAAGTAATTCTGGAGTAAATAATATGATCATTACACTTAATTATACGCAAGATTACTGCATAATAATTCTAGAAAATAAAACATTAATAATTAATTAATAATGCTGGACTATCCACACAGCACCATCTAGCCCCTAAGTAAGCTACTCAAAGCTTTTGTTATGGGTACAAGATAACTTATTATGTATATTTAATACATTATATACTCACATAGATAGATATTTTTTTATTATACCTAAAAAACACCCAGACCAACGGAACAAATTTCTGCAGATCCTACACAAATTTGTTCCGAGGCGGGAATCGAACCCGCAACCTCTTGCGTCGCAGACGGACTCTCGCCCGCTGCGCTAATGAGGTTGTTATTAATTTCAAAATTTCACGGTTTTCAATAAGATTACCTCTTTACTGAGGTTAATACAATATTTTGCTAACTACTCTCTCCTCCAAGATAGCTGTTAGCGATAAGGCCGCCCATATTATTACTACAATTTTATTAAGAATAAGAATAAGTTTATTTATCAGAACTTTAAAGTGAGTTTAACAATAAAAGTAAACTTAAGTAGGTAAGTACACTTTTGTCTTAACAATAGAACTTAAACAAAATGTAGTGCTTACGGTTTTGCGGTTAATTGTTAGTTTTATTTAAATATTGTATTACTATATCCTTTGTTTTTCTTTGTTTTGTGGTAATCAATAAAGAGTTATCTATCAACTCAAATAAAAAGAAACGAAAACTTTACTGGGACAATCTGTGAAATTACCCCATTTAAACAACTTTGACCCACGTATCTTACCCAGAGCACCAAGAGGTCAGACGGGAGTCCACTGTGTTTTACATTCATGAGTCAATTTAAGTCTTTCAAAAAGCGCTCTATTAAGGGCCGATAAATTTTATCGGCTCGCACTTACAGCGCCGCCGGTCGACCGATTCTAATCGAATCCAAACGAACGGCGCGTAATGATGACCACACGCATTTCGTCCAAACATACGGATTCTTATTTCCGACGATATCTGACGGTTATCTTTTGAATGGATTAATGATTTTTTTAAGTAACCCTTTTTAATTAAACATACACACAGAAAACGAATAACACTTCACTTTTCTTCTTGAATTTACATTCAAATTTTTTTAGCTCTTTTACCAAACCTACATTCTTACATGAATGTAAACTTGAATATTACCAATAATCACTTTCATAATCCACCCCAGGTACAATTTGTGGCTTGTAAATACTTTGCATGGCATATACAAAAAAACACAACATACACAGCAGGGGTAATGGCGAACATGTCGGGTAATAGCGCTCACTCCAATAACTTATTAAATCAGGTGCCTTAAAACACAGCGAGCACGCTGCAGCGCAGGGGTTGTAACGCTTGAGCAGGCAAAGTCTCTAAACCTCAAAACTAACATAAGACAAATGAAAAAACAAATAGAGCATTTTTCTCTCAGGTGATCGGCATTCCCCCATCTTCCCGTACACAAAAATGTTTCCTATACAACTGTAATTTATATTATAGCTGCCGTAAAAATCAAACTTCGCACCTGTCAATGTCAAATCCGCCATCTTTTCTTTACAATACCGAAGCGGTACGACTGTCCCGTATGTTTTCAATTGTCCAACGGCTGTGTAAAAGCGTTTTTTATTTAATCATCTGTGTAGTCCAATATGTTATTTGAGGTTTAATTAAACACAATTTATTGACTTACTTTATCAGATCTCTTTTATTGGTTTCGTATTTGCAAAGTATTCTAAGCTTAGGTATAAACATATATAAAGTTAGGTATAAATGTTTAGTACAAATAAATTATTAGATGAATTAGTGAACTATCTACCCTCAAAATTAGCAGAGCTTGTACATATTATTTCCTATACTTCATATACCTATTTTGAACTACAAGCTGATGGAATAAGCAGATGACCTGATTTTAAGTAGCTGAACAGATGTTCAGCTCATGCCTCAAGTTGATGGACGCAAGGCAGTGCATCGTAGGGCACGTTCCTATCGTGCGTGACTTACGGGGCAATGTTTTGTTTATAGGTGATGGTTACCACTTAACATCAGGTGGGCCATCTGCTTGTTTCATCAGCTAGCTGTATAAAAAAAAATCTACCATCACACCTATCTTATATTATAACTATAAGAATGACTGACTGACATATAGACAACGCACAGCCTAAACTGCTGGTCGTAGAGACTTGAAAGTTGAGGAATACATAGTTCTTACAGCGTAGACGTGTACTGAGAAGGGATTTTTCAAAATTCAATCCCTAAGGGTGTAAAAAGGGTTGAAAACGTTTGTATGAAAAATCATATTCCTTTAACCTAGGAACTTGAAACTTAAAGGGCATATACCCCAAAGTCAATAATTAAGTTTGTCATTTTTAGTTTTTGAGAACTACCCCCAATAAGGGTGCAAAGGGATGTTGTAATTTGTATGGGAAAAACTCCCATACAAGGGAGTTTTTTAACGAGTGGTTCGATTGATTTCAAACTTGGTGGCTGGCGAAGCGGGGGAGTCTTAGCGTACTTAGGCGCAATGTTGTCGATGTAGCCTATTTTCTTTTTCACATAGGAGTATAGGTATCATCATTATAGAATCAACTTAGCTCCCCGTCATAACTGAGGTAAGTAGGTATAGGTACCTGCCTAACTTTTCACTCTGTCGACCCAAGCTTACCTTAGCGATGAGTGTGATGCATATTTTTATCGAAATTTCGTAATTTTTGCGCTATTTTGGTGATACAATACGCGCGGGTGAAACCGCGGGGCGCAGCTAGTATGATATGTTATGATACACACTGCGTCCCATTAACCTACAAGTGATAAGCCTCATGTGCCTGTGATTGATCGACCTCAGTGGCGCAGCGGGCGAGAGCTCGCCTGCGACGCAAGAGGTTGCGGGTTCGATTCCCGCCTCGGAACAAATTTGTGTCGGTACGATCTGCAGAAATTTGTTCCGTTGGTCTGGGTGTTTATGTATAATAAAAAATATCTATCTATGTAAGTATATAATGTATTAAATATATCACTCATCTAGTACCCATAACACAAGCTTTGAGTAGCTTACTTTGGGGCTAGATGGTGCTGTGTGGATCGTCCAGCATTATTTATTATTTATTTATTTATTTATTTCACCGGCAACCACACCCTTCAAACCGAAAAAACAAAGTTGCGGCAGAATTTCACTCAAAATAAATTAAAAAATAACTGGCATTTTCGAGATGTTTCTTAAAAGAATGCAGCATCCATCTCTGTTCCGGCAACATCGCGAAGATGTTTTTTCTTCGTTACTAATCTTTATTACATTCCCCTTTAATGTTCTTTGAGGAGTCACTGAGTGGTTTGCTTATTTTTATACAGTTTAAGAAAGGAGATAGTAAAGATAACATAATATTAATATTTTTAAGCTAGCAAACCATCAAGGAGTCTTTTTCTTGACGTGCCACTGGCGTAGGAACAGTGTGGTGAATGGATTTTAAGTGCGCCCCACCCCTCGGCCACACTACCGAGAAATGGCAACAATTATCGCGTTAATGGACGTTGAACGTTGGTGTGACTACGACACACCGTTGATTACCGCGAGAATTTTGTAAAATCATAACGCGAGAATTATGGCGTTAGAGCGGCTACACTACGTGGAAAGTCAATCGCGAGAATTATAGGAATAAATTGTTGCGATGATGGGCATTGACGCTGGACGTTGGTGTGGTCACGACATAATCAATCATAAAAAAAAATACATTTCTCAAAATCGTTATCAGGACGAATTATGAAAGTTATTTTACACATTAAAACAATTCTACGAATTTAAATTAATTCCCATTCGATCACTCCACTCGTTTCAAGAAAAAATCGTAAACCAAAAACACTTACAAGGTTTAAAACAAAAGTTTTTCAATTCTTGTGAACTTCACTCACCGTACCCAACCAACTGTGGCAGACCATTGTTTATTTCGACGAAGCATCACTTGTTTTAAGAATAAATGGAAAGCGGCCATTTTTGCAGGCGATCCGAGGATTTTTATTGAAAATTATGTGAGTATAAAAAAAATAAACATTTTTACTTTGATGCAGAATAAAAAAAAGACTTCTGACTACCCCCTTAGACGTCTTAAACAATCTGATGATTGATACTTGGTACTAAATACAGAGGGGATATCTACCGTGCCGGAGGTTAAGTCACGAAGCTGTTTCAGTTTATTTTTTAATTTAGGAAAGAAAACATCTACAATCCCAAATAAAGGATACGGAGCATTTAAGTATGCATACAGGCACGCCAACTTTCAGCCATTGTAAAAATCTCTTTTTATTATTCTGTTGAAATCCGTGGGAAAACTCAGCTCATTTATTTCTTACACATTTTAGCGTCGAGCTGCTAACACTAGTTTTAATAACACAATTTTTTTTTCAGTTATAAACAGTGGATTTAATAGTATTATTGTGTTTAATTTCAACTGTTTCCGGAATGAAATCCTACTTCTATTATACACGCGAAAGTTTGTAGGTGGATGGATGTTTGTTACTCTTTCACGCCGGAATGGCGAAACGGATTTGGATGAAACTTGACAGAGAGATAGATTATAGTCTGGAATAGCACTTATGCTACTTTTTATCCCGTGTGAATACCGGGATTTAAATCTGCGCGGTTGAAACCGCGGGGCGCATCTAGTGAATCATAAATAAATCATTTATGATTTATAAGTTTATGAAAAACTGATGTCACGACGCGACGTAACTGATTTCCCCACGATGTTTTCCTTCGCCATTCCTGCGCATACATTTGTTGGAACAGAACCACACGAGAATGGTTCCATAAACTGGTGCTAAGATCTCCAATATTATATTGTAAAACCATCATGTAAATACGATCTTGGTTCGAATCATCCATTTACAACATAATAACGTCGTTAGTACCACTTACGCTAATGATCTGTGACTTCGGATGCGTGAGTAGTCATCTGACATTATGTACTGAGAGATGTCCATGTTTTGGGTCTATTCCTCACTGCTCTCAATATCATCAGCTGTGGGTTTTTTAGTAAAAAAAACCTACAGCAGGTAGCAGGTGGTCCTGCTGATGGAACAAGTAAATGGGCCACCTGAAGTTAAGTACCCATCACCTTCAACAAAACATTGCGTCATAAATCACGCACGATAGAACCGTGCCATTTGATGACACTTGAATGAAGCATAATGTAGATGTTAAGCCTCATGTGCATGTAATATCACCGGCAACCACACCCAAACCAAAACTCGGCAACGCTTTGGCGGTAGAATGGAGGCATTGGTGTAGGTTTTGATAGTAGTAGAGCTCCTTGTGAAGGGCTCGTCCTGGGAAGTACTACTACTGCGTGTGTGATCGCCGGTGTAATTACAGGCACATGAGGCTTAACATTTGTATGCCTCCAGTTGATAGACGCAGGGCAATGCATCGTAAGGCACGTTCCTATCGTACGTGATTTACGAGGCAATGCTTTGTTATATATGATAGTTACTACTTAACATCGGGTGGGCCATCTGCTTGTTCCATCGGCTAGTTGTATAAAAAAGGTACCTCCTCGGACGAGCACACACACTTGAAACACCTTAACTCTTTTTTTTTCATATAATTAAATTAGGCATAATAGAAAAAGGTATCCATTTTCTATTAACTTCGCAAGTTTTTTTATAAAACTGTCATGTTCATAAATAAGTTTTCCTTAGAAATGTTTAAATGCAAGCAAGTTGTGCGCTTGTATGTTTTGAGCACGTAAATTACATCTTATTATGAATATTTTCATGAAGTATAAAGTAGATAGGTACACGTTTAGAAAAGCATTTTGCGTCAGCAAAAGGATTAATTTAGAATTGTTATAATTATTATAAGATTTTAAATTTGTCTGTTTTTGGGAAAAGCTAAGAAGAATGCACCTTTTTAATCGGGAGTAATCATGAGTTTATGGATTATTATCTGTGATCAGATGCTTTGAAATGTTAAAACCGCCATTTGAATGAATGTGTCGACAGAAGTGGAGATAAATAAATGGGTAATATAATACAGGAGGATACATGTACATTGCAGGATTGGATACCGAAACTTAGCAAACCAAACTATAGCTGATTAATACATAAACTATTTATGTAAATACATACTTGTATTTATAATAGCCAGCTAAAGTAAAAAAAAACATCTATGATCATAACACTAATACTAGTTCCATGTGGGGATCAAACCCACGTTCTATGCCTCGGATTTGGGTCTTTTTCGATTTTTATTGGAAAATTACGTCAATGCATGATCCAGCCAGGAATAAAATGAAGAGAAAAGTGGGAGGCCTTTGTCCAGCCGTGGGACAGAAAACAGGCTGAATAAAATATGCCATAATGTTAAGAAGTCTACTTTCAAACGAAAATAACAACGAAGATCAAGCTTCGGTCCATAGTATAGAAAATGTCCTAAAATAAAACAAACTGAAGGTAATCGCCATTTAAATTCCATTTAGAATCATAACGCCCAGGAACTCGAAAAATGGCCAAAGCATTATCTTTTCAAGCGCAATATCCTTTTGTCTGAGTAATCTCGAAAAAACCTGGACTAAGAAATACTGGACACAAACTGACGTCGTGAGACCAATACCAATCTAATAGTGATGTTAGCTAATGAATTACCGAATGAATGATAGTTCTTTAATGTACACTCTAAAAGTACACAAATCCTACTACTATTATAAACGCGAAAGTTTGTAAGTATGGTTGTTTGTTACTCTTTCACGCCAGAGCGGCTGAACGGGTCTAGATGAAACTTGGCAGAGAGATAGATTATAGTCTGAAATAGCACATAAGGTACTTTTTATCCCGTGGGAATACCGGGATTAAAATCTGCGTGGGTGAAACCGCAGGGTTAAAAATAATAAAAAGAAAACTTTAGGCTTACTATAAAGTAACTAACTGAAGAATTGAAAAAAAAACTGATGAGCTGAGTTTCAAATTATTATAAGAACTAAAAAGATCGTGATAAGTTTCATTTGTTGGATCACTAGTAACTAAATTTTGAGCTTACAATGTGTTGAGGAATTACCTCCATTTTTAGATGCTCTTAGAAGAAAAAGGCTTGGCATAACCAATTCAGACTAATTCTTTTATCCAGTGGATGCAAATTTTCGGCGCAAATGACTGAGAAAACTGGAGCGTGACTGTTTAGTATTAAACCGGTTTACGGACGGGAATTTTATGAACGAGAGGGAATTCCGGGAATTAGCATTAAATCGTGGGTGTCGAAATGGACTAGAGTTAGTCATCTTGACATCTTTAAGAACGAGCACGGTGGTACAGACAGTGACAATTTCAATAGCCAGCAGGGATTTTTTGTACGTTTTTTTGTGCTATTTCAAATCGAGGATGCATTTCATATATAAAATATAACTCAAAAGTGACTGACTGACTGACATAGTGATCTATCAACGCACAGCCCAAACCACTGGACGGATCGGGCTGAAATTTGGCATGCAGGTAGATGTTATGACGTAGGCATCCGCTAAGAAAGGATTTTGATGAATTCTGCCCCCAAGGGCATAAAATAGGGGATGAAAATTTGTATGAAACTTTGAACTCCTTGGCGCGAGCAAAGCCGCGGGCTCAGCTAGTTTCATATAAAACTGAACTCGGAAACTAAATGGAATCAGAAAATTTTAAATAAAGATAAAATCAAATTAATTTATTGCTCGAAATACATGTTTGTATTACAAAGGTGTTGTAAATTTACGAGAATCAATGTATTTAACTTGGCCCTGGATACTTGTATTACAGGTTTTTTTAAAAACCTCTCTCAAGCTCCAGTTCCTTGCAAAGTGGGTACTGAAATACCTATATATAGGTATCTCGTGCCTACCTACCTACTTTATCTCCTTATGTTCTGTAACACTTTGCAAAGGGAAAAATACATACATTTTGATTTTGAATTTTGATTTAACAAGCCGAGTTTGTTGCCTGTTCTTCTCGGCGTTGGCCGCATGGAACTGGCACCTATATAGAGTCACCTAGTTTTAAGGCGTTTCAAGGTGATCCTTCTGATTTTATTGAATAAACATATTTCGACTTTGGACCTTGGACGTACTTCATAATGACATCACAGAAAAATATGGGTGTGGTAAATCTTTTAAATCGAACAAATCTCTTAGCTTCTTTTGTTCCTCAGTGTACCACTAGTTCGTTTGGAGAAACGGTCCTCTCGAATCGAGCTTTGTTGTTCCCGTTGTTATTTTTGGAGGGTATCCCTTGAATCAGTAATGAAATGAAGTTTTGACAAGATTGGGCGTGTATTGTTGGCCTCCATTCTTGATTTCACTTATAGGATGTATGGAATATATAATGCAATTGTATATTGGCCTTGCCGCTGCTGGTTAAGAAAGTAGGCAGCATATTTGCCGTTAATTAAATTTTTCGGCAGCCCTTGGTACCTGTCCACTTGAAACAAATTCAGGCGCGGATTAACTTTGCTACGAACATGGAATTTGGTTTAGCTTTGTAGTAAGAAAGTCTCGACGACCTCTGTGGCGCAGCGGGCGAGAGCCTGCCTGCTACGCAAGAGGTTGCGGGTTCGATTCCCGCCTTGGAACAAATTTGTGTACGATCTGCAGAAATTTGTTCCGATGGTCTGGGTGTTTTCTATGTATAATAAAAAAATATCTATCTATGCGTAAGTATATAATGTATTAAATATATCAGTTATCTAGTACCCATAACACAAGCTTTGAATAGCTTACTTTGGGGCTAGATAGTGCTGTGTGGATTGTCCAGCATTATTTATTATTATTATTTGTAGTAAAGTTCGCCATTGTCTCGGAAAACATCATCATCATAAATTCAAAGACAAAATCATTTATTCAAATAAATCACAAGGATCACTTTCAAACGTCTTAAATCTTGGTAAATGTAGGTGCCATCACCATCAGAAGCTCTGATTTCTATTGGTGGTCCGTGGTTTTGATCTCCACTGAGAGCGGACATTTTGTGCGGAATTAGATGTTTGTTCACTGTCTGGGCCTTTTAAATATATTATAATTATGTATTTAATTTAATAAAAAGTGTTTTTGAATTATTTGGTAGGTATTCATGGTACAAGATATGCTTAGTTTGAGGCTAGATCAGTGTGGAATGTGTACTAATATTATATTTTAATTTAATAAAATCACAAGGAGTACATTTACGAGTAGATATCTAAATTTACAATCTAGCCCTCAAATTCACAATCCCTGGCATTTTATAGCAGCTTTGTAGAGTATTCTTGTCACTGTCACTTGCATGCCAACAAAAAGAGACGGCCACATACATAATGGTTTGCTAAGCTAAGCGCGCTCAACGTCTATTATGAATAAGGGCCTAGGTGTCTAATGTTTACCTAATAATAAAAACTTTGCAAAGTAAAATTTTCACAAAAATGTCCAAATGTCCACATCATTTCAAAAAAGATTTATCCTACGGCTTTTAGAAACCACAACATTTACAGCGAAAACCTGCAGAGTAAAACATTTTAAATTCACAAAAATCCGAAACTCTAGAACTGAAACGTTCGAAAGTCGCGAAAGTCAACACTTGATTGTTTACTAGCTGGTACCCGCGACTTCGTCTGCGTACTTTTCGCAATAAAAGGTAGCCTATGTACTTTCTCAGGTTCTAAAGATTGTCTGTGCCAAATTTCATCAAAATCGGTTGAAAGGTTTAAGCGGGAAAGCGTAACAGACAGACAGACAGACAGAGTTACTTTCGCATTTATAATATTAGTAGGGATTAGTAGGGATTCTGAAAAGTACAAAAAATGGTTTGTTTTGTTTCTTCTAAAAGTTTTCGAGTGAATCGGTGGCGCGCTCTTACCTCTCAGTTCTTTGGAAAAAAAAACGAATTGGACCTCTCCCTACCAACCTCTACATAGAAGAATCTTTTGGAGAAGCGCGTATTATTCAACAATGAAATAACAGGCACGTGAAGCTTAACATCTGTCTCAAGTTGACGTACACAGGGCGAGCATTGCGCATAATTAAAAAAAAAATGCATCGTAGGGCCCGTTTTTATGGTGGTTAAAGAAGCAATGTTTTAAAATAGGTGATGGTTACCACTTAACATTAATTGGACAAAATCTGATGCTTCATGTGGTTCCTTTTAAAGAGTCACAATAAGAAAAAAGTTGTTAGACAACATTTTTCTTCACGATCCCATTCCCACTGACTCCGATTTTTTAGAACGAACTCTAAAAATGATGGCCGGAGGCAGATATTTCGCTGCAAAAGCAAGCAATAAGTTCAGTCGGATTGTGTGTGAAGTCGAATGGAAGCAATGTTTTATCTGTTTTGATTTAACTGTTCGTAGATTTAGTTTTTACTAGAAATTCTTAAATTTTTTCCCCACAAAAAAAAAAACATAAAATACACAAAATAAAGGGCATTTACAGAAGTAATTTGTATTAGTTAAAGAGTGAAAAGGACATTTATAAAAAAATATTAAAGAATCACAATCATTGCAAATCATTTTTATTTGCTTCACATCTCGCAAATGTAAAAAAAAACAGTTTCATTGTGGATTGTCTATGTATACATTTCAGTTTGAAGATAATTGCTTGCACCTGTTATTTTATTACCAAAACACCTAGAACTAAAACATCTTAGCGAGTTAATAATTATGAAGATGTATTCTATTTGACAGCCTACGTAGCTCAGTTGGTAGTAGCTCTGCCTTCTGCGCCGTAGGTCGTGGGTTCGATTCCCACCGTGAACAAACATTTGTGTGATGAACATAGATGTTTGTTCTCTGTCTGGGTGTTATATAATATTATAAGTATGTATTTACAAAAAAAAAAGTATATAAGTAGTATATCAGCTATCTGGTTACCATATTATACAAGCATAAGCTTAGTTTGGGGCTAGATAGTGCTGTGTGGAAAGTCCACCAATATTTATTATTTATTTATTCTGAATAGATATTTTTCTAAAAGCAAGACTTAAAACATTAGACTGTCTTGTACAGTAAATTTATTCCACTCCGCTGACAACAAATTGAATTTTATACTGAAAATATGAGTTTAAATCTAAGTACAAACTTCTTTAAATAACAAACTGAAAATGTAAGTCGCACTCCTCGTCTTTGGTTTGAAATTAAAAGTTTTTCTTCAATGTTGCAACTTAGTTTTTGTTTTTTGACTGTTTTTAGCATTTGTATTCAGCGTGTTTCCCAACTTCACACGAAATACAGTTTCTCGAAAAGTATTTCAATATTACTTTAACACAAAGCTATTTTTACATTCAATTTTTATGCGTTTGCATAAATTAAACGTGTTTACGAGACGAGTAGTGGAGCGATTTGTTAAAGGCTACAACCACCATGATTGTTCAATGTGGTTTCCGATAACACTACGGACACATGAAGCTTAACATCTGTATGCCTCAAGTTGATGGACGCAGGGCAGTGCATCCTATCATGCGTGACATGCTAAGAAATGCTTTGTTATGGGTGATGGCTACCACTTAAGGCGTAAACAACACTGTATCTCTCGCTCGCACGATTCGACATTTTGAAGGATATAAAATCACTAAACCTTATTTTGAAAAATCGCATACAATCATTTTATATGCAATCACATTGCGCAGTTTGGTAAAAATTTCATTTCGATCGATGTATGTTTTCATACTCAAAATTTTGCTTAAGTTCAAAAACTAGAAAAGCAAACTTTTAAGTAAGTGTATCGATCAAAATGATTATTTCACTAAAGTGTGCGCAATGTGATTGCACACACTTGATTATTTGCGATTTTTCGATTATGGGTTTGTTGATTTAACATTTTTACAAGTCAAAACGTGCGAACAAGAGTCACATTAGCTCTTGTCTTCCCCTTAACAACAGACCATCTGCTTGTTCCATCTGCATGTGGTTCAAAAACTAGCCACAATTTATATGTTTTTGAAAACATCATAAATATGAAATATCGATATTAAGCTAAGGCCGCACTACGGTTAAACTGCTGTGGTTTTTAATCGCGTGTATTTGTGCCCCTAGACAATAATACAAGCGGCCGCACCTGCGGTTAAATTTTTCTTCCATAAACTTTCCAGCAAGATACTCTTCAGTTCCTGCGTGACGCTAAACGTCCCCCCTCCAACCTATTTCCACAAATTCATTTCCAAGCGGCATAAGCTCTTGTCATTTCCATTCAATTTAACCTCCAGCAATCGGAGTAAATGATTTTTATTTCGCATCGAAAATGCGATATAGCATAAATCACCCATCTGCCGAGTTTTAGCGTCAGAATGGTGAATCTCCCATTATTGGAAGTGCGAGATAGCAAGATATGGATTTATGTCAAAGTTTAAAATCACAACAGCTGGGTTACTGCTGTTGATTCCCCTAAAACAATTTCCGAATTGCTACTTGCTTGTTTGTTATGACTAACCACACCAGCTTATGGGATTAGAAAAAGAGAACATTGCACAAAAAGTAGTAGAGCTCTTTGTGAAGGGCTCGTCCGGGGAAGTACTACCACCACGCCTTTTTCTGCCGCCAAGCAGCAACGCTGTGTTTGGGTTTGAAGAGTGTGGTCGCATGTGTAATTACAAGCACATGAGGCTTAACATCAGTATGCCTCAAGTTGATGGACGCAGGGCAGTGCATTGCAGAGCAATTTCCTATTGTGGGTGACCTACGGGGCAATGTTTTGTTTATAGGTGATGGTTACCACCTAACATCAGGTGGGCCATCTGCTTGTTCCATCAGCTAGTTGTAAAAAAAAATTAAATACATACATAAGTATAAGCGATCTTAATGCTATTTAACATTTTGGATTTTGGGATGAGCTTAATGACGTCACGAACGATAGGAACGAAGAGGTAATACACAATACAGGGTAAAATCATCAATCAGACGAGTTAGAAGCCGTCATTATTAGTAATGCGTATTAGTAAGGCGTAGCTTGTTATTATAAAATAATTTTAGCTTACGTTACCTATGTATGTATCTAATTATAAGTTGTATTTAATTTAAACTTACACTCTTACCTAAATATGTAATTTGTGTCCAAATAAATAAATTATTATTATTATTATTATTATTGAAAGTGGACGCAGTACAAGAGCCAGATTGTGAAAGTTTACGAACCAATCAGTTTATTTTCTAAAATAAAGAACGAAAGGCTATTTATTGACCAAAAAAAATTATAACTACAGGTACAAATAAAATTATGCTATCTGGTAGAGATCGCTACTTAGCGATAAGCTCGCCCATTGTACTTTTTTGTTTTATTCATAAGTTGTGTGCAATAAAGTTTTTTCTACTAGTTTTGTCTTGCAGTTTCACCCGCGCAGATTTGAATCCCGGTATATTACAAGTAACCTATATGCTATTTCAGACTATAATCTATCTCTCTGCCAAGTTTCATCCAGATCCGTTAAGCCGTTCCGGCGTAAAAGAGACAAACATCCATCCATCCTTACAAACTTTCTAGTATATAATAGCAGTAGAATCTAGAATCTATCTATCTATCTAACTAACTTGCTCATCTAACTAACTTTACAGTACAGTAAGAGTACAGAGAGGTCTACTACAGTAACCGAACTGGCTACACAGTTCTGTGTAATGGATGTACGGATGATTTCTGCTGCGTACGTGCTTTCGAAATTATTGTCTGCAGATTTGAAATGTAAATACTCGGTTTTTGTGCGGGGGATGATAAAACTGTTGACGGTAATGGGTTTTGGTGTAAGCAATTGAGATGAAAAGAACGAACTTAGACATTAAAGATGTAACTTTAATGTCTAAGGGATAGAACACTTACATAGAAGAGTAGTAGAGCTCTATGTGAAGGGCTCGTCCGGGGAAGTACTACCACCACGCCTTTTTCTGCCGCCAAGCAGCAACGCTGTGAATGGGCGTTTTTCCATTACCCGGCCCGGCACCGGCGCCGGCGCCGGCGCCGTGCCGTTGCCGGGGAAGCAAAAATGTATGAAAATGTATGGCTCGCTTTTTGACTTACCGGCGCCGGCGCCGGCCCGGCATTGAGTCCCGCCGGCGCCGTCGCCGTCGCCGGGGGGCACCGGTGCCGGCCCGGCAAAATTGCATGTGTATTGCATGTTTATATGATTTGTAGCAGTGTGAGTGTGTAACTACGAAACTGCGAACTGCGAAAATAGTTGAAAAATTTTCTGGAGTCCTTTTTTAACTTTTCAAATAGCGTATAATATGATCCTTCTACGTATCTGACTTTTAGTATTGGATGAATCCAAAATTCGACGTCTCTGCGTCTGCGTCTTTGGCGTCGTAGATGTAAAAGATATAACAAATATAGTCGACGGCTTGACGATATCATTGTTATATCTAAACGTAAATTACACTTTACGTGTCGTCGTGCTGAAGTCCGTGTCAGTACTGTACCACTCACCGGGCGTAAACCGGCATCGACACCGGCGCAGTGGAAAAACGAAACCCCGGCGCCGGTGCCGGTGCACGGCCATGCCGGTGCCGTGCCGGTGCCGGGCTGGCTAATGGAAAAACGCCCTTTCGGTTTGAAGAGTGTGGTCGCCGGTGTAATTACAGGCACATGAGGCTTAACATCTGTATGCCTCAAGTTGATGGACGCAGGGCAGTGCATCGTAGGGCACGTTCCTATTGTGCGTGACCTGCGGGGCAATGTTTTGTTTATAGGTGATGGTTACCACTCAACACCAGGTGGGCCATCTGCTTGTTCCATCAGCTAGTTGTATAAAAAAAAAATAGATTAATTATGTTTAGTGTTAGAACTAACAACTGTTTTTTTTTGTTTAAGGATCGGGTGAACTGGATAATGTAGTGTAAGTATTTTTGTTTAAGGATCGTGTGAACTGGATAATGTAGTGTAAGTATTTTTACAACAATGTCATATTATTATATAAGACAGATAAGAAAAACTATAAAGAAGAATAGACAATTATAGAATAAAAATAATAGTATAGAAGATAAGACAAATAAGAAAAAATATAAAGAACTAGTTTACTATCATTCTGGGAAGCAACATATTTTTTTCATTTTAATTGTTGTGCTAGTGCTATTTTGAGTTGTGTAATTTCGGTGGGATTTTAATCACGTTGGCTCGTCGACAAAATCCTTTTATCTACTCTCATGTCATAAAATTCGAATTATAAACGTCAAAACGAATTCATATTGATATACTTTATAAACGCAATACCGTAACCAAATTAAAAAATTTAATTATGATACAGCTCCTCATACAAAGATAGTTGTATAAAATAACTTTTTTATCATAACGATACAGTTCTTTTTCTTTTTGGAAAAGGCAAGGGTCTTGAAACCGTACAGCCAAAGAGTTTGATAGTCTGTGGCGACGGCGCGGCGCGGCGGCGGCGGCGCAGCGCGCGCATGCGCTGTTATACTGTTGGTTTGGCGCCAATTGATACGTTTTGTTTCAGTCAACTGGATTTCTTACTAACTTTGATATTTTATTTATTAGGTTCAACACTAATGTATGAGAGTAGATAAAGTAGTGTATGAAACTGCACATAACTAGGTATTAAAACTCTCGTGGGATACTATTAAAAACCTCGCCTACGGCTCGGTTTTTAAACACCCCCTCGAGTTTTAATACCCCTCATTATGCAACAGTTTCATAAACTACTAGTATTGTTTCCACGATGGAATGCTATAATCATGATCCTAGTAACTTTATTGCGAATACAGGCAGGAACATTATTATAATGATGTCAGGGTTTGAACCTTTTAACCCCTAGTTGCGTTTGAACCACGACTGTTTAGCCACCCTGTATGGATATAGGCAGAATATGATCTATAAAACTCATCCAATTTTGTAACTGTAACCTTTTGATCATAAAAATCTTCACGGTTACTGGTATGTTTAAAGTGGCTATTTATCTTGCAATTTTGCATTGATGTTCCGCCACATCAGAAGACCAATTTCGGAAACCGCTGATGTTTATATCATCAAACGACTTTGAAGATAAAAATCTCGTCGATAGAACTGCGACGTTAAACTTTTATTGGTCTATTACTGTTTTATAACAAAGAATATCGAGAGCGAAGCAGTAGGTACCTATAAAGTGGTATGTTCTTTTGCTGTTTGCTGCATGTTGCCAGCGAGGAGCGGGTTTTATTCTTATGCTCAAAAAATTGCTGTAGTAAGAGGTACCTTACCAACTGGCCGCTCCAAGCGCTTTGCTTCAACTTTCTTAATGCGTACGGCCAAAGAATGGAACTCCTTGCCGGCGTCCGTTTTTCCGAATACCTATAATTTGGATGCTTTCAAGAGAAGAGTGAACAGGTGTTTTCTAAATAGGTAAACGTGCCACATCGTAGACCGCATCATCACATATAAAAAAATAAGGTAATAATAATTTGCTTTAGACCATAAAGGAGCTAAAGTATACAGCGCCCATATCATAAGTATTTTTACATCTCTCATATTCGGTAAGTAGGTCCTTATTACCCCCAAATGGGGCTTGTAAGTGACCAATTAGCGCGCTAGGGTAATAATGTAGCTAGAAAAGCCCTAGGGCGGTAAGTAAATAAAAAAAAACACTTCACTCTTTCAAAAAGTTCGCGTAAATTTAACCATCATACTGGCAATAGACATCATGCATTCAGCCCAATGACAAAAGAGGTCGCTTCACTATTCAGCCTTGTCTTCGTACGAGTATAATAGTAATTAATTTTAAATATCGAACGGCAAAGCTCAATTTCGTTAAAATGTTTTATTCTTGTAATGCCGGTTTTTTTCTACTTACCTCACAATCGAGATGTAAAGCAGAGTAGTTAGCTCGGTTGTAAGCATCAATTGCACCCTCGCTGCGCTCGTGCGCTTAAATATCTCGGGCTGCAATTGATGCCTTACAGCCCTTGGCTACTAATCTACTATTAAATTAAAATATGTCACTTCGTTATAAACATTTTTAACTGAATAGGAGATCTAAGGATCTGAGGATGAGGATACCGTGTCTTGGAATTGAAGTCATGAAGCTGTTATTATACCGTTTTTTATATAATATTACTAGCGACCCGCCCGCGCGCCTCTGCTTCGCACGGGTGCACATATCATGCATGTATCATCACAACATAGTATAAAACAAAGTCGCTTTTTCTGTCCCTATGTCCCTTTGTATGCTTAAATCTTTAAAACTACGCAACGGATTTTGATGCGGTTTTTTTTATAGATGGAGTGATTCAAGAGGAAGGTTTATATGTATAATACATGCATGATATGTGCACCCGTGCGAAGCAGGGGCGCGCGGGCGAGTCGCTAGTTATACATGTAAACCTTCCTATTGAATCACTCTATCTATTGAAAAAACCGCATCAAAATCCGTTGCGTAGTTTTAAAGATTTAAGCATACATTGGGACATGGGGACATAGGGACAGAGAAAGCGACATTGTTTTAAACTATGTAGTGATAGAAGAATTTTATACTCTCACCAAGCGACATTGGAGGTTACAAATATTATTCACTCTGGCCTTAAAGAACACAAATTGTAATACGAAGTTATAATATTATTTAATCAGTTATGTCTGGTTTCCATAGCACAAGCTTTACTTCGCCTAACTCAGCATAACCTACTCATAGATGGTGCTATGAAATGTCTACCACTATTTTTTATTTCTTAGGCCACACACAAACAATAACTGAGTTGAGCAACTACGTTTCCTTTCCAAGCCGGCGGGAAGCAATTGAATTAAATAAATAAACAGTTAGCTAGACTATAGCCTAGTTCTTGTAGACTAATGGCCGCTAGCTAACAGTATATTATTTCATATTATTATACTAGTTTGTAGTAAGAAACTGACAATCGCTGGAGCATTAAAGAGCGCGGGATGTTCTCAGACCTGATGGTTCAGAATCATTCTTCCTGGAAATGTATAGGAGAGAGAGAGGCTATGTCCAAAGGCATATGGCATATGTGCACTACTCAAATGTTTTCCCATTACCCAAAGGTTAGCTGGTAGATAATGCTATCCAGCATTGAGCTCGCCTGTGTACATTTTGATTTATTTGTGCAACAGAGAAGTTTCTATGTATATATCTATCAATTCAGCAGTAACTAGATACAATCAAGTGCTACTTGTTAAATATTATAACAATATACCACTACTGTCATGTACTGTGTTACCTATGGCAGTAGCTTCCAGCGCCATCTAGTGTCAAAATAAAGAGTTGTTAGTCGTTCGATACAAATCATTACAGTTGTTTTATTAGGTTATTGGCCCAGTGAAATAAATTAACAATAAATAGCAAAAAGTGGACAGTACTGTGATTTGTAGTGTTATAAATGACGTCGAACTATATAGCTAACGTTCCAAAATTGAAAGGACGCGAGAACTATGATGATTGGTGTTTTGCGGCGAAAAATGTCTTGGTTCTCGAAGGCATGGCAGCGGCCATTGAAAAAGTTTTGTCTCCAAGTGCAACCGCAACAGAAAAGACAGACGATGCAAAAGCTAAGGCGAAACTGATTCTTACAATAGATCCGTCGATCTACGTTCACATCAAAAACGCAGAAACGACGTATGATCTTTGGTGTACTCTGAAGAGATTGTTTGACGACTCCGGGTGTACCAGGAAAATCAGTTTGCTACGAACTCTCATCAATATTAGACTCGAGAATTGTGATTCTATGACCCAGTATGTAACCCAGATTGTGGAAACAGGGCAGCGTCTTCAAGGAACAGGTTTTAAGCTAACCGATGAATGGATTGGAGCATTAATGTTGGCAGGATTACCAGAAAAATATTCGCCCATGATAATGGCCATCGAACATTCCGGTATTGAGGTTAGAGCTGACGTCATAAAAACAAAGTTGATGGATATGTGTTCTGAGGTTGGTACTACAATTTCCGGTTCGGAGAATGCATTCTATGCGAAGGGGTCACAGCGTTCCAGACATGGCAACACCAATGACAGTAAACAATCAGATAAGTCAAAGTCTACAAATGTCAATGTCAATGCCAGCAAAACAGTAAAATGCTACCGATGCAAGCAAACCGGCCATTACAAAAACCAATGTCCCGAATCAAGCAAAAGAAAGCAATCAAATGCTTTTAGCGCAATTTTTCTGAGTGGAAAATTTAACCAAGAAAATTGGTATATCGACAGTGGGGCCAGTAAACACATGACGCCGATGCAAGAATTTGTCGTGAATCCGTCGCATCAACATGACACAAAGAAAATAACAATTGCAAATCAGATGAGTGTTCCAGTGCTGTGTTCTGGTGAAGTACACATTGTCACAGTTGTAAACAATGTGGAGTACGACATCACAGTTTCAGATGTTTTGTGCATACCAAGTTTAACTACAAACTTGCTTTCAGTTAGTCAGTTGATTGAAAATGGAAACAGAGTGAATTTCAAAGAAAATGCATGTTTCATATACAATAGACAGAATGAACTTGTTGGTCAAGCAGAATTAGTAGATGGGGTGTACAGATTAAACACATTGAAAACAGAACAGATAATTGCAGCAACAGCAATGGCATCAAGTGAGACTTGGCATCGACGCTTGGGACACATTAATAGTACTAGTCTAAATATCATGAAAAATGGAGCTGTTGTAGGAGTTTCATACCCAGAAAAAGCAAACATACAGAAATCATCATGCACTGTTTGTTGTGAGGGCAAGCAAGCCAGACTACCTTTTCATCAGAGTTCATCTAAAACAGAAGGTGTGATGGAGGTTATTCATGCAGATGTGTGTGGCCCAATGGAGAACCTTTCTATTGGAGGAGCAAGATACTATGTTTTGTTTGTGGATGACTACAGTAAAATGGCATTTGTTTATTTTATGAAGACAAAAAGTGAAGTATTTAAAAATTATAAAGAATTTCAGTCCATGGTTGAAAAACAGAAAGACAGAAAAATCAAAATTCTAAGGACAGATAACGGAGGTGAGTTCTGTAGTCGAGAATTTGAAGAGTATCTCAAGATGCAGGGTCAGGTTCATCAAAAGACCAATGCGTACACGCCGGAACAAAATGGATTATGTGAAAGGATGAACAGGTCAGTAGTTGAAAAGGCCAGATGTTTAATATTCGATGCCAACTTAGATAAAAAATTGTGGGCAGAAGCAGTCAATACTGCTGTGTATTTGAGAAATAGATCTGTCATTACGGGACTGAATAATAAGACACCATTTGAAGTATGGACAGGCAAGAAGCCAGACTTAAGCCATCTACGTATTTTTGGAAGTACGGTTATGGTGCATGTTCCAAAGGAACGGCGTTCGAAGTGGGACAAGAAAGCAAAGAAACTGATACTTGTTGGTTACTCTGAGAGTGTGAAGGGCTACAGGGTGTACAACCCAGATAATAAGTCTGTGACTACCAGTAGAGACATAGTTGTCATGGAGACTCCAAGTGAAAGCACAGTTAGCATACCAGTGGAATGCAAGTCTTCAGTGGAGGATGATAGCCTGGATGAAAGCTCAAAGACTGAAGTGGTTGAAAGCCCTATGACTGATACTGAAGTGGATGATACTTACATCATGTCGGAAGCTTCTTCGAGTGTGAAGAAAGCAGTAGCAGAGAAATTACACTCGATGAAGCTCTAAAAGGACCTGAGAGCAAGTTCTGGCAGGCAAGCATGAAGGAGGAGTTGAACTCATTTGAAGAAAATGATGCGTGGGAACTAGTAGATTATCCTCAGGACAGTACAGTGGTTCAATGCAAGTGGGTATTTAAAAAAAAATTTGACAGTTCTAACAATGTGCGGTATCGGGCCAGATTGGTGGCAAAAGGCTTTACACAAAAAGCTGGTGTGGACTTTCATGAGACTTTTTCCCCCGTGCTTCGATATTCAACATTGCGGTTATTATTTGCTTTAGCAGTAAAGCTAGATTTAGATATCAGTCACCTAGATGTTACTACAGCTTTTTTGAATGGTATACTAAATGAAACAGTTTATATGCAGAAACCTGTTACTCTAGAAAGTAAAAATGATGATAACAAAGTGTTAAAATTAAAGCGTGCCATTTATGGATTGAAACAATCATCAAGGGCATGGTATCAGAGGGTAAATGATTATTTGATAAAGTTAGGCTATGTTAAATCTAAATATGAGCCATGTTTATTCACTTATTTTAAAAGTAATGTTAAAATGATCATAGCTTTGTTTGTTGATGATTTTTTCATATTTTCTAATAGTAAAAATGTCACTGACCCACTAGTAAAAGATCTGAGTAGTGAATTTAAAATTAAAAACTTAGGTGAGATAAAGCAATGTTTAGGCATGAGAGTAAAAGTAAATAAAAATGTAATAACTATTGATCAAGAACAGTATGTAGAAAGTTTACTGAATAAATTCAAAATGTCAGAATGTAAAACTGCTCAAACTCCTATGGAAATGAATTTAAAATTAGAGAAATCAAAGAATGTTTGTCATGATTATCCGTATCAGCAACTTATAGGTAGTTTAATGTACCTTGCAGTTTTGACTAGACCAGATATTGCATACAGTGTGGGTTTTCTTAGCCAGTTTAATAATTCATTTGATGAAACACATTGGAAGCATGCAAAAAGGGTTCTAAAATATTTAAAATATACAAAAAATTATGGTCTTGTGTTTTGTAAAGATACTTCTTCTGTGGAAGGTTTTGTAGATGCAGATTGGGGATCTAATCCCATAGATAGAAAATCATATTCTGGTTTTTGTTTTAAATTGTCAAAATCTGTTATTTCTTTTGAATGTAGAAAACAAAGAAATATTGCATTGTCGAGTACAGAAGCTGAATACATTTCCATGTCAGAAGCTAGTAAAGAAGCTATGTATTTAAAGAATTTATTATGTGAAATTGTAGGAAAGTCAGAACCTATTGTCTTGTATAACGATAGTCAAAGTGCTCAAAAACTGGTTCTGAATCCAATTTTTCATAGCAGAACGAAACACATAGATATTAGATATCATTTTGTAAGAGAGGCTGTTACTAATGATTTTATAAGAATAGCTTATTTGGAAACAGCCGAAATGCCAGCAGATATGTTAACCAAAAGTTTAGGATCTGATAAGCATATTTATTTTATGAAAAAACTTGGTATTTCACCTGTATATTAGATATATAGATAAGTAGGTGTTATTTTGTTAAGTGGAGGTGTTAAATATTATAACAATATACCACTACTGTCATGTACTGTGTTACCTATGGCAGTAGCTTCCAGCGCCATCTAGTGTCAAAATAAAGAGTTGTTAGTCGTTCGATACAAATCATTACAGTTGTTTTATTACTACTAGATAGATAGCACTTGATTGCACACAAGAATACATCATAAATCTAGGCGTAAACTAATAGTGTAATGGGCAGTCTTATCGCTGAAAGTGATTTATTCTAGTGTATTACAGGATGATGATAATGATAAAATACACTAGCAGCCCGAAAAAGTTTAACACTGAAGTGAGTTTAAGGAGGTAATCCTTAAACCCACTTCAGTAAATCACAAAAATATAATTCATCATCCTTTTCTTGCCACCGTAAAAAATGGGATCGGTATGCCATCACTTGAATGTCATAAAGTCACATCGATTACCTACTCTACTACTCTCTGATCCTATTACTAAAATTCATTGAACCTTTTTTCTGTTGAGTTTGGACGCGAACCGTATGTACCTAATCACATTTGTTTGTAATTCGGTTCAAACGTTTGTGATTTAATTGAGAGCGTGTGTTCAGCCACTTATGAAATGAAAGGATCAAAGGGTTCTTTGTGATCATAAAAAAGGTATGGTTAACCTCTTCGAGTATTTAGAAAATAGATGGTAAACATACTCGCAGTCGTATGTATGTATGTATAGAGAGCACCGGTGGTCTAGTGGGAGTGACCCCGCCTTCCGATCGTAAGGTCGCAGGTTCGAATCCGGTCGTGCACCAATGGATTTTTCTATCGAAAAATTTATGTGCGCAATGCCGGTGCTCTTAAACGGTGAAGGAAAACATCGTGAGGAAACCAGTTAGTATTCTAACAGCGGCGATGGGCTTGCAACCTGTCACGTATGGAATACTAACTACTGCAAAATGAGGGTATGTGCCAAATGTAATGTTTGGACGTACCTCTGACTACCCCCCTTAGACATCCTCAAAGAATCTTGAATTAGTACCTACTTGGTACTGGGAGATCTGAAGGGATATCTACCGTGCCTGGGGATCGAAGTCGTGAAGCTGTTTCTTTTCTGTTTCTGTATGTATGGAATAATGTTTAAAAACAAGAAATTCAAAAGTTTTGGGTATGATAATATGTGGAAAAATATAAGAAATAAGAAATATTTATTGTAAAACTGTGTAAAAAAGATCTTAAAATAGGCATAGTTCCAACAGTCTACCCATAAGAGTAGAGGTTTTAGGAAAGAAATAAAGAAATGTATTTAATTTTATTTAGTAACATTGTGGATCTAAATTTAAAACAAATGTAGGTAAAACCACCAAGTATTCTCTTGCCACACACCGCGAACTCACCACGCAAATAACGCGCCAACTCTAAGAGCACTAACTCTTTTAAACGCATTTGTACACGAGGTCCAACATGTCGATGTATTTAATGATCAAATACATGTTATCAGTAACAATTAAAGATTATTTTTAAGTTTCAAGCTAAGATAGTAAGCGTTTTGGTCTGCGTACTGTAAGCTTACTATCATTTATGTAATAAATAAATAAATAAAAAGAGAAGCTACATTAGTAGTCCTCCACATGCCAGGTAAGAGAAACAGGTTCCATCTCATCGAAAAACTGCTGACCATATAAGGACCCTAAAATATTATGTTGACCACAAAATTATTTGCTTTCCTTTATATTCTACTTAATCCAAAGCTCTCATAACATCCGGCTAGCCCTCAACACCTAGCCTTGATCAAAGCCAGTCTCCCTCAGACCGAACTAGTTTGCGAACACGAAAATTTAATCAAAACATCTTGAGAGTTTGGCGGTATAACGAGTGCTTTGATCAATGGTGTACGGATGGCCAAACGCGGACTCTCTTTGATGGAGTTAGGAATTGAGCTCGAGGTGAAAGGGCTAGAATTAATCGAAATACAGCACCCAAGGGTCTTTGTTAGTCCACTGGTCATAAAATTTGTAAATAAAATAAAAAGGCTTTCACTTACAGCCTACGTAGCTCAGTTGGTAGTAGCTCTGCCTTCTGCGCCGTAGGTCATGGGTTCGATTCCCACCGTGAACAAACGTTTGTGTGATGAACACAGATGTTTGTTCTCTGTCTGGGTGTTATATAATATTACAAGTATGTATTTACAAAAAAAAGTATATAAGTAGTATATCAGCCATCTGGTTCCCATATCACAAGCATAAGCTTAGTTTGGGGCTAGATAGTGCTGTGTGGAAAGTCCACCAATATTTATTTATTTATTTATTTATTTATAACTAAAAAAGAAGAGCCTGTGTATCCTAGAAACATAAGCTACTGCTGGAAATTATGCCATGTCTGTTACTGCCACAGCGTTGCTGTGGTTCAGTTTGATAGGTTTTTTTTTTATACAACTAGCTGATGGAACAAGCAGATGGCCTACCTGGTTGAGAGGTTTAAGCGGGAAAGCGTAACAGACAGACAGACAGACAGAGTTACTTTCGCATTTATAATATTAGTACCCTACTAATATAATAAATGCGAAAGTAACTCTGAGAAGTACAAAAAATGCTTTGTTTTGTTTCTTCTAAAAGTTTTCGAGTAAATAGGTGGCGCGCTCTTACCTCTCAGTTCTTAAAAAAAAAACGAATTGGACCTTTTTTTTATACAACTAGCTGATAGAACAAGCAGATGGCCCACCTGATGTTAAGTGGTAACCATCACCTATAAACAAAACATTGCCCCGTAGGTCACGCACAATAGCAATGTGCCCTACGATGCACTGCCCTGCGTCCATCAACTTGAGGCATACAGATGTTAAGCCTCATGTGCCTGTAATTAGGTGGTCGTTAGTGAGTTTTAGTTTGTAAAATAGTTTTAGTTGATTTGAGTTATAAAATATTTATGTAAGTTATTTATTTATCTATGTTATTTCACTAAATGTTTCATATCTTGGTGCTTTACTATTTACCGACTTCTCGCAATGTATATTTGTCGTGTAGCCTCTTCCGGTTCGTGGTCGATAATTCAAGAACATTTATAATTCCATACTGATGCAGCAGCGGTCGTTATAATGAACACTTACCACAACAAAAAAATATTATACTCTAAGATATTACTATAGCTATAGAGGTCACAAGACAACAGACCAAATTGTCTCCAAAAAATCTAATAGATTAGGGCCATAGCAGAATCCCAACAGAGGAACAATAATTTAACCTAATAAATATTCACATGACCCCTACATCTATTCAAATCCCTAAGGGGTTTGTACGTGCGGTACAGCTGGTACACTTTTATATCACAAGGATTAATACTTTGAAATATCTTAAAGTCTACGTGAACCAGCCTTAAAATTTGTTCCAAGGCGGGAATCGAACCCGCAACCTCTTGCGTCGCAGGCAGGCTCTCGCCCGCTGCGCCACAGAGGTCGTTATGACAGTCTTACAGCGTTTCTTTTGTTCATCTGAGGCTTACATTATCCTACTAACATATTTCAAGTCCTCGAAAACAGCCTCTTTTAAGGCGCACTTGAAATCCTATCATCACACTGTTTCATAAGAAACTAGTGACATGACGAAAAAATTATCATGACACTGTAATACCTATACAGATCTCGTAGTACCAAGTATGGGGGTACACAAACTAACAAACCCTTTAATAAATAATAATAACTGTCACAACAATAAAGTCACATTTTGGATGGGCGTGCTAAACCTTTAGTTTTCAACATAAGCCATCGTCAAATCATGACAAAGGCCATCCTAGAGCCAACGAGCCAAGAGCCAAGAGGTGGCCAGTAATTCATACGAACTTACCCAGCTGTTTGTCCTCAGCCGCCTCAAAAGTACTGCCACCCGTGACATGGTGGCAACCCTTCGGTCTGAATCGGCAAAAACTGCCAGAATTACTGTCCGTCCGGGCGACTTAATTATACGAATCAGTGAGGTTTTTAGGACATAGAGGTCTATTTGAGGAGATTAGTTTGAGCGTAAATTATTTTGAAGCTGTGCAGGAGCACAGACTTAGTACGAATAGAAACTCACAGCTGAATCGTTCTTATTTTACATAAATAAAATCATGCCTGTTAGAGCAGGCAGTGACCAAGACTTTCCGCTTTCTATGATCAACATATTATACCTTCTTTACCTACGTGTTGCTCAAACATTGGTTTCATCCCAATGTATTCAGCGAAGCGTAGAACGCCCTCCTACCCGATGGACTGACGACATTGTTTGAATCGCGGGTACTCGGTGGATGGAAAGGGCTCAGAATCATTTTTCCTGGAAGCGGATAAGGGAAGCCTAGGTCCGCAAAGGATTTCTGTAGGCTGATGATGATGATGACATGACGGGTTGAAAGCACATCGCTGATGCTCAAACACTGGTTTGTCCGATGTATTCAGCGTTTGGAACCAGCATTTAAAAACTCTCATAAAACGTAAAAAAATACTCAATTTAAAACGCTAAATACAATCAACACAGGAACTGAACCCGTGCATATTGATCAATTGAATAAATTAACCACAAACACCTGTTATACGCAAAATCTTCTTGTAGTCGAAATTGGCAATTTACATTTGAAATTACTGAGTAATTTGCAAGTTTCAGAGTTGGGAAGTATACCACATGGCGTGTGCTGGAGTTTTGGGATCCAGGAACGGTGTTGTGGTCATTACATAAGATTTCGTACATTGATTTGAAATAAATCATCATCATTAGCAGGCCAAGGAGGCCATAGACTCTAATAGCTTTCATAGTGATTCTTTTGATATCATTGAATTTGACTTTGATATAGGTATCGCATATTTTCATCATATAATCACAGTATGGAATTAAGGCGCACTTAAAATCCTCTCCACACTATTTCTTTCGAAATAGTTTAAATCATTACAATTCAATAAAAACGTATAACGTACGTACAGGTCGTACATACTTTATACATTTTTATAACCGTTGTATATGTTTTATATACTGACCGCATTCCGAAATGGCTATAATCGATCACAGCGCTCACATCACCTCACAGGCGTTCCGAATTAGATATTGCGATTATGACAGCTCAGAGCTGTCAACAATTCGAAACGCTCGTAAGCGCACTCAAAGAAACATCCTAGGAATCATAACCTCAAACCTTGTGTAACAAACTGGAACTGCTTGGATATTTTCTGGATTTGTTACTTTATGATCGCAGAACATATTATACCCTATAACGACTATAAAGCGACTGAAAACATGTAACCTCATCACAAATAACAACAAAACACAAATGCACAACTGTCATTTTTGACAGCGCTCACAGTGATATTAGAATATGGCATGGTCGGCGTAATCGCAAGATGGCGCATGTCATGACGTCATCTATGACGTTTCATGGGTCATCGTTATCACGCTCACGCTAATTCGGTACGGGTTTGTGAGCGCTCAAATCGATTATGGCGTATTTCGGAACGCGGGGACTGTTTCAGTGTTTATAAAAACTCTTCTACAAAACAATAAACCAATTTTCTGCCATGCGAACCGCGTCCCTGAACGTTAGCACACGTTTCTTGCGTGAATATAATCATGCCAAACGCTTTTAAATGAATCTGCATAAAAAAATTATATAGTTAAAAAGATAAGACATCGTCAAAATCGCGAAAGTCAGTGAATGGTGTGGGCTCAAAATGGTTGTGAGGCTTATGATCAGCAGAGGACTTCTACACGCCGATGGTGATGGCTTAGAGGGGAGGAGATGTATACCGTGAGTCGCGAAGCTCTTGTACTTAGTAGCGATCTGAAAATGTCATAAACGATTGCTTAGGGCCGCGATAAGCCGGCATTTCCCTCAACAATTCCTTTGTACGTAATAAAGCTCATATTTGAAGAGGCCGTATCGAATCCAATTGATGTGGAGTATGTACCCTGGCAACCTTCTGTGATGTCGATCGTACCGAGTGAGCTTCCTTATAACTATATCTAGTTTAGTTTAAAAGCTATGGCTTACGGCTTGTCAGGATAATACTTTTTAATGTGCAAAAATTAGACAATTTTATACTACTTTCACCCACCTTATGTTAAATGGAAACCAACACCATACTCGTATAACAAAACTTTCATCATCTATAATCTTATCATAAGAAAAAGACAAAAACTCCTGCATGATTTTCATCTTAGGTATGGTAATTATCCGCTCGGATATCATAGTATCAAGGACCAACTCAAAATCCTTTTAGGATGTCTACGCGGCCTATGAACAAACATTTGTGTGATGAACATAGATGTTTGTTCTGTGTCTGGGTGTTACATAATAATAAAAGTATGTAAAAAAAAAGTATATAACTAGTATAATAACAGCTATCTGGTTCCCATATCACAAGCTTTGTCTTAGTTTGGGGCGAGATAGTGTCATGTGGAATGTCCGCCAATATTTTTTTATTTTTTATTTTATCAATGGTTAAGTATTGCTTTTGGAATAGAGTGAAATGGATAAATGAGTGCTGAGGCTTCGGCCGAATCTTTGAAGCCGTAAGTTGAATAAATTATTGTAAAAAGTAGTGAGTTTGCACTCCGAATGCTTTAGTTTCGTTATAAGCAACCGATATAAATACTATATTATGTGAGAACTTTCTATTGAGTTCAGGGGCCACTGGGGAAATCTAGACTTCGAATAATCGGCATTTTAATCTAGGTTTAATTTAAACGCGGAAGATGTATTGCGTTGGGGAAAAGAGTAGGCAAAGGAAAAGAAAAAATATAAGGAGAGAATAATTATATTAAATATAGAGTTGCAAAAAATCATTCATCTGAAAAAAGTGTCGCTTCGCAAGAGCGTGCCGTGGGTTAGAAACGTGCCCTTCGGTGCCCTGCCCTGTATTCAATAGCAAATGAAGCGTGTATGATTTAATTTTATTATTATATTGCTTGATTAAATCCTAAAACTTATCGATCGAGACAAAATTCAATTGCTCAAAATTCAATATTACACAGAAACCCAAGGCAACGTTTACGTAAACGTTTTGTTTTCAGATGAGTTTTCAAAGTTTGAAAACTCATCTAAAAACAAAACGTTTAATCAACTTGAAGCTCTGAAAGAAAATACTTTAAAAAACCATTTCTCGATGACAAAGCCAACCCTTCCGAAACAGGATTAATCAACCCCCAACGTCCGATGGAAGCTGGGGAGAGAAAAACCACAGGAAACAAGCTTAGGTTTCGCGAAAAACTGTGACGGTCATCAGACTTATACATGGTACTTTTATAAATAAGTTAACGTGTTTGTTAATTTTTATTATTATTTATCATATTATTATATGTATATATATATATTTACTATACATTTTAAACACCCAGACCAACGGAACAAATGCAGATCGTACACAAATTTGTTCCAAGGCGGGAATCGAACCCGCAACCTCTTGCATCGCAGGCGGACTCTCGCCCGCTGCGCTACTGAGGTCGTCTGGTCGTGAGCATTACCTAACAGTACACGCCCACTCAGATTGAGTCTTATGTAAATCACTCAGAATCATAAGCCTCATGAAACTGTAACTGTAATCGCACCGGGGCATCCATACCCTTCAATCGAAACAGCAATGCAGACATTCTTGATTGATGTTAGCAATAAGAACGGCGGTAGTAGTGGACGAGCTTATTCATAAAGACAGAACTAGTTAACAAAAAGTATGGCAACTGTAAAAATAGGCCATACCAATAGATTTCCACAGCGTCGGTTCTTGACAAACATCCAACAATCTAAGCTACCTTTTTTGTACTATATGTTGCCAATAGAACAAGCTGATGACCCACCTGATGTTCAGCGGTAACCATAACATATAACAAAGCATTGTGACTTACGAGTCACCTACATTATGACACCAAATCAACCTACGTTGCACTGCGTCTATCAATTTCACAAATATTGATGTTAGGATACCAAGTAGTATCCAAATTCATTGATATACATCATCCTTCAAACCGAAACACAGCAATGCTGCAATGCTGCTTGACCACAGAAATATTGGCATTGTGTTAGTATTACGAGAAAAGTCTTTTATCGAGAAAAATATTTTGAAAAAAGAAAACATATTTATTTGCAGCCACTTAGATCTAAACATAATACATACTAAAAAGGAAATAATTCTAAAAATAAAAACAACCTACGAGCTGCAAAAGGGACCCTGACTCAGCATAAGTCAGTCGGCCGTGTAGTAATGCCAGGGACAATCTACACACATAAATGACTAAAAAAATCAAAGATACAACCGAACGAAAAATCAGGAAAAAATAAAATAAAAATAAACCAAACCAAGTGTGAAATTATAAAAAAATAAACAAATAAAAGTGGCAATACATACAAGAATTTTTTTTTCTTGTATGTATTACCCAATACATACAAGAAAAAAAAACTAAAAGTGCTGACATGACTGTGCCGCGAACTGGAATCAAGATTTAAAGGGTCAGCAACGCGCGTGTGTCACCTCTGACCTTGACCTCTGGTGTTGCAAACGTCCATAAGCTACCGTAACCGCTTCCCATCAGATGGGCCGTACGCTTGATTGCTGTCTCGTACTTTAAAAAATCTAACGATTATATTGTGCATCAAAATATCTAAGAAAATATTTACCGTGCCTAAAAATAAAGCTGTAAGCTTATTTCATTTCTATGTATAATAAAAAATATCTATCTATGTAAGTATATAATGGTGTCGATTTTGTTGTTGCAATATCCTAAACTAACCTAATCTGACAGCTCTAAAATTATAGCCGTCCTTGTTGTTTCGGTCTTTTAGAAAGGGATGTCAATATTTTTAGTGGTGTCAAATTAATTTAAGTTAGGAAAATTGAACAACAGAATTGGCACCAATGTATTAAATATGTCAGTTATCTAGTACCCATAGCACAAGCTTTGAATAGCTTACTTTGGGGCTAGATAGTGCTGTGTGGATTGTCCAGCATTATTTATTTATTTATTTATTTTTCTACGTACAAGCATTTTCTTAAAACTGTATAGAACAAGAGCTCACTGGAAATTGAATTTCCTAATTGGCGATCCGCAACTGAAAATACTTCCACAACTTCCTCCCTTTACGGTCAGTGGTCGGTTTTCGACAAATTTATTATTAAGGGTTCCTTATCATGTATTTTACACGTTTAGCGGCTCCATAAAGTATTTCTGTCACTGTAACTTTCATGCCAACGAAAAGAGACAACAACAGGCTTATCAGCTTGATAAGCTAATGAGGCACTTAGCGACCAATATGAATAATAAATAAATAATACTGGACAATCCACACAGCTACATCTAGCCCCAAAGTAGGTTATGTTATTGTCTAGCTTGTGTTATGAGTCTCGGTTTCTGAAAGCTCGATCAATTCTAATATAGGCTGTCAAATTACTTGCTATCTCTTTCTAATTAGAAGTAAATCCTGAAATAGCATGTGACTTGACAGCCGATTAGTTTTGATCCAGCTTTGAGAAACCCGCGGTATGTTCTTCTAGAATTGGTTTAATTCAATTCAATTCAAATCATTTATATCAGATCAGGTTAATCCAATTTGTTAGTACACACACAAATAAAAACTTTAACACCCACACAAATTTAAGTTTAGTTTACATTGCATAAAGTTGTAAGACATTCAAACTGTTTATTTGGGTTTTATAAATAAAGAAGTCTGAGTTAGAAAAGTCAAGTCGAGGAAGCTTGCACATGAGTACGGAACTCTGCCCACTGCGAGCTTACACGTGCTTGGCCAGTTTTTTAGACCGCGGTTGGAAAGTTTTTTAATCTCGATGTACGGTCTTCGGGCGTACCGTTCACAAGTATGTTGGCAACTTTCGGCAACATTCGGCAACTTTACCTGAACCAGTATGAAATAGATTTAAATTTTTGGGACAGTACGTAAGTACAGGATATTCAAATCATTATAATTTGATGCTGAGATTGTTTTAAACTTATTTGGGTTGTGCAAATAGGTATTTTCGTTTTTCGTAATAGCCGTTAAGGTAAAAACAACTGATTATGTACTTCTCGCTTGCACATGATAAATATGATTTAAGACTTTTTTATGCAACAACCTGATGGAACAAGCATATGGCCTACCTGATGATAAGTGGTAACCATCATCTATAACAAAGCATTGCCTCGTAAGTCACGCATGATAGGAACGTGCCCTACGATGCACTGCCCTGCGTCCATCAACTTGAGGCATACAGATGTTAAGCCTCATGTGCCTGTATTTAAGACTAGCGATCACTAGATTTAAATCGACCGCAAAAACATCAAAATCCCAGTTGTTTTCGGAAAATGTTTCCGTTAATATTCCCTTACCAACAAAGGGCTAGATTAAGAGCCCTCGACGTACTCTGAACAAAAATAGCCGTCATTTCGTTGCCGTCAACATAAAATTCACTCGCTCCCCGGACTGAAAAATAGCCTCCATTGAGTATCTTTCAAACTCTACGGCAAATGTCGTGGCACGCAGCATCGTAAAAATTTTGGCCGTCTTGAAAATAAAATCAAAATTTATTTATTCTGTTTAATCACAAGGAACCCAACGATCTATAGATATGGCTAGTGATGGTAAAATTGTTGTTTATTTCGTATTATTTATCACCTGGTTTTTAATTATTACTAAATTGTAAAAGAGAGAGAGATGTTTTTTCTTGTAAATAAAATCTGAATACGTAGTGGATGTTCCGTTGCTGCTTATTTAGAGCATATTTTTAAATTTTCTTTGAACGCTGCCGCCTGAACATATTTACTAAGTCTTACACACCATATTGTGCTCACAAAGTTTCTATAAATAACTTTACACCGAACCAATAAAATCTTACTAACTTCAAATTGACAAAAAAATATAATTTCAGGTCGGCTGAACTTCATAGATCACTTTTTAATATTTTCAAACATGGTTAGCTAGATTTTAAAATACAGTCTGCAGCGTATCGCAGTCGTGTGCTAGAGCCTAGAGTACCGGGAAACAATAGACGCCCGAAACAAAAGCCGGACCGCATAGGATCTTTACCTCCTATACTTTTTATTGCGCCTAACCTTTCAGCAGATCCACTTCGGCTTAATAACTTAACCTTAGGTATACGGGCCACGGTTTCAACCCTTTCTTGGTCTCTTACAAAGTGGTGACGTAAAAAATAGGTCACTACTTTTAGGTTATTGGATGTAAATATATAAATTTGGTTACTAGCTTCCACCTTCAGCTTGGGAGACTTTACTACTTACTGATGGATCTAGCAGCTGGCCCAACCGATGTTGAGTGGTAACCATCACCTGTCAAGTCATACACTATACGATTCCTATAGTGTATGACTTATATGGACCTATAATAGGAACGCGCTCTACTGTGCATTGTCTTGCGTCCATCAACTTGAGACATACATAATAAAATGTTATCTTTAGATATAGAATTAAAAGTAGCTATGAAAGCCAAGTTATTAGACCAAGTGGTAAGCCGATACTTGGTATTAGGAAATCTGAGAGAATATATACCGTGCCTGGAGTTTTTTTTCTGCCACAGACTTTGTTTATAAAGAGGCCATATCCCTATACGGTAACGTCGAGGTGTATGTAGTTGACTTCAGTGGTGTCTCCGCTATATAACGGGTGCCGGTATTTCAGAAAAAAACTTACGGGTTTTTGGGGTTTTTGGCGGCGTTGGTATTTAATTTTGTAACGGCGCTTAAACAATTTGAAAAGGTATTGTACTATAAAAAGGAGATTGTCAATTTGAAAATGCGAGAGGATTGTTTCGTAACAAATTCAGCTGTATAAGATTTATAATAACTAATCTGCTAATAACCTTATCTGTTAACGTGCTCTACAAACAGCTACATTTAATAAATTAATGAAAGAATGAAAATTCTGTAGTAGGACAAATTAGAAAATCAGATGTACCACGGGCGGTCTTATCGCTAAAAGCGATATAATACCTAATTATATAGTCAAACAAAAAACTGATTTCTAAAGAAATGTTCTGCTACAATATTTATATCAGACTAGCTGAACCCGCGGCTTTGCTCGCGCCAAGGAATTCAAAGTTTCATACAAACTTTCATCCCCTTGGGGGTAGAATTGATCAAAATCCTTTTTTAGCGGATGCCTACGCATAACATCTATCTGCATGCCAAATTTCAGCCCGATCCGTGCAGTGGTTTGGGCTGTGTGTTGAAAGATCACTATGTCAGTCAGTCACCTTTGATTTATATAAAAAATAAAATAAAAAAAATTGCTGGACAATCCACACAGCACCATCTAGCCCCAAAGTAAGCTACTCAAAGCTTGTATTATGGGTACTAGATGACTGATATATTTAATACCTACATTATATACTTACATAGATAGATATTTTTTATTATATACATAGAAAACACCTAGACCAACGGAACAAATTTCTGCAGATCGTACACAAATTTGTTCCAAGGCGGGAATCGAACCCGCAACCTCTAGCGTCGCAGGCGGACTCTCGCCCGCTGCGCCACAGAGGTCGTCAATATATTTAGATAATATTATCTACAAAGATTTTTTATAATGTCCCAAAAGTTATTCTCCGGGCGGGATATTATCTAGTTCCAAACTAATATAGTATTTACTCGTTCATCACACAAAATTGTTCACAGTAGCGGTCGAGCGTACGGCCTACAATGCAGAAAGCATAGCTACTACCAACTGAGCTGTGAAAGCTGTCCAAACCGTCTGGGCCGGTGCTAAATGCCTATCCGTGAAAATCCGCCATAAAAACAACTCGATCGGCGCCCATTCAAAGAAGCGAGTCGGCATTAGTGAAGGAATTTACGCGCATTTTATAGCCCCTTGAATTACAATGACTGAGCGCGTTACCCACAGATGGCATGATAATAGTCTCTTGGTATAAAAAAGGGGATGTAAACTGGGAACCATTTCAGCCCTCCAAGAGTTTTGGGGTGAAATATTGGCTAGAAGGAATGATATGGGCTAATTGTATGTTTTTGATTGTATTCGCGGTGTCTATAATCTTGCATTCCTGCAAACAAGAGGCGGGAATGCTGATTATAAACATTTTAATGGCTAAATGATAAAAGCATTTATTTATTTATTTAATTAGGTTCGCCAACAGTTTAAATACACAAAACTTACATAATCTTAAAAATTAACGGTCTTATACAGTGTACAAACCAGTTATAGGCAAACACAACATGCGAATACGTTTAGCCGGGTCCGCAGCGCCGTGTTTTCGTGTTTTCTAGCATCTTAACATGTTTACAAAACAAAATAGGGGCGTGGCTTAACAGTTTTGTTAGCAAAACCACAAAAACATGTTTGCCGAGACAAATGGATAACATCACCCGCGTTCGCCTGCGGGGAGGGGAAGCGTCACATTTTATGTTATATATGTGTAAGCTTCTACGTCCTCTTCGTCGGAACTCATTTTTGAAATGAATTGGAATAAAACAAAAACAATAAACAAAACAGAACACACCAGACGGGCTGTTTTAAAAACATGTTATGCTTAACATGTTATGTAACATGTTTTGTTAGAAAATTGGCGCTGCGGATCCGGCTTTATAGAAACAAAAAAATTTATATAAACAGAGTGTAAATAAAAACAAAAGAAAGCATGGATATTGATGTCTGTATCGGGTTTCACTCATGGAGTGGATGCGTTTATAGAAGTCCACTACAATATTATCTACAGTAGTCTACAGCAACTTATAAAGCTGTGAGTTAACTTGTTAGCTTGTGAGTGCCTCTTTCCCCAGCGTTGTTTAGGGAACAAGCAGATGGTCCACCTGATGTTAAGTGGTAACCATCACATAAAATACCTCACAAATCACGCTCGAACGAACATGCATGCCTCAACCTTGTCAACTCTATAGGTAGAGTAGTAGTGTAAGTAGACGCACACAACTAAGATTAGTTTATAAAATGATCTGTATTTTGATTGCGTGGAGAAACAAGAATTCATAAGAATTGAATATTTTAATAAGTCTTAACAGATAAAAGTATATAAAATAGACGAGGATCTGTTTGCCAGCCGAGAAATTATGTTTCACGCCAACACAGCCTTATTAATGTTTTATTAGGCTGCGACCACGCATAGCCGCATGGAACCGCATGGAAGGAGTGGCAATACTCCTAAATGAATTTAAAGCCATAGCTGAGCAACACTCTTTCAGGAGACAAATTCCTCTTTAATAATAAATAAATATTGGTGGACATTTCACACATAACTTTCTAGCCCCAAACTAAGCCAAAGCTTGTACTATGGGAACCAAGTAGCTGATATAAAACTTTTTTTTTGTAAATACACACTTTTAATATTATAACACCCAGACACAGAACAAACATCTATGTTCAAATCACATAAATGTTTGCCCTCGGTGGAAATCGACCCCACGGCCTACGGCGCAGAAGGCAGATTTAATACCAACTGAGCTGTGAAGGCTGTCTTGACTGTTATTAATACATAAAAACTATAAACATTGGCTAAAATCTTTTTAAATCACTAAAATATTTATTGTATTGCAATATATTTGGCATTATGTCAACGTTTCCCGTAACTTAATAAAAAAATGTATACATACATAGTCAAAGTCAAAGTCAAAATATGTTTATTCAATAAAATCACAAGGGCCATCTTGAACCGTCTTAAAACTAGGTGACTCTAGTGCCAGTTCCTCGCGACTAACACCGAGAAGAACAGGCAACAAACTCGGCTTGGTGTCTATCGCTTTTTTGTATGATCCTCGTTACAATGTAATAAAATACCTACACTATTGAAGCTATATATTACATTAAGTAATCTAACAGAAAAAGGAAAAGTAAACAGATTCATAAAAGAACACACGCTTCAAACTAATAATACTAATACATATCTTGGATGGAACTCCACAACTTGATTCCCTCGTCCCCATTCTACCATCGGACCACCAGACGTACGGAGACGAGGTATCCGCTCTTGGTTGACATACCTACTGCCCGCACAAAGCGCTTTGCTTCCACTTTTATAATGCGGACTGCCAAAGAGCGGAACTCCTTGCCGGCGTCTGTTTTTCCAGATGCCTATAATTTGGATGTCTTCAAGAGACGAGTGAATAGGTATCTTCTAGGTAAGCGTGCTACACCGTAGACCGCATCGTCACTTACCATCAGGTAAGATAGCAGTCAAACGTTTTACCTATAATATAAAAAAAAAAATATCTGGACCAAAATAGAAAAACTCCTTTGTTTTGTTTATTAGTTCTTGATTTGAACTGGCAGCATTGTAATATTTATTTCAACAGTAGATAAAACTACAAAACAGTCTTCATAAGATTAAAGGTGTACACACCTTTAATTTTTGAGATCCATGTCTCATCAACTATTAAATCTTCACCGTGTAAAAAGGTGATTGCATGCGGGTGGGAGAGGCTGGACCCTAATGTTTTATTAGGATTCTTTCTTCGTTGCCGAATTTCTTTTTCCTCACTGATTCTTTTCTTGTTTCCGTCCGACTTTTTATTTAATTTGCGTGAAATCATTTCGGGAAATTCGATTTCGTTATGAATAAGTTTAATTGCAATGTTACGAGCATTCGTTATTAAACAAACGTGCTGCATTTTGATTTCAGAGATAAAGGTCAAATACAAGCAATATCCACTCTGAACAAGTATGTGTGTTTGCTTGATCTAAGGTAAATCAAAAGGTATTTATGCAGTAAATTCACAACAGTCACTTTAACTGAAACAGCTTCACGACTTTGATCCCCAGGCACGGTAGATATCCCTTCAGATCTCTCAGTACCAAGTACTAACTCAAGAGTCTTTGAGGATGTCTAAGAGGGGTAGTCAGAGGTACGTCCAAACATTATATTTCGCACATACCTACCCACATTTTGCAGTTGTTAGTATTCCATACGTGACAGGTTGCAAGCCCATCGCCGCTGTTAGAATTCAAACTGGTTTCCTCACGATGTTTTCCTTCACCGTTTAAGAGCACTGGCATTGCGCACATAAATTTTTCGATAGAAAAATCCATTGGTGCACGGCCGGATTCGAACCTGTGACCTTACGCTCGGAAGGCGGGGTCACTCCCGCTAGACCACCGGTGCTCACTCTAAAACTTGGAGAATTTAGGTTCCGCGAGAAATTCCAGTTCCGCGAGACCAACGCCTTGATCCTACTGAGTCTAGGTCATGTCTTGTCGAGTGTATCTTCTCATACATGTATTTATGCAATAAATATACTTTGGCTTTGAACTAGCACAGCTGTTCCCAATAAGCTGTGGTCTGAAAATGGCGGGACCCGGACATTGCAAGTCGGAAATCGGAATCTCGTGCGTAGATCGTTTATTACGGAGAGGAAACAAAAGTACGGTATTACATCAAGATGGACGCCGGAAAACGCTTCTTGTTTTCTTTGATTTTCGTGTCTTTATATTTGGGCAGTATTTGTTTTCAACATCAAAGTGAGAAGATTTTTGCAACTAATATGTAGTATAGATGAATTAGACGATATAATGCCTGCTATATGGTGAAGGAAAACATCGTAAGGAAACCAGTTAGTTTTGGTTTTTTTATACCAAAATGCCAAATCTTATATTATTATACTGTACCTTTTTAGACATTCCCAATGAATCTTTAGTAAATACTTGGTATTAATAGATCTGAATGGATAACTACCGTGCCTGGGCTTTCAATTCCTGTTATTTTTTATCGGTGATTGCAAATCTAGATTTCTTGCCTGGAGATTTTAGTCTTCCTGCTGTTTTTTTGTTGCAAATTATCTCGTTTACATTTTGTGGATACTTTTTTATTATTTCAACTTGTTCGAAACGCTGTTACCGAAAAGAAACACCCAAAAAATATACTGCCACTGAAATGAAACAGGCAAAAAATGCACAAGTCGCAAGTCAAGTCCAAGATAAATGGCGTAATTCCCTTTATCGCCGGGAAGTCAACGATAACAAAGAAAAAAAGATTTTTAAATGACTATAACTCACAGGCCTGAACCCTTTTACTAATAGTACAGATGAGACACACGATTTGAAATCTGTGCCATTTTTGTCATACTTTGTTTGAAATGTTCACACCTGTTCACACGTACAACAGAGGTTTCACCCTCTGTATTTTATTTAGTTTAACCCTCTTATTCATATTGATCGCTGAGCACTCGATTAGCTTAACAGACCAATTAGTCTGTTGCTGTCTCTTTTCGTTGGCATAAAAGTGACAGTGACAAGTATACTCTATAAGAATAGCCGCTCTAGAATGGCAGTGAACATGAATAAGGGTCTAAATCTTGAAGCACTTATGGTCTGGCAGTAACGGAGCGGAGTAACCCTGCCTTTGATTGGTTCATGGGTTTCATTCCGGCCGGCTGACGATGAGATGCAATAATGATGTGGAATACCCTTATTAAGTACCTACTTCTTATTTTTTTGTCGTGTTACTAGTACTTTTGGAAGAGTGTGGAAGGATTTAATACGCACCAAAAAGGAGTTCTATGAAGAACTTGAGACCACGTTTTTGAACTTTTTACGTCCTACGAAATGCTTTTCCTCGCGATGATTTTCTTCACCGTTTGTACTGGCACTGCCAACCCAGGTCTTTGGAATCGTGGGGGCTCCTTACGATACTTTACGACTGCTTTAGATCATAGTACTGAAAAAAAAGGTTAGTAGAAAATTCGACAAAATATCATGTTTTTTGAGTTATTTAAGACTTTCCATCTGTTGCTAAAGTATCCTAGCTATGTTGTTGATGCAGACATTCCGAAATACGCGCGTAACTCTTTCTGTTCCAATTCAATTACTACCTTAGTGAGGTCACCAATATTTCATCCGCCCTTATTATAAATCATATTGTATACACCTGAGAGTTGAAAGTAGCAAACTATAACCATAGCAAAGAGCTTCATAGCTTTCATCTCAAAGCACGATAGATATACCTCAGGTATTTTAGCACCAAGTCTCTACCAAGTTCAAACTAAAGTTTTTTGATGATGTTTATGGGGAGTAGTCAGAAGGACTACTTACTTGGTACTAAGGAACAGAGAGTTGGCACATAACCACATTTTAGTTCCCTCTGATATATTTCTTCGACGTCATTTCACGGAGCATGTATGGTTTGATGCGTTGACTGTCAATTTATAGCTGTGTTTCCGAGCTAAGTCACCAGTTATGGAGCCAATTGAATCACTTCATGTACCAAGCCTCGTGATTCTATTGCGTCTGAACAAACAATAAGTCAAAATCAATGTCAATGTGACTTTATTTCATAATTATTTATAAAAATATGCATTTGTTAGTACCTGCCTACCGTATGTATTCATAGTAATAATATAATGTATTATGTGTTTATTATGTACCTATTTTTAATATTTATTATGTATGTATACTTTTTTTAATATATAATCCTATATCGAATATTTAATACATATTTTTGTTTAGTTATTATTAAAAAAACTCCCAACGTCCATGTGCGTGCCCCTTCGGCGCCCTTTCGGTTTTTTCCAAACTACACAAAGGTAAACTGGAAGAGAATGCTCTCTAGCATTAAGTTCGCTTATGTACGATAAATTTTGTTTATGTGCAATAAAGAATTTTCTATCTATCTATTCATCAAAAGGTATTTATTCAATAAAATCAAAAGTATCACTTTGAAACGAAACACATTAGATAGATAGATAGATAGATAGATAGATAAATAGATAGATAGATAGATAACTCTTTATTGTTCACCACACAGAAACATAGTACAGAGTAAAAGCATACATTTAAGGTAAAACAATGGGCGACCTTATCGCTGAGAGCGATCTCTTCCAGGCAACCTTGGAAGGATAAGAACTAATCAGAAATTGACGGCGGTGTAGTTACGGAATAAAGTTTAGGTAATCTATTGGACCTAAACCTACATATTTACTAATAGCCATGTAGGTACATAAGTACCTACTCAAGGCACAAGCTAACTTAACCTAACATTACCACATTAATTCCTTCGCATCCTTACACATACCTTTTGAAAACGCAGCTTCTAACAAGAATGTCGTTAGTCGCAGATTGATATCCCTATGTTCATGCTATGAGCCTACCGTTCACATTTAATTTTCACAGTGTCGTCTATAGTCTGCTAATACAACTCTGAAACAGAGTGTATGATAACTGTTATTGCACGGAATGAGAATTCATTATTGTTTTGTTAGCGTTAACAAAATGGAGAAGTGTTTATGCTGTGTTACTGTTACAGCGACAGCTGGTACGGTATTATCCTTAACTACCTACCTACTAAAGCTTGAGGAACATCATGATTTCAAGTTGCTATATTTATACAACTAGTTGCACCCCGTGGTTTTCCCCGCGCAGATATATGTGCTATTCCAGACCATAATCTATCTCTCTGCCAAGTTTCATCCAGATCCGTTGAGCGGTTCTGACGTGAAAGAGTAACAAACATTCATCCATATCCATCTATACTAATATCTGTCTACACAGAAGACATCATCAGAATTGCCAGGGGTTTCGATCGGCCCCCTGCCATAACCGACTTCCCGTGTAGCTCGGAATATGCCATGGCACGTTACTATCGTGCACGACTTTCGGGGCAATAGTTTGCTATAGATGGTTACCACTTAAAATCAGGTGTACCTACTTGTTTCACTAGCTAGTTGTACAAACCAAATAGCTTAGTTTGGAGCTAGATGGTACTTTGTCAAATGTCCAATAGCATTTGTTTAAAAAGCCTTTTATAATAGCTATAAAAGTCGTATTAGTAAAACTTTTGACTTCCTTAACTAGTAATTACATTCAGCCAATTAAAAAGAACAGCTTCAAAACATTATCATCGATATAACCATTCCAATTAAGTTTCGGAGTAATTTGGACACAGCTGAGAATAAACCGCTCAAACATAGCAGGCAATTAATTAAAAGTGAGGAAAACACTATAAGTTGTTTAATTTATATACTAGCGACCCGCCCGCGCGCCCCTGCTTTGCACGGGTGCACATATCATGCATGTATTATACTTGTAAACCTTCCTCTTGAATCACTCTATCTATTTAAAAAAATTGCATCAAAATCCGTTGCGTAGTTTTAAAGATTTAAGCACATAGGGACATAGGGGCAGAGAAAGCGACTTTGTTTTATACTATGTAGTGATGTAGTGAAGTGATAGTGACATTAAGATACGTATAGTTTGACATACCAGCCAATATCCCACAACACAGAAGGTAGCATGTCGATTTTCTATCGTCAGTGGTGCAGTGGTAGCTATTCGAAAATGCTTAATTCAAAACTCGTACTGCTGTTCTTCTAGGACTTGGGCGCGGTCGCGGTTTCTATTAGTTTTCATACCACTTGCATCATTTATTTATTTATTTATTTATTTATTTATTCATTCTTAGATTCACAGTTTTCTTATTGTCTAATATAAACTATATAATATACATTGTGCATAAACCAAAACGAATCTACATTTTATAAGCATAAAAATGTTTTTGATTTATGTTTTAAAATTAAGTTTCATTCAAATTAATAATTTAATTAAATTATTTATTTTATTTATATACGAGCATCAGCTTTCGCTGATATGTCTGAAATTAAAATTAAGTAGGTACATTGTGTGCCGGCGAATCCACATAAAACAATTTTTTTAACAATTTTTTTTATTTTTTTGTATTTTGTCTATTTTTTGAGATTGAATAGTGTTTAACGCACACAATAAACCAGCTGCTTCAATGTTTATCTACATCAGCTCTATTCCAATATTAGTTCAACTTTCAACGACACACAAACACACAGGTTTGTTTAACGTGTTCCAATATCGTTAACATCGCAGTAAAATTTACAGCTGATAATAATTCGCTTATACATAGCTGCTAATGTATTTAACTAGCTGTATCTACCGTGTGAAAGTAGATCTGAGTGGGCGGTCTATTACTACTTTACACATAGAAAAATCAGATTTAAGGCGAGGATTTCCGATTTTTAACTGTCCTTACCTCTATAAACATAAGACTTATAGTTTTTAGAAATTCATACATTATTATAGAGGATTATTTTCTAGTGCATCACTAGACAAAAACACGATTGGTGACATTTCATCCCATAGAAAAAATTACATAATTACCTCTAAATGAAACATTGAATTATCAGTGTGAATAGAAAAATTGATAAAATACACAAATTGTACACCAAAACATAGCTAACGTTATTACGCAATGCATAGGACATTATTTTTTAAGTTCTACAAATATTTTTCAAAACACCTAAATACCTACAAAATCGTACTCGGCTGTCTGCGCATCACCGCGGCACCGTCTTGATCAGTGTTGCCCAGTTAGAGCGAGAGAGCGCCACGCTTGGGAATCCTTGCCTTAAGTGGTAAGTATCATCAATTTCAACACGATATGGGCAGGATCTTAACATGTGTGACTTCCAAGACAATGCTTTGCTGATGGTTTTTTAACTTTGTTAGTTGAATGAATGAAAATAATAAATAAATAATGCTGGACAATCCACACAGCACTATCTAGCCCCAAAGTAAGCTATTCAAAGCTTGTGTTATGGGTACTAGAAAACTGATATATTTAATACATTATATACTTACATATATAGATATTTTTTTTTATTATACATAGAAAACACCCAGACCATCGGAACAAATTTCTGCAGATCGTACACAAATTTGTTCCAAGGCGGGAATCGAACCCGCAACCTCTTACGTCGCAGGCAGGCTCTCGCCCGCTGCGCCACAGAGGTCGTCAAAATTCAAAAATGCTTTATTGTTCACCTTAAAAACCAACAATAATATTTAAACGCGGAATAACAACAACAACAATAGTTGTTTCGTTTTTAAATCAGAGCCTGCATGGCTTCTTATCGGCGTATCGAAGTCACTTACCATGTTTGACTGCATTTTTGTATAATATCTTATTAATTAATACAAATTACTTCCTAAGCCAAAGTTATATTTAACTTAATTAAAGTAACTGCTAGTTAATTTGCCGGCTGTAACTTAAAATGTTCATTTTTATTTTCTCTACAGTAATCCTATTAATTTAAAAATTAAGTTAACTCAGATCATTTTTTGTCAATTTTATAAATCAACATGAATCATCGTTATTATCATACGTACCTTTCTTTTAACCTTTACGTCTGAGTGAAGGGCGTCAGGTTTTGGGGAAATATTAACACAGAAGAAATAAATAGTAGTAACTACCGTTATCAGGTAATGCAACAGTTACTATTTACGTTATAAAATGTTAGTTTGGGTAGTTACTGCGCAACATCAGGTGAACCATCTTCAAGTCGTTCTATAGCCCTTAGTTATCCAGGATGATCATGAGCTGCCTCTATTATGTATGCTGTCAGTCCATAAGATGGGTAACCGTCTCCCAATTTAGATTTTATCGTTTAACTTAAGTTTATTTCAAGTGAAACAAAGAAAGAGGTGTTTTATTACAAAAACCGCTCCCAAAAATCTAAAAATTTACAATTTCAACAAAATTAATCACATGCATTCAAAGCTAACTGCGTTAAGTTTAAAGGTAATTGGATTATGTTCGTACTAAAAGGCTTTATGTTCATATTTTACTTAAAATATAGCGGAGTAACTTAATTAAAAGACCACTAAATAAATAATAAAGCGGACATTCATTACCCGAGGTAAGTTATGTGAGGGATGTTTAACTTGATTGCACCTAACACGCGTTTAGCAAGTCTTAACTAGGTTTTATTAAAATAATAACATAAAAAACGATTTCAAATACTCAAAAAATTCAACAATTTTTTTTGTTGAAGAGGAACCAAAATGTCATCTGTGTATATATTTATTAATATTGTTATTGATTAAATAGTGAAATCATATGTGTGTCGTACAATAAATAAGATTTAATAGCATTTTTAAATTAATCCGTATTATAATTATCATAAAGGCGACTTTGGTTTAAGTTATTATCAGCTACTTTAAATTTCCCATTTACAAGATTTTTATGTCACTGACCACCTGACTGTAGGCAATCACAAGAACCTATAAAATTAGCAATTTCATTCGAATATCACAATATCTATGCAATATTTTAGATTTTTGGAAATTATCAATCAAAGAAACGACTTACTTTAAATTAAATCGCCAATATTATAGCCTTAAAGTGAATTTAAAATGATTACCTAAAAAAGCAAAAAAGAAATAAAAATACTTTGCAGTTCTAAATCTCTGCAGATCGTATACAAATTTGTTCCGAGGCGGGAATCGAACCAGCAACCTCTTGCGTCGCAGGTGGACTCTCGCCCGTTGCGCCACTGCGGTCGTCATAGGTGCACGATTGGATTCGAACCCATGATCATTTGATCATCCGGCGGGGTCATTCCCACTTTACAACCGGTGCTCATAAACTAGATCTAAAATCTTTTCGACACTTATGCTCAGTTTAATTTCAAACAGCACAAAACCGTTCCCACTAAAAACATTGCTGTAAGTAGCTGTAATTCATGCTCAGAATGCACTAAGGAGATACCATCTTGTGGTGCTAGATAGTACTCTAGTGACTTGCCGCTTTATCTAAAGCTGGTGTAGCTTGGATCTTTGTGGAGCTTCAGCTGAATCCTTCCTTTAAAGATTGGGGAATGGCTTTGGGTTTCGAGTTTCGAACAGCTTATAGAAATCAGAGCCATTGCCCCAAAATATGTGAGCTATGACGTTTTTGGACGTACCTCTGACTACCCTAGACATCCTCAAAATTTATCTAGAGTTCTTGGTACCATGATATCTAAGGCGATATCTACCGTGCCTGGGAATCAAAGTCGTGAAACTGTTTTATTTTTTGGTATCATTGCTCAATGTTTGGTTACAAGTAGAGGTATTTATGAATGGGTCGACCGGATAATTACTAGAGAAGAGGTACTGGTTAAATTACACATCTTGTTCATCATCATCATCATCATCATCAACCTATGTTAGTCCACTGCTGGACGTAGGTCTCTCCCAAGACGCGCGACTGAGCCCGGTTTTCGGCTCTTCTCATCCAGTACTTGCCAGCTACATCTTGTTCATCAGCATTAAAACAAGAATGGATGAATCTCTGGAAAATCATAATGATTTCTAATGTACTTTCTCGGAAAGATCTTTAGGAAATAGGAAAAGAGCATTTCAAATACCTATTCATTTTAAACTCAGGACAAGACAATACAAAAATAGTCCCAGCAAAACACAAGTTCACGAATGGGAATTACAAAGATGAATTTTACTATCCTTTTTTGGCGCTAAAAAGTCAGGAACAAAGTCGAGAACCCTTAATTTTTGTTCATCATTTGAAGCTATTACTTATTAGTATTATTTGATTCAGTTATACTTTGGATTTTCTAGCCGTAAAAAATCTTTTTCGCAAGTAATTTGCATGATTTTTGCATTTCTATTCATATAGTTATTCTAATTTTATCAACGAATTTGAAGAATTTTTACCGAAATTTGGCGAAAGTATTTTAAAATTCTCACCCCTATTTACTTCAGTGGCAACGGGAAAATTTCAACCCCGACCCTTGAATAAGAATGAAGTTTTTCACGTGCAATTTAATGTTAGGCTAACGTATTCTATTTCTACGGGGTGAAAGGGGTGAATCGCTATTGGGTTAGTACAACGGGGTGAAGGTCTCTATAGTTCTTTTGTCGACATTATAATGTTAGTTGTTTTTCTGTTAATACACTATAATAATTTTATTGTTACAACTGTGTTCCACACTGAAAGGTGAGTGAGTTGTTTTGGGACAATATGTATTTCATTCTAAGAAACGTACGTAAAGTTTTCTTGTAAGTGTTACGCAAACATAAGCTTGACATTTTTACAAAGCTAATTACTTACATATAAAAATATCAGGCTTTTTTTTACGTTGTCTTGTTTATTTAATAAACACATTTTTCAATAAACATCTGAAACAGTTGAGTTATCTGCAGACCGTAGCAAACGATCTAGAGATAGCTTAACCAATCCAGATCAGTGCTAACATTTTCTGATAGCTGTTCTAACAGTTCGATGACGCTGGGGTATTTCTTTAGGGGAGGGTCGTAAATTCGAATCCCACTCAGATAGTTAGTTTTGGGATACTATAACACATTCATCTAGTGTCTTTCGAAATAATGTACTGATCAGTTTTGGTACTGGCACTGTGCACTTTTGCAGTTTTGGACCAGAATAACTCTTTGGTGCATGCCCGGTTGTGAACCAACGACCTTACGATCGGAACGTAGGGCCACCACTAGACCTCCAGCTTTTCTTTATCGCAATGAAACAAAAAAAGGCTGACGTAAATAATCCTCAGTCACGGTAGATATCCCGCCATGTCTCAATAGTCCCAAGATTCTTCGAGGTAATAAAATAAGCCTGAAAAAGTAATAGAAGCAAGATTTTATCAGAATTTACTTACACTGTTCTTTAATGTGGTCGCCGAACACTTTCAGCTAATAATTCTGGAGCATGTTGTGTATTCAAAATTAATTACTGCTTCATTAGTGAGTCGGTTTATGATTTTGCCTGCGGTTTCACTTGGGTGGAGTTTATACACTATTCAGCACCTTTATTTTTAGCGAAATTGTATCTTGTTTTTGTAAAGTATTTTATAGGAGGACTGACAAGGAAACACACGAGCACGATGCATAGACTGATTTTATTCAGGAACACCCTCACATCATAATCTAATATTATTCCTACCCACATCTACATCTTTCCTCTTAATAAATTTAATTTAAACAAAAACTAAATTTTTAGTCTAGACAGTAAACAGAATCAATGATTTAATAATTTTATATATTTCATGCACAATCAACATTCATTTGTAGGTAATGTCTGCCTCTGCGTGCTATCTAATATACCTACCTACCATACATACTTATTCTCTTTGTGTTTTTTGAAATTGAGATGATTTACATTGCAATATATAGTAGGTAAAGGCAATTCAAAGGTGCAACACAGTTCATACAATATTACAGACCATACCTACATTTTACATTAATTTCATATTTACCTAATACATCATATCTACATATTCTTATATTTTATACATGTACATATCTGCTTACTTACATAAATATTACGTTAACATTCTGTTTTTTTTTTTTTTTAACATTAAGTACATGGAAATTATTTAAAACACCGTATCTACTCACATGTTTTAAGTAAACCTGTAAAATAGGTGCTTATTGTTATTTTAATTTTTAGCTTAATAATAATTATGATAATTAGCATAACTAACAAGCAATTATTTATCCAGTTATTTTATTACAAAATTTTGGGACAAACAGTTTATTAATGTAGTTAGACACGTCACACGAACAAAAACAGTCATTTAATTTAAAGATAAGTAATGGGTTCCTAGTAGGTACGAAGCTATAGGTAAATGTAGCACTACACACTTGGCGCCATTCATGCGCGGCCCAATCAATAAACCGGTTTACTAACACTACACGCACTCACAACTTTTGTAGTTTCTCACTTTTAACTAAACATGCATCTCATAATAAGTTCGTTGTTCCACTGTAGTTGGTTCAGGAATATCCCAACCGATCAGGAGGTCTCACTGTCCTGCCAAATCGAGTAACATAATCATTAGAATAAGGAACAGCGGCAGCGTTGGTGGTAATCGAGTGGTGTGGCGCACTGGAGCAAGAATCAGACTGTATTATGTCATCGAAATCATATGGTTCATTAGCCGTGTTCGGTTCTTGCCGCAAAGGACTATCCAGAATGATTTGTCTACGATTTCGTCTAATTACTCTGCCAGTTGTACATAGTTTAAGCGTATATGACCTGAGCCCTGACAAACCACTAATCACACCGTTTATCCATTTCCCGTCAATACGTACTTTTATTTTGTCACCAACTACGAACGGTTTTAAATTTTTACTACCTTTATCAAAATATTTCTTTTGGTTTGACTGTCGTAACTGTAGTTCCCTACTAACATAAGCGGGACGATGAATTTTAGGTTCGAGGAGCCTCGGAGGACACGGAACTATACTGCGGTACTTCCTACTATTTAGTAACTCAGCCGGAGAGGGCAAACTTTCACTAATCGGTGTATTGAGGAACTCCAGTAACGCAAGTCGTAAATCAGTATCATCATAACTTGTCTTTTTAAACATAGTTTTAATGGTCTGGATAGCCCTCTCGACTTGACCATTGGACTGAGGGTACCTAGGGGAAGACGTTTTATGAGAAAACTTCCAATCATTGCTAAATTCCTTGAAAAATCTACTTGAAAATTCCGGTCCATTATCTGACATAACTACGTCCGGAACACCCTGCCTACAGAAAATACACTTCAATTTACCTACAATGTGTTCAGAAGTTATGTTTGTTAATTCTTCCACCTCCACAAATTTACTAAAATAGTCCACTACGAGTAGGTATGATTTGCCGGCACAATGAAACACATCCGTACCTACCTTAGACCACGCACGGTGTGGTATGTCGTGTGGTATTAATGGCTGCTTACTATTTTCTTTGCGATGCGTAAGACAAGCTTGGCAGTGTGATACCATATCTTGGATTTGCGAGTTCATATTTGGCCAATACATAATTTCTCTAGCCCTTAACTTCGTCTTGGCGGCACCTAAATGACCTATATGTATTCTTTTTAGCATATCCCGACGCATGCACTTCGGTATGACAATCCTATCGCCCTTCCACACTAACTCATACTCAACAGTTAATTCGTCCCTACAATCCCAATACGGCTTTAATATATCTAGCAAATTGGTTTTGTCTGTTGGCCACCCAAATTTTATAATTTTTATTAATTCCTGCATTTCGTGATCTGTTGTGGTATATTTTTGCAATTCTATGAAATGTGTGTCCGATAAGGAGTTACTGGTGGCTATAGCGCACACCTGCGCCCGCACGTCTAGGTCGTCGCGCGGCTCGCTTGCAGTGCCGCTGCTCGGGGCGACAGCTCGGGACAGAGTATCCGCAATATATAGATACCTACCTGGCTTATATACAAGCTTAAACGTGTAAGGCTGTAATCTTATCAACATTCTCTGCAATCTAGCTGGTGCTCCCGCTAAAGGTTTATTTATAATACTCACAAGTGGCTTATGATCCGTCTCGATTGTTATATCGCTTCTACCGTAAATATAAGTATAAAATTTTTCACAAGCAAAAACACATGCATAAAGTTCTTTTTCAATCTGTGCGTATGCTTGTTCAGTCTTCGACAATGACTTTGAAGCAAAACACACTGGCAGTCCGTTTTGTAGCAGACATGCCCCTAAGCCATGCTTACTCGCATCTACCGATAATGTAACTGGTTTGTCTAAACTATAATACTGCAATACTGGCGGATTAGTCATGCACTGTTTAAGTTCCTCGAGACATTTGTCATGAATGTCGTCCCAGTGCCACGCAATATCTTTTCTTAAAAGCTCCCGTAAAACACGTGTTTTATCTGATAAGTTTGGTATGAAACTTCCTACATATGTAACTAGCCCTAAAAATCGTTCCAAGTCTTTGACATTTTCTGGTCTTGGCATATCTAATATCGGTAATGTGTGTGCGTTATCAGGTCGAATGCCATTTTGGGTAATTATGTGTCCTAAATACCTAATTTCTGTTAAACAAATTTTACATTTTTCTTTATTTAATTTAACATTGATTTGCTTACATCTTTCTAAAACTTGACGCAACCGTTTGTCATGTTCAGGTTTTGACGGCGCGTAAACCAATAAATCATCGACGAACAATTCTACACCCTGTATATCATCAAAACATTCAAAAAGTCGTTTGTGAAACACCTCAGAAGCTGACGAAATCCCAAAGGGCATTCTTAAAAATTTAAATCTACCAAAAATTGTATTAAATGTGCATAGGTCAGTAGAATCACTGTGTAGTCTTGTTTGCCAAAATGATTGTTTGCAGTCGAGTGTACTAAAGTACTTAGCACCTGAGAGCTTAGAAGTTATTTCGTCTAATGTAGGCAATTTAAAATGTTCCCGTTTTATATACTTATTTAAATCTCGCGGATCCAAACAAATTCGTATGTCCCCATTTGGTTTTTTAACTACAGTCATGCTATTTACCCAGTCTGTAGGTCCTTCAACTTTTTTAATCACTTTTAACTGTAACATCTCGTCTAGCTTCCGCTTTACATCGTCACGGAGTGCTATCGGCAGCTTGCGCGGTGCATGCACAACCGGTTGTGCATCATTTGTCAGCTGAATTCGGTATTCCCCCGGCAAACATCCCATTCCCTCAAACACCTCCGGATATTCATCTAAAATGCTAATTGGTTTATTATGCTTATCGATTGTAAAAATACGCCTTACAAGGTTCATTTCTGCACAGGATTTTTTTCCTAGCACCGGTGGAGAATCAACATCAACAATGATAAATTTTGCTATATATTGTTTATTTTTACAGTTTACTTTTAATTGACATTTCCCTAAAACCTTTAAGTTTTCCCCAGAATAACTGATTAATCTACTGCCTGTAGGTAAAAGATCATTCTGATTCACTCCCGTTTGAGACAAGAACCTTAGTGGTAATACGTTCGCGTCAGCTCCAGTGTCCAACTTAAAACGAATGTTATTATTATTGATTTGTAAATCAACTAACCACTCATCGCTCTTACTTGCGATATGACTCATACTACATACCTGATCCGTGGAGTTATCCTGAACCGTATAAACGCGGCAGACCCTCGCAAAATGATTGAACTTATTGCACTTTGCACATCTCTGTCCATATGCCGGACACTGAAATTTTTCATGAGACCTTCCACAATAGTTACACGTATTTCCTCTACCGCGCGTTTGTTCCTGGTTTGCTGTCCCTCGCGTACTCGTTGCGTTTTGTCGAGGAGCGGGGGCCCTCGCCGCCTGTCCCGCTCGACTAGCGCCGGTCGGCGCCGCGGCCTGCCGGCTCGGCCCGGCCGCGGGTGCCTGCTGTCCCGTCCCCGCCTGCTGGCGCTGCCCGCCAGCTCGGCGCGCGCCACATCGGCACGCTGCGCGATTTTCCCGCCGAACCCAATGCAAATCACACACTGGATCATCTCTCTCCTCCACTGTATGGATCGTGCTCGCCTCGTTTTGCTCTGTTTTTACTGTACTCGCCTGTACACGTGATATTTCTGCGACAGTACATATATCTAACGTTTTCTGAAGTGTTAAATCAGGAACCCTTAATAATCTCTCCCTCAGTGTGTCCTCTCTCAGTCCGCAAATCAGCCTGTCCTTGACGAGATCATCTTTTAGTTTCTCGAACTCGCATGAGGTAGCTAGCTTATTCAAATCGAACGCGTATTGATCAACCGTTTCATGTTCGTGTTGATTACGAGTAAAAAATTTGTGGCGTTCGATTGTTAAATTTTTCTTCGGAGTAAAGAATCCATCGAACTTCGTCAATAACGATTCAACAGATACAACAGGTCCCTCTGGAAACTGCTCATACACATCACGGCACTTCTCGCCAATAACGTGAAGCAAAATACTTGTCTGTACTTCTTGTGACTTTTTATCCAACTGACATGCTTTATAATAAATCATAAATGACTTCTTCCATTTTGTCCATTCTCTGCATAAATTTCCAGACGTAACATTCGCTAAATCCTTTTCGAAGCAAAATGGCGGAGGTGGCTGTAGCATTGAATCCATTTTTACGGTAAATGTTTTGCTCTTTTGTCAATTTAAATCACTATTCACATGAACTACGTAATCTTTTTGCTATTCACAACAAATTCCCGTATCCCGAGAAGCAGCTGCGCCATGTAAAGTATTTTATAGGAGGACTGACAAGGAAACACACGAGCACGATGCATAGACTGATTTTATTCAGGAACACCCTCACATCATAATCTAATATTATTCCTACCCACATCTACAGTTTTAAGATTAACACTGTTTTTTCTGCCAAGCAGCAACGCTGTGTTTCGGTATGAAGAGTGTGGGTGACGGTGTAATTAAAGACACACGAGGCTTAATATAATGTATGTGTGACGGCCTCAGTGGCGCAGCGGGCGAGAGTCCGCCTGCGACGCAAAAGGTTGCGGGTTTGATTCCCGCCTCGGAACAAATTTGTGTATGATCTGCAGAAATTTGTTTCGTTGGCCTGGGTGTTTTCTATGTATAACAAAAAATATCTATCTATGTAAGTATATAATGTATTAAATATATCAGTTATCTAGTACCCATAACTCAAGCTTTGAGTAGCTTACTTTGGGGCTAGATAGTGATGTGTGGGTTGTCCAGCATTATTTATTATTATTATTTATATGTCTCAAGTTGATGGACGCAGGGCAGTGCATCGTAGGGCAGGTTCCTATCGTGCATGATTTACGAGGCAATACGTTGATAAAGGTGATGGTTACCACTTAACATCAGGTGGACCATATGCTTGTTCAGTCATCTAGTATAAAAAAATATAGATTACTAATTTACGTACCTATGCAAAAACTTTTTATATTGTTTTAGCTAATTGTATGCTCTTAGCCTGTACCATGTTTCTGTGTGGTGAAGAACTTCTACTGACGATGATTATGGTGAAAACGGTAACGCAACAAGTTCAATAAAGTCAACATGCGTTTATCTTGACGACCTCAGTGGCGCAGCGGGCGAGAGTCCGCCTGCGACGCAGAGGTTGCGGGTTCGATTCCCGCCTCAGAACTAATTTATGTACGATCTGCAGAAATATGTTCCGTTGGTCTGGGTGTTTTCTATGTATAATAAAAAATATATATCTATGTAAGTTTAATATAATGTATTAAATATATCAGTCACCTAGTACCCATAACACAAGCTTTGAGTAGCTTACTTTGGGGCTAGATGGTGCTGTGTGGGTTGTCCAGCATTATTTATTTATTTATCTTGTCCGGACTAAAACCGCCTTAAAAAACGAACTACCGAAAAGTACCGAACTAACGAAAAGGAAAACTATTTTCAAACGTTCTGAAAATAACAGTAAATAAATAAGAAAAGCCACAATCATGTTCTCTAATTGATTACAGCCAAATTACTAGCTGCCGGACACTTTTTCGACAAAAACAACGGAGTAGGGTATTTATCTGATAAGGGGATAGCGTGAATAGGCTGCCTATTTCCTTATAATTATCTACACTAATTTAGAAAGATCCCAAGCTACTACGCACGGAAATAAATCGTATTCCTACGAGTGTAGGAACAGTTTTTGTGCGGCAGTTATTCGTTTTTTTGTTGAAAACTGTAGTTTACGAATTTCGTATGGAAATTATGAAAATGTAAATTGTTATCGACTATTGAGAGAAGTAAAGTAAAGAAGTAACAACAAATATAATCCAGCATTATTTATTTATTTTATTTATTTATTTAATAAAAGTTTTCGTTTTTATTACTCCTTCAATAAAATTAAAACATTATATTGAAGGAGTAATAAAAACGAAAACGATAACTTGTTTTTTTTTTGGAAATAGAACCAATAAAATACATAGTTAAGACATTCTGCTAATATTAAGTGTTCAAAACAAGGACCAAAAAAGTATGTGCACAGTACTTTAAAACAGTGAAGGAAAACATCGCGAGGAAACCGGCATGTCGTGAACCTAAAAAGTTCTGAAACATGCCTCAAGTGCTTGAATTCAGCCTCTTTCTCCTTTTTTTTTCCTCCCTTTCACCACAGTGTTTCACAAGAAGGTAGTGACGTGACAAGATGGAGACGATATAGCCCATTAATGATAGTACTTTTTTTTGTTACAGGTAAAACATACAGTGTATGTGTGTGAGTGCGGTATGTGCTAGTGTTGTGCAATGCGCTCGCCGGCCGCGTGGGCCCTACTGGCGGCCTTGGCGGCCTTAGGCCCCGCTGCCATGTGTGCGGCCTACACTGACACGGAGGAATTCTTGAGCGATTTGGATAAGCCAGGTAAGCAAGCATACAGTAACACACACACATTTTCAACATCAAGTGTACTGTAGGACCCCGTTGGGTAACGAAAGGATTATGTCAGACCAAAGTCTAGACATAATCCTTTCACTATCCCCTTGAAATAAGGGTTTATTTTTAACTATACTTTATATTTATAACTATACTATACCAAACCTTTTTCTGCCGCCAAGCAGCAACGCTGTGTTTCGGTTTCAAGAGTGTGGTCGCCGGTGTAATTACAGGCACATGAGGCTTAACATCAGTATGCCTCACGTCGATGGACGCAGGGCAGTGCATCGTAGGGCACGTTCCTATCGTGCGTGACTTATGAGGCAATGCTTTGTATAGTTGATGGTTACCACTTAACATCTTAATAATTATTCAGCATAAATTCATTAATTGAAAATTAAATAACTCTACGTATAACTTTTTGGTACAAGAAATTTTGAAGTTTATTTTAATAATAATAATAATTATTATTATTATCAGCCATCTATGTCCCACTGCTGGGCAAAGGCCTCCCCCCATTCCCTCCACTCTGTGCGGTCCCGTGATATGGTGCTCCACTCCGGCTGGTACTTATCGAGCTCATCACGCCATCTCATTTTGGGTCTGCCGCGACGCCTCGGTTCTTGCGGGCGCCACCGCGTTGTTAGTTTGGCCCAGAGTAATAATTATATTGAAATAAATTTCATATTAATTGGAATACGAAATAAAGGTTCCAGTTTAATTAAAACATTTATCTATAATTATTCTTCATAAAAACGACGAGACATTCGTAATTTTAAATACATGCATTGGAACGCTATTAACATTCAAGACAACATTGTTCTTATTTCGAAACCGATTACAGAAAAAAACAGAATAGAGGTGCCACTAAATCATGAAAAACACAGGCACGGACAGTCTCTTAATATAATAATGAGTTATAATAGACAAAAACATGGCAACCCAGAGCGTTAGTTATTGTTGGAAGATAGAAAATAAGTGTAACAGGTTCTACTTTATTTATTGTGTTGGTAACTTGAATGATTGTGTAGGGGACCTTTTAAATGGCTTGCGCTCTTTTATGAGCTAGGTATAGGTACATACTTAATAAAAAAGTTATGCTCGTAGTCTGTATAGAATACTTTAAAATTCGAACTTCGCATTTAAAAATACATTCAATGACTGGTAATTTGGATCGCACTTTCCCGTAAATCTAGGTAAGATTTTGCACAATCTTTCGCCGAAATATTTATTTTATTCTTAAAATGTTTCCATTTTTTACTTCTATTTATTTTATAAATGGGAACGATAAAACGAACACTACTACCAAAGTACCTCTCGCTCATACTTCAATATTTAGAAAGATATTATTGAACTTATTTACGAAATTGCAATCAACCAAATTATCTGATAATTGACACAACACAGCTCAGTAAAATATAACATTGATCCAAACAAATTGCAAAAAAAACAACTAATAAGAAATGTGCAAGACAGAGATAACTGACGGGTGTCAGCTTTTTTTTTAAGATTATAATTGAGATGTGCAAATCCGAGAGCTTACTTCAATCGCTGTCAAAAAGCTTCTAAAAATGAGCATCGAAGCTCCAAACTAAAGGTCAAAGTCCACAGCACGGATCGGCTCATACGTTCACCTGTCATTGTTATGGTCTTTATGTGAGTTTGTCACGCTGCCTGAAATATGAAGCCGGTGCTTGGATTGTACTAAAAGGTTCCGTATATCGTTTTGGTGAGTTTCTGCAATATTGTAGTGAGATTTATATGATACGTTATCGTCGAGGTCGGTTAAGGAACTGATTTGAAAGCTCACGTGGTCTACTGGTAGCAGCCCCGCCTGCCGATCCTAAGGTCGTGGGTTTGAAACCGGTCGTACGCCATTGAGTTTTTTTGTGCAAAAATGTATGTGCACAATGCCAGTAGCAAACGGTGAAGAAAACAACGTGAGGAAACCGGCGTGTTATAAAACCTAACAAGTTCTATAACATGTGTCAAGTGCTCAATAGGGCACTTGAAATCCTTTCGAGAAAAAAAGACTGTTTCTAAAGAAACTAGCTAGTGACACGATAAGAAGAAGAAGATGGAACTGATGCAGAATTTTCTTTTTACGAATATAGACAATTGAGTAAACCTTTTGATTTTGAGTGAACTGCGACGCTAGAGGTTGCGGGTTCGATTCCCTCCTCGGAACAAATTTGTGTACGATCTGCAGAAATTTGTTCCGTTGGTCTGGGTGTTTTCTATGTATATAATAAAAAATATCTATCTATGTAAGTATATAATGTATTAAATATATCAGTCATCTAGTACCCATAACACAAGCTTTGAGTAGCTTACTTTGGGGCTAGATGGTGCTGTGTGGATTGTCCAGCATTATTTATTTATTTATTTATTATTTATTTTAACTTTTTCAAAATTACTTTGATGTCATGGAATCAGAAAAAAGACATTAAAAAAAGATAAACTTAGCCTCAATTGAAAGAAACAGCTTAAATCTTTCATCCCCCACTAATAAGATAAGAGATAATAGAAGAAAAGATTTGTGCCCCTGTAAGGCTTCTTTTGTAAAAGACATCTTTATCATTGAGGAATCAAAAACTTATTATTTTTTTTATTTATTAGAACACTAACGCCCGGTTTCTGAAAGGCCGATCAACGCTAATCGGCCGTTAAGTCACTTGCTATTTCAGCTTTTACTTCAAGTTAGATAGAGATAGCAAGTGACTTGACAGCCGATTTATGTTGATAAATCTTTCAGAAACCGTGAGTAAAACCTTTAAAAAGATAAATTGGCTAAATTTTTTAAAGCTAAAAATGTCAGAAATGGGTTCTGAGAAGTTTATTAAAATCGATATGACAATCGTCCTATTTATGACAGTTATCATTATTTTAATTTGTTTTTCGACAATCTCATTTAATATGTCTCTTCTAATTTATTGCCTAAGGATCCCTAAAAGGTATAAGTTTTTTATACGCACAGATAATAATACATCAAAGGCTTAAACGTATGACCCCACTGGATAATAATCCCGAAGATTGCCGAAGCATTGCTGTAATGTACTCGAGTCGGCTTTTATTTGTAATAAACATGATATTTTCGGGTTCTTTGGGATTTAATCTATACGGCATTGAAGGTTTTTAGGGATCCGTTGGAAAAAGCAAACGTCGGAGAAACTAAATTTTGTTTGATGTTTCGAAATATCTAAATAACACAATTGAGTCAAAAACTTCGTGATAAAATTACGCCCCAGTGTCACCTATAGACATAAAATAATAACCCACTTATTCATGATCCCTGTTATTTTATAGCGGCTCAATAGAGTATTCATGTCAAAGTCACTTTCATGCCAACGAAAAGAGATAGCGACAGACGTATTGGTCTGATAAGCTATTGGCGCACTCAAAGACCATTATGAATAAGTCTATAAGACTAAAAAAGTACATATTTATGAGTTAGCTGGTTTCGCTACGAGTAAGTATGTTTACAATAATCGTTTTTTCTGAAATTTTATTATGAGGCTCAAAGACGCTTATGTTGATACGCGTGTCAAATGTCTGTGTCGTCGTCCATACTACGGAACTCTCAACATAAACTTAATACTCGCGCTTGATATCAAACACAAATGTTTGTTTGTTTTGAAAATTGATTTCACGGTTTTGGGAATTATTGGGGTTATTCGAAACGAAACTTTTTAGGGATTATTATAATTTAGTTTTGTTGGTTATTTTGTAAAAAGTCAATATTTTGGTTTTATTGAGTTACGTCGAAGCTTTGAGTTTGTTCTTGGTGGGGAGAGTATGTTTGTTTATTGGTTTTCTCTATGTTTCTTTCTTTCTCTCTTAATATGTTGCTTCGTTTTATATAACAATTTATGAATTATTTTAATAATGGCTATTTAGATGCAAAAGCTTACTTAAGCTACTTGTTATCTTCATCATCAGTCGATGAAGCCTACTGACATAACCTATCTCAGTGTTTTTCAGAAGGAATAATTTGCCACACAATTTAGTCAACTTGTTGCGATCGCATTAAATTATAGAAAGACAATAATATATTTTGTATTTCAAACGATTTGACGACCTCTGTGGCGCAGCGGGCGAGAGCCTGCCTGCGACGCAAGAGGTTGCGGGTTCGATTCCCGCCTTGGAACAAATTTGTGTACGATCTGCAGAAATTTGTTCCGATGGTCTGGGTGTTCTCTATGTATAATAAAAAATATCTATCTATGTAAGTATATAATGTATTAAATATATCAGTTATCTAGTACCCATAACACAAGCTTTGAATAGCTTACTTTGGGGCTAGATAGTGCTGTGTGGATTGTCCAGCATTATTTATTATTTATTCATCCGGTTTATACTAACCATTAAGTAGATATATTTATGATAAAAAAAATGCAGGTAATTATTCTTAAACGGTTATATTTAACTTGCCCTATATTTTAAGCAATTTTGCAATAATTTACTTGCTGCTAAATACAGTAGGTAAGCTGTAATTTCCTTGACTCCAGAAACACGGTTACTGGGGCTTAAGTTATTAATCGTTTTCAAGTCGCCTTTAAAGTAATTACTTAGAGCTTGATCTTAGCGAAGTAAGACTTAGGTCTTGTAACGTGTCAAGTATTGCAGTAAAGCGGGGTGACAACACTTTTAATATTTTCTATAAATCAAATCAAATCAAATATTTTATTTTGTACGAATTTTAGGTACATGGTAAATAAAGGTCTTCATAAAATTCTAAGTACCACTAAAATCCTACCATTACAGGCGTACAAAATCATTTAAATTCGTATTAATTAGCTGAATATAAAACAAATATAGGAAATCCCCATTTTGATAATATTTTCGTGTTAACAAGCTTTTTATTATGAGATATATCTGATATCTGAGAAGATCGGTATTATAATGAATGCAGATCTCCATGGTAAGTATACAACTTACTCAAAATTATTAAAACACTAGTTGCGCCCCGCGGTTTCACACGCGCAGATTTAAATCCTGGTATTCCCACGGGATAAAAAGTATGTGCTATGTGCCTATATGTTTTTCCAGACTATAATCTATCTCTCTGCCAAGTTTCATCCAGATCCGTTCAGCCGTTCCGGCTTGAAAGAGTAACAAATATCCTTCCATCCATCCATCCATAGGATATCTGATACTAACTACTGCCAAATGTGTATTGTCTAAGACTTACCTCTAACTTGGACGTTCTCGAAGAATCTGAAGTAATAAGTAGGTACTCAGACATTAAAAAAACATGCAAAAAAAATTTTTTTTAAACCTCGCATTTTTTTAGAGCCCCGGTGATCTAGTGGGAGTGACCCCGCCTTCCGATCGTAAGGGCGCAGGTTCGAATCCGGTCGTGCACCAATGGATTTTTCTATCGAGAAATTGATGTGCGCAATGCCAGTGCTCTTAAACGGTGAAGGAAAACATCGTGAGGAAACCAGTTAGTATTCTAACAGCGGCGATGGGCTTGCAACCTGTCACGTATGGAAGACTAACTACTGCAAAATGTGGGTATGTGCCAAATGTAATGTTTGGACGTAACTCTGACCTCTGATGTCTAAGGGGGGTACCCTTAGACATCCTCAAAGGACCTTGAGTTAGTACTTACTTGGTACTGAGAGATCTGAAGGGATATCTACCGTGCCTGGGGATCAAAGTCGTGAAGCTGTTCCAGTTTTCAGTTTCGCATTTTTTATTGCAATAAAACGGAATTTACTCACACAATAAACAAGTTCGTTATCAAAATTATGTCCACGGTTATTGCATTATGCTAAAACGACATGATTAAAAAAAATTAAGCGAACCCAATTTTACTCGCTGTATTTTTTAATTAACCCAAAAATATCGCACAAACAGAATTAGGCGCTATACAAAACAGAACAATGCTTCGGATTTCACGAACACATTCTTTCTTCTTTTGTTCGAGTAAATCCCGAAAATCCAGAAAGCATGGTCACAATACCGAGTTATGACGCAGTGCGGCTGCTTCTACTGACTTTGTTTGGCCTTTTAACCTACTACAATGTTGTGCAAAAAGGTGTTATAGTTTATTTTAATTTCTTTTAAAATATTTTGTATACAACTAGCTGATGGCTTACCTGATGTTAATTGGTAACCATTATCTATAACATAGCATTGCCTCTAAGTCACGCACGATAGGAAAGATCTCTACGATGTACTGTCCTGCGTCCATCAACTTGAGGCATACAGATGTTAAGCCTCATGTGCCTGTAATTTCACCGTCAAACGCACTTCAAAAAAACACCGAAACACAGCAACGCTGCTTGGCGGCAGAAAAGAGAAATGTGCGAAACAAGAGTAAAAATATTATTATCATTACTAACTTTAAGGAGTAAGCACAGCAAAATTAAATGCATCATTATTGTTTTTTTATGTGTTATTTTTATCCTCAATGCCATGACAAAATAAATACCTACGGTAAATATATTACTACACAATTTTGCGTTCGAGCAATAAAAGAGGTATTATCATTCTCACGCCCGTTTTGTCCATTTGTTTAGGCCGTGAATGGGCCCCGAATATTAACGGATTATTTTGTGTGAATCCGGAGCGGCCGTGTAATTGATGTTATTGTTGATTTTAATAAGTTTATCTTCATTAACTCTTCAAATTATGTTTTTTTTATATGTTTTGAAATAAAAATGTCGATGTAACAATGTAGATGATGTTACTTTATTTTTTAACTAGCTGCGCCCCGCGGTTTCACCCTCGTTGTTTTAAATTCCGGTTTTGAACCACTGGATGAAAAGTAGCCTATGTGCTATTTCAGACTATAATCTTTCTATGCCAAATTTCATCCAGATCCGTTCAGCCGTCCTGGCGTTATTGAGTGAGTGGAATGGGATAGTGGGATACTAGTTGATGGGCAAGTAAATGGCCTACCTGATGGTAACCAGCACACATTGCAAAGTATTGCCTCATAGGTTCAACCTAACTTGCATCGTATGGCGTAGGGCTTCTATTCAAACCTTGTCTGGAAGATTAATGTTTTTAAGCAATAAAGCTGCCCGTACATTTTGGATTATTTCTATAATGTTTTTTTTTTTATACAACTAGCTGATGGAACAAGCAGATGGCCCACCTGTGTGTGTGTGTGCCCACATGTTAAGTGGTAACCATCACCTATAAACAAAACATTGTCCCGTAGGTCACGCACAATGGGAACGTGCCCTACGATGCACTGCCCTGCGTCCATCAACTTGAGACATACAGATGTTAAGCCTCATGTGCCTGTAATTACACCGGCGACCACACTCTTCAAACCGAAACACAGCGTTGCTGCTTGGAGGCAGAAAAAGGCGTGATGGTAGTACTTCCCCGGACGAGCCCTTCACAAAGAGCTCTACTACTTTTGTTCTCTACTTTTCTTCTTCTCCTTCTTTCTGCCCTTATCCCGCTTTATGAGGGGTCGGCACAACAGGTATTTTCTCGCCACTTTCCTCTATCATCCGTCATCTCAGTAGGTAGTTTAGTTTTAGTATTTCTATAATGTTTTTAATTCTCGTAAAACAGAGTGAGGGGTAATCCATTTAATATAATATAAACAAGTTTTTTAATCGAAGGGTCTAAAGAACCCCAATCGTAAATAATGATTAAGGCCGAGTTCTCTACCTGCGGGAATGTCAATAAGTCGTTAAGGCGCCGTTCCCGGGCGTGAGTTAGTATAAAAGATTTCTATCGCATCTTATCAGTATCTCATCGTGACGGAGTTGTTTTAGGACTGTCTGCCAGGAATTGCTACAGCTGTGATATAAAATATATTTTTATTTCAAAATAAAAGAAAGCGTCCAGTTTTAATACTGTTTGTTTAATTTTATCAGCGTCAACTTTCTATTAAATAACATTTTATAAATATATTAAAGAATATATTTTTTTCTTTTTATATTGACGTTTCAAATAATTAAGCATTACAAATGGTAATTTATTTATACCTAATCGTATGAAAAATATGCTTTTAGTAACTACAGTATCAAAGATAAATGGGAAAAAAAGAACACAAATTTTAATAAAAGTTTTATTATTTCTAAAACTCTTATTTCTTTCGTTGACGTTGATTTCGTATAACAAAAATATTATTTCCACTTTTATAAACTCACATTTCAAAACACCAGGTAACCTTTAGACTTGAGAAACTATAGCATAGCTTTCACAACAGCACCAGCTTATCCCGCTTCGTGTGTGATCCGCTATCAGTACATTAGTTTCTATTGTGCACGTGCCTTTAGCTGAGATAAGATTAAGATAGTGCAGCCCTTTAGTGTGCCCTCGGCTTGTTAAGATAAGTGTGCACATACGTGGGCGCTGTTGAAACGGTAGCATTACGGTCTTATAGAGGCTTTTTAGTGATTTTAGTGGTAGTTTTTGCATACAAACAGCCTTCACAGCTCAGTTACGAGTAACTGTGCTTACCTTTGTAGGCCGTGGGTTTGATTCCAACTGAGAACAAATTTGTGCAATGAACATTAAATGTTTGTTTTCTGCATCTAATGTATATAAGTAATAAGTACCTATGTATTCACAGATTAATGTAAAAAAATGTAGCTTAGTCTATGGGTATAGTGGTATTTGTTTAGCTTTTTCCTTAGAAATATAGTAACATCCTTTTTGTTGAACATTTAAAAATATTAAAAAAATCTGGCAATAGTTACATGCTGTTTCAGCTTTTACTTCAAATTAGATAGAGATAGCAAGTGACTTGACAGCCGATTAGCATTGATCGGGCTTACATAAACCGGGGGCTAGTGACCTTAAACCTTGGTTTTACAAACAAGACTATGTTTTGTCAAGGTATTTTTACCACGAGCGGAGTTGAGGCGGATGTTGGTCGAAAATATAAAATCTAATACAACAAAAACATCAGCTACACAAAACTGACAAAAACTTGAACGAAAATAACGCCATTTGACCTTTTCTATATAATTGAAACTTTAGCCTTATTGTATCGAGCTCAGAGTAGTAAAACAGGATGTGGAGGCCCATAGCCTTCTCTACGTGTCTTGATCGTGGCGCGGCTTATGCCCCTTAAGTTAAAATCAGCTGAACTTCAGGCCTGTGTTATCTTTAGTTAGATATGGTGTCGATTCTGTTGTTGCATTATTCTAAATTAACCTAATCTGACAGCTCTAAAATTATAGCCGTCCTTGTTGTTTCGGTCTTTTAGAAAGGGATGGCGATATTTTTAGTGCTGTCAAATTTAAGAAAATTAAACAACAGAATTGGCACTATTGTTACTCTTACAAAGATTCAATTTGATCGTTGTGTCAAGTACACAGTTTTCCTATCGGCATTGTAGGTTTATTTGTAACTTATAGCCACTTGCGAAATGGGAGCAGTCTTTGAATTAGTGTGAGTACTCTCTTGGTGCGCGGTATACTTGAGACAGTTTTAAGGAAGTATACAAAGCAATAAGTAATGTAATCTGAAATTTGAAAAACTGAAAACTGACACAGCTTCACGACTTTGATCCCCAGGCACGGTAGATATCCCGATATCCCTGTGATCTCTTAGTAACAATTACTAACTCCAGATTCTTTGAAGACATCTGAGAGGGTAGGTACGTCAAAATATTACATTAATATTACAAATTTTTCGATAAGAAAAATCCATTGGTGCATGACCGGATTTGAACCTTACGATAGGAAGGTTCTATCCCGGTCTTGTGTATGTAAGTGAGCCTTCCACTAGACCACCGGTGCTCTAGTTAAGTGTTATTCGAAAAATAATACTTTTCTACTTTTCGTACTTAAGCAAACTTTTGATTAAAAAAACTTGCATCGATCAAAATCATTTTTTTACCAAACTGTGTGCAATATGAATGTACACAAAATGGTTATTCGCGATTTTTCAAAATTAGATTTCATATCTTTCAAAATGTCGAATCGTGCGAGCGAGAGGTACATTAGGTGTTGTCAACGCCTTGAGTAAAACAAGCTTTTACTGTGCATAAAGTCATTTTTGATAAGTCTGTACTAAATGGTTGCGTAACCACGATCTAAATACGTCATTAAACTATCGTCAATCTCTCTAGAACATTCCACTGTAAGTATTACATTACATTCGAGCTAGTTCATAAATATTCAGATATTCCATAATAATATATTAAATTCTACGCTGAAATACAGCCACTCTGAAGTAGGTTTGGTCACAGCTGAAGTACTGAATAGCTGCTACACTACCATATCGCCTTCACACCTCTATAAAGCCTGAAACAATCGAGCAAGAAATTGCGGCAATTTAAAGCTGCAACTGTAATCGGTCTTGTTCACGCAAATAGATCATAAGCAGGACACCTTAAGAATAGCAGAGCTCTTTATGAAGGGCTCGTCCGGGGAAGCACTACCACCACGTCTTTTTTGCCGCTAAGCAGCAACGCAGGTGTTTCGGTTGAGGACTGTGGTCGTCGGTGTAATTACAGGCACATGAGGCTTAACATCAGTAGGTATGCCTCAAGTTGTTGCATAAATACCTTTTGACTTTGATGGTTACAACTTAACATCAAGTGGGCCGTCCTGTTCCATCAGTGAGTAATATAAAAAAACCCTCGTCGACGAATGTTTATCGATGTTTTGCTCGTATCACCTGTTAATTAGCGTAAACTACTAATCGATTGAACGATAATTCTTAGGAACCCAGCTGTTTCGTATAGTCTGTGGTCGGTTCATACGCATTGCAAATTCAGTTGAGCGGATTCATAAAACGTAGTGATAAATCATTGCTGAAAAATTATAGGGTTAGTGTTTCAGAGTGTTTTGATATACTGCTTGTTTTAAGGCTATTGCTGTAAAAAAAGGTTTTTGGCTGCAGTGTTTTGGCTACGTTAAGCTTTAAGTCCATTATACAAAAATATAATAATAAATAGACTAGTGTCTATCTATCTGAGATTTCTATGAAACTCATAATAAAAAAATGTTTAAAACAAGTTGTGACTGACTGACATAAATGTACGTTCATAAAGAAAACTTGAAATTGGTTTTTTGTTACTTATGTAAGTATTAAGCAAATGGCCCACCTGATGTGAATTTGTTATCGATACCAACAAAGCACTGCTCCGTAAGTCACGCACGAGAACGTGCCCTACGATACACTGCCCAGCGCCCATGAACCCCAGACATGTCCTAACACATCCCAAATATAGGTAAATGTTTTCCAAAAATTATATTCTAAAATATAGAAAAGTCCGCTCAGTTATCAGATCCTGGTAGTAGTTCTTCGAGAAACATCATGATAATAAAATGGCAGACATCGTAATAAAACTGCGTCATAAAATCAGTGGCAATCAACACTAACCTCCACCCTAAATATGAATATGCATTACTCCTAAAAGGTCAGGTTAATAAACCGGTTTATTTTATAAGTACCTAAGAGTAGTGGAACTCTTTGTGAAGGGCTCGTCCGGGGAAGTACTACCACCACGCCTTTTTCTGCCGCCAAGCAGCAACGCTGTGTTTCGGTTTGAAGAGTGTGGTCGCCGGTGTAATTACCGGCACATGAGGCTTAACATCGTATGCCTCAAGTTGATGGACGCGGGCACTGCATCGTAGGGCAAGTTTCTAACGTGCGTGACTTACGAGGCAATGCTTTGCTATAGATTATGGTTACCTTAACATCATGTGGGTCATGTACTTGTGCATCAGCTAGTTGCATAAAAAGAAACAAACCAACGCGAGTTAATTAATAGTTACTTCGATATTATGTTAACCAAACAGGTATAAGCCAACAACCTTACAAAATAAATCACGAAAATAAAATTCTTACGTAAAAATGATTTATACGCTTATAAGATCTTGTTTGGGTAATTAAATGATTTGAATGAGTTGATGTCAATGGTGCTAAAGGTGACCGGTTTATAGCTAAATAAGTTTTGTAAGTCATTTAAAGTTTATTATTTAAATCCTATTTTATCGCTCGCAGCAAATTGAGTTCTCATTTGGGTTTAAATAATAGATAAATAGTCAATAAAGATTATTTATTGCACACCACAAAAGATTTTACGAATAGAACATCAGAGTAGTATCCCACTCATATTAGAAATGTAAAAAGTTTGGATGTTTGCTCAATAACGCCAAAACGGCTAAACGGATCTAGATGATATTTGGCACATAGATATATTATCGTCTGGAATAACACATAGGCCACTTTTATCCCGTGGGAATACGGATTTAAAACTACGCGATAAAAATCGCGGGGCGCAGCTATATAGCAAATGATAAAAATAAAAGTTCGATTATTTATGCAAAGACTCGTCAGTCTTTGTAGTGACTTAAGTAGACGATGTACGTATTATAAAAGCGTCCTTTTATAATGTTCAAATACGTTTATTTATCTCTATCATAGCTATAAATATGCGCCACTATAGCACTGTTTCATAACCCGCTTGAACTTTCAAGCGGGTACGATATTATTGAGCTACTATGTTATATTGAGACTTCTCAATAAAACATAGTAGCTCAATAATATCGTTTCATATCGATTTGACGATTAATAACGGTATTGAGACGACAGACGGTGCAACTACCTATTCATTTTAATTTTCCGATCACATAAAAAGAGTTATTATAAAAAGTTTCACGTCAAAACTAATAAATAAATTAATACCAAGCCCTTTACGGGACTCACTGTTTTATTGCAGCCATTATGTCGCAACTATAAAGTCTGCGACACGGTGTTAGGGTGTGTTTACACCTGCCTAGCTACTTGAGAGTAAAAAAATTGCTTACCTTACTTACTGCTAGCTAGCCGAATTGTTATTTCCCCCACACATAATTACTATCCTACTAATATTATACAAGTGAAAGTTTGTAAGTATGGATGGATGGATGTTTGTTACTCTTTCACGCCGAAACAGCTGAACGGTTCTGAATGAAACTTGGCAGAGAGATACATTATAGTCTGGAATAACACATAGGCTACTTTTTATAACGTGGGAATACCGGGATTTAAATCTGCGCGGGTGAAACCGCGGGGCGCAACTAGTTTGAAATATGGGAAAGAAGGAAACTACTTGTTAGAATACTACTAGTCATGATATCACTACAAACTGATCTCAAGCTTTACTAAATCCTACTTGTGTGCTTGTCTATCAACTTGACCCATGTCAACAAGGCTTAGAATATCAAAGCTCAAGTTTTCGAAGAGTCTATGACCGTCACGTAACCACCGCAATAATTCAAATTTCAAATACAATTTTTAAAGTTTATTTGTACCTATCAAGTTGTATTGTCGTTTTATAACGGTCGCCGCTTTATAGGTACCTAACAGCACATGTATTTGGACTTGAACCAATTAGGGTCACAATTTATGACCTTAGAGGTAGCTGTTTGGGGTACAAATTGCTCCGTAAAACTACCAAAGTTAGTCTCAACTTGAGAAATATATCTTAACCGAAAAAGCAAGGATTTATTTTGACAGAAAATTTTAGGCATTTTTTTATTCAGTTGCCTTTTTAGTTTTATTTGCCTAAACATAGCATCGTAGGCCACGTTAATTTATTAACGGGGCCTACGCGGCACTGCCAGCTTTCATTAATCTGGAAAATACAGATGTTAAGCCTCAAGTAAAGAGAGAATATGGATGATGGTGAATAAATAAATGAAATAATTAAATAAATAAGTATACCTGTAATTTCACTGGCTACCATACCTTTCAAACAAAATGAATCACAGTATCGCTGCTTGGCAGCAGAAGGAGACAGGATAGATCATAAAGCACAATTAAATTAATTTTAACTAAATTTAATTAATCATTAACATAAATTAAACTTGAAACAACTCCACTGGCTTTTAGCTCGCTTTTCTAAATAAGCAAACCGGAAACCTTGTTTCACACTTTCGCTTAAAACAGCTCGGAAAATGCAAAAACAACACGATGATCTCATAAACTCTGGACGAGATCAAAGTAAAAAAATCTCGTTAAAAGCTAAAATTGTAAGCAACGGAGTAATCAGCTCAGCTATAGAACGTTTGAGTACGAACAGTGAACACGTTGAAATGAAAAAATCTTTATTACACCTTTCAGTTACAAAGTTGTAAATACTTAAATAGTTACGGCTTTAAAGTAAACATAGGTTAGGTTTAAGTGATCACGCTAATACCTAATAGGTTCATACTAACATATACATATTGTTTATTGTAATTATATGACATGGCAAGGTCTTAATGTCAAAATTAGTGAATTAAAATTAAATAACCCTTAGTTTACGCCATGGCAATATTTCCAGCAAACGACTGTAGCTTAAAATATAAAGCTAGCAGGTAATGTTTGAGATTATAAATTTCAATTAAGTTACAAAGCGGCAAATAAAATCACACATAAACATGACTGCTTGTTTACATCGAGTGCTCGAAATCCTTGTAGCGCACTTAAAATCCTTTCACCTTACTATTTGGAAAAAAAACTAGTGAAGTGACAAGAAGAAGGAATACGTTTATAGGGCCTGCTAAAGATCTATCTAAAGCTAACTGGACGGCAAAGAGCAAGTCCTTTAACAAATGAAGTTCGCTGGATGTGAAAATTTCAAAACAGGCGTCCGGAGGCATTAACTTGAAAAGACCAAAGTTGCTTGGCGTTGCTTGGCTTGGCGTTGGTCGCGTGGAACTGGCACTAGAGTCACCTAGTTTTAAGACGTTTCAAGATGATCCTTGTGATTTTATTGAATAACCATATTTTAAATTTGAATTTGAATTTAAACACAATTATATAAAACTATTTATGCTGAAAAGGTTGATAGATGATAAAAACAAGTATTTAAATTACATGTTTTTTAGAAGGCAATTTTTTTGTAGCCTCTTGTATTTGGTTTCTCTTTTTCAGGTCATTTCATTTCTAAGGTAGGGGAACACAAAAATGTCGCTACACGCTTTTCTGCAGCCAAGCAACGTTACTGTGTTTTGGCTTGTGTGTGGTTGCCGGTAAAATTACTATTATGCCTCAGGTTGATGTACATACGGGGCAGTGCATCGTAGGGCAGGTATTAACCTTGCGTAACTTACGAGGCATTGTTTTGCTATAGGAGATGGTTACCACTTAACATCAAATGGGCCTTGTTCCACCAGCAGTATAAAATAATAATTAATTATTGCTAAAGCACCACAACGTTGGATAACACTACTCTGCAGCAACAAACCGCCACCATCGTCGCCCCAACGAAGTAATTCTCCCGGCGTTTAGTAAAAATAACACTTTTTGTGAGACGCTCCAGTAAAGGGTACACGGTAAAGTAATCGAGTGTCATTACTCGACTATGAATAAATTACATAAGTTCTCGATCCGCTTTGGTACACGGTACAAGTTACACGAGTGAGCAAGGCTCCATTTACCAAAAATGCTTTATCTTATTATTCAAATAAATTTTCTAAGTAGGTACCTTGTTAATACAAAATGGCGACCGCAAGCTGGTCTGATGCTATCATCAGACTACCAGTAAACTTATTCAGCTAAATGATAATGATGAAGGCGAGGTAAATAAAATTGATCGTATAAAGAACATGCATGTACAAATTAGCCTTAAGTGTTGGAATACACCTTCCCCATTGTCCAAGATAGTGGAGCTCTCTGTTAAGGGATCGTCTGGGAAAGTACACCATGCCCTTTTTTCTGCCAAGCAGCGTTGCTTTATTTCGGTTCGAAGATATGGTGAAACTAGAGGCACATGAGACTAACATCTGCATGCCTTAAGTTGGTGGACGCAGGGCAATGCATCTTAGGGCAAGGTCATACCGTGTGTGACTTACGAGGCCATGCTTAGATAAAGGCCACCACTTTAACATCCGGTGGGTCATCTACTTAATCCATTAACAAACTGTGTAAATAAAACATTAATATCTCAAAACTTAGACCATACGAGCGGATGCCCAGCCAGAGCGGAGGTAAAATTCGTTTATTATATCGCATTCGAGCTCACTTTCAAAGTGTGTGCGATATTGCATCCGCCATTCAAATTATAACTTTATTGTTCAAAAACTGCAAATGAACGCAGTAAATTTCATTTTCAGTATTGCAGTTTCGTTTACATACTGTAAATGAAACTACTACCGACTCCTTTGGGGCTACCAAATGGACCAACGACATTATGAAAACCGGCAGTCGGTAGATGGAAAAGGTTCAGAATTGTTCTACAGGGAAATGGAGGAAGAGGCCTGTGTCCTGTCCAGTTGTGGACTTCTACAGGCTGATGATGATGATTAGGTTGTAGGTTGGCTCCCCCCCCCCCAAAAACCAGTTGAATGGTGATGATGAATATAATAAAATAGATGATTCTTTTGTATAGGTATGGGTGTTAATTACGTGGCATTGGTGCCCTACTATTCACTAAGCTTGCAATGCTTTAAGCCTCAAATTGAAACGCCATAAAGACGTTTCAACTTGAGGCATAAAGCATTACGTACCTATATTTCAGACAGTTTTTTCATGTTTCGAGTACGAATTAAAAAGTATGAAGCAAAACAGAAACAGAAACAGCTTCACGACTTTGATCCCCAGGCACGGTAGATATCCCTTCAGATCTCCCAGTACCAAGTAGGTACTAATTCAAGATTCTTTGAGGATGTCTAAGGGGGGTAGTCAGAGGTACGTCCAAACATTACATTTGGCACATACCCACATTTTGCAGTAATTAGTATTCCATACGTGACAGGTTGCAAGCCCATCGCCGCTGTTAGAATACTAACTGGTTTCCTCACGATGTTTTCCTTCACCGTTTAAGAGCACTGGCATTGCGCACATAAATTTTTCGATAGAAAAATCCATTGGTGCACGACCGGATTCGAACCTGCGACCTTACGATCGGAAGGCGAGGCCACTCCCACTAAAGCAAAAAACATTGTTACTTAATAGTTTGTGACTTTGAAATCAAAATTTTTCTTTGGAACTAGGTAAGTAGTTTGCAAAAGGGTGATAAAATGTTTTAAATTATAAACTACTAGCGTTGGCTCCTGGCTTTGCACAGATTTAATTTTAAAACATTGAAATAAATCGAAATAAAACCCACGTTACTTATGGTTAATTAACATTCGTAATTTGGTTTCGTTGCAATATTCAAAAAAACACAGACCGGTAGTCGGTGAGTTAATTTTACACAAAAATTAAACAAATCTTACTGTATATACTATATTTATATCTACCTCTTAAAATATTAGTGTAGTAAAATTCAAACTTTAAAATTGTCTCGAAAAGTAATGTTACTCGACATATTTATATGATAAACAAAGTAACAAAAGGAATTTCGAAAAGGTTTACTGTGATGTTTAGCTTTTCCACTTCATAAAATTAGTGTAGCGTTATTCGAAAGGAACCAGGTTACAGAAAGGTCAGCTTCGAGGGTTCAGCTCGAATTTGCGTTGTAATTTTTAGGTTATAAATAAATAATTGAGTGAACTTTCACACAGCAATATCTAGCTCAATTTCAGCAAAGAATTTATTTTAGGAACCAGATAGCTGATATTTTACTAGTAAACATTGGTTATTATTAAACAACACATAAACCCAGACAGGTAACAATCAGCATGTAACAATTGTTGTGTGAGGTGGAATCTATTGAAACAAATTTTGTGTATTTGAAATAAATTAATTATTTGTATATTCAATTATTTTCAACTTTGTATGAGGCGTAATACTGACTGACAACATTACTAATAACACTAAGATGAATAAACCATTCGCTTACTAAAATGTTAGTTATAATAGTTTTTGTAATAAATATAATAAATATTTATAGGTTCTCAATTTGATAACATTTAATCTGGCGAAAAATGTAATACCGAGTTTTGAAACATTTTGTTATTTTTTTCTTCATAAAATAAAATCCTATTATTTTCAAAACACAAATATAATAATTTATGATTTTACAAAAAATAACTTAAATATACAAAGTATAATACAAAATTTCAAAGAGTGAATGAATGAATGAATGAAAATGCTTTATTGTACACCTTGCAAACTAACAAAACAAGTGAAACAAGGAATAACAACTAGAGATATGTACAATGGGCGGTCTTATCGTTAGCAAGCGATCTCTTCCAGACAACCTTTGGATGGAGAGAAGCCTAAAAAAAAAAAGAGATCCTTGTAATCAGCGGAACCTTTTTACTTTGACTGTTATCCTATTCCATTTTACCTATTCAATTTTATGTACTCAAAACGTATTTAAATAACAAAAAGGTCTGTACCAAAATGAAATTAGGTATTATTAAGATGGTCACAGTATCGAGGCCATCAATCACGCCGAAGCCTTATTAAAGTAAGGTGCCAGTAAATATTAAACAGAATTTTTTCTCATTTACTGAAGCACTATTTTAGAGGAAACCTTTTCTGACCCTTAAGTTAGGTTTACATGATTAGGTTACATGACAAATGGGTTACTAAAAACCACTTGTTTTAAGATTGCCGTAAACTTTATATTTTTAGCAAAACGTAAGAAAATTCATACATAAAATAAAAAAAAATACTCAAAAAGTTCACTTCTTGACCATACATTTCATAAGCAAATCAGACAACCAAGTTTCAAGAAATTACTTAAAAAACAGCGAATATATAATTGTTATATGTTTTTCTATAGGTACTATAAATAAAAAAAAACATTAAGTAAGAAATCCAGTTAAACTGTTGTTGCGGTAGAAAATTGATGGTTTCAATCAAAATGCAATTTTTGTCAAACCTTTGCAACTACATGATATAATGATATAAAAAGTACTATTTAGTTTTTTTATAACGTACTCTTAAATTTAAGTAACACCCTGACAGCGAACAAACATTCACATAACACAAATGTTTGTTCTCACTGATGAACTGTATAAAGATGGCGTGAGTAAGAAAGAAGTGAGCACCGAGATGACAAGTGATAGTAGAGGAGAGTGTAAGAAGGAAATTTTTTGTGCCGACCTCACTTAGCCATGGGACAATGGCAGGGAGATGATAATGGGTATCGAACCCACGGCCTACAGTGCAGAAGGCAGAGCTACTACCAACTGAGCTGTGAAGGCAATGTAAAGGGTACTTTGCGGGACTGGACTCGTGTAAGCCCAGCCTAAGCCTTTTCAGGCTTGAAGTAGAATTTATTCACCGTGCCTTATCTACGGGTCGAAGGAAATTTATTTTACACTATTTTCATTCAAGGACGCGCTTGCTTTATACTAAAAAGTAAACGATAAAATAGGAAAAGGATATCTTTGGAGACAAGATACTAAACCTACTACTAATGAGCCTACTTCCTACTAAACTATAATTGAAACAGCTTCAGGCACGGTAGATATCCCATCAGTTATCTTAGTTATTAAGTACAAACTCCAGCTGATTGTCTCAGCGGGGCAGTCATATTAGATGTCTTAATTTACATTTGGCAAATAGACACATTTTGAAGTAGTTGGATTTGAAACGGGGCCGATCGCAAGCACATCGTCGCTCTTAAAGAACACTACTGGTGTCCGACCATGTTTTTCTTCACTTCATAGAGCATTTGCAAAGACTTTTGTTTTGTGTGGAATTAATTTCGTGAACCTTTATTCCCGGATGCCAATTAATTCAAATTTATCTTTAAAATATTCATTTTACACCAACAAAGCTGAAATAAAAGCTATATTCGACCAAAATTATTTGGCTTATGAACTCGGAAAATATACAATACAATAGCAAAACATAAACCATCGATAGCGATTTGAAACAAGCAGTGTATTAATTTTGAAACTGACTATTATCTGTTTTAATATTACCTATCTGAAAGGGAAATTACTAAAGCTTAGGTGCTTTAAAAATCTGTTACCGTCATTGCTACAGGTCACGTCACAAAAAAAAAACTCTGGAAGGAGGGGGAGGGGGTGTAATAGCACGAGTGTTTTGTATGCGCAAACACATCCTCTCCACGTTTGTCCAGCTTTCTTTATGAATGACGCAATCTCTACCACCAGCTACGGCCGTAACTATAAAAATAATACTTTCAGTCAATATCTCCTTGGGTCTAAGCTAAAAATACCACCTCTTAATTATTCACGGAGTAATGGCAGTATTCAGAGGTACCTTAGGATATTACGAGATCTGAAGGCGAAGCAATTACCACTAGACCACGGGCTGCCACATTTCTACTGTCTATAATCTTTAAGATCAGTGTCTGCTTCTGGCTGCTCAAAGCCTCGGCCTCGGAGGCGCACTTAAAATCCTTTCACCACACTGTTTAGAAAGAAATTAGTGACACGATAAGAATAAGTGTCTTTATCTGTCAGTCTCAGCTATAACAGTCGTTAAGCCATGACGAAAGCCTTGAAATAGCTTAAAATCTCCATCAGCAAAGTTGGGCTCACCTGTAATAACGACTGTAAAATCATGGTAACTTAATTACGAAGCCAAGGCCGTAGTTAAATTTAAATTACAACTGCGACCATAATTAGCTTGCGGGTAGTTTTATCAAAACAACCACGAAATAAGCTTATGCGCCTCGCGTATCAGTTTTATCCAGGGTATATAAAAGGTAAAAATAGGTTTATTTAAACGAATTTTAATCCTACTAACATTATAAAAGCGAAAGTTTGTAAGTTTTAATTTTTTAATAAATCTCTTTGTTTGAAAGTTTTTTAACTGGAGATACAATTTTTTTTAGTTTGTAGTTAAATAAAATAGTTTTAATTTCAAAATACTGTAAACATATTATTTTGCAAAGAAAATACCATTACAAGTAGGTATTTACAAAAATGTACAAAAAAGCAGTTGAGCTGAGGTTAATTTCACAGGCGCAATAAGGATTCACATCTGTATGCCACAAAATGATGGAGGTACGGCAGTGCATCGTAGGGCACGTTCCTATCGACCGTGACTTACGATGCTATGCTATTTTATGTATGGTGCTTGGTGATGGTTACCACTTAACATCATTGGGCCATTCGCTTGTTCCACCAGCAAGTTTTATAAAAAAAAACTCAATTAATTAATTTGTAAGCAAATTAACAAGAAGATTAATCCAAATTTGCAAACCAGTTATTAAACGCTTCATGCTTTGTTGAGTCCCGCTTATAATGAGTTTATAATGTGGTGGTTGCAAGCTCTTTGGGTTTAGAATAAATAAAAATAAATAAATAATGCTGGACAATCCACACAGCACCATCTAGCCCCAAAGTAAGCTATACATAGCTTGTGCTATGGGTACTAGATAACTGATATATTTTAATACATTAAATACTTACCCACCCAGGCCAACGAAACAATTTTCAGGAGATCGTAACAAATTTGTTCCGAGGCGGGAGTCAAACCCACAACCTCTTGCGTCGCAGGCGGACTCTCGCCCGCTGCGCCAAAGAGGTCGAAATATATCAACCGTTCTTTATTATATTCAAATAGTTGGGAACTCATTAATAAGGAAGAAATTAATCAAAACACAAGTGCTCATTGTCAGAAACTGTGTATGTAATATTTTAAAGTTAGCGAATAAAGTTTTATCGTGGAGAAAGTTTATTTTTAATGTGTCCCGTGTGGAAGGGTTGTTCCCGCAAGGAAATTGGAGAAGCTACGCTTGTGCCGTGGTAGTGACTATGGGTCTGTTTTTTTATGGATAATGCTTGACATTAGTATGCAATAACTATAATCAGGCACGGTATAATATCCGTTGGATTTTCATTTTAGTCACGGGTTTTTTCGGAAATTTAGTAACAACATGTTAATATATATCATCATTTTCCTGCCCTTATCCCACTTCATGTGGGGTCGGCACAACAGGTTTTTGCTCTCCACTCTCCTCTATCAGCCGTCATCTCAGCAGTCACTCCTTTCATACTCATGTCATCTTTCACACAGTCCATCCATCTTTTCTTTGGCCTACCTCTACTTCTATATCCATCCGCATTGTTAATATGCATATTTTTTTATATTTATACATATCTTTCATTTTTATTTCCCCACTTTTATTTCAACTCCCGATGGCTCACACCTGAAGTTAAGTGATTAACAAAGCACGCCTTGCAAATTACGCAAGATTATAATCGTGACCTACGATGCTCTGGCTTACATCCACCAATCTGAAGAATAATGTTAAGCCTCATGTCCATTATCGCTAGTTACACATACGAGTAATCACTACATAGTATAAAACAAAGTCGCTTTCTCTGTCCCTATATCCCTATGTCCCTATGTATGCTTAAATCTTTAAAACTATGCAACGGATTTTGATGCGGTTTTTTTAGTAGATAGAGCGATTCAATAGGAAGGTTTATATGTATAATACATGCATGATATGTGCACCCGTGCGAATCAGTGGCGCGCGGGGGCGGGTCGCTAGTTATTAATAATCACCATCAAGTTTCCCCAAACGCATGGTGACCCCAGCGCACCCTGTCTGGGCTTAATGTCACCTCGTCTTTCACTTCCTGCGTACATTTTCTACATTATAACAATATTTTGTTCATCTTTAAGGTAACCCGCCTTTACTCAGAGGAAATTACCTCGCCCTTCTCTGAATACGAAAACGGGGTCGTTTAGTTGAGGTAAATTCAACGACACGGTGATTGTGCTCCGTATTCTGTGGTGGAACGAAGGTTTTCGTGTAGGCTTTTGTGGCTACGCTTGGGTAAAGGTTCACAGATGACATACTGGTTACTGAAATTTCTAAGGCTAGTGGCAGCGATATTACACACGGAAGTTTCTTAAGCTAGTAGAAACTTCAGTACATCAAGTCCGTGTTTTTTTTAGATTTTGGTCTTTGATTTTCCGTACTGCGAGCAAGGGTTTCTACAGCCACAAGACTTTTCACCACCCCCGACAGAGGGGTTATCGAAACTCCGTATTAATCCAGCCTGACAATACAGAAAATAAAACAACTTCAAGTCTTCGGGTAAAAGTGTCTCTCTTGTTCTGTAATGTTGTGTCCTTCATGCATGCTTGATTTAACAGGAAAGCTATGTTATTTGAATATAGAGCAAAGCCCCACAAGTCATGCACGATAGTAACGTGACCTACGATGAATTGCCTTGCGACCCTGCGTCCATCAACTTGAAGCTGACAGCTGTTAAGCCTCATGTGCCTGTAATATCACCGGCAACCACTCCCTTCAAATTGTTACAGCAACGCTGATCTTCGGCAGAAATATTCATTGAGACAGCCTTGGACGATACCTTCACATTAATGCTCTACTACTCTCCCTTTCTCTTCGATGTACGTCAGACTATATAGTCTGACGTACATTGTATTATATATATATATATATATATATATATATATATATATATATATATATATATATATATATACTGAGAGTTTTAGGGCTTCTGTCTTTGTTTTCTTATTATTTAAATAATAATGTATACCTACCCGATTAACTATTCGGTACATGACATCTCTCATCGTCTGAACGTCTGTAAAAGATTTAATGTGGATGTTGTAAATAAGTTTGTAAGAAAATCCTTTGTACGACTAATGGCAGACAGGATCTAGTGCTCTATATATAACCATGACATCTGTTTTTAAACTTTTACCTAGATTTACAGAGAATAATGATTTATGATTCTGAGAACCGCATATCTTTCACAAAGACTTTCCGCTCCAATGCAGGTACTTCAACATGACATTCAAGCACCCAAGAATTGTAGTATCCAAGCATTCCCCAAAAATAGGTGTACTTTGAAATCCGTGTTTCATTCGTTCCGTACATTTTATTCAGCGGCGGCGTTCATCCGCTGTTGGCAAAAACTCTGTAACTTTACAACAGAGTGCCGTGTTATGAATAAATTAGAAAAGTTTGCCCTTCTGTTGGGCTATGACAGTCGCAGGCATAAAATAGCTTGGGCCCGCATTTGGTTTCGCTCGATCATAATTTTTTCTCTAATGACTTTATGTGATTTTTTTGTACTCTACTTGGTTATATTTAATAAATGTGATTTTAACAGTGTTTAATAAATTAAATAAATTATGCCGGGTTACAAATTACGCATATTTTAATACCTATTTCAATAAAAAAACCGACTTCAAATACACTCGTACACTCAAAAATTACTCGTCAGATCTGACTCAACATGACAAGCGTCAGCTTTCGATAAAAAAAATCCTCCCAATCGGTCCACTCAGTAAAAAGTTATAAGGTTACAAATATATAGAAAAAATACAGTCGAAAGAACCTCCATTTTGGATGTCGGTTAAACTGACAAAAGATAATCAATGTTCTATTTATTGCTCTATCTAATAAGCTAATCTAATAGCAAACTGTGGTGACAAGAAAGAGTTAACATAATAATATAAAATTAATGTATACTGTAAGCTGTTGTAAATAAATTTTCAGTACCGCCTATTTCGTGGCCCCAACAAAATCCGCGACCCGCGTCGCAACAACGTCTTCGCTATCGTAATGGTTATATCGTCGACTGTACATGACTTTCCTCAGTACTTTTCACTCGAACTGTACTTTTATAGAAGATACATTTTCAGAGAAATTTGAAAATTAACTTTTGTCAATGTTGAAGTAGCATTTCTGTTTTGGTGTCATTTCGATAATGAGATTGGGGTAAGGGGTAAGTGGGGTAACTGGGGAAGGTAAAGATGTCAAAGTAAGGCGGTTTATATCTCAGAATGAAACACAGTGCAATGCCTAATAGGGCACTTTTTGATGGACTTGTTCTGTGGTGCAATGCAATTGTAGACCGTGGTAACCGCCAAACATGAGGTGAGTGTCTGCTAGTTTACTAAGGAGTAAGAGTAGTAGAGCTCTTTGTGAAGGGCTCGTCCGGGGAAGTACTACCACCACGCCTTTTTCTGCCGCCAAGCAGCAACGATGTGTTTCGGTTTGAAGAGTGTGGTCGCCGGTCATTACAAGCACATGATAAAAACACGAAAAATTGTCTATTGAATGTTTATAATTTTTGTTTCTCTCAAGTCAAGTCTCTTACGCCCGGTTTCTGAAAGGCCGATCAACGCTAATTGGCTGTTAAGTCACTTGCTATTTCAGCTTTTACTTCAAGTTAGATAGAGATAGGAAGTGACTTGACAGCCGATTAGTGTTGATCGGCCTTTCAGAAACCGGGGAATGTTTATTTATTTATTTACAGAATAATTAATTTCACAAGCATACCAATAGAATAAAGCTTAAGCTTCTGAAAATCGTAAAACTTAATTCGCAATTAAGAAAGTCTCAAGTACATAATTGGGATAAACACCAAGTTCAAAATGCCATAAACTTACCCTGGGTTCAAAACATCTTGACTCAAGATGAGCTTGATACAAATTGGTCCCTAATGACACCTATTCTAAGGTTAAATCTTTAGTTAACCATGCGCAAGACAGAAGTTGAATATTTAACATAATAATTGATGAAGCTGAGAAAATAACTAGCTTTTTTAAAAAAAATATTAGATTGAACTGACATATCCTACTAATATTATAAACGCGAAAGTTTGTAAAGATGGATGGATGGATGCTTGTTACTCAATAACGCCAGAACGGCTGAACGGATCTGGATGAAATTAAGCACATATATAGATTATAGTCTGGAAAGGCACATAGGCTACTTTTTATCCCGTAAGAATACTGGGACAGAGTACTAACCTTTAAAGAAAACCGCTTGGTTCTCGTTACACTAAAGGCTTCTTATACGCCTAATCAGTCTCCTGACCGATGCAAGAAACGTGGCTGGCTCAGAATTGCTTATACCTATCCAACGGACATACAAACAAAAACTACATAGATTATAAATAAGGAAGTGAAACTAATCTGGATATTTATATCCTACAAAAGTCCTGATAAAAGTATTGATTCGGCTTAGCAATCGTCAAAAACTTTGGTACATTATAAAGTTTAATTATAACATTTATTAAACATAACATATAACATTTATTATTATTATTATTATTAAAAAAAAATATATAATAAAACTAGCGACCCGCCCGCGCGCCCCAACTTCGCACGGGTGCACATTGTTTTTCTGCTATATCATGCATGTTTTATACATATAAACCTTCCTCTTGAATCACTCTATCTATAAAAAAACCTCATCAAAATCCGTTCCGTAGTTTTAAAGATTTAAGCATACATAGGGACATAGGGACAGAGAAAGTGAATTTGTTTTATACTATGTGTATGTAGTGATGATATTTTATATGATTTTTTAAAATTACTAATTTATTATATCAAGATTGATATAACCTGATTGCTCGAATAGTATAACAGTTTATTGTAAAAGAGTTTGAGCCTGCATGTCCTGAGTTTCACATAGCCGCCGCATTTACTTATTTCGCCGCATCTTCAGCCAAATTCCCTTTGTACGCCGTCTGAATAAGATCTAGCTATTCTCAGGCGGTGTGCCGAGCAGGCAATTTCTTTTTTTACAAGACTCTTCTGACAATTTAACGAAATTTTCGGCTCTTTACAAATGTGATGACTTCAACGCTGTAAGGAGTCAGCGTCTAAAAACAGCTCGAAAAGCGCAATGAAAGGGGTTTTATTGAATCTTGGCTGTGAGATTTGATTTGTTTGGGTTGTCAAGCCCAGCCAGTTTGTGTAAGTGGACATAGATGCCTCCCATATACGCTATGATATACAGGGTATATCCCAAAAAAGAATGTCAAGCGAAGATCCAGAGATAGAACACCCCTTGGGGTAAAAATAACTTAAACTTTTAAAACTGAAAATGTTCCACGTCTTGTGTCTGCGTTGAGTATGTCTGGACCGTACACTCGATGTAAAGGACGCTCAGATTTCCCAACCATTTTTCTATGAAGATAAAGCTTATATTCCCCGTTTACCTAGTTATAACCTAGTTTCTGCTGTAGAGTAGTTGAGGAGCTAGGTATTTTTTTTTTGGATTTCTGATACACGAACGTGTATAATAAATTTTTTTAATGTACTTTGTAAAGGCATTTTCCGATTTTCCCCGTGGCTTTTTACATTAGCCTGTATTACATAGGAGTAAAATAGACCATTGTCATTCACTTTTTTTTTTTAATACAACCAGCTGATGGAACAAGCAGATGGCCCACCTGATGTTAAGTGGTAACCATCGCCTATAACAAAGCTTTGCCTCGTAAGTCACGCACGATAGGAACGTGCCTTACGACGCCCTGGTCTGCGTCCATCAACTTGAGGCATACTGATGTTAAGCCTCATGTGCCTGTAATTACACCGGAGACCACACTCTTCAAACCGAAACACAGCGTCACTTACACCATCCTTGTCGGTATAGGGTAACCTTGGTCTACTCGTTTTCTAAAATGCCTACTATCTGATCGAGATACGTACACCGTGGTATTTTTCTCCCAACAATCCTATTTACACTGACTTGACGCACCTGTTTCGTTAATTTCACTTCCTTTTGCACAAATTTAAAGCGGTTGGGGCACTCGATGCAAACCAAATGCTCTAGGTCCTGAGATAAGAAACCAGCTCTTACACTATTGCAGATTACCCCCCCCCCCCCCCTCGATGTAGTATTATAATAATAGCGCGATCGTGTTGCGGGCTGAACCGTTTGCAGAGACAGTCTTGTAAATTGCTTTGAGAAAATTTTAAAGCATTTACGGAGCGTTACTTAGCGGTTAGTCGGTTCATACAAGTTACCATCAGAAGTTTTTCCGCCAAGATTTAACACGAAAGCTTCAAGAAAAATGTTAATAAAGTCCTTCAGGGTAGGCAACGCACTGACAACGCCCCTGGTGTTGTTGTTGTCTATGGGCGACGGTGACCGCTTACCATCAGGTGGGCCGTTAGCCCGTTTGCCTATCTTGTACAAAAAAAAAGTCTGGGTTCTGAAGATATTTGGTATACGATCTCGATTGTGAAGAATGATACGATTTTAATGGACATTTAAATGACTGGCTCACTGTGGCCAAAGATCGCGAAAAAAATATATTAATACAGATGGAATAAATGGTTTGTAGTTCGGAGTTCCCCCAAGCAAATTTTTTGTTTAATGATTTTTAGTGTATTTATAGACAGTTTTTTTATTATATTGTTTTTGATAATTCTGACTGGTCACACGCCTTTTTCTGCCGCCAAGCAGCAACGCTGTGTTTCGGTTTGAAGAGTGCGGTCGCCGGTGTAATAACAGGCACATGAGGCTTAACATCTGTACGCCTCAAGTTGATGGACGCAGGGCAGTGCATCGTAGGGCACGTTCCTATTGTGCGTGACCTACGGGGCAATGTTTTGTTTATAGGTGATGGTTACCACTTAACATCAGGTGGGCCATCTGCTTGTTCCATCAGCTAGTTGTATAAAAAAAAAGTGTACAGTTTTTTTATTATATTGTTTTTGATAATTCTGACTGGTCACACCCAGGCAAGACCAAAGGCGAAAGCCAATAAAGTCTAAAGGCAACTTATGACATTCTACTTCCAAGTCAATAGCGGTATGCTTTGTCTAACTAATGTCAAAGGTTATTGCCTATTACAGCCTGAATATCCCGGCAAATAGTTGATCTTTGATCCTAATCTTTTCCTTTGAACTACGATTATCTTAGATCGCACAAACTAAGATAGCTTGGTCTTATTCGATTGTCATTTATCGTTCGATCAAATTTGAATACAAAGAAAAGGTATTTATAAACAGTACAGTGTACATAATGGTAAATTGTACAATAATAAATGTATATTGGTCGACTTGCATAGCACTATCTAGGCTAGTAACACAAAACTGCTAGTAAGCACCAATATGCAAAGTTTGTTTTGATAAATATCCCAACTAATATTATAAATGCGAAAGTAACTCTGTCTGTCTGTCTGTTACGCTTTCCCGCTTAAACCTCTCAACCGATTTTGATGAAATTTGGCACAGACAATCTTTAGACCCTGAGAAAGAACATAGGCTACCTTTTATTGCGAAAAAAAGAGATGAAGAGACTAAAAGTACGCAGACGAAGTCGCGGGTACCAGCTAGTAATAAATAATCCTACTAATATTATAAACGTGAAAGTTAGTAAGTATGGATGGATGGATGTTTGTTACTCTTTCACGTCGGAACGGCTGAACGGATCTGAATGAAACTTGGCAGAGATATACATTATAGTCTAGAACAACACATAGGCTACTTTTTATCGCGTGGGAGTACCGTGATTTAAATCTGCGCGGGTGAAACCGCGGGGCGCAACTAGTCTCTAACAAAAGTAATCGCTTTAGCTTAGCTTATAAAATTTGGACGCTTTCACTTGAGAAAGCTCTGAGGTAGGTAATGTTAGATAGATAGATAAATAACTCTTTATTGTTCACCACACTGAAACATAGTACAGGGTTAAAGCATACATAAAAAGGCAAAACAATGGGCGAGGTTGAACGTCAGGTAACACCCAGACATAGAACAAACATCTATGATCAAAACACAAGTAATTGTTCTCGACGGGGATCAAACCCAAGGCCTGCAGCACCGAAAAAACCACCGAAAAAATATGCTTCTACCAACTGAGCTGGAAGGCCTGTCATATACGACGTGTATTATGATTAGTAGTTCGTTCTAGCGTGTATGTTCATGTTTCAAAACCTAAACTTCTCAAAAATGCTCCATTTCAAGTTATTGGCATTTGAAGGCATAATAACTGCGATTTAAGTTGAAAATTGCTAATTTTCCAGAAACATTTCCTAAGTTCAACACGCCACCTACCGGCGATTTGTGAAGACTTAATTGCTTCGTGCTAGAGTTTTATTTGTAAAAAGCTAATTACTTATGCATTGCTGCTTTTTACATTACAATGTAGCCTGGTAATTTACTGACAAACTCAATGGACATTTTTTTAATTTAGCATTTTTTTTTTTTTTTTTTTTTTTCGAATGGACTATAATGCTGGTATAATCGTATGACGATTGCCTACAGCGTTACCGGACTACTGGCGAGATCGGAAGGCGCTCTGCCATACAAAAAGGTTTATTGGCAACAAACGCAAGAGCACCACTTAGGTACGGACCTCGGCTTGGGCTGTTGCCGGGGAAGAGATAAGTCGGAGAGAATCTTCGCCCAGAGGGGGCGTTAACGGGGAATGCGTCTTCGACCCCTCCGGAGGGGTCGGTGTAGGTGTGCAGTGTTGATAGTTACCGGGTGCGATGAGTCGTCGATCACCACTGCGTTTGCGGCGGTGATCTCGTCATCTGGGTCACCTAATACGTGTCTAGGTCTACGGAGGGTACGTTTTTAATTTAGCATTGAATAGAGCAGCGATTTTATTTACAGGTTTACAGGTTTTGGTTGCGAGTACTTGCGAGTCTGTAACTATATAATATTTCTAAGAAATAGGAGAAATTGATCCAAATAATATTTTAACTCAACCATGTGCAATGTGATTGCTTTCAAAATATTGAAATATACGAGTACATTGGCAATCTCTTGTGGTACCGACAGATATATTATCGCTGTCTTCGCGATATTATATCTGTCATTGATAGACATTTTTTTTTTATACAACTAGCTGATGGAACAAGCAGATGGCCCACCTGATGTTAAGTGGTAACCATCACCTATAAACAAAAATTGCCCCGTAGGTCACGCACAATAGGAACGTGCCCTACAATGCACTGCCCTGCGTCCATCAACTTAAGGCATACAGATGTTAAGCCTCGTGTGCCTGTAATTACACCGGCGACCACACTCTTCAAACCGAAACACAGCGTTGCTGCTTGGCGGCAGAAAAAGGCGTAGTGGTAGTACTTCCCCGGACGAGCGCTTCACAAAGAGCTCTACTACTCTTAAAAACATATTAGGATAATTTAACATTTGAAGCATTCCAAGCCTAGCTATCCAAAGCAAACTGTGAATAGCATCACGTCTAGATTTATTTATCAGCTTTGATAACTAATTTACAGTTCGGTCTGCGGTTGTGAACGTGAAGTTAGGTGTTTGGCCGCACGTCAGACAATTCACGACTCTATGCAGTGACACAAATCCTTTTTCGTGCTTTCTACGCCTAACTTCACGATTGCATAATTCGCAGGCCGTACTGTAATAATTTTGTTTTATTTCTGACACTGACATCTGATATATAACTAGCCACTCGCCCGCGCGCCCCTGCTTCGCACGGGTGCACCACATATCATGCATGTATTATACATATGAACCTTTATCTTGAATCACTCTATCTATTAAAAAAACCGCTTCAAAATCCGTTGCGTAGTTTTAAAGATTTAGGCATACATAGGGCTTTTGACTTTGTAAGATTATAAATATAATAATAAAAAATATAATATATAGAAAACACCCAGACCGACGGAAGAAATTTCTGCAGATCGTACACAAATTTGTTTCGATGCAGGAATCGCACCCGCAACCTCTTGCGTCGCAGGCGGACTCTCGCCCGCTGCGCCACTGAGGTCGTCGTAGAGCTTCAACTATGACGTTCGCAGTAACCCCTTTGCTACCGAACGCTCTCCATCTAATCCGTGTGAAGATTGCGTGGAGCACCGCGTTGCTAACGGTTCACTCTGAGAGACTGCCTTGAGCCTTTTCAAATGGCTTCGGAAAACGGTATTAAACTAATATTTACTTGTTCGTATACAGTATGGTACAGAATACCAGCAACTGCCGTTTCGGTGTATTCAAAATGCTATTCAGACAAGAATCAGACTAACCATTTCAAGTAACTTATTAGGCAATCAATATTTAAATATCACTAAGGTAAATTTAGTAGTAAATAAAAAACTTGGGGTCAAAAAAGCCCATTTTTTGAGGTGCATTGAGGTGCACATACCATTCTTTCAACACACTGCTTCTAAAGAAACATAACATGATAAGAAGAAGTAGACGACATTTTCAAAGAATCTACAGTAACAGAGGTGCTCTGTGTGCAAAGGTAACCGCTGAACATTAGGCCAGATGACCCACTTAATTTTAAGCTTGTTTCTTCTTGCTAAAAAAACCTATAGAAACTTAGGTACCTGTTAAAGTACTCTAAAGGAGAGTGTCTACCGTGACTGAGGACATGATCTTATTTCCTGTGTTTTCAATTCGTAGAATGGCGCTTTTATAGCAATGGGTACAAGCTTCAACGAGAAATTAATAATGTTTTAACTAAAAATATTGAAGTCGCCAACGCGTTTGATAGTTTTTTCTCCAGCATACCAAAAGTTGTCACTTCATCCTTAAATTCCTCAGCTGCTGAAGCGACAACGCTATTAGAGTCAAGCGTTCAAAAATGTAAAAATATCTTCAGTTTTAAATATGTTAATCCTGATAATATTGTGAAAACTTTTAAATCTTTAAATATTAAAAATACTGAAGATCTATGGGGAATGTCAACCAAAGTATTAGGCGCTATCATAACTGATATTGCACCTTGTTTAGCATACATTTTTAATAGATGTGTTGATGAGGGTGTTTTCCCAGATTTAATGAAGCACAGTAAACTCATTCCCCTGTACAAGTCCGGAAATGAACAAGATCCTGCTAACTACAGGCCTATATCGGTACTGCCTACGTTGAGTAAAATTTTTGAAAAAGTTGTTCTTAATCAGTTAACATCACATTTTAATGTCAACGGCATACTTCATAGTCATCAGTTTGGATTCACTAAAGGTCGTTCAACGACTGATGCCGGCTCGTCGCTCCTAAAGCACATATATGATGCTTGGGAACACTCACAAGATGCGATTGGGGTATTCTGCGATCTGTCCAAAGCTTTTGACTGTGTAAGTCATGCCACCTTATTATCTAAACTTAAACACTATGGCATCCAAAATCGGGCAATTGATCTTATACAGTCCTACCTAACCAATAGAGTCCAAAAAGTTGATGTTGGCGGTGAGAGGTCTTCCGGATCGGTCATTGATATAGGGGTGCCACAGGGTTCTATACTGGGTCCCTTCTTATTTTTAGTTTATGTAAATGACCTTCCACTTTTTGTTAAAAATTTGTGTGAAATTGTTCTATTCGCTGACGATACCTCTTTAATTTTTAAAATCGACAGATTGAAGGCTAACTTCGATGACGTTAATGCATCTCTGTCGCAAGTACTTAACTGGTTTACTGTAAATAATCTTTTGCTCAATGCTGGGAAAACTAAATGCATAAAATTTACTTTGCCAAATGTGGTTCAGCGACCAACCAGTATCAAATTAAATGGAGAGTCACTTACCCCTGTCAATTCTACAATTTTTTTAGGACTTACTATTGATGCAAAATTGCAGTGGGGTCCTCACATAAAATCACTTGCTGGTAGACTAAGTTCGGCTGCATACGCAGTTCGCACTATAAGATGGCTTACAGATGAGGCTACAGCTAGGCTGGTATATTTTAGTTACTTCCACAGTGTAATGTCCTATGGTATCTTGCTATGGGGTAGAGCTGCTGATATACAAAGTATATTTGTACTTCAAAAACGGGCGATACGTGCCATTTATAAAATGAAACCACGTGACTCATTGAGGGAGCGTTTTAAGGAAATTAATATTCTCACAGTAACTTCACAGTATATTTTTGAAAATTTATTGTACATTCATAAACACATAGGTAGCTTTAAGAAAAAGAGTGACGCACATAACGTTAACACTAGAAATAAAAATAAATTATGCATTCCGAAATTTCGATTACAAAAGGTAAATGGCTCGTTCATGGGGAACGGTATACGCTTCTATAATAAACTCCCAGAAAGTGTCACTGGGCTTCCTATTAAAAAATTTAAAGTGTACATTAAGAATTATCTGATAAGGAAAGCTTACTATACTATAGATAGTTATATTAATGATAAAAGTGCGTGGCCTGATGTCCCGGTCGCTCTGCCCATCGACGGCTAACATATCTGCAATGTCTTTACTATTATGTTATTTAAAAAAAGATTTTTTATTTTTTTCTCCATTGTTGTTTGACTATACTATCAATTTATGAATCTGTTTACTTTTCCTTTTCTGTTAGATTACTTTGTATTATATAGCTTCAATAGTGTAGGTATTTTATTACATTGTAACGAGGATCATATAAAAGAGCGATAGATACCAAGCCGAGTTTGTTGCCTGTTCTTCTCGGTGTTGGTCGCGTGGAACTGGCACTAGAGTCACCTAGTTTTAAGACGGTTCAAGATGGTCCTTGTGATTTTACTGAATAAACATATTTTGACTTTGACTTTGACTTTGAATAAATTTATATCAGAATCCCCAATTAAATAGACAATTAAATTATTTAATTAATTAAATCAATTCAACTAGGATGGCGACACACCCAGCTTAAAAAAAATATGCATTTTTAAAATAACTTGTCAGAAAAAAGTTGCTGCACTTTGGTGCTCTGAGAAGATATTATCAACGTCTTTTTTTTAGATTTCTATTGTTCAAAATAATGCACTTACATAATTCTTTATGTAACATTTCTATATTAATTTAGAAGCTCATTATTATTAAAAATAATTATGTTTAATGTAATAAATTTACAATCATTATTATTTTATAGAAAAGCATGTGTTAAAGTTATATGGTTCACATAATAAAAGCAATGTTTAATTTGAGGCTATAAAGTGTTATGTGTCGGGTATATCTATGTTTAGTATATATAGGCTTTGTGGAAAGTCCAATAATATTTTTTATTGATTATATTTATACGTCGGAGCGCTTGAAATGCGAGCAGCTATGGTCTTCATAAAATAGTCAAGCGCCATCTATCGAATCAGTATGGAAACGTCAAGTGTCACTGTCAAACACTTGGATGAAGTTGATGTCTTTTGATTGATTCGTCATATAAATATATAGGTGTGTTGGTTGATACTCTTGTGAGTAGATTCACATTATTTAAAATGTAAACTGTGATTATTTTGGGGTAACTCGGTGTGTGCCTCGAATTTAAAGCATCATTTCACTCCTAAACAAATAAAATTAACAGTAACAGTAGCTCAATAGCTGATACTGGTGTGTCGTCCACTTAACCAAAATCAATTCATTAAACAGTAATTGTTTACGTTTGTATAGCAAGGCTATAAATCTGGGGATGCTTAGAATTGAACAATGAACAATGGATGCGGATTTATGCGAGCCTCGGATTGTTCTTACAAGATACTCCTTCCCCTATTAATATTACAGGACAGGATTTGATTTTAATCTAAAATTCGTAAATAACTTGTGAACCAACAATAAATACATAAAAAATTCTGTTCATTCCATTAGTTTAATTGTGTGTTTTAAATTTGAACTGTAATTTGGGTAATAATAATTAGAAAAGGCCTCCTCCAGCTCTTCATATTGGTGACGAAAGCTCTTTATTCATTGGTTGTGAAGTCAATACAGCGTCTTTATAGAAACGTTTTATTATTCTAAAAAATATTCTACTAGAAAATTTAAAATTATTACTTTATTTTTTTTAGAGGATAGTTTTTATTCGATTATGGAGTGAAAGTATCATAAGAGCACCGGTGGTCTAGTGGGAGTGACCCCGCCTTCCGATCGTAAGGTCGCAGGTTCGAATCCGGTCGTGCACCAATGGATTTTTCTATCGAAAAATTTATGTGCGCAATGCCAGTGCTCTTAAACGGTGAAGGAAAACATCGTGAGGAAACCAGTTAGTATTCTAACAGCGGCGATGGGCTTGCAACCTGTCACGTATGGAATACTAACTACTGCAAAATGTGGGTATGTGCCAAATGTTATGTTTGGACGTACCTCTGACTACCCCCCTTAGACATCCTCAAAGAATCTTGAATTAGTACCTACTTGGTACTGGGAGATCTAAAGGGATATCTACCGTGCCTGGGGATCAAAGTCGTGAAGCTTGTACTGTACTGTAGTATCATAATTCTGATTATTACATTCAATGTGTACAACAACAAAAATATCACGTCATTTTCACGAACATATTTTTAGAAACTGATGATTATTAATAAAATTTAAAATCTTTTACAAAAAATACAAAACCATCAAGATTAATTTGGTAGTAGGTACAAAACTGAAGATTATATCATAATAAAGGGGCATTCCTCGTAGAGTGCTGCTTTTTATACCACCGATGTATAGGTATTTTGTCAAAGATCTAAGTTTATTATTGTAATTTAGATTAAATACGCTATATTGACGATTTCACATGACATAAGAGGATTGCCAAGAATAATCAAACGGTCTGACGAATACACCGCAAATATCCTAATTTGAGAACACACAGCGTGCCCGAGTAAAATTAATTTCTCACAAATGTACAGTGCTACACAATACCGAGGTTATATTCGATACAATTAGCTTCACCTGCTCAAAAGTTTGTTGGACTGCGAAAAAGTAATTGGATTTTGTTGTTAACAAAGCAGCTAAATTAGGGTCACAAGTAAACGGTTTATACATTTCCTGATTAAATTTAAATAGATAAAAATAGATACTACAAAATATTAATTTCCAGCGACACGTGAACAAGTGTGGTGATGGAGGCATAGACCGACTTCAGATAGGTCGTGGGTTCAATGCGGTCATGCACCAATAATTATAATTGACCTTAAGTTATAATAGGTACAATAATGCCATAATGTTTTATTCTTATTTTAAATTATGCTGCTCCTTAAACCAAACGGCATACTAAAATAGATTTCTTTGTGAGTGAGTTTAAATTTAAACAACAGCCAAATAAAAGGTACTCAAGAGTAAGCCAGAAGGCAATCGCACTGGATTTATCCTTTGGGAGTCAACCTCTCGTCCAGTAATTGGTGTCGATTCTGTTATTGCATTCTAATGTAATAATCATCTCTAAAATTATAGCCCTCCTTGTTGTTTTGGTCCTTTCGAAAGGGATAGCAATATTTTTGGTGCTGTCAAATAAGGTTAACTGGAAAATTAAACTACAGAATTGGTACCACTGTCAGCTGCATCGCAGATCTGTCACCTTCCAAAGGGTGTATACTCCACAATAGCCATTATTACCCCAACATCGTAATCCCATTATAAACTAATCCACAGAAACCAGACGAGCGAACGAACGGGACTGACAGAGCTTGAACGCCATCGAAATTAGTTCAGCAAATACGCATTTTGGACATGGGATTAGCGCGTTCGGGCGATTTATTGTTTTGGTCAGTTTTATTAGAAGGAAAAGTCTAAATAAATGTATAAGTAAATAAATATTGCTGGAATTTCTCCACATCAAAATCTAAAAAAACGATGAAGGAAAACATCGTGAGGAAATCAGTTAGTATTCTAACAGCGGCGATGGGCTTGCAACCTGTCACGTATGTAATGCTAACTACTGCAAAATTTGGGTATGTGCCAAATGTAATGTTTGGGCTTACCTCTGACTACCCCCGTTAGACATCCGCAAAGAATCTTGAGTTAGTACTTGTCACTGAGAGATCTGAAGGGATATCAACCGTGCCTGGGGAGCAAAGTCGTGAAGCTGTTTGAGTTTTTTTTTCACAATCTAAAAAAGTACAATGTCTGGCATCCAAGTTTAATTACCTATGAGGCTTTTCCAAACGTATTCTGACATAAGTCAACTTAAATTATTTTAATTACGACTTGGGTATTTCTAATTATGATCAGCGGATATTATCTTCTGAATTACACTAATCAAATTAAGGAGCACTTATCAAAGTTAATATTTCAAAATTAAATAGTTCAAAGCTTTATTTTAATTTGCAAATTTCAGACAAAAATAATTATAAGGTCCTTACTTGTTATTAGGTACTTATTTTAAAATTTTTAAAATTACATAGTTCAAAGCCTTGTTTTTATTTTCAAAGATACACAAACTATTATTAGGTACTTCCTTACTTGTTATTAAAAAAAAACAGCTTCACGACTTTGATCCCCAGGCACGGTAGATATCCCTTCAGATCTCCCAGTACCAAGTAGGTACTAATTCAAGATTCTTTGAGGATGTCTAAGGGGGGTAGTCAGAGGTACGTCCAAACATTACATTTGGCACATACCTACATTTTACAGTAGTTAGTATTCCATACGTGACAGGTTGCAAGCCCATCGCCGCTGTTAGAATACTTGTTTTTACTTATTTTGAAATAGTTTTGTTAGTTGGTATTAGGCGAGGGGCGTTTGATATTGTTGCGCGCCCGTTATTCGTATCGCGGATTATGTGGATCAAAAGGTTAAATGGTACCTATTATGTTTTTTTCAAAAACTTTAAAATCTGCTAGCGAGAGACATTTTCACGGGACTCATAATTTAAAAATTTAAGACACCCATAATATGATACAATTTTATACATACTATAAACACTTATACAAACGGAACTTGATTAGTGATACACATAAAAGAGTAATGTAAGAGTCCCCGCAGACTACAAACGTTCTATCGGCCGAGAGTTTAGTAGAGTTGGCCTGTTCGTGCGCACACTGTGCCAACAAAACAGTTGGGTTGGTCGCGAGTGCGCAGACTAGCCGACAAATGGTTTGGCCGATTGATTATTTTACTAGAGTTTGTGAAGAGATCACTCGCGTGGAATGAAGCCATCGGCCGAGTCGGCCGATCAAACAATCGGCAAGTGTGCGGGCGGGGCAAGAGCGCCATACTGATCAAACGCTCGGCCGATAGTTCGCCGATGGAAAGTTTGAAGGCAGTCGTGAAGGCCATCAAACTTTTTTATCGGCCGATACTGAATCACTGTAATGTGCGCATCTGCATACATCTTCATACTGATTAAGAAGCCGACCAAACTCTCGGCAGATAGAAAGTTTGTAGTCTGCGGGGACTCTAAAACATACAAACATCTAAAATTTTTTATATTTACCTTTAATGCCGAGGCTTCGATCCCATTCCATCAGTCCATCGGATTCCTAAAGCAATTTCAGTTTCCATTTTTAGATGAAAAGCCGGTTATATTTTTTGCTGAGGCTAAGTTACCGCCGTAACTACCCTCGGAGCACAGACTTTCTAAAATGGTAGACAGGTCACAGGTTTTCAAATCTGAGAAATCAAGAGACAAGGCCATCTGTAATATCTGTATCAAACTTTAAAATAGCCAAAACTAGTGAATTACGAGTATAAAACAGCATGAAGAAATAGTGACTATAATTTCCAGGTATGGTAAATATCCCTGGAAATATACTACACATTTCTTAAGGTGATGACAAGAGCTAATGTGAGTCTCGCTCGCACGTTTTGACTTGTTGAAGGATATAAAATCACTGGACCCATTTTTGAAAAATCGCAAACAACCATTTTGTGTGCAATCACATTGCGCAAGTTTAGTAAAAAAATCATTTTGATCGATACAAGTTTTCCTACTTAAAAGTTTACTTTTCTAGTTTTCGTAGTTAAGCAAACTTTTGAGTAGGAAAACTTGCATCGATCGGAATGAAATTTTTACTAAACTGTGTGGAATGTGATTGCACACCAAATAGTTATTTGCGATTTTTCAAAACTAGGCTTAGTGATTTTATATCTTTCAAAATGTCGAATCGTGCGTGGGTGAGGTACAATTAGGTGTTATCAACGCCTTAATGCGTCTTCTTAGTCGTTTCGTCTGTTACGACATCCATGGAAAGTAAAGCAGGAGTTGTCCAGCATTGTTTTTATTAAAAAAAACATACGTCAGCTCTATGCGAATGAATACCCGAAGCCTGTAAGTAATTTTCGACACACGAAGTGTAGATGATCGATGGCGGAACACTACGAGTACGCGTGGGGAATTCGTTATGAGAGCCTGCGTAACTCTACGTCATTTCAAGTATATTGAACTCTAGTAAATTGAATTTTTTTGAATTCTATGTAGAAAAAAAAACTCCTGTAATAAACACTACAGAAACACTTCTTGGAAAGTGGTTACATTGCTTGCAAGAAGTAAAAAAAAACTTATTTCTTTGTCTGGGTGTTGAATAAATAAAATAAATAATAAATAAATAATGCTGGACGATCCACACAGCACCATCTAGCCCCAAGCTAAGCAACTCAATGTTATGGGTACTAGATGACTGAAAAGTAAACTACTCAAAGCTTGTGCTATGGGTACTAGCTGACTGATATATTGAATACATTATATACTTACATAGATAGATATTTTTTATTATACATAAACACCCAGACTAACGGAACAAATTTCTGCAGATCGTACACAAATTTGTTCCGAGGCGGGAATCGAACCCGCAACCTCTTGCGTCGCAGGCGGACTCTCGCCCGCTGCGCCACTGAGGTCGTCAAATGTGTTATTATGTATTTAAAAAAAACATGTATTATAATATCAGTTATCTAGTTTCCATATAACAAGCTTCGGCTTAGTTTAGAGCTAGATAGTAATATGTGGAAAATCCATTTTTTTTGTTATACAGCTAGCTAATGGAACAAGCAGATGACCCACCTGATGTTAAGTGGTAACCATAACCTTCAAAACCTCTAAGCCTATGTATTTTATTTATTATTTAAAAAAAGTTGATGGTCTGGGTGATTTGCAGGGCACGCTCATAACTTGCGTGACTAGACAAGACAATGCTAAGTTAATAATGGTTCACACTTCCACTTTACATCAGGTGGGCCAATGCTTGTTTCATCGTTAACTATTGTAAATGATAGACTGGGTAGAAAAGCATAACGTTGAGCCATCTTATAACTTTCTCACGTCTAAGCCACAGAACAACAGAACGAATAGAAATGAAATTTGACAAAGAACTAGCTTACATTGTACATTCGAACATACATTACCTACCTAGTACACACTTACCACAGAACATACCTAGTACACACTTACCACAGTGTGTCTTACTGCATAGTACATACTATGAACCCTCATTCCTTCAGTAAATTTCTTATAATAATAATAATAATGCTGGACAATCCACACAGCACCATCTAGCCCCAAAGTAAGCTACTCAAAGCTTGTGTTATGGGTACTAGATGACTGATATATTTAATACATTATATACTTACATAGATAGATATTTTTTATTATATACATAGAAAACACCCAGACCAACGGAACAAATATCTGCAGATCGTACACAAATTTGTTCCGAGGCGGGAATCGAACCCGCAACCTCTAGCATCGCAGGCGGACGCTCGCCCGCTGCGCCACATAGGTCGTCAATATCGTCTCAAAATCGTCGTAAAAAGCTCATACCTTGATCCCCACATAACGCGTATCACGCAAACGACGCTTACACCTAAAATGTCATGTTTAAATATTGAGTTCGGAGTGATATCATCAAAAAAGCGTTCATAAAAGGCTTTTTTATAAGGATTTTCTTGTAATTTCTGATCGTTTACTCGATTTATTTTTCTCTATTCAAATTTCTTGGTGTTACTTTTTTATTGCATTTTTAAATGTATGCGGAAATTCTTTTCGTGCACAAAAAACAAAGCAACTCTTTAAGAGTTACGTTTAACCAGGCTTGACATCTCTCATAGCTTAACTGGTGGTGCTGTGTCTTTAACACTGTGGGCCGTGGGTTCGATCCGCAGCGAGAACAAACATTTGTGTATTAATGAAAATAGACGTATATTTTCTGTGTTTTGTTATAAGTATGTTTTAACAAAGAAAGGAAATATGATCCTTTGAATATCTTTAATTCAATGGAAGACAAACGACATTGTCAAGGTCGTGAGAAAACAGTGGATGGAGAGGGCTCGACCCTGTTCTATCTGTAAACATTATGAGAAACATAAATAAACGGATATGCATGCGCGTAATAATTTCAATTCACCACAAAAACCCTACAAACTCTGTAAACATACACGCCTACTCCACCGCAGTGCTAGATAAATTAAAAAAGAAAAAACCAACAAAAATTCGGCAGCGTTTTTATAAAGGGAACCGTCCACTGCGACCCGCGAGCTCGTAAATTACAGACCGCTGCTCAGTTTTGGGTTCTATTTTTGGGGTTCTGTACTCAAAACAAGCTAACTGACCCTCTAAGCCCATGGTGTATCTGTTTGTCAAGCGGAGTGACTTATAAAACAGAAGTGCAATGATGACACATAATTTTAAATGATGATGCGCAAAACAGTGTGGTTAAAGGATTTTAAGTGTGCCTCAAGAGGCACACTTAAAATCTAGGCATTAAGCTGTCCATTTGTGATCTTTCAATCATCGCCATTCTGCTTGCTATTTTGTGGCATAAAATACAACAATGTTAAAAAAATGTGTTTTTGTTAATTTGATTTTGATCAAAATTTCTCAACATGATTTATTGTGAATCTTGAATTAAATGGATTTCTTTAAAATGAATTAATAGGTTCGAGTTCCTAGTAACCCAAGCCTAGAAGAACTGCCAACCAACTTACCCCCGGTTTCTAAAAGCGCGATTAACACTAATCGGCTGTCAAGTCAGTTGCTATCTCTATCTACTTTGAAGTAAAATCTGAAATAGCAAGTGACTTGACAGCCGATTAGTGTTGATCGTGCTTTTAGGAACCGGGCGTTAGATAGATAGAAAATACTTTATTGCACACAACTTACGGAATAACAAAATACAGACTTAAAACTACAAAGTACAATGGGTGCTAAAACTGCAGTACTCAATATGTACAGAGAACTCTTAGAACGCAAGTACATTCGCACTTGGCAGTTTTTATTTGTTTATATTTCGGCCTGGACAGGGGTATTTTTAGATAAGTTCGATTTTATGAAATGGAGATAACTTTACTGCCGTATCTGAGGGTCGTATTTTAAGCGAAAAGCTACTTGGAGCGAACGGCCTATTTGGAAATCAATAAACTCCTTTCCGAAAACTGAGGCACTGTACCATAAGAGATGAAAAACGTTCGTCAGGCAACGTTGCTTTGGTTTAGTGGGTGCTGTTAAAAGTACACATGAGGATTAACAAGTTTATGCCCCAAGTTATGGACGCAGGGCTACATCGTAGGACTCGTTTTTATCCTTCGTAACTTGCGAGGCAACCTCACCTTGCCTCTGGCCGTTTAGGAATGTTTTAATATTGCGTTCCAATGAGGATGATGATGATGATCTTTTAAGTCCTGTGACTACAAATATTACCTTTTCTTGAATCTTTTTTCTGTAATGTAACCATGACTAACCCTTCTGTAAAATACAATTCAAATTCAATTCAATGATGTTTGATACCAACAGAACCGCGCCCTAATTTACTAGCACGTCTGAAAGTCGCTTTGGATCCGAGCTAAACAAACAATGAATAGTTCCAACAAGGATTCTTCGAAACAAAATTAATCGAACTAATTCGGAGCTCGCGTGATTTTGACCGTAAGTATTCCAATGAAGGGGCCATGAATGTGGAATGGATTTGGTGAAATGGGACATACGGTCAATAAATAAATATATCGGCGGAATTTCCACACAACACTATCTAGACTCCTAGACCCAAAGTTAGCAATTAATATGGGAACCATATAGCTGATTACCAACCACATAATATAGTAGTTTTTTTATTATAAATAATACGTGAAAAAGTTTAAAAAAAATTGCGATAAAAAGTTTCTAAAGATCTTATATTCCTACTTATATTATAAATGCGAAAGTTTGTAAGTATGTATGGATGGATGGATGTTTGTAACTCGATAACTCCAGAACGGCTGAACGGATCTTGGTGAAAATTGGCACAGAGATATATTGTAGTCTGGAATAACACATAGGCTACTTTGTATCCCGTGGGAATAAAAAAAAAAAAAAAAAAAACCTTTTTATTCCTAACACAATTTCACATACACAATTAACAAAAATTTACTTAAAAAAAAAAATAGAAAACACTTGAAAAAAATACAATTAAAAATTAAAAATTATTATGTTATAAATGATATCCCGTGGGAATACCGGGATTTAAAATCTTAGTAGTATTAGTAGTATCTTAGTGGTATCTTAGTAGTATTATTTTTTTCTTTGTATTATGTTTGTTATTTATAAGTGCCTAGTTAAGTTTTTGCAAATAAATATGTTTTCTTTCTTTCTTTCTAAAACTATGCGGATAAAACCGCGGGGCGATACTAGTCTTATAATAGTTTGCTGATGAAACAAACCAATACCAGAACTGTCTTATATGTTGCCATCAACATTGGCTCGCAAGTCACGCACAGTGTTTAATTAATTGTAAATGTAAAGACGAAATTGTAAAGACTAATTTCGTGCATTTATTTAGGTGGCACATACCCACATTTTGCAGTAGTTAGTATTCCATACGTGACAGGTTGCAAGCCCATCGCCGCTGTTAGAATACTAGCTGGTTTCCTCACGATGTTTTCCTTCACCGTTTAAGAGCACTGGCATTGCGCACATAAATTTTTCGATAGAAAAATCCATTGGTGCACGACCGGATTCGAACCTGCGACCTTACGATCGGAAGGCCACTAGACCACCGGTGCAAAATGTGGGTGCCAAATGTAATGTTTGGACGTACCTCTGACTACCCCCCTTAGACATCCTCAAAGATTTTTTTTTTTTTTTTACAACTTATAGGTAAAAACGTTTGACCGCAATCTCACCTGATGTTAAGTGACGATGCGGTCGACGATGTGGCACGTTTACCTAGAAAATACCTGTTCACTCTTCTCTTGAAAGTAACCAAATTATAGGTCATCGGAAAGACGGACGCCGGTAAGAATCTTGAATTAGTACCTACTTGGTACTGGGAGATCTGAAGGGATATCTACCGTGCCTGGGGATCAAAGTCGTGAAGCTGTTTCAGTTTTTTTTTCAGTTATTTAGGTGGAGCGCAGATGTCTATCGAACAGACTATATTAAAGTCTAGTTTAGATATTCACTTTAATATGTAATTATGTTGTAAATTACATTTATACGTTATTTTAACACTGAACAATGCTCAAATAAATATCATTTAATTCATTTCACGCACGCTCGACGATCCTACCTCTAATAATGAGCCTGTAATTTTCCTGGCGCCCAGGTGTGCACCTTATAACATAAAAAACATAGCAATGCTGGCAACAAGAAAGGCACAAGAGCTTATAATAATTTTCTCTCAAAAGATATATCTTCTTTGACATATTACAATAAAAGTGCTAATAAACTAGTAGGAATGTTCTGTCTTGAGTAACTAAAATAAAGTTGCCTGGAAGAGATAGCAACTAGCGAAAAGGCTAGGTTTTAGGTTAAAACTGTGTATCCTACGGGACCTTATTTTGCTGTGGTAATTTTGTTGCGGAAAACAAAAAAGAGATAAACATTCATATATTTATTAGTAAAGCTAAAGTGCGTAAGATTTACAGAGCGCGGCCGTGTGTCTCACGCCCTTTTATTAGCCGCAGCGGAATTTCTTCACAAAGGTCAGCGTTACACGAATCTTCTTTAGTTGTGTAGTAACTACTCTTTTCTTTGTGCTCTGTTAAATGGCAGGTGACTATGGACTTTGTGTGGCGAGTGATAAGGGTGGAATTGCTCAGCGTTTAAACGTTAATGTTAAAGTAAAATAACAGTCGGTCTCCTCTCCTTCTTCGGTTAAGTGTACAATTAAAAATATATATATGTCAAACTTAATATATATATATATATATATACTTTTTTGGTTTAATATATATATCAAACCAAAATGTCCAAGTGCAAAAAGTCATATAATAGTAATTTGGTCTATTATACCCTCGATCATACCCACAGAAAATAATTATTAAATAAAATCGCTTTATTCCACGCTCAAGTTTTTCTTCCATTACTTTCCAACATCAAAGAACACTTTATTTTATTTCAGCCAATAATGGGGTTAGTATTCTCCATTTGAAGGTTTCCTAAGGTTTTAAATTGGTTCTTGGAAGCACTTATATTATTAAATCGTTTAATATTTCACTACTGCTCTTATGTCGCTTGATTTGTTTATATTTATTTTGTAATAGAATGTTTATTCGATTTTGTATATATAATAATAAAAATAATATTGGTAGACATCCGACAACACTATGACGCCCCAAACAAAGCCAAAGCTTGTGGCACCAGATAGCTGATAAACTTTGTATATTTTTTTTGTAAATACATACATAATATTAATATTATATAACTCCCAGATAGAAAACAAACATCTATGTTAATCACAAAAATGTTTGTATTCGGTGGGGATCGAACCTGCGGCCTACGGCACAGAAGGCAGAGCTACTACAAACTGAGCTGTGAAAGCTGTCAAATGGCTGTTTGGTATAAAAAACGAGCCCTGGGCCCGTACCACCATCTCTTGAAGCATTCTTATTTCAATATTACTTTTATATTACTTTTATTGCTATCTTACATCAACTGCTTAGAGTCAGCTTCATGATCAAAAAAGCAAAGTAATATATAAGATATAGAAATAAGAATGCTTCAAGAGATGGTGGTAAGGGCCCTGACCAGTGCGCTTTTGGGCACCTAATGCATATGAGCATCAAGTCCGTACCTAATCATAATTGATCACTCCATGTCACTGCCTGTGTGTTAATAAGAGCTAACATCATTTCGTTTGAGTTTCCAAATAGTTAATAGCTATTTAATAATTCGAACAAATTTTGCGCCGCGGCCAGCTCCATCACAAACCGATTTAGCTTTACTGATGGTAATATCCTATGGTCCAAGTGAAGAACACTGCGATTGGTCTCAATCCTGTCTCTCTATCCTCAGCCAGTTAGGGCATAAAATGTGCAGAGAAAAATATTTTGATACTAACAAGTTTATCTGCCAAAAAAATACAAGATTAGATTAAATAACTTACTATATTTGGATATGCATAAACCAACCAATACAATTTTATAATCACTTAATTAATTTTATAAATAATTAATATTTATTTCGATCTCAAACCCATGAAATGTAAACATAGATTAAGTTACTGAAATAAACAATTTGATTTGATTTCGATAAACGTTTTTGTTTTACATAATATTATTATGTATTTTCTGATATTATCAGAAACAGACATAGACACAGAAATTCATAAAAAAATTGTGTATATTAAAAAAACTGTTTTTTAAGTTTTATTATTTAATAAATATGTTGTAGCTTTTGATTTGAGCCATACGTTTATCAACAGCTAATCAAAACTGATATTAAATGGACTCATAATTCTCAATACACACTCTCGCCCAAAGCGCAGCGACTGAATGTGGAATTTATTAAAATGTGCTTAAAATTACGTAATAAATTAACAAATATTGGTGAATAATAAGTAATATAAACCTCGTACAACAAGAGTAGTAAAAATCTTTACGAGGGACTCGTCCGGGGAAGTACTATACTCGTACTAGGTATGCCTATTTCTGCAGCCAAGCAGCGCTGTGTTTCGGTTTGAAGGATGAGGTTTGTATATCAGGATCACATTATTTCAGATTTGCTTCAAACTAGTCTTTTTTTAAACAACCAGCTGATAAAAAAAGCAGATGGCCCACTTGATGTAAAGTGGTAACCATCACCTATAACAAAACATTGCCTTGTAAGTCACGCACGATAGGAACGTGCCCTACGATGCACTGCCCTGCGTCCATCAATTCGGAACATACTGATATTAAGCCTCATGTGCCTGTAATTACATCGGCGACCACACTCTTCAAACCGAAACACAGCGTTGCTGCTTAGCGGCAGAAAAAGCGTGGTGGTGGTACTTCCCCGGCCGAGCCTTTCACAAAGAGCTCTAGTACTCTTAAACGTCTAACTGTTTTATCATGTCACAGGGTAGCTGGTGAAAAGTGGTCACCATCACCCATGGCTACTATAACAGCACAGTCGATGCTAATGCGTTGCCAATCTTAAATTCTTCAAAGAGAAAACGCGAAATAATTCCTATCCACATCAGATTTCGTTCAAAACATCGTTATACAAAACATAAAACCGTGACTTTACACACATCCTTGTTATCATGATAAACGCGTTACCGAACTACCCGCATCCGAGTTCTGAAGTGACAAACATTGGAAGTTCGCGAAGTGAAGTACTTTGTTGCGAAGTAGATCCTTTATATTTCCTTGGTTGTGTGGAGAATCGGAAAATATTGTTATTGTTACGTATTTTACTACTTTTGTGTGTGGCGTGTGGACAGTGCCACTATGCATAGGTATTTCTGGATCTGCAGCAGCATTCATTTATTTATTTATTTATTTATTGAGATATTAACATCATAACAGGTTTATTTATTAAGCCCTAAGGCGATGTTAAATCTAGGTACTTACTTAACATTAACTTGATACACAACACTGCTTACTTTAAACATCTCGTTTCTATAACAATCTGTGCCATTTCCAAGACTTTCGGCAGGTTTTGATAAAATATATCAACGCTGTTTTGGGACAGAATATTTAATAAGTAAATAGCGAGTGACATGGGGGCAAACTTAAGAAGGTTGGTCCTACAAGTGGGCACCTCCAGCATGGCGGGGCGGCGGCGCTGGTGGCAGGTAGTCGCTGGGCGCGCGCAGCCGCAGCGCCGCCAGCACCGCCGGGTGGTGCAGCTCCCCGCGCAGCACGCGCACCATGTGCTTCAGCAGCGCCAGGTCTCTGCGCACCGTGCGTTCATCTCTCCTTTTCTGCATATTCACCAGTACCTCCCGTAATCAAGCTGAAAACCAGCAGTTCTAAGAAATCCTAATGGCTGGCCATTATCCGTACATAATCCGGAGACGTGCTAGCCACTTATTCCGTTACAAATTGCCCGGGCTCGATGCCTCATACAATGGGTATGTGGCCTTAAACTCTGGTCACTGGAATGCATTAACCTCTATTTAATGATGACCGCCTAATGCCTTAGTTCATATAATATGAAATATGTAATACTACAACCATGCCTTTTTATGTCGCCAAGCAGCGTTGCTGTGTTTTATTTAAGAGTGTGGTTGCCGGTAACTGCAAGACATTTAATGCAACATCTGTATGCTTCAAGTTGATGGACGCAGGGCAGTGCATCGTAGAGCACGCAGTGCTTTGTTATATATAGGTGATGGTTACCACTTAACATCAGGTGGAGCATCTGCATGTTTCATTCACGAGTAGTATAAAAAAATGGAAGGAAAGAAAAAGACACCCCTGAACCAAAAATCTTTTTTTTATATTTAGGACGGAACAAGGAGATGGCCCACCTGATGTTAAGTAGCTGATGTTAAGTCTTTCAGAGCTCGATCAGTATTGCAACAAATGAATTAAAGACATGAACATTATTGGACATTATATATATACCTAATATATACTATATAATACCTATGCCTCGTACATCAAGTAAATTGGTTGCGACAGGTGGATGTTAGAGGTAAAAAAGTAACAGAAATTTTGGTAACTTTTTTACCTTTTTAGTTAGAAATTCTCAACGTTGATACTAAAGTTTTTTATGCCAATTCTTTACAACCTTTTTCCAAGTTCATGAGCAAAGCAAAGCGAAGCGTTACATTGCACGCTCCGTGTGTATACTGCCTTACACCACATCAGTTTACGCATGGGCATCAAAATCCGTGCTTTCATTATCCGGTATCTTGTCTAGTCCTCCATAACAATTATCCGACCACAAGACTATAAAGGGATTTACAAGCCCAAGTCCAACATCCTGAATTTTCAAGAGCGTTCAATGCCATACACCTCTACAATCTGCAGTTATTGAAATATCAACTTTGAGGGGATGGAATGAAACTCAATATGACTTGGCTGACTCAAAGCCAGACTCAGTGGACTAAGAGTAGTAGAGCTCATTGTGCGTGGCTCGTCCGGGGAAGTACAACCACCACGCCTTTTTCTGCCGCCAAGCAGCAACGCTGTGTTTCGGTTTGAAGAGTCGTGAGAGTGGTCGCCGGTGTAATTACAGGCACATGAGGCTTAACATAATGATGTATGCCTCAAGTTGATGGACGCAGGGCAGTACATCGTAGGGCACGTTCCTATCGTGCGTGGCTCACGAGGCAGTGCTTTGTTATAGGTGATGGTTACCATTTATCATCAGGTGGGCCATCTGCTTGTCCCATCAGCTAGTTTTATAAACAAACACTGAGATCTAACATCATTAAGATTGTGATTCAATTGTTATTACTTTTTGACTTTGACTTAGCTTTACCACAGAGGAAATAAATAATAGAATGCTGTATCCTGGACGCATGAAGAGTGGTACTACTGCATGTATACAGTTATTTATTCTGTGCCTGACCCGTTTAGCGGTCCTATACAGAATGCTCCCATATTGTAAGGCCGGGAATTTCCTAGTAATGTTTATGCTATTGTGTAGGTAATGTAGGTTTGTAGGGTAAATTGTAGGCTTACTACTGTTTGGGCTCAAACTGAGATTGAAGTTACGGAACTTGAGAAACTGAATATTGTGAATGTTTAACTCATAGCAATTGAAGATAATAAGAAATAAAAAAAATTATGAGTATGAAGTATCAGGACTGGTGGTCAAATAGCTGTCCTGTCTTCCGATCCTAGGTCAAGGTTCAAAACCAGTCGTGTATGACTTTATCTGAATCTATATTTGAACTATATTTGAGCGGCGATGGGCTTGCAACCTGTCACGTATGGAATAGTAACTACTGCAAAATGTGGGTAGGTGCCAAATGTAATGTTTGGACGTACCTCTGACTACCCCCCTTAGACATCCTCAAAGAATCTTGAATTAGTACCTACTTGGTACTGGGAGATCTGAAGGGATATCTATCGTGCCTGGGGATCAAAGTCGTGAAGCTGTTTCAGTTTATATTTGAACTGGCACCTAGAGTCTAGCTTTGAGACGTTTCAAAGTAAACCTTGTGGTTATGGAATAAAAATCTTTCGACTTTGACTATTGTTCAAAATGTGCTCTCTCAAACGGTGAAGAAAATTTGCTGAGGAAACCGGCATGTCCAGACTACTCTATCTTTGAGACGCACTTAAAATCATTTCACCACACTCGAACGTTTTTTGTTTATTATTACATATAGCAAAAAGTTTGACCGCAATCTCACCTGATGTTAAGTTATTATTATTATGCAGTCTACGATGTGTTACGTTTACCTAGAAAATACCTGTTCACTCCTCTCTTGAAAGCATCCAAATTATAGGTATTCGGAAAAACGGACGCCGGCAAAGAGTTCCATTCTTTGGCCGTGCGCATTAAATAACAAAAAAAAAGGAAAGTACTAGTAATACGGCATAAATAAGTAAGACGTAGTAGCTTTAGGCAGTCGCCTAAAACTGAAGCCTTCATAATTAAGTTAATAAAATAAATAGGTAGCTCTCAGAACACTTAACTTGTACAACTGTGTAGAACGCTTGAAGCTTAGACCAAACTTTTGAGAGCATATTTGTCGCTAAAGTTTCGTATAATATGTATGGAGACAGTCTTAGTGGTATTTTGTTCACTTAAATGTATTTTGAATTTACCCTTAAACTTATAAAATATACTTAAATAAACACGCTTTATCTCTTGTTCGTCAAATCATTTTATATTTGATTGGCCATCTTGTAAGACATGACAGCTTTATAAGGAAAATAATCGAAGGAAAGAGAGGCAGGGGAAGACCTAGGATAAGCTACATGAGCCAAATAAAAGCGAAGGTTGCCGTCATGTATTATAAGGAGGTCAAGGAGGTTGCCCTGAAAAGAAACACCTGGAGAGAAATGCATCAATTACGCCGACAAGAGCATTGCTCTTAAATTAAAAGAAGAAGAAGAAAAGAAAGAATGCTTATTTCAAAAATGATTCAATCAAATTATAAAAAAAACATTGTTTTAGACTGACTTAAATTATCCACATCAAAAAAATATCTCAAACTATTTTAACGACTTATTGACCGTATACTTGTATAGTGTTTGATAATCAATAGTTTTTTTTTTATGTTTTTATGGACATTAGCTAGATACGCTAATTCTATATTTTTTGGCACATCGCACTCATGTATCGTGTTTTTGTAACTCGCATTTGCTTATAGAAACACGAAAACTGCAAGTTGCTATTACCAGGCCTGCTTATTTGTTTTAGAAAGTTATTAATTATCATTAATATTTCAAGAAAAAAACTAAAAATAGTTGTGTTAAGTTATACCTAACTCGACATAACTAAACAAATCGACCGGCTATGGCGTCTCCATGTTTTTTTTTTATATCAAAATTTATGTTTTAATGCATTGATAAGGAGTTATGCCCCGATCCCAGTATTCGTTATCGTCAGCCACCACTCCATTTCATACCTGTCCATATCCATCCACAGAGGGCGATAAATTCTGCTCCCAACACCGATCTGATATATTTACTCCGTCGAGAGTTTAAAAACGACTCGTGTGAAGCGATCCTTGATTAATTATGTTTACGTAGTTGATTCAAGACCACATGGTACGTCTATAAGTAGCTTTAGCCACCGCATGACGGGCTACAAGATTCTACGAGTATGCTACTCGTATGTGTCACTTTGATAATTTTGCGGACGATTTTCTGAACTAAAACAATAGAAGCTTAGTTAATTGACTCAGGCGTGACTTTGCGGAAGTCCATTGTTGAATATAAATTAACTCGAACAAAGCAATATGTAGTACTTATCCGCTGATCTAATCTCCTTAAGCTGGAATAAACTTAATTAGACTTCGACACGTGTTTCACTTCTCTACGAAGAATCTTCAGGAAATTGACCCGCTGTGCACCGAACGTGTTACCTCGTTGAGCGCTGAGCTGAAATTGAGTCATTCACGCCGGAACGGCTGAACGGATCTGTATGAAACTGGGCGGAGAAATAAATTATAGTCTGGAATAGCACATTAGCGTTTTATCCCATGGGAATACCGGAATTTAAATCTGCGCGGATGAAACCGCGGGGCGCAACTAGTTGATCATAATTGCATTCGAAATGCTTTTTCTTGATGAATGTTAAAGTTAAATAATAACATGCAGACGGAGGCTCGTAGATTCCACAGTTTACTGATGCGTCCGACTACACATTCTATTTTATTATCAATCGGGTCTTATTTTAAAATTTTATCGATGAATGTTTAATAAATAAAATAAAAGTAAGGTTTAAGTAAATAGAAATCATAATTTTCCCAAAATTTATTTCTAAAACACAGTACCTGGGTTTCAATTAACTCTGTATCCTTCCCGAGTCCAAGGCACAATAACTCATCCCCATAAAAAGCGCCCCATCGTGATATTGATAACCTATTTTGAACGAATTCTTTGGTAAAATTGATGGCGCCAGGTCAAGTCTAATATTGTCTTTGTTTTGTTACAGGTAAACTGATGCTGTGGATACTACTCTGCGAGGATATGTAAGATAGGATAGTGTCAAATTGATATTAAGACAAGAACTAACTATTTTTTTTTAAGGAAAACTTGTATGTAACAAAATAATATTTTTACTAAACTTTTGAAAGAAAAAAAACATGGGAATAAAATAGAAAGGCAGGAGTCTTATGGAGTCTTAATAAGAATATTACGCTTGTTAGGCAAATTAGGTCTCTGACACAGTATTTTCCACACCGTGTGGGTATATCAAACAGTGCAACAGTGGTATTCTGCCAGGTCCTGCCAGGGCTGATATATACTATCCCAACTATATAATATGTCTGTCTGTCTGTCTGTCTGTTACGCTTTCCCGCTTAAACCTCTCAACCGATTTTGATGAAGTTTGGCACAGACAATCTTTAGACCCTGAGAAAGAACATAGGCTACCTTTTATTGCATAATATTCAAATTAAAAGTACGCAGACGAAGTCGCGGGTACCAGCTAGTATACAATAAAAATAAAAAACACAATGATAGGACATAACAAAAAGGCTACAAATATGCTCTTACTTTTGTTATTCTCCGAATCTCGGTTCCAGAGATCTAAAGTAACCCTTGTTAGCCGTGGACTTTATAATGCTCATTATGGTGGTGGGGAGTTTGGACCAATCACCGTTGTTGGATATAAGATTTTCCCCCGATTTCTGAAAGCACCGGTGGTCTAGTGGGAGTGACCCCGCCTTCCGATCGTAAGGTCGCAGGTTCGAATCCGGTCGTGCACCAATGGATTTTTCTATCGATAAATTTATGTGCGCAATGCCAGTGCTTCTTAAACGGTGAAGGAAAACATCGTAAAGAAACCAGTAAGTATTCTAACAGCGGCGATGGGCTTGCAACCTGTCAAGTATGGAATACTAACTACTGCAAAATGTGGGTATGTGCCAAATGTAATGTTTGGACGTACCTCTGACTACCCCCCTTAGACATCCTCAAAGAATCTTGAATTAGTACTTGGTACTGAGAGATCTGAAGGGATATCTACCGTGCCTGGGGATCAAAGTCGTGAAGCTGTTTCAGTTTTCTGAAAGCTCGATCAAAGCTAATCGGCTGTCAAGTCACTTGCTATTTCAGCTTTTACTATCGAATTAGATAGAGATAGCAAGTGACTTGACAGCCGATTAGTGTTGATCGGCCTTTCAGAAACCGGGGGTAAAGGACTTGAAAAACCGAGAACCGGACTTTTGACTTTTGTTAAAATGTTCCGCAATTCCACTATTATGATGAATAAAGCAACAGTTCAATAAAACATGAACGTTAACGATATTCTCACAAAACCCTCATTCACATTCCCTATCAGAATCAAAGTAATATATTGTCACAGCTATAAAAGCCGTATGCATCCCAGGAGACACAGCTCCTTCCATCACCAGAATAATGGCAGGCACAGACGCAGTAACTCACACTTAGCTTTTTATTATCACTCAAATTTCCTTACGCATACACGCGGGTATTATTATATTATGAGTAAGACTCTCACATTATCTTTATGAGCTGTTGGCGCAAGGAATAAAATTAAGCGGCGCCTAAATAATTATTTACATCCATAACAATTTACTGGCATGGGATGACTCCTCCAGTGAGAAGTGAATAAAGAAACGAATTAGGGGATACGCAGCAGTAATATTATTATCTGATTCGGGTTAACTACTCACTCAGCTAGGAGATGTGGTAACAGGTGACAAAAGAACGCACTAAAAAATTCGTCACAGCATCTCAAAATGAAAACGGTCTTTATACAGTACAATCACAGGGGTTATTTTGAAACGTCTTATATTAGAATCTGCCACCAGTTTGCCGCGACCAAAGCCTAGAAGAACTGGCAAGTAATTAAGCTTGGTTCTTAGCATTTTTTTGTCCCATCCTCTTTATAAAATAATATGAAAGTACATAATTGTTTATTTTGTAATGAGTTGAAGCATATTTCAGTCCTAAATCTATAGAGTACATAATAAATAATAATGAATAAATAATGCTGGACAATCCACAGAGCATCATCTAGCCCCAAAGTAAGCTACTCAAAGCTTGTGTTATGGGTACTAGATGACTGATTTATTTAATACATTATATACTTACATAGATAGATATATTTTATTATACATAAACACCCAGACCAACGGAACAAATTTCTGCAGATCGTACACAAATTTGTTCCGAGGCGAGAATCGAGCCCGCAACCTCTTGCGTCGCAGGCGGACTCTCGCCCGCTGACCACTGAGGTCATCATATATGTGTCGTCACATAACATCAATACTGCGATTCCTGACCAGAAACCCCCCAAATTATGTTGTCTGTTCTTCTAGGCTTTTTCCCGTGAAACTGGCACCTGAATTCATCTAGCTGTAAAACATTCTAAAGTGATTCTTGTGATTCAACTGAATATAGGCAATTCACATTTTTTGATTTTTACTTGATGAGATTGAGATTTTTACTTTTTTATAAAACCATACAAAGCAAGATATACTCGTACACCTGAGGTGGAACGATTTTCTCTGCATTAGCCCAGCATGTCGCCATAACCCAACAACTTGTCCCAGCTCACTTTTTACCGCCATAAAAGGGGATGAACATTGAAAAAGACATCAGCCCATGTGATTCTGGGCTAGGTGTGAACTCTGATCACGTGATATCGTTTTATGACCCACGTGATTTACCGCGGAGCCGGGATAAATGTGGTGTTAAATCAGTTTTAATAGAATAATATTGTCAGTTCTTTATGGGGTTATGGCTTGAAAAATGAATTTTAATGGTGTCATTAAAAGGATGATGAATAAATTAAAATGTGGCATCAAATAGCTTATTAACAAGGAAACACAAACAGCTTTGTGGCATCAAATAGCTTATTAACAAGGAAACACATACAGCTTTATGATTTTCATCCCAGGCACAGTAGTCATCTTCTCAAATTCCTTTGTACCAAGTTTCTTGGGGATGTTTTAAAGAGGTAATTAGAGATACATCCAAATGCATTTGTTTAAACCAAAATTTTGCAGCAATTGGTAGTACATACGTGATAGATTGCAAGCCCATCGCCGCTGCCAGAATACTAACAGGTTACCTCATGATGTTTTCCTTCACCGTTTGAGAGCACAAGCATTTAAAAGAAAATAATAAAAGGTTTTGTTAAAATGTGCACTTGATACCACAAAACTTAAGCCTAAAACACAGATATTTAGATAATCTATAATTTTATCGTCAAGAAAACTCACTCATACAATAGAACCACGATCGTTACAAAGGTATTATTATAAAAAAAAAAAGAAAAAAAAAAAAAGAAACAGCTTCACGACTTTGATCCCCAGGCACGGTAGATATCCCTTCAGATCTCCCAGTACCAAGTAGGTACTAAATTCAAGATTCTTTGAGGATGTCTAAGGGGGGTAGTCAGAGGTACGTCCAAACATTACATTTGGCACATACCCACATTTTGCAGTAGTTAGTATTCCATACGTGACAGGTTGCAAGCCCATCGCCGCTGTTAGAATGCTAACTGGTTTCCTCACGATGTTTTCCTTCACCGTTTAAGAGCACTGGCATTGCGCACATAAATTTTTCAATAGAAAAATCCATTGGTGCACGACCGGATTCGAACCTGCGACCCTACGATCGGAAGGCGAGGTCACTCCCACTAGACCACCGGTGCTTCATTATTATATTAGTATTATTATAAAACACCAATAATAATAGTAACATATTGTTGAAATACATCACATTGTTTAGAATTCTCCACATTATAATGAGAATTGAGAGAACATTTAATTTACCTATCCTGAATCGATGTGGTTTTAAGATAATTGAATTGGGTTGATAAATTGCCGAACCGATTTACCTCAAACAAGGCTGCGGAACAAAGTGCTTAATGAAATCATGTCTAAAATATTAATAAACGCAATAAAACCAAACCGCATTGAAATTGCTTTTAGTACGAGACTCGGAGTATAATTTTCGAAGCATACTAATCATGACGCGCCATTGCCAATTCTAATGGGGGGTTGGCTATAGCAATCCTTGTACCTGAGTTGAGGGTTGGGGATAGGGGGGATGCAAGTGGGGGTAGATGGCAAGTCTTCCCCTTGAGTCCTTTTTTCTAGGAAATGAAAAAAAATAATTTAATTTTTCAGGTAAGTTACTAGTTAGGTTAGGGTTTTTTTTTTATATGAAAAAAATTGGTATTAATATTTCATCTCTATGACAAAAAGACTCAAGGGAAGCAATTCTCATTAGGTTAGGGTTATTATTTTTTTTTTTTTAAAGTGAAGAAATTTGAAGGAAATTTTTTGGAATTTTTTTTTCATTTCCTAGAAAAAAGAACTATAGGGAAAGACTTGCCATCTACCCCCGCATGCTTTCCCCCTATCCCCAACCCTCAACTCAGGTACCAGGGTAGCTATAGTTTAACCCTAATGGGTCCTGGGCTCGTACCACCATCTCTTGTAAAATCCTTATTTCAATATTTCTTTTATGTCAATGTCTCATGTCAACTGCATAGATTCAGCTCTATGATCAATAAGTAAAGTAATATTGAAATAAGAATGCTTCAAGAGATGGTGGTACGGGCCCTGAAACAGGTTCACGGGTTTACGGTAGATCATCTCAGATCTCCTTGTACGAAGTACTTAACTGAAAACTATTTGAAGATGTTTATAGAGCCTGTCCAGAAGGTGCGTTTGCGGTGCAAGTAGACTCGCGCGTAAAACGCTTCTGATTTTAAGCCTCATGTGCCTGTAATTACACCGGCGACCACACTTCTCAAACCGCAACACAGCGTTGCTACTTGGTGGCAGATAAAGGCGTGGTGGTAGTATTAATTTTGCTGGGCAGTGCATCGTAGGGCGCGTTCCTATCGTGCGTGACTTGCGAGGCATTGCTCTGTATTGGGTGGCCATCTGCTTGTTCTATCAGCAAACCGCTTAAAAAAACCACACAGGATCCTTCAGAATGAGCTTCTATCCCGTTTTGAGAATTAGTTAAAAAATGCCGTCTGTTCATACTCTAACCGAACGTAAAGCGCAATGGTCACCTCTAGTTTTTATAAGTCGTTTTTTTTATGAAGCCGCAAAAAACCCAGGAATGCAGGAGCAAAGCTAGCGTAAACTTTACTGCACATACAAAGCACGCTAACATGTCCATGAGAATGAGACAAAATGGGTAGTTTCAAACTGTGTTTCTTTGTATGAGGAATGTGCGTCCAGTTGAAAGACAGTGCGAAAATCAGATAAAGCCTTTCAAACGACCGCCGCCCGGGAGATACGGAACAGTCAATGAACCAGTGTAAATAAGTACGTGTGTTTTGATTGCTTTGTTTAAACGTGTATTATGCTGGCAGCTAAAGAGTGAAATTTCTTGTGTTTCGGAACACAATAATAATAATTAGAATTTTTCAAGTTGAAGTGGCAATGGGCAGGTCATATAGCTCGAAGAACTGACAACCGATGGGGAATAAAGGTTCTTGAATGGCGACCACGAACTGGAAGGCGAAGTGTGGGACGCCCTCCTACCCGATGGACTGACGACATTGTTAGGATCGCGGGTAGTCGGTGGATGGAAAGGGCTCAGAATCGTTCTTCCTGGAAGCGGATAGGGGAGGCCTATGTCCAGCAGTGGACTTCTGTGGGCTGTTGATGTTGATGATGATGAATTTTTCAAAGAGCGTGAATGCTCTATGTGGTTTTCACTGTGTTCAGTTTTTATGAGTGGTAAAGCTCTTTGTGAGGGGCTTGTTTGGGAAAGTATCATCTTCTACCGCCAAGCAGTGTTAATGTGTTTTGGTGTGGTTATCTCCTGGTCTGTGATTGCACCAGCATTAGTTCCCGTCTAACTGGAACACAGCATTCTGAGCTGTATAGCACCCGAAAATAGTGGTAGTTCTTGCCCTAACAAACTATTTTCAAAAGCTACTCTTTCTATAAAAAAATTGAGCCTGAAAGACTGGATACATTATGGATTTTCAAATTTTGAACCAGTCTTTCAGGCTAAAAAATATTCTTTTTATTCTGAACATTTAATGTTAAGTATAAAAAGGACATTTTTCAAACAGATGGCCACAAACAATGGCTTCAGACCTTCCAATTGAACACCTCTGCTCGTGACGTACCAACTGAATTTGATGTCGTAAATTACGTTCAGGCGCTACCTAGTCTGACTAAGGTCGGTCCTCTGTCATAGCATTGGGCGGGTAAACGCCAGTTTTTTAGGCATGGTTTAGTGAAACTTGGACATCTTCAAACCATTCTGAAATCATCCGTGTGATTAAATTTAACAAATCTCTTTCGACTTTGACTTTTAAATTGCCATTAGAGTCCTACATTGTAAAAGTTCAGTTAATTTAAACTAGTAGCATCATCGACAAAGGAGTTTTAGGCCTTCCTAAGGCCTTCATCATGGCTTACTACATAGTGTTCCTGTGTGTTTTGTACCAATAAACTTAAAAGTCTACGGTAATTATTACTGTAGGTAGTTGTCTAAGTAAGGATGAATGGATGGAGAGATGGACATTAGTACCATTGGATACCGTATCTATTTCTGACGAAAACAGTTGTGCTTACCATGTTTCGATTTAATGGATATGGATGCTGGTGCAATCTTTAGGCGCCGAACACAAAATCTTCGTCTTACAGTGATGGACGCAGTGCGTAACACCATGCTGGCTTCGTCACAGTGATAGACGCAGTACTCAACACCGTAATGAGATAGCTCTAGCACTTATTATCTTAAAATTACGTTGGTGAGCCCAATACTACCTTCTTTATGTACACAGAGCAGAACACATGTTTGCTTTGTCACTTTTTCCCTTGAAAATACTTTTTTGAGCCCAATCTTTACCCGCTTCCAGCTACCGGCTCTCACCAAGCTCATAGCCAATGGTCTAGATCGGGATATAAATTGACAGATCGGGGAAGTCTTGCAATTAGTTAGTTCTGAACTTCGGTGTCTATTGTTCCGCGGTTACATTGTCGCTGGGTACATCTCCATTTTGAGATTCTGATGCATTTATTGGTGGAATTTAATTGGTAAAGTTCTAGGGTAGCTAACGAGGAATAGTGGCCGGCATATAAATTAAGCTTTGAGCTGCTTTGTTTCCGTTTAAATAATGGTGAGCAATGGAGGTTTAGTGGGAGCGACCCCGCCTTCGGATCGTAAGGTCATAGGTTTGAACCTGGTCATCGAGGTCCGATGGATTTTTTCTATTGAAAATATTATGTGCACAATGCCAGTGTGTTTAAACTCGGGAGGAAACCAGAGGCTTGTAACTTGTCACGCATGAAATACCAACAACTGCAAATTGTGGGTACCCTGGTACTTAGAGATCTGAGTATAAAAGCTAAGTATGTGTTGTGTTTTGAAGACCTTTCTTTGCTTACACTTATCTAAGCAAATAAACATCTTTATAACTTCTTGAATCTTTTTACCGTTAGGGATATTGGGTAGTCAGGTATTTTACCACAAATTCTGGCAGAGTTTGATTATTTAAGTGTTCTAGTTTCACATTATAGTTAAACTTTGTGTTTGGCTTGTCGGAGGAAGAACTACTTGCTTGTTTTTGCCGTCAAGTATCAATAGTGCTCTATTTCTATTTGACAGTATCACTTTGTGTGCTTCAAGTTGGTGGACGCAGGGCAAGGCACGTTTATACCGTGCGTGACTTGCGAGGCAATACTTTGTGCTGGTCACCACTTAAAATCAGATGGGCCATCTGTTTGTCAGCAGGTACTATAATAAAATCAAACAAAGCAAAACGTTCTTTATTCAGTATAATAACAGTGATCACTTAGAATCAATCACGCACCAATTTTGGGAAAAAATGTATTATGTATGAAGGAGCACTGATGTATAACAAATTACCAAAAGACATAAAACAAGAAAAATCAATGACCACTTTTAAAAAATTGCTTAAACATCATTGTCATGACCAAATGCTATACCTAATAACTAGAATCATATGCCACATCCAGTTGAGCTTACTCTGTGTAACTTTTAAACAAACACGACAAAACGCTGTGGACGAGCCAACGCACGGAACATCGTACATTTATTTTTCGATTCTACCGTCATAAAATATAGTGAATAGAAAAATTTGGTAGGTACATTTTTTTTTATACAACTAGCTGATGGAACAAGCAGATAGCCCACCTGATGTTAAGTGGTAACCATCACCTATAAACAAAACATTGCCCCATTGTACTTAGTTTATATCCAGCTTATTTAAAAATAATATTAGTACTGTACGATACTGCCCCACTTTAAACTTAAGTTAATGTTATACTTTCTCATGTAAGTGAATTTATTCTTATGAGAAATAAAATATCTTAAACCGAACATCCCACTTTATTTGGGATTGGCAAGGCAGGTTATTTCAACAAAAACCTATCTCAAAACGGATCTGAAGAACTCTTCTCTCTTCTCTCTTTTGATTAATCAACTTCTTTTTGAGCGAAAAAGAGGACAATGGAGCGAACTAGCTGAGTTGGATATACGATGGCTCGTTATGCAACCAACGCGAGAGAACATTTTCCTTCGTTTTGAGTTAGATGCTCTTTTCAAATGTGTTGGATTTGGTTGCTAGGAATAAATAAATTGTTAGTTTACTGTAATTGACCGAGCGAGCGAAGCGAGCGAAGCGTCTCAGTTTCCACATTGGCCAAAAATGCGTTTGTCCGGATGTCTGTCTGTCTGTCTGTCTGTTCGCATTTTTCAACCGATCTGGACAAAACTTGGTACACAGGTTATATGACTTATTAGATTTTTTTTGTCGTCGGGGATTTTTGATTGGAGGGGTACTTCCCCCAAAAAGGGGCAAAAAAGGGGGCTATTTCATATACTGAATATCTCCACCAAATGAGGTCCGATTTCGATTGTTCTTTTTTATTTGAAAGGTAGTAACTATAAATTGGTCTCATAAAAGTTTGGTGAAGATCTGATGAGGATCTTTAGCATGATGAACGGGATAGTTCATCAAAAAATCGACGGTTTTCAATCAAATTTGAGAGAAACACTAAGGACTTCTTTCTACACAAGATGATTAAAAAAAACAATAAAAATCAATAAAATCAAAAGAATCAAAAATCGGAAAAATTATATCTACCTACCGCTAAGCCAGTAAATTGCTCACTTTTAGTGTGCTCGCGAGGTCACAGAGCCACTAGTTTAGATGTTGTGAGTATGTTAGTCATGTTTTGACATAATTAACATGTTTGAGACTCGACCATAAATGCAAATAAATATTTTGACGACCTCAGTGGCACAGAGGGCGAGAATCCACCAGCAACGCAAGAGGTTGCGTGTTCGATTGCCGCCTCGGAACAAATTTGTGTGCGATCTGCAGAAATTGGTTGGTCTAGGTGTTTTCTATGTATAACAAAAAATATCTATCTATACTATATAATAATAATATAATGTATTAAAACTAATAGTTACAATTATTTACAAAATATACAAAATACATATGAAACAGTTGAGCTGTCTGCAGACCGTTGCAAACGATCTATAGATAGCTCAACTGATCCAAATCAGTATTAAATATATCAGTTATCTAATAGTACCCATAACACAAGCTTTAAGTAGCTTAGGTACTTTGGGGCTAGATGGTGTTGTGTGGATTGTCAGGCTTTTTTTTTCATTCTTCTATAGTAAAGGCAGATCAATGTTTAATGTTAAAGCTAATTAATGGTAATGATGTTGATTATTTCCTTCGCCGTTTTTGTTCTGACACAACTATTCTAGTTAGAGAAGCTTATAAGAAATACTACCAGGTGTGTAAACCTAATTTATTTCCTTCGTCCTTAAAGTTTCACGGCCCTTTGTCTGCAGTTATTTTAAGCCCGGCTTGTGTTACATCTGTCATTCCTTGCATCTGTGCTGGTTTGGCTAAAATAAATTAAGCCATAGGATATATTTTTTTTATATAACTGGCAATTTATAAAGCTTACGTGTAAAAGTGGACTCCTTATTTAGGTATACTCGTCATGGTTCAGCTACAGGTCAAATTGAAATTTATAAATTTCTGGCTAAAAACACATGGACCATATTCATTACATTTATTAAAAAAAACTTTTGTGTGCGAAATTGAATTATACGTTATAGACGTGTCAAGACAAAATTACAATTAAAAATTAATGTTTCGCTATTATTATGCATGTATTATATGTAATATAAACCTTCTTCTTGAATCACTCACACTATATAAAAAAAACGCATCAAAATCCGTTGTGTAGTGCTAATTATCTAAGCGTACACAGACAGACAGCGGAAAGCGATTTTTTTTATATTATGTAGTGATTATTTTTCGTATAAATTGATACTAGCCACAGGACCCCTTGTCTAATCTCGTTTTAGTAAATACTAGGGTTAAAAACGTCGCGTGAGGTAAAACGTCGGTGGACAGGCTAACGTACAAATACTATACAACCAATGCTCCATCAATAAGCCACTGGCCACCAACATTAATAAACAAAGGGCGCAGACGAAAAAAAAACATTGAATACATGTTTTTGAATTTCGAACGTTTTTTAAAATGCTTCTATTTTATTTTTAATTCATTTGGTTGGCGGTGTTTACTTTTGAGTTAAAAATAACTAAAGAAAACAGTAAGAAACTTGGATAAATTACGGTAATACGGTAATATTTTCGTAGTTAAAAAATAATTTTATGTGCAAGTTCTTTTGGCACATAAAATTACATTTAAGTGAAGTAGGTAGCGGTACTTTTTAGTGTTATCCACGTTGTATTATATTTTATTAACAATATGGAGAAAACTGGCTATCCATTTTGCCCATCTATTTTTACAAAAAGAAAGTAGGTAGTACTTGTAATCGCTTCTACTTTAAGAATTTATTATTTTATCCACCATTTTCAACATTAAGACCTTACTATATAACATAATCATTACTATAAACAAATGAGAGCATGTACGTGGAATAATTAAAAAACACCATTACATTCTCAAACAAATTAAGCATTGTCTACACGGCTTTTAAGATAAAGTCCCGTACACACCGAGCAAGTAAACAGCTCTAAACAAACGTCAAGCGCGAGAGCCAAACCATCGGTCCACGCGACCGCCATCTAAATTATTTACACAACGAAAACGGATCTTCCCGTGAAGTTCAGTTTGTTTACAGGCAGACAGGCAGTCCGATGTGTTACGTCCTGTGATAGAATAAATACTAAAGCTAATTAGAGAAGTTTCACTGAAACTTCGAACGTATTCTTACACGTATAACGTTTATTACTAACTTCAAGTCAGATGATATTGGTGTAAAGTGGTCACTGTCACCAAAAAGTGGACAAGCAGCAAAGGGGAAAGAACAGCAAAGCAGCAAGGAGCTTTTATGTCGGACAAGCAATCACTAAAGAAGACTGCGCAGAATGTTGCAGGTAGTATGTTCAAGTTAACTCAATCCCTAAAGTCAGAAGGGTAAATCTCATTTTAGTTTGAAGCTAATTGTAAGTAGCATAGCCCACTTAGCTTGATCCTGTTTTGTAAACTGTCTGTCCATTTAGCAGCGCGTCTGGTTCTGAGTGGAATGCTTTGAACGTGTTCTTTTTCATTGATCCTTTCGTGGTAGACTTTTGTTGATACCGTATACCATGAAGCGATCAGCAGTGAGGCTATACAAATTAGACCTGATTGTATGTGTCTTATTTTTGTTCTTCTTAACGTGTCGCTAGTTATTTGGAAACAGAAAGTTTGTGACGCAAGGATTCGGTTCGCCTCAAAGAGCCTATGTTTTAAGATACTGACACACGTGCTTATTTTAGAGCTAAAAGCATGCTTTTTTCGAGCCTTGCTTAATAAAAGCACGTGTGAACAGTTCATGCTAGTAAATAAGCATGCTTATTTGGTCGTACGTCGTCGGTTGATTTTTGAGCATGCTCAAAAGAAGCATGCTTATTTTTGAGCACGTGTGTCAGTACCTTATAACTTTCTAGGTTCTACAAATGCCGGTTTCATCGCGATTTTTTATTCAACGTTTATGAGTACTGGTTACTGTGCACATAATTTTTTGAATAGAAACAAACGACGAACAAATAATTATGCAAATGTTTAGCATCGCAAAAACCAAGTATCGGGCAATAATATTAAAGGTTGAAAGGTGCACGCAGGAAAATCTTGACGGAAGCCTAGAGTGACCTAGAAACTCCATCAACAGAAATTCACCGATTTCTTCTTCTTCTTCTTGTCAAATCACTAGTTTCTTTCGAAACAGTGTGGTGAAAGGATTTTTAATATGCCTCAAGGAGGAGAAGAGAAATTCAACGTGACTCAACTGAACTTATAATAAATAATGTCGACCGCCTTATATCACAATCGTATCTATAATAAGATGACAGAGAACTCGTTTTATTTGTTGCAATAAAACAATTCGAACAACACATTTATCTTTCACAATACACATAAATCAGAAGATAATTTATTGTTAGTTTACAACTGGCTTATCCAAGAAATGGTAAAAGGTTCACATGTGGGGAGATCCATGTGTTTTGTTTCAGAAACACCGGGTTCTCACTGTTGTGGAGACATTTGGGAAGGTATCATGTAACTGTCAGGGTTTTTTTTATGAAATATACGTTAACAATATAATGCAATGAAACCGGCTTTTTTATACCAGCTGATGGAACAAGCAGATGGCCCACCTGATTAGTGGTAACCATCACTTATAACAAAGTATTGCCTCGTAAGTCACGCACGATGGGAACGTGCCCTACGATGCACTGCCCTGCGTCGGCATACAGATGTTAAGCCTCACGTGCCTGTAATTACACCCGCGACCACACTCTTCGAACCAAAACACAGCGCTGCTGCTTGGCGGCAGAAAAAGGCGTGGTGGTAGTACTTCCCTGGACGAGCCCTTCACAAAGAGTTTTACTACTCTTAAACCTTTTTGAGGTGTACTTATATGCACACTTTTTCAATAGAACTAGTGATACGACGAAACGGGGAACTATAACCAATAGGATTGCATAACTGGAGCTGAGCGGAAATGTCATGCAATCCTTATTGGTTAATATTTCTCCGTTACTCCACTCCGCAGCCTCAACCAATGGACCGGCAGCCTAAGAAAAAGAATGCAATGTGATAACAACTTTCACAGCTCAGTTGATAGTAGCTCTGCCATCTCCGTTTTAGAAATTAGTAATAAATGAAGAGTTTGTTCATCGTCTGGGTTTATTTATAAAATATTATATTTATAAAAAGACCGTTTGATTTGACGACCTCTGTGGAGCAGCGGGCGAGAGCCTGCCTGCTACGCAAGAGGTTGCGGGTTCGATTCCCGCCTTGGAACAAATTTGTGTACGATCTGCAGAAATTTGTTCCGATGGTCTGGGTGTTTTCTATGTATAATAAAAAAATATCTATCTATGTAAGTATATAATGTATTAAATATATCAGTTATCTAGTACCCATAACACAAGCTTTGAATAGCTTACTTTGGGGCTAGATAGTGCTATGTGGATTGTCCAGCATTATTTATTTATTTATTTTATTTTATTATTTATTTGAGTTTTCCGGTTCTTTCGTGACTTGTTGTCATAAAAAGTTCCTTTTTTCTCTACAAAGTTTATAAAACCCATCTCATTATCCCACAAATCAACCCTCGTATAACAGCGTTCACTCGCAAAGACCTACCTCATAAAATGGCCGTCAAAACTCCCCCGTGTCCAAACTTCGGGTTTCAGGACCACCTGGCGGCGACCAACTTCAGCATCGGTAGGATTCGAACCTACTTTCGAATAGGGTTGCCATACGTCCGGATTTAGAAATTTCCGTTTCTATTTTTTTTGTAGGTGTCGAAGAACTGACAACCGCTGGGAAATAAAGATTCTCGAATGATGACCACGAGCAGGAAAGCGAAGTGTGGGACGCCTTCCTATCCGATGGACTGAAGACATTGTTAGGATCGCGGGCAGTCGGTGCAGCAGTGAAAGAAAGAAAGAAAGAAAATACATTTATTTTGGACACACACGATACATACACTTATACTAATTAAAACAAGAAAATACAATAAAAACAGTGGACTTCTGTGAGCTGATGATGATGATGACGTCCGAATTTTACTTAAATTTTGCTTAAAATTTTGCTTCTATATTGCAGATCCCGTACTGTTTACATTTTGTATTGAATCTCAAAATAATTATCTTGGTTCTAAGATGTTTAATCTACCTACTTAATGGTTAAAATTGTGTTTTTATACAATCAAATGTAGCATTTTTCACGTGCACGACTTACGAGACAATGTTATGTGATGGTTACCACTTAACATCGGGTCGGGCATCTGCTTGTACCATTACCTAGTATAAAAAAAAACATTTGAGGATGTATAAGTAGGGTTCTCAGAGGTCTACACAATACTACAATGAAGGTAGTAGGTAGTTGGTATTTAAAAAACCCTCTAGTATTAACAATCGAATGAATAACGCAGTGTGACAATATCATGAGATTTTAGAAAATATCTACCGTGCCTAAACTTCACCTTTGGAACTATAATATTTAAGTTTAAGCGTATTTTTATCTATCATACACACATAAGATGCACTTGAAAAATGAGGTCAAGTTTTGGACCACCAACGTGCAAGTATTTGAGGTAAGTAGTTTAAGGTTAAAGTTCACCAAAATACTACCTTTACTTTTACGACTCTTTCGTTAACTTCTCGTATGGCATTTTGGTCATTTGTAAACTGAGCTAGTTATACTAAGCAACGTGTTAGAATAGAAATAGGAAAAAAATCTAGAAAAAAAAACACGACACAAAATACAATGATTAAAACAAAGATAGACAATGCCTAGGTACATTTAAATCATTTTGGTTTCCTTTGGTTTCTTATGTAAATACTTTATTAGATGTAAGTAAAAACAAATGTTGTATTCTATGGTGTAAATTGTCTGTTGTTTATTGTTATAATTACTATGTATGTACCTAGTGTTTGCTAAAATATATTCTGTGTTTTTTACTTTTACTTGTCTACCGGTCGCATGTCACACTAGGCCAGGCCACGTCTGAAAACCAGCGTTGCACTGTACCTACGGTACCTAGGTACCTAGGTTTAGTGCAGCATTTAAGCTGAGACGTGACCTTTTTGCCCCGCACAACGGTAGGTAGGTCCTTTATTAGTGTAGGTTATAATTTTATTTTCTGTTAGTTTTAAGTAAGTACCTACTTGTATTGTGGGACGAAATAAATATATTTTCTTTTCTTTCTTTCTTTACATCACTATCACTACATAGTATAAAACAAAGTCGCTTTCTCTGTCCCTATATCCCCATGTCCCTATGTCCCTATGTATGCTTAAATCTTTAAAACTACTCAACGGATTTTGATGCGGTTTTTTTAATAGATAGAGTGATTCAAGAGGAAGGTTTATATGTATAGTATAATACATGCATGATATGTGCACCCGTGCAAGGAAGGGGCGCGCGGGCGAGTCGCTAGTCTTTATAAATTTGAAACAATTAGTGAAGTAATTACGGAAAAAAACATCAGCAAAAAGATACGGCGACATAACCGAATGAAAAAACATCAGCAAAACGATACGGCGACATAACCGAATGAAAAAACATCAGCAAAACGATACGGCGACATAACCGAATGAAAAAACATCAGCAAAACGATACGGCGACATAACCGAATGAAAAAACATCAGCAAAACGATACGGCGACATAACCGAATGAAAAAACATCAGCAAAACGATACGGCGACATAACCGAATGAAAAAAAACTGAAAAGGGCAAATTTGCCTGCCCCATAATTACATTACCTTGTAACCAATCAACAAACAAGCATTTTTGCAGTCAAAATTCAGTTCAGCACAAGAAGTGACGTTTGATAGCCGTGATTGCCTATTTACGTTTCTCGCAAAACGGTCTCGCGTTACGCAATCACAGAGCATCGACTACAAACATCCTAGGGAGTGAGCTCGTATAACTGTTTGTAGGCAGCTTTAGACCACATGCTATTAAAGAACATCGTGTACGTTCCGAAATCGAGTTGTACGGAAGGCGAGAGAATGACAAATGGACGTGTCTGGCGACTAATGATCGGTCAGAGCGCGGTCACTGTCCGATGGCCATCCGGACGTGCCTTTATACCGTCCGATACGATTTTCGTAAGCTGTTTCTGAATAATTTCGTTCTCCAAAAGGCAGAACAAAGCATCACGGCTACGATCTCAGAACACGGTAGATATCCCCTCAGATCTTCTAGTACCAAGATCAGAACAAAAATTTTCTATAGCACAACATAGATTGTTTTTTTATAATTTTACGGTTATCTGTTTATCTGCCGCCTTAAGTAGAGACTGTAAGAAAAGTGCCAACGGACACATTCTTAGTAATACTTATTCTATAAAATTAAGTCAAAACAAAATTACTCTTTAGCCTACTTGGCTGGATTGTAATGATATTAGGGTACCGCATCTCATGCGCTAAACTAATTTAGTAAAAAAAAACTGTTATCTATTTGATATCTGTGATTTTACCCCCGGTTTCTGAAAGCTTGATCACTAATCGGCTGTCAAGTCTCTTGTTATTTTAGCTTTTAGCTAGAGATAGAGATGGCAAGTGACTTGACAGCCGATTAGTGTTGATCACGCTTTCAAAAACCGAGGGTTAGTATTAAAAGAAAGAAAGAAAGAAAATACATTTATTATATCCCTATTACGTTTTCGTGGACATAAATTCTTCCATGACAAAGTTACCTTCGCAGTAGCTTTTGCTCCCATGCCAAAGGTTCGTTACAAAGTAGAACTCTTCGCTTGTTTGCTCCCCCGTCCCCAGTCCTCGATCAAGTCTCAGAATCGTGTCTGCATGTTTCACTGATCAGTATAATATCGAATGTCGGTCAGATTGGGCGCTGGGTCGAAGTTTGCGCAACACTAGTTCGGTTATTGTCACGGACACGGAATGTGAAGCGTGTGGGACGCGGTTGAACCCGCCTATTGTGGACACGCGTGTTTTCATTCACGAATTCACAGGCAATTGTTTTTGAGCATCATTAAATGACTTAAAGTCGTCTATTTTGAACATGCATTATTTATTAAATTTTTATTCATATACCAAGCTTTGGTTTTTTGAACCAAAACTTGATAAATGAATACAAACGGTGCGGCTGTGAACTTGCGTGTGGTTTATTTTAACTTAGTTGTAACTAAAGTATTAAAGCGCGATTAAGCCTGGACATTCCAAAAAACACTGATTATCGTAGGTCGTCCAAATGTATTTTTACATTTAGCTTTCTTTGTCCACTGACTTACAAAGACATGTGATATGTGACACTGTGATAGGTTTGTGCTACTCTTCCAAAAAACGAACAATTGAATCCATAAATAAATTGACTTAATAACGCCCACTCTACAAGGCAAAAATGAGAATTTCATTATATTTCTACATTTTCCACATCAACCTCATAAAAGTCCCATCGTCTCACTTCCCAGTCATAAGATGCTTTTAAGTCCCGCACTCTCTAATCAAGCAGCATTTGCGAGCGACGCCGCGGGGCGCAGCTAACTCGACCGGCAGTCAAATTGCTACCTTCAGCCACTCAGAGATTTAATGTGCTTTTGTCTTGTAATGGATCAAATGATGCTCCCAGACCCGTATTTTAAGATGCTGCATAACCGTATTTTCCAACCAATTGAATCAAACCAGTATGACGAACTGTAATAGGGATACATTTCAAGGAAGAATAATTATGAGCTCTTTTCATCCACCACCTTTCGTCGTTACAATGTCATTGCTGCATCGGCTGTTTAGTTTTCTAGTCTGTTGTGTCTGTCAAGAGCACTGGTGGTCTAGTGGTAGCAGCCCCGCCTTCCAATCCTAAGGTCGTGGGTTCAAAACCGGTCGTGCACCAATGAGTTTTTCTTGTCAAAAATTTATGTGCGCAATGCCAGTACTCTCAAACGGTGAAGGAAAACATCGTGAGGAAACCGGCATGTTGTAAAACCTAACAAGTTCTATAACATGTGACAAGTGCTCGAAAGGAGCCTCTTGAGGCGCACTTAAAATCCTTTCACCACACTGTTTCGAAAGAAATTAGTGACACGATAAAAAGAAGAAGTTTTCTAGTTTGTGATGTCATTCAAAAGCTTGAATTCCCTGATCCCCTGATTCCTTGATTCCCTGATCGTTGGTTTTTTGAGCTATATTACCCACTCATTACAACTGAATTCTATTAACTATTTCAGTGACCGTGGTTCTTCTACAAATTTCCTCATTTCTGACTAAGTTGAATAATTATATTTATTTCTCTTAAGATTTAGGTACAATTTCACTTACAGATAAAACAAAAGCAAAGTAAATTTTGAATGCCGTTCGGCGTTAGGAGAAGGTTAATTAAAAATATGCACTATACATCAATGAAACAAAGTCCCGTGGGTAGTTTGTGTTGGCATCCCAACAAATATCATAGATTATAATTTTGGAATTCCCTATTTACCTATTTATAATATGTCTCCAGAATTTTTTTCCAGTTTGTGCATTTAAATGTGTTTGGTAGGCGGTAGTTACGCCTTGGTAGCGGTGACACGCTATCACGTAGTGAAATATACACGCATGCACCATAGCCATAACCCATTGTGCAAGTTCTTGAATACGAGTTTAATGCTCTGGAGATGGTGAATACTTCAAAGTGAGATTCTGTGCGCGTATTTGCTTACTCTATGACGTTCCCGAAACGCGTTTTTCGAGCACAACAGACGAACGTCGCAGACACGTGTTTGCACAGCGCACCTGTTCACGGAAATTGTGTAGACATCCCTACCAACGTTTTCTAGTACGTTAAGGAGCCAAATGTGAGATGTGTTCGAGTTTTGATTAAAAAACATCATCTTGATTATTGTTTTAACTGCATGGATAATTTTACTCAATAAAAGATAAATAAATAATCGTGTGATGACCCTTCTTTAAAATTTTAGGATTGGAATTCAAACAAAATAAGTAGACCAGAACCTCCCTAGTATAAAAACAGTTATTCAGTTAAACCGCTAGATAATTATGTCTCTGACAACTGATACGTCTATTGGTTCTATAGTTAAGTAAAATACCAAAACACGTATACAAAAATTTATTATAAGGTTCTTCAATACCCCGGTAACTGATTCTACTGTGCTTTCGAGAAGGTTGGAGTTAAGTACTCCCCTGAGGCATAACGCTCGCACGGACGTCTCGCTCGGTGACCTCCAATGACTTTGGCGTAAGGGTAGGACGCCACTCTTCAATTGGATTCCGTGTGGATTTCTGATTCCGATCGTAGAATCCCGATCTTGTAATCCCGGACTTAGAACCCTGGAATGTACAGGAAATGTGTCACAGACAGGTCCAGGTGCATCCCCCTCTGATTGTGAACACCGAAGGCAGCGAAGCGAGCATGAAGTGCCGGTGAAGTAGGGGAAGTACGAGGTGGAGTGTGATGTCACAATCAGAGCGGAGATTACAAGGTCATGAAATGAGAGCGTAGGCAAAATTACAAAAAGAAGCTAAATTACAAGAATACATAAGAATAAAAGTTCGTTATAAAAAAACTACTTACCTACCTACATTATTTTTGTGAGACGAATGTTCAACACTTACCGATAAACGGGATTAAACTCGATTTAAACTTTTAAGGCTTACGCGATAAAATAAGTCGACGCAAGAAAGTTTTATGTACTTCAATAAGGAGTAACGTAAGGAGAGGATGCGCCGTGCAATCGGTACGATGGACGCGTACGAGCTCCTCTCTGGTTAGCGGCCAAATCCGAGTGAATGTGAATGGCGTTCATTCAAAGCGAGTGAGGTAAAGAATTACTCGACACTGTTCACCGAGCGTTTTCATTCAAATACCTACAAGGAACGTTCCACCGGTACTGTCAATGACCATGTCTGACGTATCTTTCACTAAAAATGAGTGTTTCGTAATGTAGGTATCAAAACAACGTATATACGTTACAATACCCCCGCGCGTAGTCAAGGGTTTTATTATATATAAAAATGATAAAATCCGCATAAAAATATGTGACTGCATTTGTTTAAACTTACATACATCAACTAACATACCTCAAGCTTTCATAATAACATCGTAACTATTTAAGTAGAATTACAGACACACTCATTCAATTCATTCTGATATTAGATAGTAAACACACGAAAAACGTATAACATAATAAATAAAGTTAAAAAGATATAAATATAAATAATGAATAAAAAAATGATTAGCCTATTTATTTAAACCTACAAGTTTTAAGTCCTTAATGTGCCAAGAGCCTAGATTTTTGCCAGACATATCTTGCAGCACATAAACAAGTGGAGACTTTTTGGCTATAATTTTGGCTTTGATAAACTTCGGGGCTAGCTTTTTGGAAAACTGATTTTCTTTATCGCTTAAAAAATAAGCGCGCTTCATAACCACATCACCAATGTGGAACTCAGCAAACTTTCGTCGCAAGTTGTAGTGTGATGTGTTCTTGACATGGGCTTGCCATAGTTTGGTTTGCACTGTGTCAAAAATGTTAGACAAACATCCCAAATTTTCTGCGTACAAATCACGTGGCAAAAACAAAATTTCACCTTCTAGGTCATTGTCAGTAAAGTGTGTACCACAAGTAACAAGTTCGCGACCAAAAACTAGGAACGAAGGCGTATAGCCTGTCGCCTCATTGACAGAGTTGTTTATTGCAAACTGTACTTTTGGGATAACCAAGTCCCATGATCTGTGATCATCATCGACATAAGTTGAAATGCAAGTTATAATCGTCCGATTATACCTCTCTACCAAATTAACCTGAGGGGTATATCTAGGAGTATAATGGACATTAGGTATCGCGTATTTCTTAAACAGGGCATCAGCGACTTTACCAGTAAACTGGGTACCATTGTCCATTAAAACAGTTTGTGGTATACCATGTGTAAGAAATACGGACTCCTCTAAGATTTTAGTTACTATATCTGACGTTGCTTTTTTTAGAGGAAAAATTAAACAAAATTTGGAAAAACAACAAGTGACAACTAATATGTAATTATTACGTTGCTTCGACGTAGGAAGAGGTCCCATTAGATCTATCGAGATCATCTGAAATGGCCGTGAACATTGTTTAGGACGACCCATTTCTCCTAGAGTCTGATGATTTTGCGATTTATAGGCTAAGCATTTGTCACAATTACTTACAAACTTTACTACATCCTGGTACATACCAGTCCAAAAATAACGCAAAGCAAGTCGTCGATATGTTTTAAAAATGCCCATGTGACCAGCGGTGGGCTCACAATGGTTTTCAATCATAATTTTTTCACGAAATTCGACGGGAATTACTTCTTTCCATGAGAATTCAGAAGTAAGTTCATGTTTATTTTTAGATAATCGATAAAGTGCATTATTTTTAATAATAAAATTTGGAAACTTAGTAGAGTCGTTTAAGCTACCATAGAAAATATTTTTGTACCATAAGTCTTTAGTGTCCAAATAAGAGTTGGAAGTACTAATGGCACTAATTGGAACGGCTCTGGAAAGAGCATCGGGAATAACGTTATCGACACCACGTCTATGTTTCAGATCGAAGTTGAAAGCGGAAAGACGAACACCCCAACGTGCTAGCCTACCAGTAGGGTTACTAATAGAGAGGAACCACTTCAAAGCGCTGTGGTCTGTGTAAACTGTAAATTTCTGACCGTTTTCGATGTAGCAACGCCAGTATTCGAGTGCAGACACGACGGCTAGGGTTTCGCGTTCGGTAATACTGTAGTTTTTCTCAGCCGCAGTTAGGGACTTGCTCATGTAAGCAATTGGGTGTTCTTTCCCATCGATAGACTGAGTCAGCATTGCACCGATACCATAATTACTAGCGTCCGTATGGACCTCAAAAGGTTTGCTATAATCTGGACATGATAATACAGGGGCGGAAACAAGGCACTCTTTAAGCTTCTGAAAAGCCAAGTCGGCTTCAGAGGTCCACTTAAAAGAAGGGGTACCTTTTTTAGAAGAGGTAAGCTTATTTAAAGGCCCAGCTATGGTACTAAAATTTGGAACAAAACGTCTGTACCATGTAGCCGTTCCAAGAAAACGCTTAAGGTCTTTGCGACTAGTAGGAGTTGGATAATTTAAAATAGCTTCAACCTTGGCTGGGTCTGTTCTCAAGCCAGAACTATCTACAACGTAACCTAAATATTTTAATTGAGGGCTAAAGAAATTGCATTTCTCGAGGTTTATAGTAAGGTTTGCCTGCTTTAATTTTTCGAGGACACGTAAAAGTAAGGTTACGTGACTATTAAAGTCTTTTGACACGATGATAATGTCATCTAAGTAGGCGAACACCTTCAGATCAAACTCCGAGAACAACAAGTCTACCAGACGTTGCTGGGTAGCTGGGGCATTAGTAAGGCCAAAGGCTGTTCGTTTGAAACGAAATGTTCCTCTGCCAGGAATGTAAAATGCCGTCTTATCGCGATCTTCGGGTGCTATTGGAATCTGCCAAAATGCTTTTGACAGATCTATACTAGAAAGGTAGCGTGCGTCGCGTAGATTGTCTAGGATCTCTGATATATACGGAAGATTGTACGCGTCACGTTTAGTAACGGAATTTAATTTTCGACTGTCTAAACAAAAACGCGGCTGACCGTTCTTTTTAGTGACGAGCAACACCGGCGAGGACCAAGCACTTTCACAACCCTCGACGACATCCAAGGATAGCATTTCGTCAACTTGTTCGACAAGAATACGTTGTTTCTCGGGAGAAAGCCGATAATAACGTTGACGAATTGGCTTGGAGTCGCCAGTGTCGATGTGGTGCGTTATGAGGCCGGTGATACCAAGACCTTTGCGCTTAGATGATATTATGTCCTCGAACTGCCTGATAACGTTGTCTGCCAGCGATTTTTGGGAGTCATCTAAATTACTATAACCTTGAACGAAGGTTTCGTGAGAAGCGCCGAAAGTTAAATCATGGTCTTCTATTTTAGCAGTAGCTATACTATTAATGTACTTAGGACAAAGTTTAAATTTAATCCAAAAATCGATACCTAGAACAAGATTCAGCTTGATGCCTGGGATAACGTAAGCTTTCAAAATGTGAAACTGATTTTCAAAAGTTATTGGAAGATTAATATAACCGATACTTTTCAAAATTTGGCCGCCCGCTGCCGTGACTGTAAGGCGGTCGTCCTCAATAAGTGAGAAACCATGATTCGTAAGTGCAGGATGTGCCCCATCGCCAACAATCGTGACAGCAGCGCCTGAATCTAAGAGACCTGTAATAGTGAAGCCATTGACTTGCACGGCTACATAGGGTCTGTCATCGAGATCATTGACTTTCTTATCGAGAATTGAGTGAATGTTGTATGATTTAAAAAATAAACTAACAGTATGCAACCAATTCTGCCAATCTTTCTCACAAAATCTACCACTCACGCAATTCTCTGAAACTAGTTTTTTGAAGCGGGTTGTTTATTGGCCGCACAATTCGGGCAATCAGGAGCCTTAACATCTTTGTGACCGCATCTATAGCAGAAAATCTCGTCTTTGTTGGCAGTGCACTGTCTGAGATTATGTGTGTCAGACTTACAACGAATACAGTGACGCGGTTTCTTGTCACTTATTGCGTGCACATAATTTTGCGTAGTCTTATCTTGGTTAGTATCTGATTTGTTATTTAAGTTATTATTATTATTTGACCTGTTATAATTATTAAATCTGTTGTAATTTGATTGCTGTTTACTATTTGAGGAACCAGAATAGGCAAACTCAGGTGCCAGAGTATCTGAAGTCGGTCGTGGAGGTTCCTTGAATTGAGAAAGACGCGATTGAATACTCTCGTAGTTACGACATAAGGTTCTCAATTCCTCAATAGTCTTAATTTCAGCTACCGAACATAAGGTACTAGCGTAACAAGGACGAATGTTGTGGAGAATGATTTCTAATTTATCCTCGTCTGACAAAGTTTTCGTTAATCTTTTGAAAAGGCCGGACATTATTGATAAGTAAATTACTATATTTTCTGTTTCCCCCTGTGTACGAGACTTGATTTCTGAAAGCAATCTGTAGTCATAGTCTGGCTGGCCAAAGTCACGTCTCAGAGATACTACAAGTTCATCCCAAGTAGAAATCGAATCCTTAACGCTCCTATACCAGTGGATGGCATCCCCTGTAAATATTTCGGTAGAATTCTTAAGTAACTTCTCATGTGAAAAATTCCTAGCTAGGCTAAACTCATCAACGCGTTGAATGAACGAGTGCACGCAAGACTTCCCATCATACTTTAATTTTGCAAATTTGTTATCATTACTGCCCTCGCACGTAACAGAGACACTAACTGGAAGAGCAGGACTAACGGCAGGAGTCGGAACGTTTGTACTGGGTGTAGCTAACGGATCTAGTGCAGAATCGCAAAGCGAATTAATCTTGACTCTATTTTTTTTGTAAAGTTTAACACATTCATCATAACGCGACTCCTCTTTTTCACAAGCGATACGATTAAGCCGGTGATAGATGTGATTTAACAGGTTTTGAGCTCGAAGTAAGGTACTTTTGTCTAAGGACGTAGAAACCAGGCTGCTTTTCACCTTATCAAGAACATCCACAACGCCACTCAAGTCCTCTGCCACTGCCAAGGGACTAGTGAGTATGTCCTCAGAAGGAAACATGGGACCGCATTTAGCAATTTGCTTGCGTAATTCTTGAACAGTGGAAGCGGGAGTTTCACCTCTAATAGAAACTTCGTACTCGAGTTCAGCCTTTGAGAGCGACATAAATTTTACCGGGTAAGCCATAATAACGTCGCAAACTAATAACTTGTAAAAATTAAAATAAACCGTCAGTAAATGTTGAACAACTCCAAAACTATCAAAAAAAAAAAAACAACAAAATACTCCGTCTGTTACAATAAACAATTACATTACTTATAACGTTTTGGTTGTTTTTCTTTTCAAATCTTAAAATTATAAAAATATATACTAACTAAAAAAAACAAAGCATTGAAATGCAACTAATGTGTACGAAATACGGATAAAACAGTGAACAAAAATTTAAGAGAAGAAAAAAAAATTACACAAAATTATTGTTCCAACTGTACCAAAAAAAAATTAAAGTGTAAACAGATGGTAACAGTTTCTTTTAAAAAAAAAAAAGTAACGACTAGAAAATAATAAATTTGGTAAGAACACAAAAATCCGCAATAATTTTATTACACCCTGTACCTATCAAAAAAAATATTAAGTACACATTAGTTGCTGGCAACCAAAAAATAATAAAGCAGAGCAGAAAATAACGTTTTACAAATATATAAAAAAAAACAAGCACACAGACACCAAAATACACCTACCCTCCAGAAAGCAAAATCAGTGACCAAGAACACGTAAGGGCGCCAGTGATACGTCTATTGGTTCTATAGTTAAGTAAAATACCAAAACACGTATACAAAAATTTATTATAAGGTTCTTCAATACCCCGGTAACTGATTCTACTGTGCTTTCGAGAAGGTTGGAGTTAAGTACTCCCCTGAGGCATAACGCTCGCACGGACGTCTCGCTCGGTGACCTCCAATGACTTTGGCGTAAGGGTAGGACGCCACTCTTCAATTGGATTCCGTGTGGATTTCTGATTCCGATCGTAGAATCCCGATCTTGTAATCCCGGACTTAGAACCCTGGAATGTACAGGAAATGTGTCACAGACAGGTCCAGGTGCATCCCCCTCTGATTGTGAACACCGAAGGCAGCGAAGCGAGCATGAAGTGCCGGTGAAGTAGGGGAAGTACGAGGTGGAGTGTGATGTCACAATCAGAGCGGAGATTACAAGGTCATGAAATGAGAGCGTAGGCAAAATTACAAAAAGAAGCTAAATTACAAGAATACATAAGAATAAAAGTTCGTTATAAAAAAACTACTTACCTACCTACATTATTTTTGTGAGACGAATGTTCAACACTTACCGATAAACGGGATTAAACTCGATTTAAACTTTTAAGGCTTACGCGATAAAATAAGTCGACGCAAGAAAGTTTTATGTACTTCAATAAGGAGTAACGTAAGGAGAGGATGCGCCGTGCAATCGGTACGATGGACGCGTACGAGCTCCTCTCTGGTTAGCGGCCAAATCCGAGTGAATGTGAATGGCGTTCATTCAAAGCGAGTGAGGTAAAGAATTACTCGACACTGTTCACCGAGCGTTTTCATTCAAATACCTACAAGGAACGTTCCACCGGTACTGTCAATGACCATGTCTGACGTATCTTTCACTAAAAATGAGTGTTTCGTAATGTAGGTATCAAAACAACGTATATACGTTACACAACTAGTGTCATAAAAATAATGATCGTTTTTCGAGAGCTGTTAGTACGAACCTCATGTTTGCGCACCATACGTTTTTTGAAAGAATCCTGAACTCGTCTCCTTTTTGATTTTCAAATAAGATACCGTTTCAAATCTCGTGTTGTGCTCTCAGTTAGGGTTGAACTACCTATCATTGCATATATCAGCACGTAATGCTTTCACCCTCAACAATGTTTTAATTTAACGTAGGTTAACTATGGTAAGTTAAATTAAAATTCTGTTATTTTGCAAGTTTTTTGGTATTTAGGGATAGATTTTAGAGAGTTAGGTAATTTTTCCAAACTTCCCCAAACTATGTTGAGTCGGTGGTATTTACGATTCGTTGTTCTGCAGTTTTTGGTTCTGCAACTTGCTCACTACCACTTTTAGTATTTTTTCATCGTAATTAATTGATTATTCTATTTTTTTTGCATAGCAAACTGAATACTAGAGAGCTTTATCTTCCAGTAAACTTTTGTTTTTAAAACCAAAACGGTTAACAGACATGAGGAGCTATTTTCTACATACGTATTACTTTAAATATTATCAAAGCTACTCTCCAAAGCGTTGTGTGTTATTATTATAACAAAGTGTGATGCTGAAATATGCAACGGTATGTAGTTGAACCCTTATTTAATGCCAGTTTTTGTGAGCTCCGAGACGTTTTCATGAATTCTTCTCGTACTAAGTTTGCTTTTGCTTTCACAAAGATTTCTAGGAAAGGTAATTTGTATGAAGCTTTTGAGGTGATTTTTCATTGGTTTTTAATTTGGATATGTTTGTGGAGCGCGATTGCTATTTCTCTTTGAGCATGATTGGAAGGCTATTTGCGTACGCTTTGCCAGGTATTTCAAGTGAAGGAAAACGTGAGGAAACCTGTTGTATAATGAACTGTGCTTGTTATTTATGCACATGTATGTTGTTGTGTATGTATGCACATGCACAGCCAATGCGAGCAGTCTAGAAACTAGAAATATGTGCATATTTCTAGTTTCTAGACTGCTTCAGGCTTTGTCACGCGGAACACGTCATCGTTTATAGACATTGTGAAGTGCTACATGACAATCAAAATAATTTAATTTTGACTTTGAAACTAAATGGTGTGACTTCCGGTGAAATAACAGGCACATGAGGCTTTCTGTAATCTGTATGCCTCAAGTTGAAGGGCAGTGCATGCTATTGCAAGTTCCTACCGTGCGTGACTTAGGAGACAATGCTTTGTTATAGGTGACGGTTCTTAACATCAGGTGGACCATTTTCTTGACACATCAGCAAGATACAAAAAATAGAAGGTTCAAAAAGCAAATGGCCATTTCACAAAGTGTTCAGATAGATAAAAGTCTTAATTAAAAAGGTATTGGATAAAAAAGTCCTCCTAAAAATGCGAGGGATGTTTCCTCACCTGTGTCAGCTAAAGAGGAGTTATGGATTCAATCTTGTTGGGGTAGTCGGGGTGAAAAAACGGGTATCGGGTCCCATAACTTAGTATCTATAGGTAGGTACTTCTTCACGCTTGTCATTGGTGCCAGATTACATGGAATCAATTTATTAGAAGATTTTAATAGTATACGTTTAGTATACTAGCAGTGACGATGGGATTTGCGACCTGTCACTTTTGGAATACCAACTACTGAAAAGTACGTATGTAGCCCTTATATATTTTCTCTCCTAGATATTCTTTGATTAATTTATGTACTAGCTTCTTCTTCTTGTCGAGTCACTAGTTTCTTTCGAAACAGTGTGGTGAAAGGATTTTTAGTGCGCCTCACCTCAAGCGGCTCCTTTCGAGCACTTGACACATGTTATGGAACTCGTTAGGTTTTACACGCGATTAGTCCTTTTCCTCTATGTCATCCCCCTCTCTCGCTCTCCCCTTTTCGACCCCCCTCTCTTCCAACCCGCTCCCATCGACCCCCGTTTTATGGAATTTTCTAGTAACAGAACTGGAGAAAAAATGGTAGCGGTCAATCCTATTATTTTTATAGGTGTAAATAGAGTTCAAATTTAACAGGCTGGCCCAAATCCAGTATAACAAGAATCTACCTCAAAATGTCATTTTATATTAGAAAGTTCATGTCATTTCAATTAGAAAAATGTTCATAAATAAGCACAATGCTCCACTGAGTATGATCGATGCACGCATCAGCTCATACATCATTGAAGGTTACAAGTGGGTGTGATGTAAAGATTTATTTACATGGAGACAGTTTCTCGTACAAGTCGAGTGTTGATAGAGTGAGATATGTTATTTTGAGTTTTATTTGTTCCCATATAAGCTTTGGTTTGTGGCCAGATAGTGCTGTGTGGAAAGTCCAAGTAATCCGTAATATCTCTTTGGCGACTGTTGTTGACAGAATAGAACTTTAGCAGAAGATTATGGCGCCCGATGTCTTTTTGAAATCTCAAGATTCTGTTTTAATTTTACTCGTGTTCTTTCGAAAAACAAGTCACGTTGACGAATTATCCATTTTGAGCCTCATGTGCCTACAATTACACCGGCGACCACACCTCTTCAAACCGAAACACAGCGTTGCTGCTTGGCGGCAGAAAAGGCGTGGTGGTAGTACTTCCCCGGACGAGCCCTTCACATAGAGCTCTACTATTGACGACTTACTCTTTTACGATTATTGTCTGAGGTTCAAAACTGTAGTTGCCCACGCGATCCAAAAGTATTATATCAGCTCCGGTAAACTGGATTAATCTGTCTCCTCCAAATTGGAAATGATATGAACATAATTGGGGACTTAGGCGGGTAGGGATTAGGATGAGTGATACCATCATCCACAAATTGGAATTGAATGAAAAATTTCATGAGTGGGCGGACCCTTGAGTGATAATCTCACCGAAACGCGCTTATATCAAGAGACGGAATCAACAAACGAAATGTTCAATTAGGATGGCGTATTAGATTGCATGGGACGCAATAAAAACTCACAGCATAAATTCATGATGTTTTTTTCGATCTTATGAGAGTGAATCCTTGATGGTAGGTAGGTAAATAATTAGTGTATTTAAAAAACCTTTGTTAATAATCAATTTGTTAATCAGTAAATAATCAGTTTGTTAAGTTAAATCAATTTTAACAATAGATAGATAGATAGATAGATAATCTTGTTTAACTAATTATGTTGTGGTAATCAATAACTCTTTATTGATTACCACAACATAATTAGTTAAACACATTTTACTTAAAAACTAACACTTTGTAGCAATACAATGGGCGGCCTTATCGCTCATTAACAATTTACCATCTACTATATAAAAATAAGTCGGGTTTTCCTTCCTGACGCTATAACTCCAGAACGCACGAACCGATTTCCACGGTTTTGCATTCGTTGGAAAGGTCTTGGGCTCCGTGAGGTTTATAGCACAGAAAATTTAGGAAAAATTTCAACGGAAAAGCGGGAAAATCTTTTTTCACATACAGCGCCATCTCTGATACATAGCATGTACTACAAACCATATAGTACCTACTTGGTACTGGGAGATCTTAAGGGATATCTACCGTACCTGGGGATCAAAGTCATGAAGCTGTTTCAGTTTTCTAAAGGGATAAAATAGGGGATGAAAGTTTGTATAAATCTTCTATCTATGAAACTGAAACAGCTTCACGACTTTGATCCCCAGGCACGTAGATATCCCTTCAGATCTCCCAGTACCAAGTAGGTACTAATTCAAGATTCTTTGAGGATGTCTAAGGGGGGTAGTCAGAGGTACGTCCAAACATTAAATTTGGCACATACCCACATTTTGTAGTAGTTAGTATTTCATACGTGACAGGTTGCAAGCCCATCGCCGCTGTTAGAATACTAATTGGTTTCCTCACGATGTTTTCCTTCACCGTTTAAGAGCACTGGCATTGCGCACATAAATTTTTCGATAGAAAAGTCCATTGGTGCACGACCGGATTCGAACCTGCGACCTTACGTTCGGAAGGCGGGGTCACACCACTGGACGGATCGGGCTGAAATTTGGCATGCAGGTAGATGATATGACGTAGGCATCCCCTAAGAAAGGATTTTGATAAATTCCACCCCTAAGGGGATAAAATAGGGGATGAAAGTTTGTATAATCTTCTTAGATTAACGACTGATTGAACTGAAATTAAAGATTGGAGCTACTATGATGAAGACGTCCGCTTAAATAGGATTTTGATAAATTCAACCGCCCAATTTTTTACACACGCTTAACAAAAGTAAAGCCGCAAAATCTATGCCTAATTAATAATAATACTTCTAAACGCGAGCGAAGCCGCGGGCAAAAGCTAGTTTATTATATAATATTTTACCATGTTAATAAATTTGTTACTAAACCATTTGCTTTTTCTTTATTTTATAAGTGAAAAAATCTAGATAAGTGTTTGCTTGTTTGAGCTAGTATTCATTGTAAATTGTTAGGCTGTCTAATAAATAAATAATGCTGGACAATCCACACAGCACTATCTAGCCCCAAAGTAAGCTATTCAAAGCTTGTGTTATGGGTACTAGATAACTGATATATTTAATACATTATACACTTGCATAGATAGATATATTTTATTATACATAGAAAACAACCAGACCATCGGAACAAATTTCTGCAGATCGTACACAAATTTGTTCCACGGCGGGAATCGAACCCGCAACCTCTTGCGTCGGAATACCTAATAGCTAGTTATAACACAAGCCACAGGACAAATAATGCCATTTAAGATTAAATTTTTAAAACACAAATTTACCCGTAAGCGGCGCTATTTATCCTATTGCATGTTTCAAAGTTACTGCGTGTTTATGTTCGTACATAAAGTGCAAACATTTTGCGACCATCTGTTTATCTATGAAATCAGTTTGTTATGGAATCTTTTTCTGCATTCTAAACATTGCTTTACATTTATCAGAATTTAAAATACTAAGAACACAAAAGAAAATTAAGTATAAATAAATCGTAAATCATTTATTCTCTGTGAATCTAGGTAAGTTTATAAAAAAACAGATGTCATGTTTATAGATAGAACAGATCCTGCCATTTTCTTAAAAACTAATTTAAAAATTCCCCATTAAATTATTCACAGGTGGGTATACAAAAAGTAGTTAAATCGTTAAATAATTCAAAAAATATAAAAAGTTAATAAAAACAATAACAATGAAGTCAGACGAAAATTCACTGACACTATTAAATTGTATTAACTAATATCGATACTACTTCTTAGCAGTAGAGGATTATTTATACTCTATACTGAACAAAATATGCATTTAAAAAGAGATTTTAAGGTGCCTGAAGACTCACACGTCTGGTTTTATTTTTATCGAAATTGGCCGTCAATTTCGCCCCCACATATTTTCAAAACCAGAAGGCAAAACTACTGCTTTGGAGACCACCCACGAATTCTATAAATACCATTACGATCCATAAGTTGGATTCGTCGTAAGTTGTGACGTGTTGACAACATGATGGCCGTAAGCTGCTCATAAACAAAGTGTGTTTTGATGTTCGGAGCTGGAATTGGTTCTGGCAATGGTCGTAACTCATTTCGGTAAATATTTGCCGATCGACACCGGAAATAAGGAATCTTAGAAGTTGGGAAAAATACATATAGCGTCTCGATATAAAAATAAGGAATAAAATGTAAACCTATTTCGAATGGTTAGCAAAGCATTATGAAAAACATTATGACATCAGTTTTATTTTAATAAGAATAATAATAAAACATATGTACCTTCCTATGTTATTTTTTATTTAGAGTATCAAAATAGTCCTTTTAACGGATTTCGTAATCAACCTATTACAATAGGTACTCGTAGTGTGGGTATTCCAAAAGCATTCACTATCCGACAAGCACTTGACTCATCTTTATTTCTAATTATTTAAAAAACTAAAGGTTAAATAGGTTCTGGTTATAAAAGAAAGTGTTTAAAAGAAAAAAGTGTTTAAAATAAAACTCCTCCCTAAATTAAACTCTTTTATCAACGAGCAACCACTATTACCACGATTTTTCAAAGAAACATAATGTTATCAATTAGTCAAGAGTAATTTATTCAACGAATTGTTCCAAATTTATCAGTTTTGAACTATTTTTCAAGCAGTTAAATTTTCATTATGTCATGCACTAATAACTTTACACTAGCATATAGAAACGAAACTATTTTCAGCGCCATCAAATGCATTAAAAATATGATTTTGTTAAAACTATGTCAATAAAACATTTAACTCAATATTTAATTTTGTGTTTTCTATGTATATAATAAAAAATATCTATCTATGTAAGTATATAATGTATTAAATATATCAGTCATCTAGTACCCATAACACAAGCTTTCAGTAGCTTACTTTGGGGCTAGATGATGCTGTGTGGATTGTCCAGCAATATTTATTTATTTATTTATTTATTTATTTAGGTGTCAGTAAACTCAGTGGCGAAAAAGAATTGCTATAGAATTCTGAAATAAGTCACACACTCACACTCAACATCTTGGCGCATCAATCCCAAAGTGGGTCTTGGCCTCCGACACAATAGATCGCCAACGACTTCGGTCCTGCGGCGCGGCGCCTCCATCCAGTACGAAGACTTGAAATGAGCAAAGGTCTTAACGTAAGCCTTAAGGTGTTGGAAAGAAAAAGTGCTCAGAAATACTAGGTCCAGTCCAGCGTGAGGATGGCTCCAGGAGAGTACAGAGATTGACGAGATTTAACATTATTTTTTTGGATTTGTGTGAAATGTGAACAGCCAGAAAATCTTCATGAGAATTATATAATAACTAGCTGAAGCCCGCGACTTTGCTCGGGTCAAGGAATTCAAAGTTTCATACAAACTTTCATCCCCTATTTTATCACCTTGGGGTTAGAATTGATCAAAATCCTTTCTAAGCGGATGCCTACGTCATAACATCTGCCTGCATGCCAAATTTCAGCACGATCCGTCCAGTGGTTTGGGCTGTGCGTTGATAGATCACTATGTCAGTCAGTCAGTCACCTTTGAGTTATATATATTTAGATTTGTAGCCTAGTTTCTCTTCTAGCAGCATATTTAGGTGCATTAAGATAATGTAACCGATCTAATTTCATATCTAGTGGGTCATTACTCTTGCTGGTTTATCGTTAGACGCTGACAGAAGGTTTTGGCATCCAATATCTTGATGTTGGTCTAAGGCAAAAACTTATGTTTTTCAACACTAAATATAATCTGCAACGTTGAAAAACATTAGTTTACTAACAACAGAAATAAGTTTACATAGTATAAAATAAATGAATTATAATCAAACCATCGAAGTTATATCGAAACATAAATGAATAGTTTTTTTTTATTTAACTTCTTGTTGGAACAAACATAATATTATGGCTATCCTGATGTTTAGTAGTAACCATCACCTGTGCCACCAGCAACGCTGCAGGAAAAGGCATTGATAGTACTCCTAAAACTAAAACGTATTAATGGTCAACAGTTGTATTTACTAATTAACCTAAGTATTGTTTGTTTTCCTATTATATAAAAATAAATCAATCCTTTTTGACTTTGATCAAATCGCTTCCGCTCATGGTATAGCCCCACACACCGGTTAATGCCTGTCACTCGGGAAGAAGAATCGCTTTATATAAATTTCTTCGCTGCAATTAATTTCTGTAGTCGCACTTCTATCGAGCCTTTAATTAACCTTTGAAGGTTCGAAGGTGATCTTCGGTTTTGGAGATATTGCGTCGACGCTTTTAATAAAATTAGAAATATAGGGTCGTAAATAAAGTGATGCCAGACGACGTGATTCGATGCCGCCACCGCACCGTGTGGCGTGTGCACTTTCATTTGATTTAGATAATAATAATTAATGGTTTGTTGCTGTGAAAACAAAGTTAAAAAGTAAAATAACACAGGGATTGTGGCCCTTACTCATAATGGTCGCTGCCAATAACTTATCAGACCAATAACACTGTTGCTGTCTCTTTTCGTGGGCATGAAAGTGACAGTGTCAAGTATGCTCTATAGCCGCTCTATAATGGCAGGGGTTATGAATGAAAAAAATAATATGAAGAGGGTGAGATTTTTGGGAGTATACATTTTGTGGATGCCTTGCTTACTCAAAAATTCGCCTTATGTATGTACTAATTTTAGTACTTTTAAATAGGAAAACGTGTAACAGCTCAAAATGACATTTTGTTCGTAGTATCTAAATGCCTAAATTTTTACTAAACGTGCGCAATGTGATGCCACACAACTTGGATTAAAGTGATTAAAAAAATAATTAATGATTTTATTTCTTTTTAAATTTTGAAATGGACAAGCGAGAGGTAGGTTAGCTTTTGTCTTCGCCTTAATGATAGACAGGGTTTTCTACCAGCCAACCTTGACAGTCCAAACAAAGCTGATTAGTTCATATAGAGTTTTAGTTCATTTATTTATAGCTGTTAGTTACGACGTCAACAAAAAAACTACACTATTTTCGCGTTACACTACACAGTCAGGACACGTCCTTATTTTCGAGCTAAAAGCATGCTTTTTTCGAGCCTTGCTCAATAAAAGCACTTGTGAACATGTCGTGCTAGTAAATAAGCATGCTTATTTGGTCGTACGTCGGTTGATTATTGAGCATGCTCAAAATAAGCATGCTTATTTTTGAGCACGTGTGTCAGTACCTTTACAACTCAACTGTTTTAGCACTAAGGTATGTATTATATTGACCTCGTTTATACAAGCCTAGATAAATAACCAATCAAGAACCTAGGTAATTCCATATTTGGTACAAAGATAAGAAAGCATTGAAAATTGCTAAACACTGGCCGTGTCTAGAAACTTCGATTTACTTCATAACTTAAATCGACCAACCAAGTAGTTATCATTATAAATTGTATCATTACAAATTACTTCACGATAGCCTGTAATTTGTTGACCATTGCCGGCCAGTTGATTACCTATAGCTTCATCCGTGCTTCCTAAGGAGTAATGTATGGCAATCGCATTAGATTGATACTTAATCGGTATGCCGTTGCAGATTACCGGCTTCATTTTAGTGGTAGCGAGGGGTGTGCTCAGTACCCTTTTGTAATTAATTTAACCATGGAATCATTATTCATACAAGTCTTAGCTATTTACAAAAATGTTATTTAATCATTACCCTGCTTCTGGTTATAAGGTCGAATGGTCTGGTTATAATTAATGGTACCAATGGGTTTTTCGCTTGAAAAAGTTTATGTGCTCTTCATTTATGTTTGTGTCTGTCTTTTTTCGTTATTTTTTAAACTATCCAAAGGTTAACTGGAAGAGAATGCTCCGTAGAATCAAGTTCACTGTACGATACATTTTGTTCTTGCAATAAATAATTTTCTTTTTGAAACTATAGATAGATAGATAGAAAATTCTTTATTGCACATAAATAAAATGTATCGTACATAGGCGAACTTAATGCTAGAGAGCATTCTCTTCCAGTTAACCTTTGTGTAGTTTAAAAAAAACCGAAAGGGCAGTGCACACACATGGATGATGGGAGTTTTTTTTAAAATAATAACTAAACAAAAATAGGTATCAAATATTTGATATAGGATTATATATTAAAAGAAGTATACATACATAATAAATATTAAAAATAGGTACATAATAAACACTGAATACATTATATTATTACTATAAATACATACGGTAGGTAGGTACTAACAAATGCAACTACCATAAACTGTCATGGCTATGAACATTATTTTCACTTGAAACGGGATATTATTATACTGTGCCGAAATATCGGGATACAATCAAACTCATAAATCATGGTAAATATTCAAGTGAAAATAAATAATTTTCTAACTATCTATGATTTAGTACTTATTTAAATAAATAAATAAATAAATAATGCTGGACAATCCACACAGCACTATCTAGCCCCAAAGTAAGCTATTAAAAGCTTGTGTTATGGGTACTAGATAACTGATATATTTAATACATTATATACTTACATAGATAGATATTTTTTATTATACATAGAAAACACCCAGACCATCGGAACAAATTTCTGCAGATCGTACACAAATTTGTTCCAAGGCGGGAATCGAACCCGCAACCTCTTGCGTCGCAGGCAGGCTTTCGCCCGCTGCGCCACAGAGGTCGTCAAATATTATTATTTGCGTTGAGTATCCTAACCACACCAAACAATACCCATTGTCTCCAATTCTCTCCATGTCACGCGAAGATTGTTCTAATCCATCGATACATTCACAAAGGCACATCCCTAATACGCAGCGAAATGTGTAACGAGCTTATAATTGACCAGTGGACCGTCCGATTGCCTCGGAACAACCAGTGGGTACAATGGTGTGCGCTGGTCATCGTACGCTAATCCTTCGACAATGAAACCTTTGCCTATAATGGACTTCATGCTTTACATAATAATTAATATAATAAATAAATAATGCTGGACAATCCAGACAGCATCATCCAGCCCCAGAGTAAGCTACTCGAAGCTTGTGCTATGGGTACTAGATGACTGATATATTTAATACAATGGTGCCAATTCTGTTGTTCAGTTTTCCTAATTTAACCTAATTTGTCAGCACTAAAAATAATGCCGTCCCTTTCTAAAAGACAGAAACGACAAAGATGGCTACAATTTTAGAGCTGTCAGATTAAGTTAGTTTAGGATAATGCAACAACAGAATTGACACCATTATATACTTACATAGATAGATATTTTTTATTATACATAAACACCCAAACCAACGGAAAAAATTCTGCAGATCGTACACAAATTTGTTCCGAGGCGGGAATCGAACCCGCAACCTCTGCGTCGCAGGCGGACTCTCGCCCGCTGCGCCACTAAGGTCGAGGAGGAATATTATAATTGTTTCGAAAAGAGTATCTGAGACGCACTAAAACGCTTTCACAACACTGTTTCGAAACAAACTACGACAAGATTATGATATTATCCAGGGGTGGTTGGTTCTACGAGCTAGCCTTGCTTATAGGTAACATTTTATTTAATAAATTGCAAATAACTGCATAACAATATTCTGCAAACCACTTTAGGAATTGAATCCACACCTCTTGTATCATCCAGCCCGTAACACAAAAAATATCGTGGGATCTCAATTAAAAATGATGATCTCAACGAACGAGGCTCAAATATTGCTTGATGTCCCGTGGTACGATGACATAATATCCGTAATAAAAAAACTCATTATTATCGGAGCGTAAATGCAACCTTGGATTAGATGAATCATTCATACGAAATAATGTTGCTTTTGTAATCAAAGAAATAATGATTCGTAGCTGGAAACGTGGTTTTAAGTTACTTGCTGATTGCAAGACACGCGGGATAGGATCGTGACATGCGACGCACTGCCCTGAGTCTGTCAAGTTGAGACATAAAGATGTTAAACCTTGTGTCTATAACTTACCCATGCCCTTCAAACAGAAACACAGCGACGCTGCTTGATTGGCAGAAATAACCATAGTGTACTTCCCTGAGCGAGCCACACATAAAATCTTTAATAATAAGAATCATTTGACGACCTCTGTGGCGCAGTGGGCGAGAGCCTGCCTGCGACGCAAGAGGTTGCGGGTTCAAACAATTCAACATTGCAAAATATAAACGAATCCAAAATAACGTCGCTAATTATTAGCTCGCACATCTCATTCGCACTGCTGATAAAAAATAACAATATTATTTTATAGCAAAATTTATTCGTATCTTTATCATAACTTTGCTGAATTTTAGTTCCCTCATTGTCAGCTAGCAGTACAATACATAATTTTAGTTCCCTCATTGTCAGCTAGCAGTACAATACATAATTTTAGTTCCCTCATTGTCAGCTAGCAGTACAATACATAATTTTAGTTCCCTCATTGTCAGCTAGCAGTACAATACATAATTTTAGTTCCCTCATTGTCAGCTAGCAGTACAATACATAATTTTAGTTCCCTCATTGTCAGCTAGCAGTACAATACATAATTTTAGTTCCCTCATTGTCAGCTAGCAGTACAATACATAATTTATATGTGTAACAGTAAAATAACATCGCGGGTGTTCTATTTACCGAAGGTGATGGTTTCATTGTGCGCGGAGACCACCACGCTATACAAATACATTATGCAAGTAAAATCACAGGCTTTCCACTAGTCGTTATAAATTATAAGTAAGTTCAACTAAAAGTTACAACAATAATGTACGGCGTGGGCGCCATGATTGATTTATCGGCTAAAACGACCTCAAAATGTAAGCCGCAAAGCTGTGCATAGTACGAACAGAGCTATGTCACGGTGGCAATTTACATGGCCATTATATTCGCGTTTGAATTTGACCACGTACATATGTATTTAATTTTGTCTTGCTCAAATATAAGCGAATAGAGTCACAACACATTATAAGAAAAAATCGCGAGACGATGATGGTTTTATTTTGCTAACGCGTTAGATTCAAAGTTTTCATCACAAACTCAGTCTTATTTTATTTTGAATGTGTCTCTAGTTCATACCTACGCATAAATAATAGTATTTTTTTTATTTGACATGAGATACTTATTTTGACTCTTGAGTTACATAATGTAAGGGACACCTACCCTCAAGTGTCAAGTAGTCTCACTATAAGAGAGTAATGAAATATTGCTTAAGATTTTTGTATCCTTAAAATATTTACCCAAGCTAAAGCATAATAGTAAAAATGAAAATTTTACAATGAAATACATTTAATTTATTCAGTACTAGTTGCGCCCCGCGGTTTCACCCGTGCAGATTTAAATCCCGGTATTCCTACGGGATAAAAAGTAGCCTATATGCTATTCCAGACTATAATCTATCTCTCTGCCAAGTTTCATCCAGATCCGTTTAACCGTTCCTACGTAAAAGAGTAACAAACATTCATCCATCCATACCTACAAACTCGCGTTCATAATAATATTAGCAGGAATTTTGTGATTTTCTTTGTCAATAAATAATTTTTTATATAAATAATAACACCAAAGAAAATCTAATTGATAAATCTAAAAAGGCCTGGAGGAATTCAAAAAATTACAATGACCCCTGCACCAGGACTCGTTTGAACTACTTAAGGTCAAGTACACATGAAACCAGGACAAATAAATGTCTATTTTGGAAAGCACTGTCTTCTATGAACTGCTATCCGAAGGCCAAAGAACCAGGCGTAACGACGACTTAACAGAGCATTACGGTAAGCTGCTGCAACCGCCCGCCCTCGAATATTATACGTCACGTAATAACGCGAACAAGGCGGGAATCTGCGATGCAAAGCTTCTCATTATTGTCCACGGAAATTGGTGAGGATAGAACCACCGTCAAACTTTAAATACGACGTTTATAAAAAATAGCGGTAATGAAATGACAAATCATCTAGAAACAGGTATTAATATAGTTTGCATAGAGGTAGGCAGAGACCACGGATTTCCAGTTTCTACCAGCTTGAAATACCTCTTTTGCTTCACCCACTTTCATAACTTTCTTCGTACAATGCTCTTATGCTTAATTATTTGATAGAGATAGTACTTCGCCGAAATCATCCCTTCTCAACAATCCCATTCACAATCGTCTGATACACTTGTTTTTTTAATCTCCTTTCATCCATTCTCTCACATGCCCAAACAATTTTAATATCTCTCTCTATCTCTATACTTACCTTTCTCTTCTCTCTTAGCTAAGTTTTATTTTAAAATATTCTCATTATTAGTTTGTTTGTAGGAGCGGCGATGACTTTTAACCTGTCACTTTCGATTTTGACTTTAAATTCAACTGAATAAAATACATTTTGACTTTGACATAAAAATAACAATAAGAAAGGGTAATAAAGTACAGTTACAATTTAAGTATTATATTATAGTGTATGACATAGTATCTATAAAATAAACTTATCATAAGTTCATAGTAAAAATGAGGGTAGTTCTACCCTAACCATACCTCTACGGCCATATTGCATAAACTTAAGATTTCTTTAAGGTTACTTGAAGCGCCCCTAAACAAGTCTTAACATGGAGACGGAGCGCCCTTTGTGGGCTTACGTCTCATTTTAAAGGATTCTCCGCGCTTGAAATTTTAATATCAGTTTTTGTCTCTGTTCAATTTAAAGGATGGAAATGAGGTTCATAAAACGTTGCCAAAAAGAATAATGCATTTTGACTGTTGTTTACTGTTGTTTAGAGTGTAGGTGCGTGCAGTGCTCGTTGCTAAGCAACTTTGATCCCCAGGCATGGTAGATATCCCCTTAGTACCAAGTATAACTGCAGAGCAGACTCTTTGAGGACGTCTAAGGGGGTGGTCAGAGGTACGTCTAAACATTACATTTGGCACATACCTACATTTAGCAGTAGTTAGTATTCCAGACGTGATAAGGTGTCGAGCCTATCGCCGCTGTTAGAATACTAACTCTTTTCCTTACTGTTTTTTTTCTTCGCCGTTTAAAAAAATATATTAAAATTTGTTTTATTCAGATGTCCAGACCCATTCTTAAAAAATAACACGTACACATAAAATATTAGATTAAGATTAATAATAGGTATCAGATAAGGTAAGCGCGCAGCCTGACGCAACGTGGCAACGTAGGTAGGGTAAGTAGATAGGTAAGTTGGTTTTGTCTGGCCTTATTATATATATTAAAGCTTCGCTTATTATTTAAGCTACGCTCTTCATTGGTATATGACCGGATTCAAACCTGCGACCTTACGATCGGAAGGCGGGGTCAGTCCTCCCAAGGCAAAAGCACTCGGATTTAAATACCATATAGCCACACCCATCGAAATCCGATAATCACATTCATAGGGTCTCTCTTTTCGACTAGCTCTTTGGAATTAGTGTGCTGAAAGGAGTTTGGACCTAGGACCTAAAGATCGCTACCACTAGACCACCAGAGACCATACAGTAGGAACTGGACGGATGACATTAACAAGTCAAAATGCAAACAGATCTCACTCCTCGCATTCGCAATCCCCAATGATGTTACGGAATATGAACACAAACAAAACAATAATGCTCATCCTGTTAACTTAACAACTGACTAACAACCATCTTGCATTTGAACATTAGATTAAATCAGATTAAGCAAAGTGTCACTGTCGACCGGACACAGAATGCTTTGTTGTTTCCGAAGTCAATAGATGTTTTATATGCAGCTATCTGATGGAACAAGCAGACATGTTATGTGGAAACTTCAGCACATTATGGCAAAATTACAGCCACATGAGGCTTATGTGGCTGTAATTTAGCCGTAATGTATAATGTTTCGGATGTAAATGCGTAATGCATAATTTGTGTGTATCGTGCTTTTAATTTTATTATATAGGGATTTATTCTTCTTCTTCTCGAGGCAAGACCCCGTCAAACTTTTCAACCAATATACATAATAGGCACCGATTTATGGTCATATCATACAAAATCCCTTTAGATATCCCAGAGGGTGAGCTTAATTATTAATATTAAATATCTACACATAATATCTGAAAAGTTTTACACGGTCAGTGGTGTTAGCGTTGACCCACAACCACTAGAGCATTAATTAATATCTAAACTTTGAAAGAATCTTTCGAGATACTATAATGGGTAATTGATTGGAGTTTTCTAAATCATAAGTTTTTATGAGATTTCAGAAGTTTTATTCACTTTGAATAACATGATAGACATTTCTAAATATACTAAATCTGTCATTGGCTCTAAAAATAGCCTTGTGTAGTAAATAAATAATAATAATAATGCTGGACAATCTACACAGCACCATCTAGCCCCAAAGTAAGCTTTTCAAACCTTGTGTTTTGGGTACTAGATGACTGATATATTTAATACATTATAAACTTACACAGATAGATATTTTTTTTATTATACATAGAAAACACCCAGACCAACGGAAAAAAATTCTGCAGATTGTACACAAATTTGTTCCGAGGCGGGAATCGAACCCGCAAACTCTTGCGTTGCAGGCGGACTCTCGCCCGCTGCGCCACTGAGGTCGTCAAATAAATAAATAAAGATAAATGGCAGATAATAGTCCAATTATATTCAATTACGATTTCTTGAAGATAACATTTAGGATTGGGACTTGGTACTGAGTAAGAGATTTGAGTGGATATTATTTACTGGAGATACTTCACACAGACTATTCATCTTTTCTTCGGCCTACCTCTCCGTAATGTATATTTACATAGGGCAACAACAAAAATCGACTGAGACAGTGTTATTCCCACGATAAATCTACGAATGTAGGCGAACATAATGACACCTACATGATACTATACTTAACGGGATTAATGCTATACTATAATACATTTCCGGGTTATGGTAGTAGATTGATTTTAAATGTAACATACAATACATACAGAAGAAAAATAAGTTAAATCTCCTTCTTCAGTCTCTATAATGCACCTTTGCACCTGTCTGTCGTTCGACAGAAAATTATTAACGTACTTCAAGTCCGTTTTGTTTTTCGTTTTTAGGGTTCCGTACCCAAAGAGTAAAACAGGACCCTATTAGGATTCTGTTAGACTATAGCTTCTGACTCAACTCTACAATTAATTGCAGTCTACAATTCCACAGCAGACTTATGAAATTGTCTTTACCTACTGTTTATATATACTGTTTATATATACTGTTTATATATGAACTGTTTATGTCAATGTTCATATCATATTAAGTCACTTATCTCTCCTTTTCTAATATAACTTCTTAGGTTCAACAAAAAATCGCGTGAGAAATTCCTCCATTATAAAAAGGCTCCATTAAAAGAGCGATAAGCTACCGATAAATCGTATTGGGCTCGAAACAGCCGAATATGAGAGTAGTTCGTGGCCAATTTTCGTTCACTACTCATTTCCTTCGACGTGACTTGCGGGTGGGAGCACACGGGGGTATATTTTGCTTAAAAATAAAATAGAAAATATTCATTTTCGTCACAAAAACCTTAACCTGGAACACAAACAACAACGAAAACCTTTCAGCGCTGGTTTTCAGTGGCTTTCCTTTATAGTAATAACCTTTAAATTATTTAAGATCAGATTCTGATAAAAAAACTGTTGGGTTAGCTAATTATCACTTATATGTTTTCTGTAGCATAATGATAGATAGGCACTCTTTCGAAACCATAACTAAGATGTATGGAGCTGTTACGTAAAACAAACAAAACTGTAAGGTACCGGGTTCCCATAAAAATGTTTTGTAACTTTGGCAAATTTTCTGACTAGATGGTTATTTTCTAAAAAGTCCTCCCATGTTTATATTTAATTTTGATTTCAAACCTATATGCAAGCTTTTACTTTAAACTATAAAAATATGGGAATAGTCTCGATATTATGAAAAAAATCTAAAGACCACAAAATATTCCTCATTAATCAAGTATGTTCCTACACATTTTTATGTAGCATGATTATATGAAATATGTTGATCTACACATACTTTAATCCACGCATACATATTACATTTTTACGTGAAAATATCGAAGTTATTTTATCCAATATGTTACAACGTTTTTCATTATCTTTTTAATACCACTTCCCAAACTGTTTTCTCTTTCATATCTTCTATTATATTTGCGAATTATGCAAACCGCAAGAAAAGCGGGGCGTATGCTTCCTTTCAGATTTTTAAGACGTGCTTAGAGCGATAACAAGTAAGTATGAAGGTTTTCATTTTATTTAATACTATTAGTGATAGTGATAAGATAAAATGTTATTTTCCAATCTGCTTAGTTGTTTTGAAAAACACTGTGGCCTAGCGGCAACGGCCTCACTTCCTGATTCTAAGGGCGTGCGTGGGTTCAAAACCGGTCGTGTACGAATGAGTTTTTCTGTTCAAATTGTGCACAGCGCCGGTACTCATACGGTGAAGGAAAACATCGTGAGGAAACCATGTGTTAAGAGCCCGAAATGATCCTCGTTGAGGCGCACTTAAAATCCTTTCACCACACTGTTTCGGAAGAACTAGACATGATAAGAAGAAGAAGTTAAACGATTGTAAAAATTGAAAAGCGATAGGTATATTGTATATTGCTACCAGTAAAACCTCAAAACAAATAAACCGAGCCAATACCAAATAACATCCCAAACATTGAATAATAAAATGCGCGAATGTAAAAATTACTAACGATCACAAAACGGAAACGTGACTGGACTAAAACAGATGTGATTTTACCATTTGTGATATTTTACCGTGATATTACCACAGAGTGTGTGATAGTTAGAGATCAGATGATTCACTTTTCAATTGAATTGACTGAAAATTTTAGCTTTTCGAATATTTACATAAAAACCGTCTAATTCGGTTGTCACCAACAAACACATAAAAAAATTGCATGGTGACTATTTCGCACTTCACACAGCGCTATCTAGCTCCAGTATGGAGCAAAACTTCAACTATTGCAACAGGGTAACTAAAATAATATTTAAAATAATAATTTTTTTTGTGAATAATACTGTATTATAATTCAATTTAATATAACATAATAATTATCAATATTAAATTAGCGCACTGCTTCACCAGCGTCATATTATTAGCCCGAATAACCATAATAATTTACAAACAATGATTTTATCTAAAGCTACCGAGATAAGGCTTTATTTAACAATGCGAGTATCGGAGAGCACCGGTGGCCTAGTGGAAATGACCCCGCCTTCCGATCGTCCGTCGCAGGTTCGAATCCGGTCGTGCACCAATGGATTTTTCTATCGAAAAATTTATGTGCGCAATGCCAGTGCTCTCAAACGGTGAAGGAAAACATCGTGAGGAAACCAGTTAGTATTCTAGCAGCGGCGATGGGCTTGCAACCTGTCACGTATGAAATACTAACTACTGCAAAATGTGGGTATGTGCCAAATGTAATGTTTGGACGTACCTCTGACTACCCCCCTTAGACATCCTCAAAGAATCTTGAGTAAGTACTTGGTACTGAGAGATCTGAAGGGATATCTACCGTGCCTGGGGATCAAAGTCGTGAAGCTGTTTCAGTATCGAAAGTGCCAAAGCCCTGATATCTCTGGAATTGCCCGATATCCGTGTTATTGCCATCAAAATATCTTTCATAGCCTCATAAGGCCCGGAATGGGAGATTAAGTTGGGTAAGGTGAAAATTCAAAAGGAATAAAGGGTTTCTTGTAACATTGTTCCTACGAGAAAGTGAATAATCATTTATTAATTGAAAGTACCTGCTTACATATTATTTAACGACCTCCGTGGCGCAGCGGGCGAGAGTCCGACTGCGACGCAAGAGGTTGTGGGTTCAATTCCCGCCGGAACAAACTGTACGATCTGCAGAAATTTGTTCCGATGGTCTGGGTGTTCATCTAGTACCCATAACACAAGCTTGGAGGAGCTTACTTTGGGGTTAGATGGTGCTGTGTGAATTGTCCAGCATTATTTATTTTTTATTGTACAAAAATAAGCTCTTGCTCACCTTATAACCATAAAAACTTGTCAGATTTTTTTTCCTTGGTGAGGAATAAATTCACAGACTACAGCGCAGAATGCAAAAAAAAATTACAGCCAAGGGTGATATTCTATCGTCTACTAGAACTCACAAGTATATTATGTTCACAATACACAAAGGTTATCTGGAAGATAATGCTTTATAGCATTAAGTTCGCCTTTGTACTGTTATTCTTATGTGCAATAAAGTATTTTCAATCAATCAATCTATCATTAATGTCGTTTGAATAGAGACTTGGATAATTGGGAAGAGAAATGAAACAACAATTAGGAAAAAACAGAGTTGCGAAAAACAAAAACGGAGAATGTAAACGTTGTGAGGAAACCAGTCAGTTTTCAATAAAAAAAAATAATGTGAGTCTGTGGGGATATCTACCGTGCCCAGATTAAAAGCCCGGTGACAGCTGCTCGCAGTTTCGAGGTGCGATTGGCTATTATTTCATTTCGGGGAGGTTGTTTGAAAGAATAACTATCCAGTGACACGCTTAAATACTGTTCGAATACAAATGATACAATAATATTATTTGTATTCGGAAATGTGCTTGAGTCAGAAATCATTTTGGTATTAGGTAAACGTAAGGCCAAACATACTAATACCAAAATGGTTTCTGACTCAAGCACATTTCCCTTATATTATTGTATTATTTGTATTCGAACAGTATTTATGCGTGTCACCGGATAGTTATTTTTTCAAACAACCTCCCCGAAATGAAATAATAGCCAATCGCACCTCGAAACTGCGAGCCGCTGTCACCGGGGCCTTAAAGTCACGAAGCTGAATTAGTTTTTTAGAAAAATCGGGAAGTGTGGCCCGAGTGTAACGATCGAGGTCAACAGCGCTCAGCTTACGAATGCCTTACACGGAAACCGACGCCTAATGAAAATCACCATTGTTTGAACAACGGCGTCTTCGGGGTCGGGAAAACAATTAAAAAGGCGGCAAATGTATGGTTTTTTTATTATGCTGTAGGAACTGTAAATTTAATGTATTAAATTACTGTAATACGCGATCAATCTCAAATGTTTACATGTTCTCATTCAAATATTTGAAGCATCGTAATAGTTTTAAAACTTTATTTTCTTATTCAATTATTTTCTGTCGCCATACAAAGTTGTTGTGTTTCATCTCCCGTGCACGACACATCTTTTGTCTACAGGACACGAAGATTATCAGGAAAATAATGCTGTATACCATCAATTTCGCCTTTGCACTGTCATTTTATTTTAATGTGAAATAGAGTTTATTTTTATATCTCTATACGTAACCACAAAAACCTTTCTCCTCACCATCTCTCCCAAATCGCCCCAATCGGAACTAAATAAAGAAATGTTATGCAACCATTACGTAACCTTGGTCATGCGTGCTCCAGGAAACTTACCCCAACTCCTCAACTCGCTCAGCTATGTGGAAATAACAAGAAATGCCTAATTATGTGACGTATTGGTTTGTCATGGCAATTTGCGACTTATGGTGCCTGAATCAATGCACGTAATTATACCATTGCTTGGAAAAGAACTCAGTTTTTTGGAAAACCGTTGAAGTATTTTACGGAATGTCGGATAATATTTAGAAAATGTAAGGGTACATTTTAAACCCTTACATTTTCTAAATATTATTCTTTGTGAATGTCTGTATTTTAAAGTAAATTAATTACGGGTTAAACATTGTGTCTAGTAATTCCGACGTAATTTGGACTTCCTTGAACATCATTTAAAATTATTGAGTCAGAACTTGAAACTGAAAAATGTAAAGGCGAATCAACCGCGTCTGGAGATTTTTGTTATCAAAGCACGTTCGTAACGAGTTGTGTATAAACAATAACGTTTTAACTTTTATAAACAAACACAATTTATAAAAACACCAAAATAAACCCAACATGTGTTTTCTTCCACAGTACCTACATCCGACGTCCAGGGAGTACTGGGAAAGAAAGCGTCCTTGCCGTGCGACATCCAGCCCCTGCATCAGGAAGACGATGTTGTGATGGTGTTGTGGTTCAAGGAGTCTGATGGAGACCAGCCACTTTACAGGTAATTGGATATTAAACTGGTTAAAAAGCTCAAAATGGCTATGGGAAGGTGTTTTCCGGAGAAATTATAGACACATGAGGCTTAACATCTGTATTTATCCAGATGATGGATGCTGGGCAGTGTATCGTAGAACACGTTCCTATAGAGCGTGACTTAAGGAACCATGCTTTGTTACCTAACATCAGATCAGCCAATTGCTTGTACCTTCAGAGAGATGTATATGAAATAATAAAATAACCTACGCACGACCATAATTATTATCTTGGGTTTGTCAGGCTAGACTTCGAGGATGATAGGTACTAGGCAAATCTACTTCACCTTTCGTTGCGTATACTTAGCTTACACCTTAAATTCCTTTTGACTTTGTCTTATTTTCATCATCTAATTATTGTCTTTACTCTTTCCCAGCTACGATATCCGCGGTCGGTCAGTCAGCCAGCCAAAGCTCTGGTCTTCTCCCACCGTCTTCGGCAACCGAGCGTTCTTCCGCGGCTCAGCGACGCCAGCAGTGCTCATTCTGGACGGCGTGACGGCTGCTGATGCAGGAGTCTACAGGTGCAGAGTGGACTTCAAGAACTCTCCTACAAGAAACTTGAAAGTCAATTTTACTGTTATAAGTAAGTAGATACATACATTTTTTACAGTTAACAATTTTACTTATATTAGTATTTCGCACTACGACATCGACATTACCCCCTTTTTTTTGCACTTTTGATAAACTGCAGTGCAAGTACCGTTCTTATCGATCGCTTAATTGACATTTAGAATCGTCAAAAATTCGTTAAAAATGGTTTCAACAATGGATAATACCATTTTTAAGGAATTTTGACAATTCTAAATGTCAAAATAAGCGATCGATAAGAACGGTACTTGCACTGCTGTTGCTATCTCTATTTTATATTTTTCTTTGTAAACAAAACAACTGACTACAAACCGACAATTAAACCATCGAACAAAACATAAAACTGTAACCGTCATCTCCAACGAATGGAATCATCTATTCCATTGTAATTGTAATGAAATATATATCAGTTATCTAGTACCCATAACACAAGCTTTGAGTACTTTGAGGCTAGATAGTGCTGTGTGGATTGCCCAGTATTATATATTATTATTTTATTATTCTAAGAATCTGATTCACTAGTTCAGCTATCTTAAGGTCGTTTCGATTTGCGTTTGATAGCTATACTGTTTCCTGTGTGATTTCACTGATTTCTTATTACCTACATGATTTCCTTACGTTTCCATTTTCAAATTTTATTATAGCCCGATTATGTAACGATTGTTGCCGCCATAGAAATTTTACACAAATTGCGAAAATTTCCGCGGCAATCGCAATTTCGATCGACAACGGTGACGCTTACAGTTAGCATGTTTTATTTATTTTTTATATTACTTGCTGATGGACAATCAGATTACCCATCTATCATAATATACGTAGGTGTATGCTATAAAAAAATCAATTATGCCACAGATAGGTAAACAGTATAAATAGAAACTACAGTGCCATCTGCCGGTAAAAGACGTGAGATTCAAACAAAAAGTCAATCAAGACATCAATTAATCCTTTTGCCGTATTTATTTCAGTTCCCCCAAGCCGTCCGACGATATACGACGGCCAGAGACGAGACCGAACTAAGCTGGTTGAGCCGTACAACGAGGGCTCTGATGTTTTACTTATTTGCGAAGTTGAAGGAGGTAAGCATGTTCCACTAATAAACAACAGTATCTGTCCTAATAATTCTAGTACCATAGTTAGTTAGTTTTATAACATGTGCCATGTGCTCCAAAAGAGCCTATTCGACGCGCAATTGAAATCCTTTCACCGCACTGTTTCACAAGAAACTAGTGACACGATGAGAGAGAGAGAGAGAGTAATCATTAGCAGTCAGCTACCTGTGAGCTGAGCTACCACTTGAGCTGTAAGGGCTGTCAAAAAGTAATCTTTAAGATATTCCAGAGTCACGTCAACATCATCACCAGCCCTAGAGTCCTCATATCATCAGGTGGACATTGCACAGCTCTTTACATAAAAAATCACATTTTTAAATATAGGGAAAGGTATCAACACTCCAAACCCGCCGACCTGCCGGCTTTTTCCGGCGGGTCGCAGGTCTTCTTTGTATGCTTTTATTGTTTTTGGGCATGCACACCTAACCCGCCGGGCATAGCCGGTGGGCCGGCGGCTTTTGGTGTCAAAGTCAAAATATGTTTATTCAATAAAATCACAAGGACCATCTTGAAACGTCTGTAAACTAGGTGACACCTTGAGATATAAGTAATATTATAAGCAGGAATATCAGTCGGAAGTGGACTAATGATGGACTAGATTCGTTGTTTCTGAAATTATAATGGGAAGCGTGTGTTCAGCGTTGGACATCTTCAGATTGACGTCCTCAGTGGCGCAGCGGGCGAGAGTCCGCCTGCGACGCAAGAGGTTGCGGGTTCGATTCCCGCCTCGGAACAAATTTGTGTACGATCTGCAGAAATTTGTTCCATTGGTCTGGGTGTTTATGAATAATAAAAAATATCTATCTATGTAAGTATATAATGTATTAAATATATCAGTCATCTAGTACCCATAACACAAGCTTTGAGTAGCTTACTTTGGGGCTCGATGGTGCTGTGTGGATTGTCCAGCATTTTTTTTTTATTATTTATTGTGATAATGATGCGTCGCTTAGTTTAGTTACAATAAATACAAAATAACAAGCCTTGAACACCTAAAAGACAACGAAAAACAAAAATCATTTCTCATATTGTAATTCGTAGTTTTCCATAGAAAGGTGTCGTGTGTTATCATTAATCTTATTGACAAATCGTCCCGATAAATAGCGTTTTGTCATAGAACTTCTGTTTTTTCGATGCCAATATGGACACATAAATTCTGTTATTTTTCGATTTATTTCGAGTGGTAAAGTACAGTAAACACTAAAGCATTTTTATTTCCTCTAAGATTTCTGTTCGTAGCTCGCGTGATAATAAAAAGTAGTCTCGTCCGTCGTTGCTAGTTACGATCTACGCATTTGAAGTAACATCTTATTCCGTTTAGCTTTTTTAGTCGATACTATTCCCTCTCTTCGCTTCTTCTTTTTTAGTGGTTACAAATATTTGTCTTTTCAAATCCATTTCCACCTAATGCTGAGTAAAGGTCTCTTTCATTGCACGCCATTATTTTCAAACTTGTGCCTTCCTCATACAGCTTGTTGCCGCAAGTTTGACCACGTTATCGGTCCATCTATGCGGTCTGTCCGTCTGTCCAAAAAAATATCTACTCATATGTTTTCAGTGTATAATGTAGTTAGTTCTAAACTAGTAGTAATGTTTGAAAATAGTTATAATAATATCTTAAAATGTTAAACATGCAAGCGATATATTGTTTTACTAGTGTCTGCCATACTTTAACTTCCGTTTAACAGTTTTCCACAGAAGGTAACCATGATATTGTTGAAGCGCTTTATCGGACAGTAGTCTTTATGTTAATTGTATTTGGAACTAGGATAGATAAGTCGATTTCTCGTGAGGCGCTCGTTTGTCTTGTATTCAATCGCAGAGACTACTGGCATCGTAACATTATTTACGATACATTTGTAATTCTTTATCGCTGGCAAGATTTTTCTGGGAATCAGTTTTCACTGCTATGAGCACGGAATCTTGTTACTTTTTTATTTTACATGATTTATTAATATACCACAGTCCTGACATTCTAGATGGTGATGGCCGTAGATTCGATTCTCATCGAGAGTCTAGTGATACGAATATGCGAAATTTTAAGTTTCTAACCTTAAGGCCCCGGTGACAGCGGCTCGTAGTTTCGAGGTGCGATTGGCTATTATTTCATTTCTGGGAGGTTGTTTGAAAGAATAACTATCCAGTGACACGCATAAATTCTGTTCGAATACAAATAATACAATAATATAAGGGAAATGTGCTTGAGTCAGAAATCATTTTGGTATTAGGTAAATGTAAGGCCAAACATACTAATACCAAAATGATTTCTGACTCAAGCACATTTCCCTTATATTATTGTATTATTTGTATTTGACCAGTATTTATGCGTGTCACTGGATAGTTATTCTCTCAAACAACCTCCCCAAAATGAAATAATAGCCAATCGCACCTCGAAACTGCGAGCCGCTGTCACCGGGCTCTTAAGGGTTTGGTCTGTGCGTTTTCATCAGTCAATCACTTTTTCCCTTTAAATAAAAGCATAAGATGTCCCGCAACTCGATAAACTGACGACATTGTGGCGAATTTAAAATCTTTCCTATTTTATATTTGAAAGCCTAGTAGTGGACTTTATTAGACTGATAATGATTTGAATGATAAAAATTAATACACCATAAAAAAACTACTTACTTAGGAAACAAGCAGATGACCCACCTGATGTTAAGAGGTAACCACCACCTCAAAATATAAATAATATAAATGCACACAGCATTTGATGAGCTGTTCTTTTTGACCACCAACAATCAGAAAATATAATTAACCGAAAATTCCTGTCTCGTCCCACGCGTCCCCATTTAGGGGTATTCATTGTCCCAATGGTCAATTTAGGATTCACGGTACGCGTTCAATGTTTTATCGTTTAACGCTTAAGGTTGTAGTATTATTGAGTGTAATTGACTCAATCGCTCTTGTGTTTCGGCTTAATTTTATGGGCCTTTTTTTGGAAATTATGACGGATAATGGGGCTTACATTGTGTTTGCGTGGGGAATCGCTGATTTGGGGAATAATACTGCTAAAACAAACAGTTTTTTTAAAGAACGAATGTAACTATGCTGCAAATTTGTTGCCTGTATTCAGGCTTTGGTCGCGGTACTGGATCCTAGATTCACTTAGTTTATAAAATGAAAGTTTATAAATGCCTGTTGACTGTGACTTTTAAAATTTTAGGTATCCTTTTGGTTTAAAATGATCGATTGAATTACAATTTACGCCTTTTTCTGCCGCCAAGCAGCAACGCTGTGTTTCGGTTTGAAGAGTGTGGTCGCCGGTGTAATTACAGGCACATGAGGCTTAACATCTGTATGCCTCAAGTTGATGGACGCAGGGCAGTGCATCGTAGGGCACGTTCCTATTGTGCGTGACCTACGGGGCAATGTTTTGTTTATAGGTGATGGTTACCACTTAACATCAGGTGGGCCATCTGCTTGTTCCATCAGCTAGATGTATATAAAAAAAAAATAAACTCCAAAGTATGTCAATTCTGAACATTATTATGCACTTAAAAATTTTACAGAAGAACGGTAGGAACCAAACCGTAAGATTGTTGCCTGGTCTTCATAAACTTGGTTGTGAGGAACTGTCATCCAAATAAATAGTGATCCTTGAGATATAATTTAATGAATACCTTTACGTAAATGGTATAACGCGATTTGGGTTGCACCAGTAGCTTGCGCCAAAACTTCAAGTGCCTCTAAGTGCCAAGAATCTAGTAAACTTAAACGTATAAGTTTAAACTGCGAGTTGTGTATTCTTCAGGACAAAGGTAGCTGTTTGATAGCAACTCAGACATTCAGCCGGCAAATATTAACAACAACGAGAGCTCTCACCGCTCTGTTGGTAGCAGTTCTACATTCTGTGCTCTAGACCGTGGGTTCAATCCCTACCGAAAACATTATTACACAAGTAGCGTCCCGCGGTTTCACCTGCGCAGATTTAAATCCCGGTATTCCCACGGGATAAAAAGTAGCCTATGTGTTATTCCAGACTATAATCTAGCCCTCTGCCAAGTTTCATCCAGATCCGTTCAGCAGTTCCGGCGTGAAAGAGTAACAAACATCCATCCATCCATCCATCCATCCATACATACAAACTTTCGCGTTTATAATATTAGTAAGATTAGGATTAGTATTTAATTTTGTATAGTAAGTATTATTTAGTAGTATTATTTTTCTTTAGAACAAGCTTTGCTTTGTTTGGCGCTAGATAGTGATGCTAAGAATAACTACCATTAAAAAAAAAAAAAAAAAAAAAAAAACTTATATTAGTGCCTGGTGGTCATTCTAAGCAGCACTATCTGGCCCCAAAGGTTTCTTCATTAGCCTAATAAGGTTAACCACTAACTATTTTGTTTCTTCACAGGAAATCCAAGGCCCAGGGTCACGTGGTTTCTTGAAAACGTCGTGATAGACGACTCGTTCGAGCAGAGAACGAATGGAGTGACAGTGAACACTCTGACGTTTCCAAACGTGGGCCGCCAGCATCTCAACGCCAGGCTGGTCTGCCAAGCGTCCAACACCAACTTGGCCCCGCCTGAGACCAAAGTGCTGATATTGGATATCAATTGTGAGTATCGACAGTTCAGATCCAAAATGTCTACCAGGATACCAGCGCATAGCTTTCTCACAGTTGCTAAAGGCAACGTTATGTCGAATCCATTTTGCTGTAGCACACAAACGTAACACAGTTGTCAAGTACTATCGGTTATTTTTGTTTGCATCTTTAGTTTAGTAGTTGGTAAATAAAATACACTCAAAGTCAAAGTCAAAGTCAAAATATGTTTATTCAGTAAAATCACAAGGACCATCTTGAACCGTCTTAAAACTAGGTGACTCTAGTGCCAGTTCCACGCGACCAACACCGAGAAGAACAGGCAACACTCTATCTGAAGATGGTGGTGTCACCCACACGTAGTTAGTACAACATTCTGCGTCATTATCATTTTGATGGGTGACTAGTAGAAAACATTAACCTACAGAAACCCACTGTTACACATGATTGATGATGTCAATAATTGATTATTTTGTGTGACGTATCTAAGTACGTGCGACATGTCAAAAGAACAATAAAGATTATGATTATGTTGGACATAGGCCTCTCCAATGCATTTCTTGTGTCGAGCTGTCGAGCTTATATGTGACCTGACCAATGACCATTGCCAAGCACTTAACTATCAATAAAAAAACAAATCGTTTCTCAAATCTTGATCTTCGTTTTGAGATGATGTCTCTTTTCCAGTGAAACCGATAACAGTGAACATCCTCACGAAGGAGCGACAGGTATCAGCTGACAAGCGATACGAGGTGGAGTGCAAGACGACTGGCTCCCGGCCTGAAGCGTTTGTCACGTGGTGGAAGAACAACCGACAGCTGAAGAGGATGGCCAAGAATGTAAGTGTTCATCTTTTCTATTTTTATATATTAAGGCGAGGATATTCCAGAACCTCCAACCTCCAAGACTTGCAGCACTTGAACAGCTAGATTTCGTTAGATTTTCTTCTCAGAGATTAATAATAATGAAGTTTAATTTTTTTACACAGCGCTAGCAAATATTAATCCCTATCTTTTGACATAACTTTGACATGATTTCAAAAAAACTCTCTTAGTAATGGATGTTTGAAATATCGATTTAGTGTCATCTTTATGATTTTTTTTTATCGAGTAAATTATCATTATTTACGTCTCTATCTTTACAGAGCGCTCGAGTACATGTTCAATTTTAAAGGTTTTGTTTTTTTTCATATATTTTGTACATTTTAGTAGATTTACAGCTGTTCAAAAACCGTCCCGTGCCGCCTTAAAAATCGAAAAAGTTGGAAATCCTGGTCTTAAGGCTTGGGTTCGTTGTGTCCCGGTAATTATTCGGGATAAAAAGTAGCCTAACCCCCGGTTTCTGAAAGCTCTATCAAAACTAATCGACTGCCAAGTCACCTGCTATTTCAGCTTTTACTTCTAATTACTTGCAGATAGCAAGTGACTTGACAGCCGATTAGTGTTGATCAAGCTTTCAGAAAACGGGAGTAAGGCTGGTTAAGAGCCATGTTTCTATCAAGTTTGTTCCTCATCGGTTTAATTAGGTTATTGATTGAGCCAAATTAAAACATCGGAACTTGTAGGTAGGAGTAGGATAGGAAGTATTGAACACGGAGTTTACATTTACAAGACATTTCGAACGTGTGAGCGTATTTTTTTTTTATTTATTAAGTAACACAATTAATTCAGGTTATTGAGATATTGCACAAATAAACCTTTGAAGGTTTGTCTAGGTGCTCACATTCATCGATTTTATATTTATATCAAGGTACAACAACATTAAACACTAACCCTTGCAAGCAGGAACAAAGATACGGATATAATTAGTTAATAATTTAAACAATGTAGGCGTACCAATCGTTTTAAATTCAGGCATAAAGTTTCATTCAAATCGTATCAACAAAAGTATTAAAAAACAAGCAGACAGTTGATACAAATGCAAAAAGAAAAAAAAAATTCTATAATGGAATATTGAAGCCTCTGTTTCTCATTACTCTGCAAACTTTTGTCCATTCATGCTATCCATTGTCCTGTAATTAATAGATTCTTTTTATTTGTGCTTTGAGTACTTAATCGTGGTAAGGATCATTGAGATCGTGGTATTGTGTTTTTGTAAAAATGTTTTGTTAGTAGGTATTGTTTGTTGAAAACTAGACAAGGGGACAAGATTTTGTTTTAATTCTAGTGATGGATTATTTCGATAGGCACTCCATTAAGAAAAGTTGTCACAATTTTAATTTAAGTTTTGGTTAACTATTTTCTAAGAGTAGTAGAGCTCTTTGTGAAGGGCTCGTCCGAGGAAGTACTACCGTGCTTTTTCTGCCGCCAAGCCTGTGTCGGTTTGAAGAGTGTGGTCGCTGGTGTAATTACAGGCACATGAGGTTTAACATCTGTACGCCTCAAGTTGATGGACGCAGGGCAGTGCATCGTAGGGCACGTTCCTATTGTGCGTGACCTACGGGGCAATGTTTTGTTTATAGGTGATGGTTACCACTTAACATCAGGTGGGCCATCTGCTTGTTCCATCAGCTAGTTGTATAAAAAAAAAACTAGCACAATCAAAATCAAAACAGTCTTTATTCACAGTACAATCACAGGGATTACTTTGAAACGTCTTATACACTAGGTGAATCTACTGCTGTTCTTATACACTAGGTGAATCTACTGCTGTTCTTATACACTAGGTGAATCTACTGCTGTTCTTATACACTAGGTGAATCTACTGCTGTTCTTATACACTAGGTGAATCTACTGCTGTTCTTATACACTAGGTGAATCTACTGCTGTACTTATACACTAGGTGAATCTACTGCTGTTCTTATACACTAGGTGAATCTACTGCAGTACTTATACACTAGGTGAATCTACTGCTGTTCTTATACACTAGGTGAATCTACTGATGTTCTTATACACTAGGTGAATCTACTGCTGTTCTTATACACTAGGTGAATCTACTGCTGTTCTTATACACTAGGTGAATCTACTGCTGTTCTTATACACTAGGTGAATCTACTGCTGTTCTTATACACTAGGTGAATCTACTGCTGTACTTATACACTAGGTGAATCTACTGCAGTACTGATACACTAGGTGAATCTATTGCTGTACTTATACACTAGGTGAATCTACTGCTGTTCCTATACACTATGTGAATCTACCGCCAGTTCTTCGCGACCAAAGTATAGAAGCACTGGCAAGAAACTAAGCTTATTGATCTTAGCTGCTACGCTGTAGGCTGTGGAATAAATTCCTTTAAGGACAAAGATTTGTGTGATGAAATATTTAATAGCACTGTGCTTAGATTTTATAATTTAATAACAACACGAAAAATCTAGTATACCTTGTTTCCCATAACAAAGTTTTCTTTGTGTAAGGCGAAATAGCAGAGTGAAAATATGTACGTCAATAATATAATCATAAACTGAAACTGATAAAACTGAAACAGCTTCACGACTTCGATCCCCAGGCACGGTAGATATCCCTTCAGATCTCCCAGTACCAAGTAGGTACTAATTCAAGACTCTTTGAGGATGTCTAAGGGGGGTAGTCAGAGGTACGTCCAAACATTACATTTGGCACATACCCACATTTTGCAGTAGTTAGTATTCCATACGTGACAGGTTGCAAGCCCATCGCCGCTGTTAGAATACTAACTGGTTTCCTCACGATGTTTTCCTTCACCGTTTAAGAGCACTGGCATTGCGCACATAAATTTTTCGATAGAAAAATCCATTGGTGCACGACCGGATTCGAACCTGCGACCTTACGATCGGAAGGTGGGGTCACTCCCACTAGACCACCGGTGCTCATATAATCATAGTTTTGTTAATTTATGGGTGACAGATAACAAGTCCATTGCCGTTGCCAAAATACAGTTTCCTCACGATTCCGTTCTCTATTTGAGAGCTCAAGCTACACTTTCACACACTAGCACAAATTTTGTAAAAATATACTGGATTTGAACCTACGACTCGTAAGGCATATCATTTCTTATTAACTCAGCAGCTATGTCTATAAAATAATTTGTTCATGCTATTGTTAACTCAATGTACAATATTTTTATGAGCTGTTCAATTTACGTCTAACTTTTTCTCGCAAAGTTTTCCTCTCAATGTAAAACTGCATTCATCTTTTCAAAGCTTTTGTTGAAAACAACGAGGAATTTTACTCAGCATTTTTATGTTGACAAAAGATCAAGGATTCGGGAAACCGCTAGCGAGGCTACTTTATCATTGTTATACTCCAAGTACTTAGTGTTGGATCCACTTCTATTCTTAAACTAGTTTGTAGAAGACGGAGAATAAAGATAGTGATGGAGCTTTTGGAAACATTTACACGTATTGAATCCCCAGGCACGGTAGATATCCCTTCAGATCTTTCAGAACTCAAGACATTTTGAGGATTTCGAGGAGTCAGAGGTTAGTCTATATTATATTTGGCACATTTTTAAGTTTTAAAATATACAGGGTAACGGTATCTTGATTTCTGAATATATATTTATTTATAAAATACATTAAGGCTTGAATAACCGTTTGTACTCAGTAGACACTCCAATGAAATTCTTCGGATAGCCCAAAACCTTGGTTGCATTACATTTTAATCCAGTTTATAAACTGGATCACCAGTTTACCTTACCATAAATTTGAAGTTATTGAAAAAAAAACTAAAACAGAACGATACCCACCAACTTCGCAGATTCTTTTTAGGGGGTCATAGGTACATCTAGGTGAACAAGTAGATGGCCCACCTGATTTTAAGAGATAACCATCACCTATAACAAAGCATTGCCTCGTAAATCACGCTCGAGGAACATGCCCTACGATGCACGCCCGGCGTCCATCAACTTGAGGCATATGCTTCATGTGGCTGTGATTACACCGGCGACCACACTCTTCAAACCGAAACACAGCGTTGCTGCTTGGCGGCAGAAAAAGGCGTGGTGGTAGTACTTCCCCGGACGAGCCCTACACAATGAGCTCTACTACTCTTATAAATATGGAATGCTATAGCGCCTCTGCGGGCGGGCTCACGAGTTTCCCTACAAAAAAGCCTTGCCTTGAGGCTTGTGGCTAGCAAAAACGAAATATGGTGGGCAAAACTAAGAATTGAGGTACTGGTGAAATAGCTCCACTACTCTTATATTTCCCCTACTAACACATCCTTTGTCCCACAGTTCTCAGAAAACAACGAAACCCTCAGCGTGCTGACTCTCGTACCGAGTGTAGAGGACGACGGCAAACATTTGACGTGTCGCGCGGAGAACAAACACGTGCTGGAGTCTGCGATTGAAGACAAGTGGCGGCTGAACGTACATTGTAAGTCTTGCTTCCTGGAAATATTCGCTTGCAAACAGGTATTATTTTGTAGGTTTGTAGAATTGTTTGTAGATATCAATGAATTGTGTTATCAATGATATTTTGACGACCTCAGTGGCGCAGCGGGCGAGAGTCCACCTGCGACGCAAGAGGTTGCGGTTTCGATTCCCGTCTCAGAACAAATTTGTGTACGATCTGCAGAAATTTGTTCCGACGGTCTGGGTGTTTATATATGATAAAAAATATCTATCTACGCAAGTATATAATGTATTAAATATATCGTTATCTAGTACCCATAACACAAGCTTTGAGTAGCTTACTTTGGGGCTAGAAGGGGCTGTGTGGATTGTCAGCATTATTTATTATTATTAATTGTAGCTAAATGTGAAGCATTTAGATATCAATGAAGGTTTCATAAAATTTTCAAAAATCCAATATGCGGACGATACAACTATTATCATATCGGCAAACTCAGATGAAGAACTACTTCACAAAATAGGACACACAATTAATGAGTTAAGGAACTGGTTCACTATTAATGGCTTAAAACTCAACGAAGACAAAACCAGCATTATGTTCTTCAACGCCGTGTCCCCAAAACAGACTCAAATACCAATAACTCTATTCAGCGGAAATACTGTGAATAGTTCGAATGTTGTGAGATTACTAGGGTTTGAGTTGGATCCTGTGTTGTCATGGAAGAATCATATAGATATAACTTGTAAGAAGATGGCGACAGGGATTTATGCCTTAAAACAACTAAGATCAATGACGTCCGATAACAACTTGAAGGAAATTTATTACTCCTACATCCACTCAATAATGACATATGGCATATTACTATGGGGCAACTCAACAGACTACGAACGCATACTGAAAATGCAAAAAAGAGCTATTCGTGTACTAGTGAGAGCTCATTTCAGAGATTCATGTAGGGATTTTTTTAAAAGGCTACAGATTCTCACATCGGTCTCGGTTTATATTTTGGAAATTATAAAATATGTAAGGCTAAACTTGAAAGATTATAATACCAGGGGTGATAACAGTATTCATGTCAGAAACCCGATGCACCTGACAGCAATATATCATAGGCTTAATATGTCTAAAAAACTACCGAAATTAATGGGGATAAAACTATATAATAAGTTGCCACAAAAGTTAAAATCAATTGAAAGTTACCCCAACTTTATTAACCAAGTCAAAATCCTATTATTAGACAAGACATTGTACACCATAAAAGAGTTTCTAGCCAATGACTATACCCACTATGAGGGAGAATAATCCATTTTAACTTTAAGTTTTCAAGTTAAATACCTACTATTAAGTAAGACTGTGTACAACCTAAAAGAATTTTTATCCAACAACTACCATGACATCACTTAAATAAAAATAAATAAAACTGTATAATTGACAGGCCTCTTTACAGCCATAATACTGTACACATTTTGTTACCAACATTATTAGGTTAAGACATATTTTATTTTATATTTTGTACACCAATTGTTTGACGAGCACCTTTACATGTGGCGCTCTTTCTGATACCTACTATTTGTATTGGAACGTGTAAAACTGTACTGTTTGCAATAAATAATTTCATTTCATTTCATTTCATTTCATTTCATTTCATTTCATTTCATTTCATTTCATTTCATTTCATTTCATTTCATTTCATTTCATTTCATTTCATTTCATTTCATTTCATTTCATTTCATTTCATTTCATTTCATTTCATTTCATTTCATTTCATTTCATTTCATTTCATTTCATTTCATTTCATTTCATTTTAACGGGTGTTTGGTACATACTTGAGAGGGTATTTTACATGCTTGTAAGGTATTATTTTGTAAGTTTGTGGAATTGGTAGCTAAATGCGTATGAAGCATTTAGATATCATTGAAGGTTCCATAAAAAAACTTAAGGGGTGTTTGGTAGCCTATTTGAAAGGATATTTTGCATGGGGAATAATTATGTAAGGGGCTTTTCATCAATAATCTACAAACAGAAACTTGATTTTATTCAAAAAAGCAACCAGAGATAAGTTTTAGCCGAGACAAGTTATATAGATTGAATGTAACACATACTTACATGAATAAATACATAGTAAACGTAAAAAAAAAACTAGTAAAAGTTTTTATTAGATAAAATAATTCTGTTTATAATAATACGTCTTAGTACCACTTTCTCGGTAACTCCTTGACACTTTGTGCCTGTAATCCGTTATTTTAATCATATCCAAGAAAACCTTAGTCGTTTTCTATAAAACAGCAAAATTGGAGTACATAAATAATGGCGTTGAAGAATAACAAGGAAACAACAAACACCATTAAAATTTTCTTTTGAACTGTAACGTTTATCTTAATAACATCTACTCGTACCTCAGTTGTTTTAATCTAGGTGCTCGTAAATATTAAAAGTTTTACGCGTATAAAAGCCGAACTAAAAGTACGAAGAGGCTATGCGAGCGGCACGATAACGCGATCGGTTTTCTGGTCAATTTGGTTGGGCTTATAGTTGTAGAAATGAAAGTTTACTGACAAAGTGACAAAGGTTTGCCCGTTTTTTTTTTTTTTTAACGTTGGGAAATCCTCATGGATACTCTTCTGTTGTGGTGACAACAGAAGAGTTATGTCGGACTCTTACCGACTAAAACCCAACGGGGTCCTGCTGCACACCTTGTGCCGGGGCTGTGGGCACGCTTTCGCACTCTTCCATGGCCCGACGGCGTTGACTCCATAGTTTGGAGACCCTTCCGTGGCCTCTCGGCTATTCCCCAGATCTCTTCCGAGAGGCGCGCGGAACATCCGCGCGCGCCACATCAGGTCTTATTGAGCGAAGGCTACTCGCCAGTGCCGCCGCCTACATGCATTATGGGGGCCGGATTTCATGGAGGCTTTGCCTCCACCTTCTTCCTCGTCCAGACCTACGGCTGCGGATCGCCAGGTTAGAAGTGATCTCCCTCTCCCGCTCCGCAGCCTCCTTCTGCGACATAACTAACTCGCAGAAGGACAACACCTCATTCCACGACGTCTCACTTTCCAGCATTGATTTTATCAATGCTGGAAGGGAGAGGTCATTCCCAATAACAGCGATGAGGGCACGGCGTTCCTCCACCCATGCTTCACACACTTCCAGTGTGTGTCTTGCCGTGTCCTCGTCACACCTGCAGTGGGGGCACGCGGTTGTCGGTTCCCTTCGGGCTATTTGGTACAAGTACTTGCCAAAGCAACCATGCCCCGTCAGCACCTGTACCAGCCGGAAGGAAAGCGACCCGTGTGCCCTTTCCAACCATTCACTCAGAATTGGTTGTACAGCCTCTATGGTCCAGCGGCCGGCACTAGGGGCAAAGGTTTGCCCTACCTTATTGATCAATTTAGCTGGTTGGAGTATTTTGTAAAATTTTGCGAATTACTTTTTTTTTAAATCACCAATATAGTACACAAGTATGATTGATTAGATTTTAAAATACATTTATTAGGTTGTGTTTATCTTTGGAGCAGCATCGACTTTTTTTTCATACATAAAATAATTAGTTAAGCACTAGTTATCAACTAAGAAACCCTTTACCCCATTTAATTGCGAAAAAATTGTGTTTATTATAAAACCACAAAATCCACTTTAAAACGTCTAAACTAAGTTAATCTAATAATAATTTCGACCCAAAAAAGTTGTACGACTAACAAACCAAAAAATTGTTTGATCCGTATAGTTCCGAAGAAAAGCGGTTCTACGACACGCGTCGACCTCAGAATTAATGGAACAACTTGTCAAGTTAATTTGACATCTTGTCAATTAAACTTGAAGGATCGCGAGCTTATTGTGATTTTAATAACGTAACTCCTAATTACAGAACATTAATCTATTGTGAACTTAAAGTCAACACGGGTTGTTAAAAAGTTTATTTGTGTATGGTACTCGTTGCCTTATCGCAATCCTTGATTAAAGGGATTTTGGGAAAGTTAATGTTGAACTTTTTCTTTGTATTTTTAACTGATGAATTTTCGAAAGATATTTATATTTCCGACGAAATCCTTTTAATTTGTGTGCAGGAAAATATCCTAATTGGTAAAGTTACTTCTAAAGTGCTTGGTCAAAGTTATTTTTTAAGAGAACCCTGAAATAATGTCGTGATAAAACTTTTTTGAACAAACCTCATTCTTATTAAAAACCTCTTTTTGTTCATTTCTGTTTTGATTTTATTGACCGCGATACAGGCATGGTCCTAGTGCGGGTCCATTACACGTTTTAGCTCTTGTTACATGAAGCCTTGTATTAATAATAATATTAATAATGCTGACAATCTACCCAGCACCATCTAGCCCCAAAATAAGCTACTCAAAGCTTGTGTTATAACAATAAAAAATATCTTACTATTCTATCTAATATTTTTTATCATACCTACATAGAAAACACCCAGATCAAACGTCCGAGGCGGAAATCTAACCCGCAACCACTTGCGTCGCAGGCGGACTCTCGCCAACTGCGCCACTGATGTCGATGAAATTTTATTTGTTCATATTTTGTCCAACAGATGTTCCAGTCGTGGATCTGAAGATGGGGTCTAACCTGAACCCCGACGAGATCAAGGAAAGCGATGATGTGTACTTCGAGTGCACTGTGAAGGCCAATCCCAAAACCCATCGCTTGGTCTGGTTTCATGACGTAAGCTAAAGCTTATTTTTAACATTATTGGGAAGTTTCTATAGAAAGAGTATTTAAGGGGCAGCATACGGCGTCCCCCTATCTCGCTCGCACAATTGAACATTTTTGTAGATAAAAAAACTGCATGTAGTAATCTAAAATCGCAATCGGTTAAGTTGTTGTCAATATCATTACAAAGATTCAGCCATAATTTTCTTTTTATCCAAACAAATTTTTATTTTCACATATTATGCATTAGAAAAATATAAAATCCCATGCCATTTACCTCACCTCGACGACCTCAGTGGCGCAGCGGGCGAGAGTCCGCCTGCGACGCAAGAGGTTGCGGGTTCGATTCCCGCCTCGGAACAAATTTGTGTACGATCTGCAGAAATTTGTTCCGTTGGTCTGGGTATGTATAATAAAAAATATCTACCTATGTAAGTATATAATGTATGAAATATATCAGTCATCTAGTACCCATAACACAAGCTTTGAGTAGCTTACTTTGGGGATAGATGATGCTGTGTGGATTGTCCAGCATTATTTATTTATTTATTTTGAAGTGTGATTTTTTTTAGCGCTAACTATTTGGAATGTCGATAACAAATTTCAGTGATTTTATATTTTCAAAAACGTTCAATTATGCGAGCGAGTTGTAGCGGAGTGTCGTATGCTGCCCCTTAACAAGAAAGGTTATAACAAATTGTGTTGTGTGTGATCACAGAATAAAGAAATATTTCGGTGTTTTCTGATAAAAAAAAAAACAAAAAATCTAAATCTTGCATTGGTGCATGATCTTAATATATATTTATGTATATTGCCAATAAATTAACACAAACTTGAAGATGTTCCAAATTCCAAATTCAGAAGTTCTAAATGGCTTAAGTAAAGTTTCGATGTATTTAACGCAGAACACAGAGATTTTCCACAACGAAGCCCTGGGCATCATCCTGAGCGCTCAGAGCTTGGTGCTCCAGAGCGTGACGCGAGCTGCCGCCGGCGACTACACCTGTATGGCGGCCAACAGCGAGGGGAAAGGCACTAGCAACCCTGTGTCGCTACTAGTCAGATGTAGGTGAACAACACTTGGGAATTTTCCTTTTTTACTAATGATGTTGGATCAAGCAGATAACCCATTTTATTTATACATATAGCTGATGAAATAAGCAGATGGCCACCTGATGTTCAGTGGTAAAGTCAGAGTCAAAATATGTTTATTCAATAAAATCACAAGGACCATCTTGAAAAGTCTTAAACTAGGTGACTCTAGTAGGTCTCCTCTAGGTAATCATCACTAGATACCACTAGACTAGACCAAAGCATTGCCTTTTAGTCACGCACGATGGCAACGTGCCCTACGATGCACTGCACTGCGTCCATCAACTTGCATAGAGATGTTCAGCCTCATGTGCCTGTAATTACACCGGCGACCACACTCGGTTTAACTCTCAAACTGAAACACAGCGTTGCTGCTTAGCGGCAGAAAAAGGCGTGGTGGTAGTACTTCCCCGGACGAGCCCTTTACAAAGACCTCTACTACTCTTAAAAACTCTTAAAACCTGATAATAGCTGGTAACCATCACATAAAAACCATTGACTCACAAGTCACGCACGACAGGTACGTGCCCTACGATGCACTGCTTTGCATCAACGAGCCCAAGGCTCACAAGTGCCTGTAATTTCACCACAAACCTGACCCCTCAAACTGAAACACAGTAGCGCTGATTGACGAGCTACTTACGCTTTACAAGAGTTTTACAAATTTTTATTAAACTTAAATGGTTAAATTCAGTACCTGGTTTAGTTCAGTCCAGGAAGCGTAAAAGGGTTGCTCGTTAACTATTCCACATGATTAATGACTCGAAATGTTACATTAAATCAAGCGATAGAACAATTCTCTCGTATGCAGTTTTCGTCTGATGAGTGACAGGTTTTTCTAATTTCCATAGGTAAACTAATACAGCCCTAACGACCTTTCCCCCACCTATCAAACTACCATCAAACACCCAAAGACTCAGAACTAGTTAAACTCCCACAAATGTGGGTAGTCCTAAGCTTTTTCCCAAAACAATCTTATATCCTCACAACAATGCCATAACAAATTTATCTCTTCAAATTACCTAAACAGTTTGCCAACTAAACTGAATCACATTAGCTGGTCTCCTTGTCCCTGAAGCACATTCAAGCCGTCCTAACTTACTTACGGGCCGAACTTTACTACAGTGCCATGAAAACAGCTGGGCATCATACCACAGCATCAGCTACTCAACAGTACTAATAATCGTACACGTAGTCTTGCAACCTCAGACTTACGCTAAATAATTAAATAATGTTGGACTTTCCACACCGCACTATCTAGCCCCAAACTAAGCCAAAGCTTGTGGTATGGGAACCAGATAGCTGATATACTACTTATATACTTTATTTTTGTAAATACATACTTATAAATATAATATAACACCCAGACAGAGAACAAACATCTATGCTCATCGCACAGATGTTTGATCACGGTGGGAATCGAACCCACGACCTACGGCGCAAAAGGCAGAGCTACTACCAACTGAGCTATGAAAGGTATCACCGAAGTCATTGGTCACACGCCAAAATATATACTTTAAACAGCATCATCCACAGCAAGCACGTTTTAACAAGAATCGTGAAGAAGAACTATAGGAACCAAGCCATTTATTGCATGCTCTTCTTGGTTTGGTCGCATGGAACTGGCACCTAGATCCACATAACTTTAAGACATTTCAAAAGTGATCCTCGTGATTCATCTGAATCATCTTATAATTTTGACTTTTTCGGCTGCTATACCAATGTCATCGTCTGCTTCTCTCTGCAAGAGTAACCCAGCTGTTTCCTCCTTCCCTAGACACAACGTTGGCGTTTAGTTCGGTAGCATATGTCAGGGCCTCGCGGGACGTTACTGGACTTGCGTCCTGATAGTATTTTGAACCTGTTAGATTGCAATGGGACGGAAGTTTGCGACTGCAATTTCGCAGACACATTTTGAGCAGAATTCGTTTTAGAAGAGGTTTAGGGTGGGACTACACTGTGCTGTATCTGTCTTAGACCGCCATGATTTTTTACTTTGAAAAAAAAATGACCAGTACCGACTGACATTTTTTTTAAACAATACTGGATTTTATGTAAAATCTGCTTTTATGATTATGTTCTTGCTCCTGTGTTACGTTTGAATGGTATTTCATCCTAATCGTGAATTGATTGCTGTTGGCGATGTTTACGAAATATTTTCTGTTCTTTTATTATTAAGTTTTTAATTGCATAACATAAATGTTTAAACTTCATGACGCCGACTGTGTACCACATCCCCAATCTTAAAACCATGCCAGTGCGCGACAAAATTAAACTTTGCGAACTAACATTTTAAGATAAGCTAAGCAAACGTAGCCTTTGACAATGAAACGCGAAAGTTCGCGCAATCCTGACTCAGCTTCCCAAGATCATAATGCTCCTGACTCCTCCATTATCGTCACAAACTCTCAAGATTTAACGACAAACTAAAAGTATATCAATCTTACTTAGTCCGATAGTTCCTTCCTATTATTTCAGACAAGTTTGACCCTTATTACTATTAAAACTCGGGCCAAGTTTGCGTTGCAGTTTTATAACAACGTTTAAGCACAGAATTTGCGCTTGTGCAAGCAGTAGTGATACTTTTCTGATAGTTAATCAAGCGATATTTTAATGGTTCATATTTAGCAAAAGCTGAGTTAGGGCCTTTTTGGCATACAGTACGTACGCACTACTCTGAACGGGACGGGACTGTTCCTGTCCGTTCTGTATTTCTTCTTTTCTTTTTTTTTGTATGTACTTATGTGTTTCAAGTAAATGTATTTTCTTTCTTTCTTTCTTTCTTTGTATGACGCAATTGAGTAATCAAAAGGAGATGATATATAAGTTGCAATTTAATTCTAGCAGCTGTAAACAAAATGAAATGTTTTTAAATCTACAAAATACTTAAGTCTGAAATAAAGAAAATACACATCCAATACGAATCGATTCCATCCACATGGAGACAGCGCTGAACCGCCAGAGGGTGGTGAAGTATATAATGCCGAAGGCTGAGCTGGAACCTATTTGCTGCAGTAGCACACAGCACAATGTACACTTAATGTTATATTTGTTTTTTTTATTAGCTTTATTTATTTTGTTCTAACTAATCAGATTTATATGTAGGGACTAACACCAAATCAGCAATTATTATCATTGTCAGGAGGCTTCTTGCTTGCCGGAGTATGACAGCGGGCATGAGTTTTCGGGCGAAGAGAATAAAACCAAGGGATCTTTATCAGTAGGTACACTATAATCAGTAGGGATTACTATTCTCTCAAAATATTATCACAGGTATACGCAGGATATTCTAATTAACGATATTGAACTGACACTCCGCCGAACACATAATGCCCTTGCGCGATGCAAACCGATTCGATCCGTATCCCATAATGTTGTGTATCGATCGACCGTCGTACATCCGCACTGCACACTAGCGCTCGTAGTTGTGTCAGAGCGAGGAAACGTCACTCTGTTCAAATATCGAACCATCGTCACGGCCAGACTGACATTCACGCGACCTCGCGTATCTGCTAATCTCCAGGACTTCAGGTCTCTAGGTCCCCAGGTCTCAAGGTCTCAATGTATCCAGGTTTTCGGGTCTTTAGATATCCAGGTCTCCAGGTATTCATTTATCCAGGTCTCCAGGTATCCAGGTCTCAGGCTCCCCATTCAGTCAATCTGTAAAGACCAAATGCATCTGGCAGAAACATCTTAACACGCTCGTCCATCCCTGACATTAGACTGTCTGTAACCCATTAAACATCATCAAAACATCTGTCCATTAAACTCTTCAGTTACCACAAGCACTAGACCGGACAACTGATCTCTGACGTCCCTTCGACCAGCCACCATCTTTAATGATGACATGGACGGACTGGATATCTATCAGCGTCCCTTTAGTACACACAAATATCTCACACCAGCCCAGTGCCTGGCCCGGAACGTCGACCAACGTAAGCCAGTTCCTTAAGCCATCACTTGCTGCACACGCCGCTGTAGTTGGCCCAAAAGTAGTCTAGCATAAGGACGTCGACCCGCATAAGCCAGTCCTGTTGCAAGATACAATTTACCATCAGGAACACCGTTGCTCTCAACATTAAAGTAACACAGTGACACGTAGATGTGAATTTTAGCGTTACATGGGATTTACACATAGAACTCATCAGACCGCCCGCCGCCGTCTCGGCCTCATCCCTTCTGCGCAAGCAGATACCTACATTGCCAAAAAGAAAGGAAACGGGCTCACCGGATGTTTTAGTCAAGGTGGTCCTGGTTGGTCTACGCTCGTTGACGTGGAGACTCATTGATCGCCGCTCCTCCATTGCCTTTTTAATCTGGATACGATGACGAGAAGTGTCACAGCTGTCCGCACTCCGCATACGAAACAAGTGAATGGTCATGCTTTATCTAGACCTTTCGGTAGTTGGTTGCCTCTTATCTTCTGCCTGCCTCATTACCTTCCTGGTCAACCAGATAAGTTTTGTCGTTGCATTGCCCACATGTTGTTGATAGAAGGCTGTTCTCACTGGATAGCAATGACTCCATTATGATAAAATAGGTTTGGCGTACATAGGCGGTGGCTGAGCATATTGTTGCTTTGCGTAGGTATTCTCTTCTGATTCTTTCTTGCCCTTCGCATTCCTCTCTCTGTCAAAGCGCACGGCAGAGGGCGCTTGCGTTCCGTTTGGTGTTGCCATTACAAAACCGGATGCGACACGGCCATCCTGCGAAGACACACGTCCTCGTGTGTTCGTAGGCATCTGAAACAATAAAAACCACAGCACAGATTTTGCTCGGCCAATCCTGTCATCCTGTCTGAGGTTTGGTTTAAACCAATCATGTCATGGGCATGGATACCACATGGGGTACTTATATGCCTTCAAACTAATAAAACCTTGTTTTTTCGAGCTCGATTCATTTCAATATGGATACTTTACCATTACCTAGATACTGATCAAGTACTACATCACCTAATTACCTACTGACCTACTAAGTACTGATACACTAACCAAGCTATTACTGGTAAACTTAAGATAACCGGGTTCAAATACCATTGACTGAAATTATTTAGAAACATTAAAAGAAAAACAAGTTCTGCAACAACAGCCCCAGGTGCAACGTTCATGACCATTGGCAACTCAATGCCATACGTTTGCTCTTTTCCTCAGGAAAGCAAAGTCCTCAATGGTCTTCGCTACAAGGCAAGACCCGACTGTACTACTTAGTGTTACTGTATTCCACTTACTCACGGACTAATCACAAGGAGTCGATACCAATTTCTACGAGCTACGGCTACAAATAACCACTGGTACAGTCTCTGATCCGAACCGATCACCTGTGCCTTAACTTTATCCTTAATTCTCATCATCATCTACGACGTCAATTGACCCTCGGGCATCTTACGGACACGGTCGTGAGCATACTTGTAGTTACGCTTACAGCTTTGGTCCTTCGTCGGCTACAGTGAGAGTTGGAGCTCCGAAGAGAGCAACGCTTTGGTTAACCGCACGAATACCTACTACTTCTACTGTCACTTTTGCTAGCTATAGCAAAACATACTTCGTGAATGCGTCTATTTGAACTATTACTCTTTGTTATCATTCTTACCGTTAAGTTTGCCCGTCACGTCTTTAAGAACAGTGTGCCATGAAATTATGACTTTACGCCTCTGTTTTATGCAAGGAACCGATATGACGGATGGGTCTAGTGTAATGGCCCTAAAGTTTACAAGAGCTCAAATTTATCACGATCTACGGGTTGGGACTTTGTCAGTTTAATCGCATTATGATCAGTTGCATTTTGTCATTCTTAAAGATTGAATTTACAGCTTTACTTAGAGAAAACAGTAACTTATCCTCTACTCGAGCTTTTTGGCCATAAAAGTCATTAGGGTTACCTAATTCAAAAGTGAGATAAAAGCGTTTGCATCAGTGAATCGTTTTAGTAAGGAACATAAATTTCAACTAATAGTAATCCGCAGGTCGTAAAACAAAACTCAAAGCATCAAAACCTCAAACACCAGACACAGTTACTTAGTTCAGTTACTAACTCTCGGGCAGCCTATATCTGGCTTTTGTAATCTCACACAAATTCTTGGATGAACTCTATCTGGCTTCCAAAAATACACACACACACACACAGTTTCCTCTAGTACCAACTGCAAACCAATTACTACGGATTCCCTCTAACAGATCCAAATTTTAATAATTATGAAAATCAATTAATTACTCAGAGTTTTGTTTGGCAACCCCCAGCTCTTTAACAAACTACGTTACGTGACTTTGCAGACAAAGTCGCAGACAAAAGCTTGCTCCTATTTTTTTCATTAAACTAAAATTTGAAACCAACATGTTTTGAATTCCAGTGCTGTGTGTTCCATGGCTGTACATAACATGGCCATACATTTCCTGGCTATACGATAATGTTTCTCTTTACATCTAAAACCGAGTCACAATTGAAACAACGCTCACCAGATTTTTACAGAAATCCCATCGGTGCATTCACGATGCATACGAGTAGGTCTTCTCGCTTCTCCTTGGTCAGTCCGAGTCCAGCATCGTTGTTGCTCCGGCGCGGTGCCTCTACGCTCTGGGCAGTCAGTCGCGTAGTGGTCCTGTTGTCGGCAGTTGTCCCTTGTGATCTCGTTATGCATGTGAACAAACATATCAGGGTATCAAGAAATGCACAATTTTTGATTATTTTGATGGCATGAAATAACCTCTTTGATAAGACTGATGTTTCAGTAATCTGATTTGTCAAAATGATCATAATAAACTGAATAGGAACAATAATTAGATTAAGAATTAGATTAAGAATGTCATGTAACGAGAAGAATGCTAGGGATGAATGTGGATGGATATAGAAGTAGAGGTAGGCCAAAGAAAAGATGGATGGACTGTGTGAAAGATGACATGAGTATGAAAGGAGTGACTGTTGAGATGACGGCTGATAGAGGAGAGTGGAGAGCAAAAACCTGTTGTGCCGACCCCACATGAAGTGGGATAAGGGCAGGAAAATGATGATGAGGAACAATAATTAGAAAACTATTTTGCGGGTATCTATTCTGTGACAGATGAAGAAGAAGAAGAAGGATAGTCAGTGTCCAAATTGGCAAAAACTTCACACGACTCTACCGATTGCTCTACTATTTACTCTACCGACGGCTCTACCAGTGACTCTACCAGTGACCCTACCAATGACTCTACCAATGACTCTACCAATGACTCTACCAATGACTAAGTGCACACGAGGTAACGGTCCATGTAAAGGACTGATCCGAATTTGTGAGATGAACAGAAAGCGCTCTGGCTGTGCACATGTCCACCTTAGTCCATATTATGGCATCGCAACGACATAAAATCGACTCACCGGGTTCTGTGCAGTTGCCCTTCAGGTTTGCTTGCAAAGCAGATGGCGGCTCGTGTACTCGCTGGCTGCCACTCCATTCTCGCTGCTGGAAGCACCATGGTTGTTGTTCGTCCCCGCGCTGTGTAGATATCTCGCTGTAGTGGCCCTTGATATCGAAGGTCACGTCAGATGAAAGAAGCCACATCTGGCATCTGGTCCGAATCAGGAGTCGCAGACACTACTGAAGGCTGGAAGCTTGATGTTCGCTTAACATGTTGCTGATTGGCGATGGCTCTCTGTCTTTTTTTTGCGGTAGTCATGTCATTGAAGTTAACATGTAGGTAATGTATGTCTTCGATCTCTGTTCTCAATTCGCACAGTTTCGATAGGTAGCAAACCAATGCTGTTCCTTTCAGGTTAACTATTATCAATTTAGTCCCGTGCCTTGTCTAGATCACATAACGAAGAAATGTGCAAACAGAAAATTTTCTTCCATCTTCATTTTGATTTTGCACGTTGCTCATTTTGTTGTTTCTTTGTGGTACGTGAGAACACCATCCCACTTATGATGTAGGGACTAACACCAAATCAGCAATTATTATCATTGTCAGGAGGCTTCTTGCTTGCCGGAGTATGACAGCGGGCATGAGTTTTCGGGCGAAGAGAATAAAACCAAGGGATCTTTATCAGTAGGTACACTATAATCAGTAGGGATTACTATTCTCTCAAAATATTATCACAGGTATACGCAGGATATTCTAATTAACGATATTGAACTGACACTCCGCCGAACACATAATGCCCTTGCGCGATGCAAACCGATTCGATCCGTATCCCATAATGTTGTGTATCGATCGACCGTCGTACATCCGCACTGCACACTAGCGCTCGTAGTTGTGTCAGAGCGAGGAAACGTCACTCTGTTCAAATATCGAACCACCGTCATATATAATTTCTTGCTAGTGTTTCTCTGTTTATTTTTATTTTTCATATATTTTTTTGCTACTATTTGACTTTTTAATGATATAATGTTACTTTTTTAGTTTTTTTTAATTATTTATAGTGTGTATTAAAAGAAGCTAGTTATTTGGTTCAACCGCCAGCCTTTATGAAACCTGTAAACCCTGCGTAAAACCACCCTGTCAAAAAATACTGCCTGTTAATATATTTTACTGTGCTTCTGTTACTGACTTCAATAGCGTTTTATCGATAACTCCGTTGTTAAAATAACAATGCTTTGGAATCAAGTTTTAATTGAGAGTATTTTAGTTCTTGTTTCACGTTCCGCTCAACAAAGTGTTTTTTATTGAAACAAATATTGTTGTTGCCATTTTAGCAAAGCTCTTTGAAGTATTAAAAAAAATTAATAATATAGGGGTTATCCTCACGTTATTCGTAAGAAAACCTTATGAGTGAAGCTTCCTCTTATCTTCTTTCAACACGCTTGTCAGTTTTGCCACTTACTATATAATAATACTCAATTATAGACTTTCAGAACCTTAAAAACTCTGGTATCTTGACGTTTTTGCTCTTTTTTAAAAATAATATGGCGTCAATGTATCGTTATTATGTGTCCTTATTTCTTTTAATTATTATGAGTAAATCACCATTATAACCTGAACACAACTACTCATAGGACTACTATTAAAGACAAAATACCTTCAGTGTATCAGATAAAGGAGCATAATATAGAAGGGGAGATAGGGGAGGATAGGGAGCGGGATCTCCTAACACAATTATTATTCATTTACTTAAAAGGAGATCTCAAACCCATAAAATATAAACATAGATTAACTTACTGAATTAACCAATTTTATTTGATTTGATTTGAATATAATGTTCCTTCTCCCACAAGCTTAGAGACACCACTTCCACATACAAAAAAACAACCATTTCACCAATTTCAATCTTCTTAGACGCTCCTGTATGTGCTGAGAGGAGAGACGGCGAACTCTTCGGTGCCCTGAAGCATGAGACCGTGGCGCTGCACTGCGCTGTGGACGCCAACCCAGCGCTGGTCTCCTTCCACTGGACCTTCAACAACTCCGGGGAGCAGGTGGAGATACCTCCCAGGTCAGATCATTAATAACATACATACATACAATCACGCCTGTATAACATCAGGGTAAGCAGAGGTCACGGATTTCCACTTGCTACGATCCTTACATATCTCTTTCGCTTCATTCACTCTCATAACATTCCTCATACATTCTCGTTGGTTTAGGGTACTCTTGAGCTAGCCTTTCTCGAGAACGTCTGCTATCTGATCCAGATACGTCCTCCGAGGTCTTCCCCTCTCAACAGTCCCATTCACACTAGCCTGATGCACCTGTTTCGTTAATATATCGTTAAATAAATAATGAAAATACATACATCAGTTAAGTTAGATTTAAAAATATTTGTATTTGAGAATTTAGGCAGACTTTCCGCGTCCCAAAACTAAGTAATGCATGTAATTTTCTAAAAATAGTTGACACAACTAATATTTTTCTACTTAAGAAGAAACAAGCTTATAATTATTAATTACGTACCATAACGAACCACGAACAATAAAACTAAACGATTTATAATTAGCTTTACAAAAATAGTAAACACTACAATATAGTAGTTTTATTGAGTTCATAATTGTATATAATATATAGGTATAAATAATATATAATAGATATTTCAGACAAAAGTCAATAAAAAACTGTAAATAAATAACATAAAAACAGATAAAACATAGAAAAGTAGGTACAGAACCGTGTCAAAAAAACATCATTAAAGAAAACAAGATTTTTTTTATGCCAAAGCTGGCAGACGAGCATACGGGCCACCTGATGGAAAGTGGTCACATATAAAAACAAAATATAAAATGTTGTAGGTATTACTTGTTATATATCTCCTTCCTTTCATAAAATTAATTACCAAAACATAGTGAACAGAAGCTGATACCCGCAGGTTATACAGCTCCCACGGCCACACGTCTACCCTCAACTACACTCCGACCACTGACATGGAGTATGGCACTCTTGCGTGCTATGGAGAGAACGCGGTCGGACAGCAGAAGGTGCCGTGTCTATTCCAGTTGGTGGCTGCTGGTAAGTAAAAATACACGAAAAAATATTTAATACACAAGGCTAAAATGACATACAAACATATATATCTAATGGATAAATAATCCTACTAATATTATAAACGCGAAAGTTTGTAAGTATGGATGGTGTTTGTTACTCAATAACTCCAGAACGGCTAAACGGATCTTGATGAAATTTGGCACAGAGATAGATTATCGTCTGGAATAGCACATAGGCTACTATATAACCCGTGGGAATACCGGGATTTAAAACTTCGCGGGAGAAACTGCGGGGCGCTGCTAGTACTAAATATATAATTATTTATTTGAATTCACAAAACATAATATTAAAATCGAATTAACAAAAAATAAATAAACCATCATGTTAATTCTTGAATCTTAATTCGTAATTAAATTCGTGAATTATAGGGATTCATTTATGGATGGATAGAAATGATATGGGTGGACGAATGTGGATACACATGTACACATGAATATAAATCTTTTTGCATGCAGGTCGTCCATTCCACCTTCAGAACTGCACTGTAGCCAACCAGAGCATCGACTCGCTTTACGTTGAATGCGTCGAGAACTTCGACGGTGGTCTTCCCCAGACCTTCCTCATGGAGCTGCTGGAACTGCCCTCGTTGGCTGTGAGTTATGAGGAATTTAGATAATGCAGCTAAAAGCCTGCCTGCCACGCCAGTTTTGGCAGCGCCTAGGAACAGTACAATGTTACTGCAAAACATTAAAAAAGCTAGTGCCAACCATTTTTATAGGCCTCATAGCTGATTGGTTGGTACATCAACAGGTTGTAGTAGCACTGCCTTCTGCGCTGTTGGCCGTGGGTTCGATTCCCATCCGAGAACAAACACGAGTGATGAACATAGATGACTAATTCAGTAATACATATCACAACCAGTCAGTTCTGGTTGTGATATGTATTTACAAAGAAAAGAACATTATGTATAATTATCAACTATGTGAACAGAATAGAATAGAATAGTTTATTTTGACACACAACACACAGAGAATACAATACACATAGAACACGATTTTAAGAGACACAGAAATGACATTAAAGAAAGCCTAACAGAAGAAACTAAACAGAAAACAACATGTAGTTATAAATTAGGTTGGAGTTTGTCAATACAAGTAATTATAGTTTGGGCCCAGATAGTGCCGTGTGAAAGTCCACTATTAAACTGTAACTCCCTAAACAGGTGTTGATGACGACCTCTGTGGCGCAGCGGGCGAGAGCCTGCCTGCGACGCAAGAGGTTGCGGGTTCGATTCCCGCCTTAGAACAAATTTGTGTACGATCTGCAGAAATTTGTTCCGATGGTCTGGGTGTTTTCTATGTATTAAAAATATCTATCTATGTAAGTATATAATGTATTAAATATATCAGTTATCTAGTACCCATAACACAAGCTTTGAATAGCTTACTTTGGGGCTAGATAGTGCTGTGTCCAGATTGTCCAGCATAATTTATTTATTTATTAAAAAAAAAAAAGGTGTATGATGTAACTTATTTAGAATATAAAGAAATGATTATAAAGAATGGAACTCCTTGCCGGCGTCCGTTTTTCCGAATACCTATAATTTGGGTGCTTTCAAGAGAAGAGTGAACAGGTATTTTCTAGGTAAACGTGCCACATCGTAGACTGCATCATCACTTACCATCAGGTGAGATTGCGGTCAAACGTTTTGCCTATATGTAATAAAAAAAAATATATATATATTTACTTACTAAATTCAATTTGTATAAGTTTTTATGTGATTTAGGTTTTTCACCTAGCATACCCTGCTTGTGTCTTCTATGACGTGTAATATGCTTACCAAATAAATGATTATTGATTATTACAGGTAAGATACAACGTGTCCACGAATCGAACCCCCCCTTTCTTCGAGATCCGAGGCCTCCCCCCCGGCGTCAGCTACAGGATAGACTTGTATGCCGTCAACGCCAAAGGACGCAGTGACGTCACCACCATCGAGACTGTCACTTTGAAAGGACAAGCCAAATTCACAGGTTAGTATTTGAAGTTACTGTTACCTACTACTTTTTTATGTACAACTAGCTACGCCTTGCGGTTTCATCCGCGTAGTTTTTTGTTTTTATTTATTTCCGAGCATTTACATTTATTTACTTACCTTTTAAAACTTCTCTTAATTTCCACAAACAATTCAAGGCCAAAATAAGCCAAATCGGATCAGCCGTTATCTAGATTTAGCAAGACTAACGGATAGCAATTCATATATATAGATATAGATATAGATATATATATATATATATATATATATATATATATATATATACAGGGTTACAGGAAAAATCGTGCTAGATCCGTTAAGGGCGTGGAGTACCCATCATTTCTGACTTATTTCACTATGAAACACCCTACCCTAAACATAACCCTTTTCAAGCAATTCGACTTTTAATTTTTTTATTGAAAATTTTGTGCACCTTAATTATTATTATTATTGCATTTTTACATGTGTAATAAGATGCTTTAGGATGTCAATCATTAAAATAGTGCATAAGTTAATTGAATAGACCGTAGTAGACAAGTGAAAGTTAAGAAATAAGAAAAAATACTAGAAAGTTTATTTTTCTCTAAGGGATATCTAAAAAAAATATTATGGCAATTGTTTGTGAAATAAGTCAGAAATGATGGGTACTCCACGTCCTTAACGGATCTAGCACGATTTTTCCTGTAACCCTGTATATAGATAGATATAGATTAGACTAAATAGTGCACTTAGTCGAATATTACACGGGTATTTATCGTGTATTACCTTGTTTAATTTCCCGAGCCGTTTTGAGTATATTCAAAATGTGTCATGCTGTCGAAAGCTTAAAAAATCAACATTATCATCATCAACATGGATAGTATAAAAAACTGTCATCTGTAAGCACTGGTGGTCTAGTGGGAGTGACCCCGCCTTCCGATCGTAAGGTCGCAGGTTCGAATCCGGTCGTGCACCAATGGATTTTTCTTACGAAAAATTTATGTGCGCAATGCCAGTGCTCTTAAACGGTGAAGGAAAACATCGTGAGGAAACCAGTTAGTATTCTAACAGCGGCGATGGGCTTGCAACTTGTCACGTATGGAATACTAACTGCTGCAAAATGTGGGTATGTGCCAAATGTTATGTTTGGACGTACCTCTGACTACCCCCCTTAGACATCCTCAAAGAATCTTGAATTATAGTACTTGGTACTGAGAGATCTGAAGGGATATCTACCGTGCCTAGGGATCAAAGTCGTGCAGCTTACAACAACAACAACAACAGTCATCTGTCATCAAATATTTACGATGAGGAAAGTCTGATAAAAAAAACCAACACTTACTGACATTGACTTTAATTGGCATCACTTAGATCGGAAACTACCAACATTACTTGTGGTCTTAGCACAAAGTGTAAGCATTTGAAGTGAAAGTGTATTATGTGATATCGTGATTTGACCGAAAATGTTTCAAATGTTTTGAAGAAACCGCCACCATTTTCTTCAAAACAATTGACTGACTCGACTTTGGACTGACGTGACTTGACATTGGCAAGATTGTCTATGATATGAGCCATAAAAAGAAGAAAGAAGTCACCCAACTTATTTTAACAACGTTATTTTAGGTTACCGGAAAAGTGTAGAATAGTTGAGTCACAAAATGCCTATTAGAATCCTGTATAGGATAAAGGCGGATAATTTGGAGCACATAAATTGCGAAATAGCCTTGCAAAGGCAATTTACGTTCTGATACCCAACATTACATCGACATAAGTACCAGCATTAGGCACCAAACTGCCCAATCTGTATGAGAATCAGTAGTTTAAGGCTTATATCGAATTTCCGGCAAAATTTTATAATCCTGCCAAGGAGGTGGCGAAGACTATAATAAAACGAAATCATACCCTATAGTAAAACCACAAGCTCCTGAGGAAAGCTGGTACAGTCAGCAACGAAAGTCCGTGACCACAGCACAAAAACAACGCTTTTTGGCAGAAATAAGCATGACGTGTATAACTTCTCCAGGCGAGCCCTTCACAAAGAGTCCCATCTTTTTACGCCCAGGATGACTGCTAGACATTGCTATTAGCATTAAGTCCTCCTAGCATAGCACAAAATTGTTTTGTGCGGAAGGTTTTTAAATAAAATAGCTTTACTGTTCCACTTATCCTTCTTACGTGACACAAAAACATAATACAGTGAACTAGATGTAGGCATTATTGCCTGTGGTTCTACATTCAGGCAATTTCCCTGATTTAGTGCTTTATTCCAGCAAGAATCGTATACCGTTGTAAATGTGAACTAATAAGCAGGAAGCAGTCACGCCAGGGCGACGCAGTAACGACTTCATTTTTAAATAAAAAGATATATAAGTGGATTATTTTATACAGACCGATGTAGCTTATATACAAGGAAATCAACAGCCTTGACAGCTCAGGTGGTAGTAGCTCTGCCTTCTGTACCAGGCCGTGGGTTCGATCCCCACTGAGAACAAACATTTGTGTGATGATCATAGATGTGAAAAATGAAATGAAAAAAAAGTAGTATAATATCAGCTGTCTGGTTCCCATATCAAAGGCTTTGACTTAGTTCGGGGCTAGACAGTGTTGTGTGAAATGTCAACAAATATTAATTATGTAAGCAAAACATTCACACAAGTATTTTTGTACTACCATAAATGAAAGGTTGTTATAAGTGATGGTTACCGCATGGTTACCACGCATTGCCTCGTAAGTCAAGCATATAGAAAAGTCCCCATCGTTTCACTGCCCTGCGTCCATCAACTTTAGGCATACAGATGTTAAGCCTCATTTGCCTGTAATTTCACCACTACGTAACTGCAACCACATTCGAATACATATCAAGCTAAACAAAGGCAAAGCAAAATGACACTTACTACAAGGATATAAAAGCGAACAGTGATGTCCGTGTGTGCTATAGATACTGAAATAACCCCTTTTTGTTTGTAAATGTGTAATATTTCGGTATATACAATCAGATCACGCGAATCCAATTTGATTGGTAGTTTGGGTATAATATTGACGTATTAGATTTGTTTTATTACTACTTCCATAATTTATGCCCATAAACTAATATTTTAAGTTTAGCTCGGCTTATAGCTAGCTTATAAAACAGCCTTTAAAAAGGAGGATTATGTTTTTTTTATATTTTGTTACGGTATTAATCTGCCAATAATAATAATGAATTGAAATTGATGTAATTTTTTTTGTTTGGTAGTTCTGAATTCAAAGGTAAATATAAATAATATAATATAAATTGTATCGAAATTAAAGAGACAATATTGAAAAGAATCATCAACAACAAGAATTATAAACACAATGACGTTTTGGCTTGTGGTTTCTAGCGGAAAAGTTTTGTACAAGTAGATTTTCAGTGTAAAATATATGGTAATATATATAATATATGGTCAATTTTTATTTTGCAAAAATGTAATATTATTATTTTTTCTATTCGTTGTATCACGTGATCAAACAGCTCGTATCCACTTATCTGATGAAAATTCTTTATTATTTACGAATTTTGACGAAACCTAATACATCTAAAACGATAATAAGTTAATATATTTCTTGCGAAAAGACCAAAGCGTAGGTGTAGCCAAATTAATTTCTGAGAATTTCTCTTTGTGATCTATCTTATTTGGCTAGCTAAAATTTGAAATATATTTATACTAAAATATAAATTCAGGAAAGTAACTAAGCCTTACGGGTAATCACTACATAGTATAAAACAAAGTCGCTTCCCTATGTCCCTTTGTATGCTTAAATCTTTAAAACTACGCAACGGATTTTGATGCAGTTTTTTTAATAGATAGAGTGATTCAAGAGAAAGGTTTATATGTATAATACATGCGTTATATGTGCACCCGTGCGAAGCAGGGGCGCGCGGGCGGGTCGCTAGTCATATTATGTAAAAGAGAACTTAAACTTTTCAGTATCTTCAAAAATGGTAAAATTTGCAAGCATGTGTACTTACGCGTGCGGAATAATATTGTATTGGAGAATACATTTTTAAGAGTAGTAGAGCTCTTTATGAATGGCTCGGCCGGGGAAGTACTACCACCACGCCTTTTTCTGCCGCCAAGCAGCGATTCTGTGTTTCGGTTTGAAGAGTGTGATCGCCGGTGTGATTACAGGCACATGAGGCTTAACATCAGTTTGCCTCAAGTTGATTGACGCATGGCAGTGCATCGTAGGGCACGTTCCTATTGTGTGTGCCTTACCAGGCAATGCTTTGTTATAGGTGATGGTTACCACTTAACATCAGGTGGGCCATCTGCTTGTTGCATTAGCAGATGGTATAAAAAAATACAATAGAGGTTTTGAAATGTAAAGTTTATATTCCACAAAACCAACTTGAGTAACATGAGAAAAAAATGTATTTTCATTGACCCTCAGTACTGCAATTACATGAAACGACTCATAAAAACTGTGAATCAAAATAAATAAAGCTTTCCCCTGCCACAGCTCATTAAAAACGCGTGGAAATGACAAATTTCGCCCTCTTTAAAACCGCCTATTTCACAAAACCCCATTAAAAATTCACACGTGTATATTAAAACGTGACTGTGATGTTGCGATATGCTAATCCTCGGCGGTAAGTGCCAAGCAAGCAATAAATTACGTGGATATTCAAACCATCAACAACGGGCGCACGCGACGCGACGAGGTAGCGAAATAGATTTTATGCTGTTTGGAACTTAACGAATGCACTGGAAATGATCCAACTTTATAACTGTCCAACTTGTTTTTATAATATAATTTTATTTGAGAATTTAATATAAAAGTAAATTATTGAAAAAAGTGCATAAGTAACATCAAGCTCTCATAGTAGTAGCTTTGCTTAGCTAGGTAATGCTGTGTAAAATGTCCTAATTTTTTTTAAATATATAGTAGTTCGCAGTACCCTACGATGGCTTAGTAAAATGGCTCCCCAATTAAAAATTTAATAAATAAATAGTGCTGGACAATCCACACAACACATCTAGCCCCAAAGTAAGCTTCTCAAAGCTTGTTATGGGTAATAGATAGCTGATATATTTAATACATTATATTTTACGTATAATTACTTAGATAGATATTTTTTATTATACATAAAAAACACCCAGACCAACGGAACAAATTTCTGCAGATCGTACACTAATTTGTTCGGAGGCGGGAATCGAACCCTCTTGCGTCGCAGGCGAACTCTCGCCCGCTGCGCCCCAGAGGTCGACAAATTGACTCCCTAACAGTAGTAAGATTATTGTCGATTACTTTTAAATTTTCTTTACTGAAGCACTTCAAGCTAAGCTGTCTTTTGTTTGCTTAGTTTTATATCATGACGTCATCGCGTCGTGGTTTTCTTCAGCTGTGATCTTGTTTGCGTGGAGTTATTTCTTTACAAACTTTAAGCTTTAACCTCAGGGGTTCAACTTTGATTTCTTGAACATCCAGCATAAAATATTCAGGAAACTTTAGGTTTCTTGAAATAGAACCTTGAGAATCGTTGATAAATTTGTTGAGGAAATTGTGGGTATGAGAGTTCTACAAGTTTTTTAAGTAATTATAGCTCTTTGCGTTTGACTCATCCGGGGAACTACCACCACGCATATTTCTGCCGTCACAGAGTTGCCGTGTTCCAGTTTTAAGGGTGTGGTTGCCGATGAAATTACAGGTACATGAGGCTTTACATCTGTCCTCAAGTTGATGGACGCATAACAGTACATCGTAGGGCACGTTTATATCGTGCGTAACTTACGAAGTAATGCTCTGATAAGTGATGGTTGCCATTTGACATCATAATAAGCCATCTGCTTGTTCCATCGCATCAGTGTTCTCGTAAACCGTGCTAGAAATAAATTTAGTTTTAAGCATGTATGTCTTTTACTCTAAAAATGTGCGCCCCTCAGTGGTAAACACTGGAGGGGCGTGCATTTTTAGGGTGAAAGATCTATACTTACCTACAAAGAACTACACAAAACCACATTGAAAAACTTATTCTCCTTCTAATTTAAGGGCAATGCCAAGAGCATTGCCCTTAAATTAGCGGCGTAATTAATGCAATTCTCTCCAGGTGTTTTTTTAGGGCAACCTCCTTGACGTTCTTATAAGACATGACGGCAACCTTCGCTTTTATTTGACTCATGTAGCTTATGGCAGAGAAAGACCTAGGGTCTTCCCCTTCCTCTCTTTCCTTGTAACTTTTCCTACCTCTGCCTCTCTTTCCTTCTACCTTTCTTTCGATTATGTTTCATATAGGGGCTAGATGGTGCTGTGTGGAATGTCCAGCATTATTTTTTTTTTATTTTTTTTTTATATAAAGCTGTCATGTCTTACAAGATGGCTATCATGGTATGGTATGGCCATGTGGTGATGGATCATCTTTCCTCTTACTTCTAACTATTATTTTACTTATAAGAAGCGCCAGAGACTCAAAATCCAGAGTGTAAAAAAGCACCTGGACTCAATTAGAAATATATGTCCAGGTGAGAGCAGCGCCCTCAGCATGTCACCAGTCCTGGCGTCCATAGCAGCGATGTCAGCGCTGCTGGCGGCGGCGGTGTGCGGCGTGCTGGCCGTGCTGTACAGAAGACATGCGACGCGGCACCAGCATCTCCCAGCGAAACATGCTGTTTTGAGGTAACATATCTTGTTATGGGCTATATAGCCTAATAGTTGCACCCCGCGGTTTCACCCGCGCAGATTTAAATTCCTGTATTCCTATAGGATAAAACGTAACCTAAGTGCTATCCCAGACTATAATCTATCTCTCTGCCAAGTTTCATCCATATCCGTTCAGCCGTTCCGGGGTGAAAGAGTAACAAACATCCATCCATACTTACAAACTTACGCTTTTATAATATTAGTAGGATAGGATTCAGTCAGAGCCTTTAGCGCTAATAGACGAACAGGCATTAAGAGCAAGCTGTGATCCTTCTGTGTTACAGCGAAGCCATGTACGTGGAGCGAGCTCCGAGCTGCCCCACGCCGGTGAAGCAGGAGCCGGAGTCGCGCGCCGGCAGCACGGAGCCGCGGGGGGCGCGGGGGGCGCTGCTGCTCGACCCGAGGGACGCGGACGACGCCGATCCGGACATCATACCCAACTTGTACGGTAAGTCTGTCCACGTTTCTGGTTGTCCATAACTTAAGCTTTTATTGTGCTACTTTACTGCAGAGATGATGGATGATAGGGGAAAGTGGTCCCTAAACAACAGGGTTTTTGCCGACCCCACATGAAGTGTTCATGTGGGGTCGGCAAAAACCCTGTTGTTCCGATCCCACATAATGTGGGATAAGGGCAGGAAGAAGAAGACTTTTCAATGAAACATTTCGGCTATCTGATTTTGCGTGGAAACAATTACCTATGAACAAAACAGTGCCCTAAAAGTCATGCGCGATAGGCACGGTAGCCTACGACGCACTTCCTTCAATCAACTTCGATATTAACGCCCCCATAATAATCTTTGAGCGCGTCAATAGTTTATCAGACCGATAAGTCTGCTGCTGTCTCTGTTCGTTGGCATGAAAGTGACAGTGACAAGAATAGTCTATTGAGCCGCTATAAAATAGCAGGGATTATGAATAAGAGGGTAACCCTTCTGTTTACTTTCACCCAATTTCACTTTCTAAACCAATCACAGTAACGATGCTTGGCGGCAGAAGTTGGCTTAACATCACTTGCCACAAAGAGCTTAACTACTGCAACAGAGTTTTGTTTTATTGAAACTTCTCTCGACTGCATCTGATAAGCAGTTTCTCTAACAGAACGCAGGCCGGTTTCAAACGGCTACATGAGCCTGCAGCGGCCGTCCAGCATGAAGGTCGGCAAGCTGGGCGAGGACGTGCGTTCGGAGCCGGACGGCGGCGCCTACTATACAGACTTCAAGAAGAAGGATTATAGAATACCATTAACTAGTGTGAGTATTGAACCGACTGAGTCGCCTTGAACTGGCACTAGAGTCACCTAGTTTTAAGACGGTTCAAGATGGTCCTTGTGATTTTATTGAATAAACATATTTTGACTTTGACTTTGACTTTGACTTTGTTTTGAAAAGTTGAACCGTTCATTAACGTTAACCAGGATGGAAGGTTGTATTCAGTGTTGTACATAGGTAGGTATCATTTTTTTATGTCTAGAAAACATTTCCAGCAAGAATGATTTTTAGCCTTCCTCATAAACCGACTATCCTAATTTACGAATATAGAATCTCAAAATCCGCAATCTCCCTAAATCAAATCATAACTTCAGCTGCCTCACACACATAGTAACATGCCTACTTAATTCTCCGGCACGTGATATTCCCCGAAAGTGGCTAGTACATCACACTACACTACATAGGTACATGCTCTCAATTTAGGCAGGGCAAGATACAAACAAAAAATTGCACAAAAGGCTATGAACGTGAATATTTCATTACATGCTTGCAATCTCGAGAATTTATACCAAAATAAAACGCAGGTACAAAACAAACACACATAACGAGATGGAATAAACACAGGACCCATAAAATAACACTCGCACCGTCGCTCACTTCACCAAACATAAAGCGTAGTCCTAAATCTCATAGAGTAGGCACCTTGAGTGTCGCATCTGAACTTATTCTATGCTATAACAGTAGCGTAGGGCAGCTATAAAGCATAAGGGCCGCCGTACACCAGGGTGGATAGCACGGCAGGTGTTTTTCATTTCTTTATTTTTATGTTGTTCATGACATGGCACTAGATAGGTACCTATGTCAAAAGGAACAGTTAACTTTAACTAATAAACAAGAAGCAGAAAAGCTGAGAAAATTCGATTCGTGCTGCGTTATTGTCTTTCTTCCCCCGCTACTGCTTTAGCCTTTACTATTTAAATTACATTGTTATAGGTACTTCAAATAAGCACTGAATACCATACATTGTATAACATATAAACGCACAGTATGAGAACACACGGGCAGCAATTCGGTCGCAGAATCCGTTTCATACAAAATTATGCGATTCACAACTTTTTTTTGTATGAAGCAAATTCTGCGACCAATTTTCTACGCGTCTCACAACTTTTTTTGTATGAAGCAAATTCTGCCCGTGTGGCCTCACACTTATTGGAGTCTACCACCGTTCTTTGCCAAACATTACGGCATTCCATATTGATCTTTGGGGTTCGTGTTTGAGCAATAGATCGACTTTGATGAAATACACATTGGTATATTTAAAATCTTCTGCCATATCTACCACTGGCTCTCAATCTTTACATTGTTTCTGCAGGTACTAAACCTTAATGTCTCATCTGTAACACTACCTTATTCTTTGTTACAGTCGTATCATAGTTTAGGAAGAGCGAATAAAGGAGTGAATGCTTGTAGTCCGAGTTCAGCGACTGGGGTGACGTCATCGCTGACAGCTCACAGACTACGACCAGAAGTAGTGACGACATCACATCGTGTCCAAGAAAGCTGTATATAACTAATGTAAATAGTACTATAACTGACTGTGTTCCTTTCATAGAATAATCTTTTGTAAAAATCTTTTACGAATTTCATTGTAAGTGTATTGTGTAAGTTTGTGATATGCGCTTGGTGAATTTGGGTGTGTACGTGTAAGCTTACGATTAATACTCATTGGAACTGAATTTTAGTGATGTGGAGTTTTAATTTTACCTACCTTTTATATTATGAATAAGTGGCCTATCTGTGTAATTCCTTAATCTCTGACCTCTAAACTGTAATATTTTACAAGTTAAAAATAGACGGAAACAATTTTTTTGGAACTAAAAAAAGTAGTAAATCTGATTGGAAATTATGAAACACGTTAGGATTTAAGAAACTGTGTTGCAATTATTATCAACCCCCATAGTTTTAACTTAATATTAACTGAGCTAAAGTATTTAAATTTGGAATCATTGGATACCAAAGAGGTTTGTTAGAATCACGTGAAAACAAAACCTTAAGTGACATTCTGTCAACAGTGTTCACCCAGTGAACGTATAATACATTCACCCAATCACTACCACCACCCACGCGATTTTTTCGGCAGACGATCAAAGTGAGCGCGGATAAACTAAATGATAATACCCTTGATTTTGTGCTGCACCACTTCTTTTTCTTCTCGTTGTCACGAGTTTCTTTCGAAACAATGTGGTGAAAGAATTTAAAGCCTCAAAGAGCTCTGCACAGTGAACTGGCAAGTCAAATAAAACTAGTTCAAAACATAATGTCATAATATTTCAAACATAAGTCGTACAAAAAGCACCATAAGTCAGAGCAGTAACCGTAGAATTCTCAACTTAAAACGTCATAAAAATGGCACTTTCATACAAAATGTAACGTATTAGGACAAATGTTTGTTCGGGTGGTTGTGATTTATCGAAGCTCGGGCGAGACCGGGCATTTGTTGACCAATTTTGAACTGGCTGGAGGTTGGATGGTAGAATTCACGTTGTACGTCGCATTATTGTGTTATAAGTTAGACGCAGACGACATAATAATAATATATTTATTCAACGGAAATATTATGAGAAAATTCGAGTGATTTTATTTAGTATGTAGTGAAGTTTAGTGATTTTATATCTTTCAAAATGTTGAAATGTGCGAGCGGAAAGAGTTTTATTTGTATTCTTCGCCTTAAAGAAATAAATATAGGTGAACATTCCACACAGAAATATCTAGCCCTAAACTAAGCCAAAGCTTGTTATATGGGAACCAGATAGCTGATATACAATTTGACACTTTTTATTTACATAATTATAATATTAAATAATACCCAGACACAGAACAAACATCTATGGTCTAAATAAATGTTTGTTCTCGCGGGGATCGAACCCACGGCCTACGGCGCAGATGGCAGAGCTTCTACCAACTGAGCTGTGAATGCTGTCAAATATAATTAATTACGCCTTTTTTAATTCTTGTTAGCAAAAGCAGATGGACTACCTGATATGAGTGCTGACCATGACTTATAATAAAGTTTCACCTAATACTACCATGGTGCCTTGGTAAGTTTTGCTCAAATGACTTGTGTTAAAATCATCATCTTCCTGCCCCTATCCCGTTAAAATGTCCACTAATATTTAGTTTCCAGTTTATTTTAGACTAATTGTAAATTTAAGAAGACCCGTAAATACCTCGAGGCAATTTCCATCTAAATTTCTACAAAATGATTAATATCTTTCGCCAGAATGAAGCGTCATCTAATATTTAAGATCTTAAATATTTGAGATTCCATTATCCTTCAAAATATAGGTATACTTACGACACGTCGGTTAATTCCTTCACGTAATTGACACGTCAGATTTGAAGTCCCGCTCAATACAAACGGTATTCAACACAGTTTATTAGTTTTAGTTAGATTTATTTAACTTACACAGATTAAATTGGCGGATCAGTTCTTTATATTTGTTTATATTTGTTTTTTTTTTTGACGACCTCTGTGGCGCAGCGGGCGAGAGTCCGCCTGCGACGCTAGAGGTTGCGGGTTCGATTCCCGCCTTGGAACAAATTTGTGTACGATCTGCAGAAATTTGTTTCGTTGGTCTGGGTGTTTTCTATGTATATAATAAAAATATCTATCTATTTAAGTATATAATGTATTAAATATATCAGTCATCTAGTACCCATAACACAAGCTTTGAGTAGCTTACTTTGGGGCTAGATGGTGCTGTGTGGATTGTCCAGCATATTATTATTATTTAATTTATATCTAACAATGGGATTCCGCAAAGTCACGCCTCAATCAAATAACTTGTCAGTAATGGTAATTATTATTTTACGTACCTGACCTGACCATCTTCAGACAAAAATAATCCTTCATTGAATCTTATGTTGGAGTATCTTGGTACTCCAATTTGGTACGTCAGAGATGAACCAGGGTGTTGTAGGAAAACTGCGGTAAACAAATACTGGACAGATTAATTTTTTTTCCCGAACACATATCTCGTATTCTAAAGATCTTTTCCGCCGTGATCTGATATTTCAAGAAACAGTTTATGAGCACGTTTGTTCTTAAGATCGACGCCTTCTCGGCCACACACAGACTCGTTAAATCAAACGACAACATTTATCCACACTTAACGCACCTATAGCTCTTTAGATCGGCCCACAGTTGTAAATTGGTCCCGCTTACGATAACTTCTCACGAATTATGATCGGCCATTGTTGTTTCACATGTAAACATAAACCTTGAGCGGCGTTTGAAGTGTGATTTGTTCGTAGGCACTTTTGTGATTGTGTCGCTTCTGTTTAGTGTTTTAACTTTGTGCAAATAAATTGCTCCGCATGAGTCGCTTTATTGTAATTTAATAACTTGGAGATTCAGAGAAAAGGAGTCTTAGGATGGGATATGTTGGTTTTGTGTGAACAGATTGCCATGTATGTAATATTATAACATTAGCTATTATTATTATTATTGAAATGAAATTATAAAGTATATAGGTATTTAGTTATAGTTACATGTTTTAGTTTTTTTCCTTATCTTTTAAATACTATGAAAACTGATGTAACAAAACATTTAAAATGTGTACTTATTTTAAAAATTCTTACCTAGAAAATACTGTTTTTCATCTGGTTTATCAGGGTTTGCATTAAGGTTTCAAATTGGATAAATAAATTTGGGTTCACTTTAACAGAACGTAACGCTCTCTACAATAAACGGGTCGTGTAATGAATTCATTTGTCAGGCTGTCCCTTCTGTTCTATTCACATCACTTTATGTTTATGTTGGTTTTACCTAGCTTTCTTAAAGAATATATAGAATTTAAATGGCTCAAAAGATAATGCCGGACTATAATTTTTTTGTGGATGTTAAAGGTTTGAAAATACTTTGACTTTGACTTGACTTTGAAGAAAATACTTTTTAAATTGAATAATTTATCAAATAAAATTAAATACTAAGTAAAATAAATCTGATAAATTGGCATGGACGATTTTATTGAATTTAACAAAAATATATACTTTTAGAAATGAGGTCGGCAATATCCAGAATTTGTTTGTAAATAATATGTAAATTGTGTAAATAAAATAATATTGGAAATTAAAAAGTCTAGTCTAACACTTTAGTTCTAACGGTGCTAAGTATTGTAAATAATAATTTAAAACTAAATAAAAAAAATAGGTTATTGTCAATTGCTGAGAGCTCATACTAAGTATGAGATTTGATTACTGTTAAAAATTGTTTCCTGTAAATGTTTCTAAATACAATGTCAAGCATTTATCAAATCTGCTGTTTTATTTTGAACCTTTACAGATAAATCTTTGATTGAACCTTCTTATATCGAACTCTTACGCCCGTTTTCTGAAAGCGCGATCAACACTAATCGGCTGTCAAGTCACTATCTAATTTCAAGTAAAAGCTGAAATAGCAAGTGACTTGACAGCCGATTAGTGTTGATAGAGCTTTCAGAAACCGAGGGTTTAGCGTAGAAAGAATGACGTAGGTAAATGCACTAGATACTAAAGTAGATATCAAAGAAGACAAAAGCATTACGCATAATAATAAAATAAACTCTAATACACGACAAGGAGTAAAAAAGTGTGAAGCTATCCTATATAATATACGTAGACATGATAGCGTAAGACCCGTCTGTCTATACAATATTTTGAATAAATTATTATTAGATTGAATTGCAATATAACGCATGTGGCAATAGGTAGGTACTACCTAAATACTGATTGCAAAATAGCCAGCGACCCAGTCGCCGGCGACCAGTCGACAGTGCGCACGCTAAGTGATTCGATTAGTATCATGAGTACATGATTTTTATGTAAACTAAAATTCTTTAAGAAATATTGCAAACCTCAGTCATGATTTATTTATGACTAGCTGGTACCCGCGACTTCGTCTGCGTACTTTTCGCAATAAAAGGTAGCCTATGTCCTTTGTCAGGGTCTAAAGATTGTCTGTGCCAAATTTCATCAAAATCGGTTGAGAGGTTTAAGCGGCAAAGCGTAACAGACAGACAGAGTTACTTTCGCATTTATAATATTAGTAGGGATTGACTGTCACACAACTAGGACAAATTATTGTTTGAACAAACATTGCAAACTCAATCTACACAACTATGTTAACAATATCTCCCGTGCATCAAAGTCGTGAAGCTGCGTTCTCTTTTTTGTTAAAGGCGAGGATATCCCAGAACCCCCAACCTTCAAGACTTGCAGCACTTGAACAGCTAGATTTCGTTAGATTTTCTTCTCAGAGATTAATAATAATTAATTTTTTTTTACACAGCGCTGGTAACTTTTAATCCCTTTCTTTTGATATAAATTTGATATGATTTTAAGAAAAACTTTCTTAGTAATGGATGTTTTAAATATCGATGTAGTGTCATCTTCATGATTATTTTTTATCGTGAAAATTATCATTATTGACGTTTCTATCTTTACACAGCGCTCGAGTACATGTTTAATTTTAAAGTTTTCGTTCTTTTCATGTATTTATTTACATTTTAGTAGATTTACAGCTGTTCAAAAACCGCCTTATGCGTCACGGGAGGTTGGAGGTTCTTGGATATCCTCGCCTTAACAATACCAGACGGTGTTATGTTCGCTCAATCTCAATTTTATAAGCAAGAACAATTTGTTGTTCGATTAAAAACTGTAATGAATATTGATGGGATTGTCGAGTTGGTGTTTTGTTTCGTGATGGATTGATTTTGGTAATCCTGGATTTGGGAGGATTATATCGATGTTCGTGGTTTGGAAGGAAACGGTAAAGGAAAACAAGACAGAATTGTTTAGAAAAAAAAACCAGTGACTTATTGAAAAGATTGTTATTTACATAATAAATATAATTATATAATATAAATAAACACATTTTTTTACAATGATAAGTTATTTAATAAAAAAAATATTTTGTAATCAAAGGTTAGTACATAAGCAAACAACAGTATATACCGACAATCTAAAATAGTCTAACACTAAAAGGGTCATTAGAACACAAACGTTGAAAAGATAAGCATATGTATATAAAAAACGTTTACTGAGTAAATGAATACATAGGAATATTATAAGAAAATAAAAACTACATAAATACCGACTTAAACACGAGCAAACTAACTGCCAAGGACATTGCGACAGGAGTGTTAGTTGGATAGAAGCATAGACAGACGGCAAAAAATGTGGATGATGAATGTGTTGAGTGTAAGACGGCTTGAGTAGGTAACCATTAGAACTACGAGCACTAAATCGAACCGAACGATGAATGTCAGACGAATCGGCTGTGTCAGCCCAAAAAATAACACCTGGTGATAAAATAATGCCAGTTTTAGCATACTTGCTTGCTGTAAAAAATATACTCGGTAGGTACACATTGTAGGAAGTTAGTTATTAGCATAGAGTAAAGCAGCATTTTCCTGTGGCAACTACATGCGGCAGACAAGGTGCATCGAAGTTTATGGTTCCCTAGTATGGGGTCCGAATTTATGACAACTGGGATTTACTCTGATACATTTACATTTCGTTTTAGTATCAATAAAAAATAATTCTTTATTTTAAATGTCGACCGCGTTATCATAAATAGTCGTAAAATCGGGAATGTATTGATTGTGAGATCTCTATTTTGGGATAAGGATTTACATATCATTGTTGTGTAATGCATGAGTGTTTGCTGTTTATCTGAATCTGTTTATCTGAAAAAATCTGATAATCTGTCAATTCACTTGCTATTTCAGCTTTTACTTCAAAATAGATATAGATAGCCAGTGACTTGACAGCCGATTAGTGTTGATCGCGCTTTCAGAAACGGGGGGCTAGTCTAGAAGAACAGGCAGTTTTAGACAAACTCTAGACACTCTTAGACTCTTTAACTTGTTGACCACAAGAGGTTCACTGGTAGACCACGCGATATGCACGATCGGCATTTCAGCGCCAGAGACTGCTGATGACGTCATCCGCAGTGAACGCGCCATTCTGATCCCGGCAATTCAGCGGCAGATCGGTATTTCTGCTGATGACGTCATCCGCAGTGAACGCGCAATTCGGAATTGCTTTGAAAATACGGATAGTGCCGATGCAAAATCCGGATGCAGTGGACGCACCCCATCGGCATTTTGTAAATACCGACGCTCCGTCCGCTCCGTACGCAGCGATGCAGATGCGGTGGACGCGTACCTTAAGGCGTTTGTGCACTACAAGGAATTTTAATGTCCAGCAGTCCGATTTTGTAAACCACCCTTCTCTTTCGTCGTCTTTACCGTTGTTCTATCTTAACCGTAAAAAATCGGACTGCCGGACAGTAAAATTCCTTGTAGTGCACAAACACCCTTAGCCTGCACGGTTACTGGAATATGGATAAATGTGTGCGGCAGCGACTGTTTGCTCGGCATTAGCGCGGCACTGTTGACACACTTATCGATTCGCTGATTGGTGCGTATCGCCACTTGTTCGGTTCTGTGTTTCCTGAGTGCACTGAGGGAAATATTTGAATGGGGAATAGAGAAAGAATGCAAATTTATATACCTTTGCCCGGTTAGATCTTTAGAGCACATTTATTCAGTACTAATACTGTAGGTGACCTACCAAAAATGGTGGTTTTTTGATGATTAGTGGGCTTAGAAAAAAGTGTTCCTAGAAATCTATGACGAGAGTCTATGGCAAACAGTCAATGTTGATAGTCCCAAGTGGACATCTTTTAGAAAAAAAATACCCTTTACAAAATTTTATTCAACACAATAACAAGTCCTAAACTAAGCTAAGCTTGTACTATTGGAACAAGAAAACAGAAATAATATTTTTTAAGACGAAGAATTTGACGAATTTGGAGGCCAGAACATGGAAGCGTAATGAATTACAATAAAACCTTGCGAAGTTCATCATTTGTCAAGTTTAGATAGATAGATAGATAACGTATTTATTTGCCCAACTGATACACACAAAAAGAGAAATAACAAACAAAATAAACATTAACTAACAAAAGTAAATTATAAACAAACTTTTTGAACACAAACTTTTCTAACATTTTAAATACTAAATTCTTAAGTACTAGTGGCTCTTGGAGCTGTAGACCTCGCGAGCATACTAAAAGTGAGCTATTTGAGGAATGTAATGTGCAAGTGCATTTTTCGTTTTATGATTTTTGATCTTTTTGATTTTTTTTTGCATCATCTTGTGTAGAATGAGGTCCTTTGTGTTTCTCTCAAATTTGATTGAAAACCATCGATTGTTTGATGAGCTATCCTGTTCATCATGCTGAAGATCCTTATCAGATCTTCGCCAAACTTTTATGAGACCAACTTATAGTTACTACCTTTCAAATAAAAAAAGAATAATTGAAATCGGATCTCATTTGGTGGAGATATCCAGTATATCAAATAGCCCCCTTTTTGCCCTTTTTTGGGGGAAGTACCCTTCCAATCAAAAATCCCCGACGACAAAATAATTCTAATAAGTCATATAACCTGTGTACCTAGTTAGCGACCTGTAGAGGAGAACAGACAGACAGACAGACAGACATCCGGACAAACGCATTTTTGGCCAATGTGGAAACTGAGACGCTTCGCTCGCTTCGCTCGCTCGGTCAATAATATTCTTAAAAATAATAACTCATTCTATTGAAAAACATTTTGATTGATATATTAGGTCCGCGTGTGTTGCAGTCACGTTGCAGTCTACAAGAATTTCGGATACCAAAAGCTGTAAGATTTATCTCCAATCCAGCCAAAAATTATTTCGTCCCGAAATTATGATCGTTATTTGGAAGCGGTGTCAGAATAACATTTTACTGCCGCTATAAAATCATACACCAAAGTCGAGGCTTGCATTTGAGCACTAAACTCCGCAGGGTATCTAACTCTGGTCTCCAAAAACCGGCCACCGTATTAGCGTTCATCACGAACAGTTAAGCGGTTCTCGACGAAACAGTAATTGAAGGTATGGCTCCTGTTCTATTCCAGACGAGCTTCCTTTTAACTTTAAGACTAACCCCCGGTTTCTGAAAGCATAATCAACACTAATCGGCTGTCAAGTCACTTGCTGTTTCAGCTTTTACTTCAAATTAGATAGATATAGCAAGTGACTTGACAGCCGATTAGTGTTGATCGAGCTTTCAGAAACCGGGAGTTTTACACAGCGTTAGCCTGGGTTGAAAAAGATTATCATTGATCGGGCTTTCTGAAACCGGGGGTTAATTACACAGCCCCTAGGGTGGAAAAATCTTATCAAAGATAGCTACTAACTTATAACAATAACACAACGTCATCTTAAATACATACAAAGCCTAATATTTTATCAAATAAATCTTTCAAGATAAAACCAACTTCAAATCAACTGGAAAATACAATCATGCTTACTACAAAAACTACTCGTCAGGTCGACTCAAATTTAAAAGGGACCACATCTATGACAAGCAACAGCTTTCGATTAAAAAAATGTCATCAAAATCGGTTCACCCAGTAAAAAGTTATGAGGTTACAAACATAAAAATACAGACGACTTGAGAACCTCATCCTTTTTGAAGTCGGTTAAACAATACAAACTTTTACATTTCAACAAAAATTTTAAATTTTACAAAGTGAGTTTTACAAGCGTGCTGGAGTATTTCGATTTAAATAGTTCAACCTGAGTAAAGAAAAAAAAGAGTAAGCTCGTCGTCATAGCAGGACTCGCTTTTTGGGAACGCCAACTTAACACAACACACAAGTGCTTTAGCAAACAGCGCAGCACTGATCAGCAGAGAACAGTTTTAGAGGTTACTTCTGACAAGTGCTGGCCAGAACTGCTCTCTAGTTCCGCTGCGCTCAAATTGGCACCAAAACTTATCGCACGTGAATTCAAAATGTCTGAATTTTCACAGGTGAGTCATCATTTTACTGCTATAGTTTCATCTCTGAAGTTAGGTGGAAATTTAAAGTAGGTTATAACATGGAAATGAAAAAGTCTTGTTACGTGAGGACTAAATCCACTTAAAAATCCTACTAATATTATAAACGCGAAAGTTTGTAAGTATGGATGGATGGATGGATGTTGGTTACTATTTCACGCCGGAACGCCTGAAAGGATCTGGATGAAACTTGGCAGAAAGATTGGTTATAGTCTGGAATAACACATAGGCTATTTTTTATCCCGCGGGAATACCGGGATTTAAATCTGCGCGGGTGAAACCGCAGGGCGCTACTAGTATAAATATATGTTAGTGGAAATTCCACCCAGCACTATCTAGACTAATAAACAAAACTTGTATTATGGGTGCCAGATAGCGATTAATAGATGCAAGTACCTATTTACAAAATGTACATAAGACTCGGAAGTGTACCCAAGACACTGGCTCCATTGCCGCGCTGTAAATACACAAAATTGAAAAGAAAATACATTTTTAAAGAAATTAGTCTGAGATGGCATGCAAATTTGGACTTTAGCGCAAACAGTACGTCTACTAGGTATACTCACTCACGAAAATATACCGTAATCCGGTAAACTCGTGGTAGACCAGATAAGCATAAGCTTTTTTATGTAAGGTATACAATTTGGCTATAGCCAACCAATCTGAACCATATATGGTTCAGATTGGAGTGGTTGGGCTTAAACGCCAAGAAAATACATCCTAACTAAAGCAAATTAAAAAAAGAACTTGTCATTCATGCTTCTCTTCGCCAGTTAACGCATGAAATAATTTAAGCTTTCTACATCGCTGTATGGTAGCGGCAACACCAAAGTAAACAACTGATAAAACTTGCAGTAGTGGAGTTGTTTACACGGCGGTAAGTAGCGGCGCGCAATGCAAGTTACAGTTCGGTAACTGGGGCGAACTGGCGACAGTGTTACACGGCTTTACGAGGTAATCTATCGAAGTTTGCATAGTTTACAGTTTATGAAACACTTAAGGCGGAGGGACAGGTAGACTCGAGTTGGAGCGTTAGTAAATAGCCAAGAGGTACGAGATTTACTCGTCTCCGCATTAAACCATGCCGTTTTCTGCCACCAACAGGTTCAGCGAGTCAGCAGCAGTCAATGGCATGCAGGATTTACTTGCTATAAGCGAATAGGAACAGTAGAGGTAGAGTAAGTAGTAAGTGCACTTTATGATTGACTTTTCGGGGGAAAATTACAACCAATATTGTGGTCTGAGGCCAATGCAAAATATATAAATAAAAAAAATGCAAAACGCAGACTAAACATCATTGTTTCTTTTAATACCTATTATAGCCTATATTGTACCTATATAAAAATAAAATAAATAAATAGGAAGCCGCTGGGTTTTAAAGTTCGATCAAAGCTAATCGGCTGTCAAGTCATATGCTATCTCTTCCTAATTTGAAGTAAATGCTGAAATAGGAAGTGACTTGGCAGCCGACTAGTTTTAATCGGGCTTTCAGAAACCAGCTGTAAGACTTTTTCAAAGTATAAAGACACACAATATTATTACATTTATTTGCATTAATTTACTGATTTTTTTTTCTGTATGTAATTTGTTTATAACATAAATAAAAATAAATACGAAAGCCAACGCCCATTTATAATATAATATATAAAATAATATAATATTTTAATCGGTGAAGGAAAACATCGTGAGGAAACCAGTTATAGTATTCTAACAGCGGCGATAGGCTTGCAACCTGTCAATTATGGAATACTAACTACTGCAAAATGTGGGTGTGTGTTTGGACGTACCTCTGACTTACCCCCCTTAGACATCCTCAAAGAATCTTGAATTAGTACCTACTTGGTACTTGAGAGATCTGAAGGGATATCTACCGTACCTGGGAATCAAAGTCGTGAAGCTGTTTCTGTTTTTCTGTATATAAAATAAAAAATATCTACAGTACTTGAAATAAAGATTAAATTACCCTCATTATAAGCCAGTTCCTCACAACTGTCTGGATTAACTGGCTACAAGATTACAGTTTGTAGATATTCGATTACCCATTCATCGTTTCTTTTGTTATGCTCTAAGCTTTATTGTTCGTACGTCGATGCGTTCCGCTATCGTTATATCCGAGGGTCGCTTTACATTTTATTGGTAAGCTTCGGGCTGGCACACGGGTGTTTACAAGCAGAAGGGCTGGATGATTTTATTTTCTAAAAGTTATCGATCTTGGAAAAACTTTAAAATATTTTCCGACGTTAAGATAAATGATGATTTGACGACGTCTGTGGCGCAGCGGGCGAGAGTCCGCCTGCGACGCAAGAGGTTGCGGGTTCGATTCCCGCCTCGGAACAAATTTGTGTGTGATCTGCAGAAATTTGTTCCGTAGGTCTGGGTGTTTTCTATGTATAATAAAACAATATCTATCTGTGTAAGTATATAATGTATTAAATATATCAGTCATCTAGTATCCATAACACAAGCTTTGAAGCTTACTTTGGGGCTAAATGATGCTGTGTGGATTGTCCAGCATTAAAAAAAAAAAAAAAAAATGATTTTTAAATAATGTAATTGGTGCAATTTTTTATATTTGTTCACTATACATTTATACACTACAAACATATCGAGAATACTTCGCCCGAAGACACTTGCTTGCATTCTAAAAACGACCTTATAGTGCTCAACTGCAAAAAACGTAAGAAGTAAATAAATAAACTAGGTACTTAACCTGTTGCTTTTGTTACTATGCCATAGTAGTTAGATAATCAGTATATAATATTGGAATGTGTGTGTTCATAGATGCACCATTCTGTATGTGAATTTACTCGTGTGAATATATTCACCTTTGAACTTTCTATTTGCCATGTCACAGTCAAGATACTTTTGTTTCCATAAGTTATATTTTTATGTGACAGCGATGTTTAAAGGCTTCGAGGTTTTCTTGTGCAATGCTTGTGGCATTGTACTGTTTGCAAAGACAGACATGTATGAGCACAATAAAACAGGTAAATTGTTGTATGTTCAAAGTTGGAGACATGCATTGAGCATAAAGTAAAGCATGATACAGTAAAGCTTTGCATGTTTGGAATGGAATGCTAGGAATACTGATGTCTTTTTATCTAATCACTAGTTGCGCCCCGCGGTTTCACCCGCATAGATTTGAATCCTGGTATTCCCACAGGATAAAAAGTAGCATATATGCTATTTCAGACTATATATCTCTCTGCCAAGTTTCATGCAGATTCGTTCAGCCGTTCCGACGTGAAAGAGTAACAAACATCCATCCATCCATCCATACTCACAAACTTTAGCGTTTAATATAGTAGTAGGATTGATGTAAATAAAAAAAAAGAAGTTTTCAAATTTATAATCCCAACCTGAGTATCTATTAAACACCTGGGGCGTTATTCACTATACTATGACCAATGCAATCGCGTTTGCGTTTCAATCACGTTGTGACGTCAAACGGTTTGGGCAAAGTATCTCCTATGTTAGCATAATGCCCAAGATCGCGTTGTGGCATCACACGGTTTGGGGTAAGGAATCTCCCATGCCATTGTGAATAATGCAGCGGCATTATTGGAAAATGTGATTTTAACTGATTACAAACTTTAATGATTTATGAATCAGTCTCGGCGTGTCACTATTTCTTTTGAAACAGTGTGGTGAAAGGACCTTGAGTGTGCCTCAAAAAGTCTCTTTTCAAGATCTTGACAGACTTTGTAGGTTCTAATACATCCTCAATCCTCATTTCTTCAAGGAATCATTTGTGAGTAAACCAGTTGGCATTCTTACAGCGACGATGATCTTGCAAGCTGTCACGTATGTAATACTCGTACCAATCATACTGTAAAATTTTGATGTGCCAAATGACAAGTCCTAGAACCTCCAAAGTAGCCTCTTTGATGCGCTGTTTCGAGAAAAACTGAGTCTGAGAAAAACAAGACTAAAAAAGTCGATGCTACGTCGAGATTTGGGTGGAATATGTAATGCGTCAGGAAGTCGTTAAGTGTTTTAATTTTTGAGCATAAGCTTTTGTATCTTATGTTCCATAATCAATTTTCAATCGAATGCCAATCTCCTAACCAATGAATATTAACGATGCCATGTGGGACGTGTTAACTGCCGCCTTTCTAACGAGGTGCTAGAGCTTACTATTTCGCGATTAGCATAGATTGACTGATAGTGTCATCGTGAACGGGCCTTTATCCGACAAACTAATAGGCAACTTGTTTAACAAGTTAACCTACTTTATTATAATTTTTTATTAGTATTATAGATTTTTGCCCTTTTTTCTACTTCAAAATTTTAGTTCTGGTTACAAGAGATGTATTGTAGGTATGTTTATCGAAAACCAACACTCATGAGCAAACCCTGATAACAACCTATTGTATGACTGGTGACTACCATCCTTAGCTTTTATATACCTTTGTAGAAAGTATTGTATTCGGACTAATTGCAAGACTATAAAGTCCATGTCTGAGTAATTTATTTTAATTTAATAGTAATGTTCTATATACAAGGTTATTTCTAAAACCGAAAAGCAAAAGCCTACAAGAAGAGAGAATAGATAAGCATTTCGCAGTAGTCCAGCTAGTGCCAGCTCCCTGATAATCCAGTAATATCTAGTTCAGTTGCAATGTCATTTGACGGTAATGCTCGTGTGTCGCAACGAGATCGCTCTCCTGAGACCTGGTACACACGAGTTTCTGCAGTTTCTTCGACGATTCTACTTTACAAATTGCATGTTCACGATCCCAAAGATTATGTTAAACATTTTTTTATATATCTTACTGTTATTTTTATTTATTGAACAACAGCAAGCTTCATGTGCCTGTAATTTCACCAACAACCATACACTCTTCAAACCTAAACACAGCAACGCTGCTCGGCGTCGTTGGTCGCGTGGAACTGGCACTAGAGTCACCTAGTTTTTAAGACGTTTCAAGATGGTCCTTGTGATTTTATTAAATAAACATATTTTGACTTTGACTATGACCTAAAAGGCATCTGGAACAATGAACAAAGGTTTGTCAGAGAGAAAATAAACACTTTTTATAAAGCCCTACCCAGACATGTGGAATAATGTGGATGGATATAGGAGTTGGGGAAGGACAAAGAAAATATGGATGGATTGTGTGAAACATGACATGAGTAAGAAAGGAGTGTTTACTGAGATGATGAATGAAAGAGGGAAGTGGAGAGAAACAATCTGCTTTGCCGACGCCACGACATGAAGTGGGATAAGGACAGGAAGATGATGATGGTTATAGATATTTTCTCAGATCTTGTAGTACCAAGAGCTAACTTATTATTTTGATGATGTGTAAGGGATAGTCAAAGGTACGTCCAAGTATAAAATTTAGCACTTACGGAATTATCACACTGCGTGTTATACTGAAATCTGAAAAACAGTAATCAAATATCTATGCTCATGACACAAATGTTAGTTCTCGATGGGAATCGAATCCACGGCCTACAGCGTAAAAGGCAAAGCTACCACCTGCGAGGGATTGTCAACTAGCACTATACAAGTAGTTCACCCCGAACTGAGATTTCGTGACGCGACGCGAACGCTCCGAAAATATAAGTAAGTAATAGTCAGAGGCAAGTTCAACCAAACATTGTGTTTGGACTTGTCTCTGGCTGCCACCTACTAACTAAGTATGGTAACCAAGTTTCAACTGAATTAGCCTATTTATTGAAGAGTTCCGTTAAACAGACCTTGGCTCCATCATTAGAACAGGTCACTATCACCATTTAATGAGAACCAAGTACCTTCTTAATCTTAAAAAAAAAAATCATTGAAAAAACAAAGAAATTGACCAACCAAGTTGTTCGCTGCGCTCACTCAATCAATTATTGCAAGCGACTGTACTTATTGTTCAATCTATAGTTGGAACATAATAGTGACATGTAATGTGACAGACAGAGAATTAAAAGATTATCATCTTAACGCCCTCTTGTCGTGAATAACAATAGATAAGTTGCGTTGTGGAGTATTCTGTCGTTTTCATGTACCTATTACCTATCAACCTTGACGACCTCTGTGGCGCAGCGGGCGAGAGCCTGCCTGCGACGCAAGTGGTTGCGGGTTCGATTCCCGCCTTGGAACAAACTTGTGTACGATCTGCAGAAATTTGTTCCGTTGGTCTAGGTGTTTTCTATGTATAATAAAAAAATATCTATCTATGTAAGTATATAATGTATTAAATATATCAGTTATCTAGTACCCATAACACAAGCTTTCAATAGCTTACTTTGGGGCTAGATAGTGCTGTGTGGATTGTCCAGCATTATTTATTAAAAAAAAAAAAACTTGTGTCATCATCATTATCATCTGCATGGATATTCATTGTATTTCTTCACACTTCTTCTATCATCATCGCCATCGACCTGAAGACGTCCACTATGGACCTTCTATAATACGGTTCTCTTCTGATTTTATCACGTAATGAATATCCCAGCATAGCTCTCTCCGTGGTCTTTCTGTTAGGAACATTTATATTGACGACCTCAGTGGCGCAGCGGGCGAGAGTCCGCCTGCGACGCAAGAGGTTGCGGGTTCGATTCCCGCCTCGGAACAAATTTGTGTATGATCTGCAGAAATTTGTTCCGTTGGTCTGGGTGTTTATGTTTTATAAAAAATATCGATCTATGTAAGTATATAATGTATTAAATATATCAGTCATCTAGTACCCATAACACAAGCTTTGAGTAGCTTACTTTGGGGCTAGATGATGCTGTGTGGATCGTCCAGCATTATTTATTTATCTATATTATTAATAACCTCTTTTATGCTGGATTTCAGATCCAATAAAAAATAAATTGTCTGTCGTGGATCTACATTACAGCATGGTTATAAGCTCTTCATGCTAATTCCGAAAGGATTACTTTTATAACACTTTCTGGTAGAACAACCACATGGGCGATCTGATGTTAGATGATAACCATCACCTTACGCATTGCCTCAAGTCACGTACGATATCTCTACAATGCATTGCTGTGCGGACGCGGCATCAACAAATGGTTGATTTTGAGGCATTATGTTAGGCCTCATAGATGTGTATTGGGGTTCGGACGAGAGACTATATTGCGACCCGAGCGCCATTCTTCTAACTGCTTGTGTAATTTAATTACATAATTATGATATTAGGTAAGGTACTTAAAATCAATAGGTTATATCTATACATTAACATTGACTAATTATTATGCAGTGATACGGTCAATGATAATAATGCAGCCTCTAGCTTTTTAAAAATATACTTATAAATAAAAAACATATTTTATTATTTCTACAAGTATGTTATTCTTGATTGTGTCCGACATGAGACGGCAAAAATCAACGTAACAACGACATTAATCTTGTCTTGTCAATAAATGTCAAAGCACCAACTTCATTAGAAACGTCTGCATTGTTTATGAAGGTGTTAAATTTTGGCCGCCGTATTCATAAGCGCTCATAAGCGCAGGTACATTTACTTATACAATAGTATCAGTGTTTTCTCTTAATTATTAAAAACTTTCAAGATGATCTTTGTGTTTTTATTGAATAAACATATTTTGAATTTGAACTTTTAAATTTTTTACAATAATTTTATTCTTCGTGTTACATTTTTCGTTTACAAAGATTTTATAATGTCCCAAAAGTTATTCTCCGAGCGGAATTTGAACGCGCGGGTTTTGGTCGCGGGTTCGAATTCCGGTTGATTTCTATAAGTGTAGTAAACAACATGAAATTAATTTTACGTTTAGTTGTATGCTTTGTTTTCTTATGGACCTATACCTATTCTAATTTCTGTCATAAATGTAATTACTTATGCACCGTGTTTATTAAAATATAACTTGTACCATAACAAAGATAGTATTTTATAATAAGGGGTCCATGTTTAGTTTTGATGTTCTGTACATAATAATTTACGATGACAAGAGAATTCCTCCGTTTATGACGCATTTTATAAGTAATTTTACGCCATGATTGAGCGTATGGAGAAAGTACGGCTGGGGGCACGAATGTGCGGTCTTTTGCCATTGACCGACTCCACTCCTGTTAACTGGAGTAAAATGCTAAATAGCTATAAGTTCGCTATTGTACTCTTTTTTTATTAAAAAAAAAATGTCTGAAGTACGAGGTACACGTAATATTGCTAACAGGGTTTTAATAAAAAGCCAACTGTACAAAAGGTAGTACCTATGCTTCGTTTTAGCATGCCTATCGCCTAACCAAAGACTATGCGGTATCTAGTGACTAGCCCGCGAAAGCTGAGCAACACAGTGGAACGAGTATCCGGGTCCCCAAAGCCCAGTTTATCTTCGAATTGTGGGCGTTCTTTGTTATTTACGGCAATCTTCTTACAATTTGTTTTGTACACACGGATACGCATCAAGTAATACATTATTTATTATTGTATAAAATTTTTTTTTTTTTTTTATACAACTAGCTGATGGAACAAGCAGATGGTCCACCTGATGTTAAGTGGTAACCATCACCTATAAACAAAACATTGCCCCGTAGGTCACGCACAATAGGAACGTGCCCTACGATGCACTGCCCTGCGTCCATCAACTTGAGGCATACAGATGTTAAGCCTCATGTGCCTGTAATTACACCGGCGACCACACTCTTCAAACCGAAACACAGCGTTGCTGCTTGGCGGCAGAAAAAGGCGTGGTGGTAGTACTTCCCCGGACGAGCCCTTCACAAAGAGCTCTACTACTCTTCGTAATATTCGTAAGTGCCGCACTTCGATAACAGACGCTGCTTAAATCATCTTCTATAGATGTAAAAGGCCAATGATGATGATGATAAAATATAATATACTTACCTAGGTAATTATTATGGCACATTTTTTATTTTAATATCTGGCACTGTTTGTAAGCTTAACTGAGCTAGTAAATTTATACCGTATTTTATTTGTATTCTTGTAATTATTAGTAGCTAAGTGTCAAGTCAACAAAGTTAAGAAGTTTTAAAATAATCCTTGTGATTTTCCGTGTGTCCTGTGTCCGTGTGTATCTATATAAAGATGTTTGATAGATAGTACTAGCTGGTACCCGCGACTTCGTCTGCGTACTTTTAATCTCTTCATCTCTTTTTTTCGCAATAAAAGGTAGCCTATGTTCTTTCTCAGGGTCTAAAGATTGTCTGTGCCAAATTTCATCAAAATTGGTTGAGAGGTTTAAGCGGGAAAGCGTAACAGACAGACAGACAGAGTTACTTTCGCATTTATAATATTAGTTGGGATAGAAGTTTAGAACTATGGATGACAAAATCAATTTATTCACGATCTTAATTTTTATTAACTCTTTTTCAATTAAATAAATAATAAATACTGGACTTTCCACACAGCACTATCTAGCCCCAAACTAAGCTTATGCTTGTGATATGGGAACCAGATAGCTGATATACTACTTATATACTTTTTTTGTAAATACATACTTATAATAAGTATTATAATAACACCCAGACAGAGAACAAACATCTATGTTCATCACAAAAATGTTTGTTCACGATGGGAATCGAACCCACGACCTACGGCACAGAAGGCAGAGCTACCACCAACTGAGTTGTGAAGGCTGTCACTTATTTAAATAATTGACTTTTAATACTTAATTGAATTGAATTGACTTATTAAACCCATCAATATTGATAGTTTATATTTTTTCGTTTTTACTATATTTACCTATCACATGAAGTCTATGTTATTTTGTCGTATCTTCTACATTTGCATAAAAGTTGGTGATCAACATAAAATTTTAGTTACAAAAATGACCTCTAAAACGGCTGTGTTCAAATACCTAACTATGAAGATGGGTAGGTAACTATGATCATAAATTTTTTTCAGATCAATAATTTAGATTGGTAGGGGAGTACCTACCTAAGAGTACGCTTTCCATCGTAGGTAACTAAATAGTTTTTTTTGTAATATTTTACTATGTACATCATCGATCAAGTTTCCCTTTTATAATTTTGACTGTGTGTCCTAAAATAATATAGGTCCTGTTTATTTTTTCCTTCTTAATTTCTATAACATAATCACTCGCACTGGCACGCCTTCTGCTGTCCTTTACACCTGCACTTATCACACAAGAGCTCCCGCAGCAAAATATTCTGGATCTCATTCCTCACCATCAGTTTCCTGATCGGATTCAACCTCTTCAAAAACCCTACAATAGACTTGGCGAAATTCACGTCTTCGTCCAAAGCTACCTCCCAATCCTCAGCCTTCCTCTTCACCCCTCGAGGTTCAGCTTTCGAGTTCTGCTCCGACTCAGACCAGTCATTTATATTCACGTAAAGAGGCTTTTCATCGATTTCCTCTTCATCAACCACCTCTTCGTAAACTTCTGGGGATTCCTCTGTTTCTTCTGTGGTTTCGATTAAAGTTATGCTATTATTTGTAGTAATATCGGGAATGCTGATTAGATTAGGCATGCTTCCATAGTTATCTGTATCCTCCATGTTATTATTTGTATTTGAAATGTTATGTGAGTTACTTGAGATTGGCATTCTTATTTTGTTTGATAGAAGTTGGTCGATGGTGTCATCGTTTTCTTCGGGGAAGAAAATGCGCGGTGTTCGTTTCGAGAGACTGTCCTTGAGGAAGTACATGTCTTTGAAGTGAGGCCACACTCCTATGTAGTAGCTGAGGAGAGGTTTGGTCGGGTTCTCGGGTGGGTTCAGCTTCTTTATTTCTAAGCGGAAGACGTCTCTGACGCGGCGCCAACGCTTCTTTAGGAATTCCTCTGCAATAAGAAAAGAGAACTGTGAATTTCATTGAAAAATGCAAAATTATTCCTGCTAGGTACTGATTGGAATCGACTCGCTCGAAAAGTACCTACTGGTGGTTTAGTGGTAGCAGCCCCGCCTTCCGATTCTAAGTTGTGAGTTCAAAACCGGTCGTGCAACAATGAGTTTTACTGTTCAAAAATTTATGTAAACAATGCCGAAAATTTATGTAACAACCGTGAAGGAAGACATCGAAGGAAATCGGCATGTTAACAATAAGTTTTTTTTTTTTTTATATAACTAGCTGATGGAACAAGCAGATGGCCCACCTGATGTTAAGTAGTAACCATCACCTATAAACAAAGCATTGCCCCATAGGATAAAGAACCCCGTAAGATTTAGGACTTGTGTCGCTCGAAAGGAGCCTCTTGAGGTGCACTTAAAATCTTTTCACCACCTTTTAAATTTTACATAGGTATTGCATATAAAAGTACATGCCTATAGTTATGACTAAAACAATAGTCATGGCTGGCATGACTTAAAAAAACCTTATGGATTCACCGGCTTGGGTTCTACCTACTTTCAAGCAGCGTTTTGAAAGCAAAATCATGAAACAACAATACTCACTATCTCTTTTCAGCAGTATAGACAGTTTGTTCCACTCATAGTCCATAGCCTGCACGTTTCCATACATCTCGTGTTTCTTGTCCCACAACACTGGTCTACTTCTCACTTGGGCTATCACCTGCTCGGTTAGAGATTCAGGAATGGCCATTTTGATAAAAATATATAAGAAAATGCCGTGCGTTCAGTCCTAGCGATGCGAGGCTACTAAATTGGAATTCACTGCAAAGCAAACGAACAGTGCTTGCTTCCGAGCGTTGCGGTGCGACGCGACGTTGCCAAACTGAGCAGTGCGCATGGCATAGTAAGTAAGGCAAGAGCACAGCGAGCGAGAAAACAAACTTTTACGATTGGTCCGTAATGTTCTGCGCTCTTAAATTAAAATTTAAGAAAAGCTAGATGGCATTTATAACACACGTTAGGCATATTTAAAGTGTGAAAGTCTTTTACTTTTTAAATTTCTTTTATTTAATATTTTTTTTCCTTTTGTTTACCCTCCTTTTACTCAATCATCTCGAGCAATATCTTTTTTTTATATCTTTGGTTGAACAAGCCTCCTCCCACCTTCTACTTACAGGCATCTAGATCCACATCGAGGCGGCGGCGCGGCGGCGGCCGTCCGTCAGAAACCCGTTCGAGCTCGTAATAGAGTATCTACTATCAAAAGGTTTGTTTTTTTTAATTCTGGATATGTAGGTTTAACCTAATAATGTATAATCAATTTGTTTTACCTGGCAGAATTGAAAAATAAATTGGCAGCAGTAATAAAATATTCTACGCAATAAAACAACACTCCAGGTCAAGTCCAAGGTCACTCTAAGATTGACCAACACACTCGATGTGCTTCCGTCCTAAATGACGTCACGCGTCTCCACCTCATGTTTCCGCACGGTGCGAGCGGTCAGCTATCAGCGTTGCACGAGCCGGCAACGTAGCATTGAACCACTGCGCAGCTGTGATACGAGTGATGCGATTGTGTGACCACTTTTTGTGTGACGTGTTCAACCAGTTTATGGTGTCTTTTTAATGCAACTTTTTATCAATGACTAGATAGGTAATTATACAGAACTTACCCGATGTCTGATGTTGATGTTGAAAGCCCATCGCCGCTGCTAGATTATTAACATGCTTCCTGACGATGTTTTTATCCAGTGAGCACCTGGCATTACGTAATTTTTTTTTAGTTTTTTCAAATCGGACCAGTAGTTTTTTAAGTCTATTCGTACAGAAGTACAATCTTTCCTCTAAAAAAATAGTGTGGATTTCAAAGTTTAAGTAAGTACTTAGTAAATAGAAATGTATAAATGTTTAAGTAATTATTCAGTAATGAATATAAAAAGCTACTTAATAAATAAATTACCTTTCTAATGAGAAACAGGTACGTAAGTAAAACATTTTCTAGTGAACTGCTAGATAATGTCTGCTAGGTATTTTCTTCAGCAAAATTATGAAAACTTATCTTCGTAAAGGCTGTAGCAAAGCACCTACTATCGGCTTCAGAATGCAAATTATTTGCAGAAACAAGAGATTTTAAAACAAAGGATTCTCTTTAATACGTCGATAGACTGACTACGTCTCGAACGTTAGATTTTCAAAAGCGTCGGAGTGCTAGGTATTCTGTAAACGACAACATCACTTAGGATCCATCCGCTCTCACTTTGATCATGTGCTTTGCCTCCCTTAGGCTCAGACCAAATAAAAACTAAAAGACGGACTTCTGTGCACAGCAAAGTGAAGCCGGTCAAACTACGCCTCGCACGCACACACCAAATCGGCCCACGCAACACATCTTTAGAAAACTGGCTTCACTTTTCTGTGTGTGTGCGTTTAGTTGTGTATGTGCACGGGGCGAGGCGTAGTTTGACCGCAACACATCTTTAGAAAACTGGCTTCACTTTGCTGTTCACAGAAGTCTGTCCTTAGTTTTTATTTGGTCTGAGCCCTTAGGTTGCTAGTTTCACCGCGAAAACGTTCTCGCTGGTGGCACTAGTGATGGGTAAAATACACTTAAACTACTATAACTCAAAACTACTCGTCAGATCTGAGTCAAATTATTGGGACCACACAGAAAGCACGAGCTTTCAAATAAAAAAAGAATGATAAAAATCGATCCACCCTGTAAAATATTATGAGGTACCAAACATAAAAAAAAGTCGAATTGAGAACCTCCTCCTTTTTTGAAGTCGGTTAAAAATAGGCAAATTTAGGCGATTATAGTCACTACACCTAGTACTAGTATTTGGCAAAATAAGACGATCATGAAGAGCCCTAATGAAGAGCCATCATTACTGAATGCCAAATTAAAAGTTCACTACGGGTTCTTCAGCGGTCACTTGGGTGATTTTGGTGACGAAATAACACTACTGCTAGTTTGGATGAGATTTCAATAGGTAATATTCTGTTTCAAAAATTATTCTTTTTTGGTTTCGTCTTCTTCTTTTCGTGTCACTAGTTTCTTTCGAAACAGTGTGGGGAAAGGATTTGTAAACGTGCACCTCAAGAGGATCCTTTTAACACTTTGGTTTCGTGAAAATATTATATTCTAATGTTGTACTCATAGGTTTAAAGTTAAAAAAAAATATTATTTTGAGCTTAAGTAACGCCATCGTTATAAATATTCCCTGTGTTGAACTACAAACCTACTGAGCTGTGTGGACTATCAAAGAAAAAAACTTATCCCGCTTTGTTATCAATCATAATTATATTTTTTTTATAAGTCCAGCTATTTTCGTGTCACTTCATTTTATTGTCACGAAATGTTTTTTTTTTGTTATTTATTATTTGGAAAATCATAACTTGTCATTTTGAAATAAGGTAAGTAATTATAAAAATCATCATCATCATCAGCCCACAGAAGTCCACTGCTGGACATAGGCCTCCCCTATCCGCTTCTAGGAAGAACGATTCTGAGCCCTTTCCATCACCGACTACCCGCGATCCTAACAATGCATGTCGTCAGTCCATCGGGTAGGAGGGCGTCCCACACTTCGCCTTCCTGTTCGTGGTCGCCATTCAAGAACCTTTATTCCCCATCGGTTGTCAGTTCTTCGAGCTATATGACCTGCCCATTGCCACTTCAACTTGCTGATTCTGAGAGCTATGTCGGCTACCTAATTATAAAAATACCTTTGAATGAATTGTAGACTATTTGTAATTTTTTTTTTTAATTAATTTTTTAATATTTGTGGAGTGTAATAAAAGTAAGTACACGCTTCCACTTTAGCACATGTTTTTATCGTTACCACAACATTATTATGACTTGCTTGAAATGTAAGTAAATTGTTTGGTGGGCCTTGAATTTAGTAGTAGTATCTATGTACTTGTCCTGAGAAGAACCACCATGCCTTTTTCCGCCGCGCCACCCAGAAGCGTTGCTGTGTTTCATAAACTGTATGACTCAAGCTGATGGACGAGGGCAGTGCATAGTAGGGCACGTTTATGCGTTATTTTCGAGGCAATGCTTTGTTACAGGTGTTGGCTAACAATTAGCAGGTGAGCCATGTGATTGCGCTAGTTGTATAAAAAGAAGATGCAATTTCTCGGCGAACTCAGGGTTCTATAAAAACTCGCGGCTAAAATCAACTTTCGAGAGAAACGCTCCTCACAAGTGGCGGTTAGTTTCAACGAGTTAAGAGTCTACTTGAGCACCTTGGAGTATCCTTTTGGCGGAGAATATTATCGCAACACTTGCGAGCAAGGAATCGGAGTTGGGAACACAAACCGTATATATAGATACTACGCTTTTTAATTATAATCCTATCCCTCTTTCTACTTCTTCTTAATTTTATATGTCAAAGGGTTTTTTTACATACTAAATTAGAGATTCTGGTAGAAAATGCTTGTGCATTAAGCCCTCCTTTTGTATATTAACTTTGTGTTTTGTGCAATCAATGATAAATAAATTAATTAATTAATTTACCTTCGTTGCAGCCTTTCTTACTTATTTTCTTTATTTACTAAGTTTTCTTGTAAATTAGCTGGTACAGTAAAATAATCGAAAAATTGCCATTAGTTACACTTTGTGTCAATAAAAAGATTAATTTATATTTTATTTTGCCAAAAAATATAGTTTATTTATTATTTTAGTTTTAAAAGTGTACAATAAAATTGAGAGCAAAATATATTTGCTTCAATTCGGCACACTGCCGCAAGCTGCGACACCGTCCCTGAATTCAGAATATTTGCGCAATGTGTTTAACAAACATGTACAAAAAATGGGGCCCCGTTTTTAAATTTGCCGAAATTGCAGCGATAAAAGTGATTCCGATCGTAAAGCTTAGGAACATTGCTTGTTAAAATTCTGCACGTCTAGGTTAAATAGAAGCCCATTATGTACTGTAACTCCGGGCTGCGTTTTCGGACTGTTTATTTATTGTGGAGATAACCTAACTGACTTATTCACACCGGTATTGATTGACTGTACTTGTAAATAAAGCTACAAATAAAACAGTCTGCGACAAACTGATTGATGGATTAAATAATAAATTCAGATGATGAAATAAATGATAAATTTAGATGATGATTGACAAAGGGCAGAAGAGGAAAATCAAGTTTTCGTCCATCTAGTCCAATATTTATTCATTTAAAATATTTCTATCCCATTTTTAATTCATGATATCAATAATTTATTATAGCCTTTGTTATTTTGAACAGCTTCTTCGTAATAAGCTTATTTGGGTCAGGATTTATAAGTCTGCTAAGAATCTTACGACAGCTCTTAGCACTTGTCTGTTTAATCCTTTTTACAATACTTTATTTTCAGTGTACTGCAGTAATTTTTGAGGTCGTATTTTTTAAAATACTTGCTGATGATAAATCCGATGATAACTGGTAATCATCCTATAACAAAGCATTGCCTTGTAAGTCACGCGCGTTAAGAACGTGTCCTTTGATACGCTGCCCTACGTCCCCATCCACTTAAGGCATAAATAGATAGATAGAAAATTCTTTATTGCACAAAAAAATACAATGTACATAGGCGAGCTTAATGCTGGATAGGATAGGCATCATAAATGTTAGGTATCTTAGGCCTGTAATTTTACCAGCAACCACACTTTTCGAACCGAAACACCAGCAATTTGCGGCGGAAAAAGGCATGGTGACAGTATTTCGCCAGAAGAGCCCTTCACAAATAGCTCTACACTCATAAAATTACCTTTTTTGGGTTATTTTTAATTTTTCCATAGTTATAATTTGATGTATAGAGTGAATGAAGTGAAGCTTGTGGATGGACGCAGGGCAGCGCATCGTAGGGCACGCTCATGTGTGTCTTACAAGGCAATGCTTCGTTATAAGTGATGTTTACCACTTCACATCTTGTGGGTCATCTGTTTTTTCTACCAGTTAATAATAATAATAATAGCCGTTTATTCAGAAAAGTTTTTTTACATTTTAAACTATTAAAACACATTTTTTTGTAATTTATCTTTGATTTTCTGTGTGCCCTTTGGCATAGGCCTCCTCCAACTCCTTCCATTCTCCTCTATCATTTGCTATTCGTGGCCATAGCTTTCTTCCTGTAGTCTCCAAATCTCCAGTTAGCTGTATGAAAAAGGTACGAAACACTAAAAGCCTTTCCTTAACTTCACTAAGCCAAATAAACTCGTAACGACCGAGACAATCTAAGGATGGACGGAGCCCAATCCCATATTAATTTGGTATCCTCTAATGACTGCACGATTTGTTAAATGCCACCGCGTTTCGTTCTAATTCCATTAGGCGATCAGAAGGGGTATGCTGACTCGGCGTTATGTACTTTTTTAATGGTATGAAAGAAGACTTCGGTAAAAAAAATGTGCACAGTGCGGTGAAAGAAAACATTTAAAAACACAACATTTGATGGCCCGTATGCTCGTCTACCTGCTTTGGCATAAAAAAAGTTATACTGTGTCAATCAAGTGCTCGAAAAAGTGGGGCTAAATAATTCTTTCATCACAGTTCCGAAAGAGCCAGTGACATGACAAGAAGAAAAACCAGGACTATAAACTGCGTATCATCACTATCACTACATAGTATAAAACAAAGCCGCTTTCTCTGTCCATATATCCCTATCTCCCTTTGTATGCTTAAATCTTTAAAACTACGCAACGGATTTTGATGCGGTTTTTTTTAATAGATAGAGTGATTCAAGACAAAGGTTTATATGTATAATACATGCATGATATGTGCACCTGTGCGAAGCAGGGGCGCGCGGGCGGGTCGCTAGTCTAAAATTAAGTAGACCCTAAAAAAACTAGTGATGTCTCCAATCTACACAGTCTTTAACAAGCATTAATCTAATAGAATCAGAGTCAATACAGTAGCGTTGGTTGGTGTATACAGCTGATCGTTTGTTTTGATTTGAACTCGTAATTATGGGATTTCCGAAATTGATTGTGGCTCTGTGTAATGGTTAATGGGTACAATAAATAAATAAATGAGACAGAATATACCAGACCGATATCCATAACATTATTCGACGACATCAGTGGCGCAGCGGGCGAGAGTCTGCCTGCGACGCAAGAGTTTGCGGGTTCGATTCCCGCCTCGGAACAAATTTGTGTACGATCTGCAGAATTTTTTTCCGTTGGTCTGGGTGTTTATGTATAATAAAAAATATCTATCTATGTAAGTATTATAATGTATTAAATATAACAGTCATCTAGTACCCATAACACAAGCTTTGAGTAGCTTACTTTGGGGCTAAATGATGTTGTGTGGATTGTCCAGCATTATTTATTTATTTATTTTATTTATCTATGTATGGCTGCAAGGGAGTATACAAAACGACGGAATTATATGAAAAATAAGTATAATAATCACATCACACTTCACACTAATATCATAAATGTAAATGTTTGGATGTTTATTACTCAATAACGTCAGAACGGCTAGACAGATCTGGATGAAATTTGGCACAGATATAGATTATAGCCTGAAATAGCACATAGGCTACTATTTATTCCATGGGAATACCGGGATTTGAATAAGGCGGGTGAAAACGCGGGGCGCAACTACTAAATAATAAAATAAAATTACAAATTAACTGACGCGCTTTATTGCTTAACCGTTAATGAAAAAAATATAGATAATATAGATAAATAATTCATGAAGTATTTGTTATTGTTCATATAAAAAAACCCGAAAACAAAAAATTTCAAAACCTTAGAAACTGTTACGTTTACGTTAATTGGAAAACTTGAAAAAAAAACATACAAATTAAAAGTTTTTTCATTTAACTTTTAAATACGCTACCCTAGCAGTTTCATAACCATTGTGGTAGGCACGTGCCCTCCTTATAAAACATTGCCACGTGCTTTCACGCCCTGATATTTATAAATTCACAAGTACGTAATTCTCAGTGTGAAGGTGAAAAACACTAAACGATCTTAAGACCTGTCGTTTTGTCATAAGACAGCCTACACAGCTCAGTAGGTGCGCTCTGTCTGAGAGTAGGCCGAGGGTTTGAGCTACAATGTTCTAGTTGCGCCTCGAGGTTTCACCCGCGCAAATTTAAATCCCAGTATTCCCACGGGACAAAAAGTAGCCTATATGCTATTCGAGACTATAAGCTATCTCTCTGCCAAGTTTCATCAAGATCCGTTTAGCCGTTGCGGTGTGAAATAGTAACAAACATCCATCCATCCATACTTAAAACCTTCGCGTTTATAATATTAGTTGGATTTCACATTTATAATATTAGTTAGACAAGAAACGGGTCTTTTAGAGACAGTTTAGAAGTAACGCCAGAGACTGAAATAATAAAGGGCCAATAGGTAGGTAAGTGTAGGAGAGCACTGCTGGTCTAGTGGTAGCGACCCCGCCTTCCGATCATAAGGTCGTGAGTTCGAAACCGGTGGTGCACCATTGAGTTTTCTGTTCAAAATTTTATGTGGACAATGCCAGTACTCTCAAACGGTGAAGGAAAACATCGCGAGGAAACCGGCATGTTGTATTAGAACCTAAAAAGGTCTAGGTATAACATTGTGTCAAGCTGCTCGAAAGGAGCCTCTTTGAGGCGCACTTAAAATCCTTTCACCACACTGTTTCGAAAGAAGCTAGTACTTAATACATTTATTGCTTTCACATGGTTTAGTTCAGGTAGAGATCATCCACTCTAAAAATGCACACCCCCCTACCTGCCTTCACCCTCACAAGCAAATGAGGTGTATAGACGCAATAAATGACACCTGATAATTTCATTCGTCATTCGTTTTCCCGCCGAACATGAAAGTGACACTTTCATGTCTGGCGGGAAACTGAATGACAAATGAAATTGCTTGGTGGCATGTATTGCATCTGTACACCTCTTTTGCTTGTGTGGGGTAATGCAGGTAGAGGGGCGTGCATTTTTAGAATGGATGATCTCTACATACATTAGTTGTTGGGTGTTAGTAGGTATCACATGGACCCTGCATGTGTAAGCGAGTAGTTGTTTGATGGGTGACAGCCTCTAAAATACCTAAAAAATATAGCTTTTACTAAATGTTTGTTTGTTTAAAAACTTAGCATCCATACCTCATATTTTGGAAGCACATATCATTTTCTCCCATTCATGTCATTCGCACATTCCTATGCAAGTACCTCACGTCATATCGGTGACGATTTTACTGTTTGTCTGTTGGTAGTATGTTTACACTTGAAGGTATAATGACGTCACAAACTATCAAACAGGTGTCACATCAAACTATGTGTTATCAATAATGTCTGGCGACTGGCTTTTAACCCTCCAATATGCCCTTTGTAGCTCAAAACTTTATTATTTGATTAGAATTCAGTATTTGTACAAGTAATAGATAATGTTGATTTGTTACCTAAATTAAATTGAACTTTTAGTTAACTATATTTCTTGCAAAATAGCATAATTATGAATTTTTACTATACACAGAGCACAAAAATTAACAAATGATGATAATATTTATTATTATGTAGGTACTTCCTATTTCTCTTTTATATATTTTTTTTAGTTAAGAGTTAAAAGTACGAATATAAGTAGGTAGGTACTTCAACGATCTGTATTTTGAACGCAACCAAATCTCTCTTCAAAAGCTAGTTATTATACGACTCACATTTCCATAAACGTTCCGTATTCAATTAGGGCCCAGTCCTAGTACCCTTGTCAAGGAAAAATCCTTCGCAGGATACCCTGATAATAAATTCCCTCTTTGAATAGCAGTTTCTAATCTTTGATACAGATGATACAAGTACAAGGTTTTGGGAGAAAACTAAGCTTAGAAGCTAAAAGACCAAATCAAAGGACATTATTCAAACCTCACTTTATCACATCTTTGACGAACATCAGTCAGACTTTATACTTGAACCGTATTCATAATCCCTGCCGTTTTATAGCGGCTCGCTAAAGTATTCTTGTCAATGTCACTTTCTTGTCAACGAAACGAGACAGCAATAGACTAATTGGTCTGATAAGCTATTGGCTATTGTTTGACCGCTATCTCACCTGATGGTAAGTGACGATGCGGTCTACGGTGTAGCACGCTTACCTAGAAGATACCTATTCACTCGTCTCTTGAAGACATCCAAATTATAGGCATCTGGAAAAACAGACGCCGGCAAAGAGTTCCACAAGTACCAACTCTTCTATAAAAATTAGTAATAAGTAGAGTAGTGAGAGGTAAGTCTAAACATACATACATTTTGCAATACTTAGTATTCCATACATGACAGGTTGCAAGCTCATCAAGATAATCCTTCAAAGAATTTTAATTATGATTTTGGGTTGGCCAGAAATCTGTATATCTACCGTGCCTGTGGGTGGATGTAGGAATAGATAGAGGAATGAAGAGAAAAGATGGTTGGATTGTGTGATAGATGGTACTGGTAAAAAAGGAGTGACTATGTCAACAGATGACGGATGATAGTGGCAAGTGGAGAGAACAAAAATGTGCCAACTCCATATGAAGTGGGATAAGGGCAGGAAGATTCTGATATACCATGTCTGACGTCTGTAGATCAATGTCGTTAGACTAAGAAATTTTTATAGAGCGCTATAGCATCCCCTTTTCCCCACCACCCCTAAAGCTTACCCCTACACGCACGTCGGCAATTTGTACCCTCACTTCGACCAAGTAATTGTTAGTATTAATGCTGAGGTACACACGCGACCGCCCAATTTCCATTTAATCAAGGGATTTCTACCTTCAAGCCTTTGCTTTCCTCATTTCTTTATACTACATTTTATTTCATAAAATTATTTCTATTTTATTAATAAATAAAATCCATGTTATGCTTACATAATGTATTTTAAAGCTTCAATAGTGTATTATATTACACTAGTTGCGCCCCGCGGTTTCACCCGCGCAGATTTGAATCCCAATATTCCCACGGGATAATAAGTAGCCTATGTGCTAATACAGACTATACTCTACTTCTCTGCCAAGTTTCGTCCAGATCCGTTCAGCCGTTCCGACGTGAATTAGTAACAAACATCCATCCATCCATCCATCCATCAATCTATCCATCCATCCATACTTATAAACTTTCGCGTTTATAATATTTTGTAGGATTGTAACGAGGATCATACAAAAGAGCGGTAGGAAGCAAGCCGAGTTTTATTGCCTGATCTTCTAGAACTTGGTCGCGTTGTACTGGCACCTAAGAGATCCTTGTGATTATATTGAATAAACAAATACATTTTGACTTTTTTTTTGAATTTAGAAAAGTAAATTTAATTTCATTAGGAAGTTTTATTTATATCTTATGTTGAACCGATCGCATAATGTCGTTCGTAGCTTCGAATCCGGCCGTCCACCAATGGATATATGCGCGCCAGTTTATACTCCTAAACTGCAAAGGAAAACATCGTGAGTTAACCAGTTAGTATTCTAACAGCCACATACCTCTATCTTTTCATTCAGTTTCATAACACTCTTCATACAATAGGGTTCTCTTGACCTGACCTTCAAAAATTTTAACTTACAAATTGAACCACCTAAATCAAATAACTTTATACCTAATTAAAATTACATCCGAACAAACTAGTCACAACAAAAGTTTCTCAGTAAATAAAGCCCGATAATCGTCGGTTAAAACAATTTATTTATGCTATAATTTACTTTAAGCACGCAATGACACATCGCTAGACCTAGGTCAAAACTAGTTACATAAAAGTTGATTTGATTGCCCTACTACCCTTCGCTACGAAAAAAGTTACACGTAAGTATTCAAACAGTATCATAGCTTCTTAAGGCCTTCCTTACTATCAGTAGAACTCTTTGTGTGTGGCTCGTCCAGGAAAGTACTGCCGTCAAGCCACGTTCTACAATGCAGTGCTTTGCGTCCCACTAAGGCGTTGACAAGACCTACCTCTCGCTCGCACGATTCGACATTTTGAAAGATATAAAATCTCTAAGCCTAATTCTAGAAAATTAATCTTTTCTAGTTTTCGTACATAAGCAAACTTTTGAGTAGGAAAACTTGCATCGATCAGAATGAATTTTTTACCAAACTGTGTGCAATCTGATTGCAAACAAAATGGTTGTTTGCGATTTTTCAAAATCGGGTTCTGTGATTTTATGTCCTTCAACAAATCAAATCGTGCGAGCGAGAGTCACGTTAGCTCTTGTCTTCGTCTTAACTGACGCATAAACCATCATCAGCCATCAACTTCATCACACTCTTCAAACTGAAACACAGCTACCATTTATGACTATTTCTCTCGCCCAAGCTTGGCGCCTCTTCTTGGCGACACCAATAGTCATGGTGGTAGTTCTTTACCGGACGGGCCCTTTGCAAAGAGTTCTACTCCTCTTAAAAACGCTACGTGTAGTGAAGCTTCTGTTTAACCAAAACTTTTATGTGTTTAAGTTGTTAATAAAACTAAATTAAACTTCGATTAGCTGCCATTGTTAACTCACAGGCCTCAGTATAACGATGGTTGGTAACTAGATTTGATCTGACCTCCATTTTGTAAACTTGTTACTAAAACTACTTAACTATACAAAGGGCAAAAAGTGCCTATTTTTTCCCCTCCTACTATTTAACATCAGAATGATCAAATAAGGGTACTTCTTTATGCGTCTAAAGAAGATAGCGTGTTATGTCTGCCTTCACAATAATATATAAAGCTGCATTATTACTTCTTCTTCTTCAATATTCTTTCAAAACAGTATGCTGTCTTACACAAGAGTACTAGAGCTCTTTGTGAAGGGCTCGTCCGGGGAAGTACTACCACCACGCCTTTTTATGCTGCCAAGCAGCAACGCTGTGTTTCGGTTTGAAGAGTGTGGTCGCCGGTGTAATTACAGGCACATGAGTCTTGACATCGATATGCCTCAAGCTGATGAACGCAGGGCAGTGCATCGTAGGGCACATTCCTAGCGTGCGTGACTTACGGGGCGATGCTTTGTTATAGGTGAGGTGATGGTTACCACTTAACTTCTGGTGGGCCACGTGGTTGTGCCGTCACCTAGATTTAAAAAAAAAGATTCTTTCAAACCAGTGTGCTGAAAATACCACAAACTGGCTCTTTTTGAATCTTGTACATATTTTAAAGCTTTTTAGATTGTACAACATTCCACAATGTTTTACTTCATTGTTTGAGAGCTGGCTTTATGCATGTTATTGGACAGAAAACTCATTTTGCACCGGCTTAGAACCCACGACGTTAGGATTGGAATGTGGCGCCGTTACCAGCACTAGACCACTAGTGATCTCCACTGTCGCTGGATGATGAGACAACTTGAATGATCACTAACCCTCGAATTCGTATCAAACTGTATCCAGTGGGTCAATCATGAACTTTCCAGTCAATACTCGTCAGGCTGGACTAGCAAACCTAAAGACTAATACCAATACCCTAATACCAATTTTATACCTAGTATAATAATAATAATATATAATTTTATTTCAAACATCTTGAAAAATCCATTTCTAAGTAGTCCATATTTAAATATTTATATACCTTAAAACTAGCATACATATAAATAATATTAAAATACACGGCAGTATAGACAATAAATATTTAATATTTATCTGATTTATTGACTCGGATAAATTTTCGGGTAAAACCGGTAGTAGAAGCCAGTGTTCCTGAAATTGCATAATTTAAAGGATGAGCTGATTTAAATGCACCGATTGACCAGTCGACTGCTTTTGATAAAACAACTGTCAATAACTTTGCAAGAGCCTTCATTCGAAAACAATCGATTCGGCTGACTAATTAAATGGACCGACCGAAAGCGAGATGGGTCGGCGACATCGTTAAGGTCGCAGGAAATACCTGGACAAGAGACGCACAGGACAGAAGAGGCTGGCAGATAATGAAGGAGGTCTATACCCAGCAGTGGGTGACACCAGGCTGAAATGATGATGATGATGAGTTAATTGTCCAGCATTATTTTTTTTTTTTTATTATTATTAAAAATGCCTGCTCCCAGTTTTGCCGAGCAACGAACGTGTGCATTCATTTTCTTAGGCATGGTAAAAATTCCATTAAAATATACTTTATTATTATTATAAGCCTTTTATTACAGAAATTATAAAACTATGATAACATTCTACACTACTACGTTCAAATTATCTGTTTGCCCTTTTTTGGCAAAGGCCTCCTCCAATAATTATAATAATGTGTTTTTAGATGTAAGTGACATTCATATATAATTTTTAAAACAATTATGATTGAATAAATGAATTGAATTGAATTGAATCTCTTCCACTTGTCCCGATCAATCGCTGTTCTTGTAAAATATAATTAAACATTTTCAATTATTATGATGTCTAGCCATTTATTCACCGGTGGATCACCCTTTCATTCCCCAGTGATAACAGGAAGTAGAAAACCATTTTTTTTATAAAATTTGAACATGATCGTGGTTAGGTGAAAACTTATCAGTCTGTACAACCCATGTACAACCTCATGCAGTGTGTGTAGTTCAGCCGAATCAGATATTCTCCGATCGGTCGAATGACCACTACAACCGCAATCGTTTAACGACCGGAACCGGGTGAAACCGGTTAGCCATAATCTGGTTACGATTTGTTTCTCGTTCGTTACGCCCGTTTGCGCTGCACTTTTTGTTCTCTCTGATTGTCAGATTTGTCCGACGCACGAAATAGTAGCCGGCGTGCAAGTTGAACTATACATGTACTAGTTGCGCCCCGCGGTTTCACCCGCTTAGTTTTAAATCCCGCTATTCCCACGGGATAAAAAGTAGCCTATGTGTTATTCCAGACTATAATATATCTCTGTGCCAATTTTCACCAAGATCCGTTCAGCCCTTCTAGAGATACAGTAACAAACATCCATCCATACTTACAAACTTTCGCATTTATAATATTAGTAGGATATTGCCGCTTGCTGATAGAACAAACCTCGATGTCAAGTGACAACCGCAACCTATAACAAAGCATGGCCTCGCAAAACACGATAGAACATGCCCTACGATGCACTACCCTTCCAAGCCGCCGTCAATTCTGATTTGGTTACACGCTTCCAAGGTTGCTTGGAAGAGATCGCTCTCAGTGATAAGGTCGCCCATTGTTTTACCTTTATGTATGCTTTAACTCTGTATTGTTTCTGTGTGGTGAACAATACAGAGTTATCTATCTATCCATCTACTCTCCATCCAACAGTTTAAAGCATTGTATATTATTAATGTTGATATTATTATAATTATTAATATTATAAATGTTGTAATTTATTTTATCCAACACATTCACCAAAACATAAAAGCTGTATACCTATTTCCCACAATTTGTATATTCAAAAGAGGTTTTAGTAAACTTCATTAATATTAAGCGATGCTCGACAGTCTCATGAGCGTGTGATTCTGGTACATTCCGTGACCAGTAATTGCCAGCGTTAATTCAATTCCACACCCTGTATACACGCGAGGTTTACAGGGTGGTAATTTTTACGCGCCCAAGACAGCCTTCTGATTGCAGGGCTTTTGACACTAGTGGGACGTGTCAACGTCAATTTGACAGTGACGTTTGCGAGTGGCGTGATAGATGAGTAATTTTGTTGAACATAATGTAGTACCTATTAGAACTGAGACCAACTTGGCACTATCGTATCAATGTTGAGTGGTGGCCAATTTCCCCGATGACTTGGTGGCACTTAAAACCATTAATCAGTGTTCGCATTTTCTTTTGATAATTATTCTGCCTTGATGAGTAGATGTTTCAATAGCTCGAGGAGTAGTAGTAGAGCTGTTTGTGAGGAGCTCGTTCGTGGAAGTATCTACCACCACGCCTTTTTCTGCCACCGTTGCTGCTTCGGTTTGAAGATTGAGGATGCCGGTGTAATTACAGGCACGTGAGGCTTTACATCTGCAGTATGTCTCAAGTTGATGGACGCAGGGCAGTGCATCGTGATTTACGAGGTAATGCCTTTTATGGTTACCACTAAACATCAGGTGGGCCAAATGCTAGTTCCATCAGTTACTTGTGTGAAAATAAAACATAGTTATGACCGTCAAAATGACTAGTTATTTGAACATTAAGCGGTACGCATCAAGTTTTGTTCAAACAACCACCGTATTTGCTGAAACTGAGAAACTTAAGCTTAAAGTTCTTCTTTCTAGAATAGCGTTGACTGGTTATCGTCCGCTATTTATTACGATCAATAAGAATGCCTAGGTACTAGCTATCCTTCAGAAGCCAACGATTTAACGTTGTAATGCTTTTTAAATAGAGTACTGCCAAAGGCTCTTCTTCTTTACGTAGATTTTTTTAAAACACTTGCCGATGGATCAAACGGAAAGCTCACCTGATGTTAAGTGGTATCCATGGCCTATAAAGCGTTGCATCGTAAGTCACGTACGATATAAAGGTGCCGTTCAACGCACTCCTTCAAATTGAAGCATACAGATGCTAAGCCTGAGCCTGTAATTTCACCAACACAGCAACGCTGCTTGGCGGCAGAAGTTGGCATGGTGGGTACTTTCCCGGACGAGCCCTTCACAAAAAGCTCTACTACTTTTAAACTATTTTAAAACTCGAATGAACACATACAATATCGCGCCTTTGTCACTCGCCGTTTTTTCAAGTCTGCTCTTTAAGGATAATTTATTCAGTTATTAGCGCTTTTTTTTTTTATACAACTAGCTGATTGAACAAGCAAATGGCCCACCTGATGTTAAGTGGTAACCATCACCTATAAACAAAACATTGCCCCGTAGGTCACGCACAATAGGAACGTGCCCTACGATGCACTGCCCTGCGTCCATCAACTTGAGGCATACTGATGTTAAGCCTCATGTGCCTGTAATTACACCGGCGACCACACTCTTCAAACCGAAACACAGCGTTGCTGCTTGAATGTAGAAGTACTAAAGCTACACGAAACGTTAAGAATCAACGGTTTACTTCCAAGTTTCGTATCTGAAGATGAGCTGTTTATTTGGTAGTAAAACTCTACGGCTGGCAGCTTGTGAAACTATAGGCCCGTTACGCACTAGCGGTTAACCGCGGGGGCGCGGCTAACGGCGCGGCTAGCCGCCTTTTCATTTATATGCATGCAACCGCTTGTGATTGTACGCACTTACCTGCAACAAAATTTCAATGGCGTTGGACTTAATTCCAATTATTTTATAATAAAACTTGTAAACTGTATGTGACCTGTCTAAGAACATTGTAAATATCGCCGTCCCCACCGAATAAAATCGTAATCGCAAAAGTCAAAATGTTCAGGAGAATTAAAAAACCGTTTTTTGACTATAACTTCTTAGTAGGCCTACTTACCAAGATTGTTTATATACCAAAAGAAGCTAAATTTTATTCAATATTGAAATTATGATTCATAAAAATACTGTGTTTACCCAAACAAAGTTATGGCTAAAAGTATATAATACCAGAAATTTTGACATTACTTTACGCGGTAAAGCAACAATACGATTTTATTCGCGGGAATTATCGATAGACATCTTACAGTAACATTCGGTTGCGATCGTATAGACTCCAAAAAAGCTTTGTTGACTGTATCGGTAATATGATATTACCATAGTATTCGGCGTTTAAAACAACTATGGAGACTATAGTAAAATTGTAATACGATAATTTCCTATGGCAATTAGATATTGTAAAAACTGAATACCGTGTATCCCTTAGTGCAAATTATCTATGGTAATAATTACAAAATAACAAGAAAAAAAATCATTTTGATAGTTATTTTCAAGAAATTTAATGATATCAAATACACATATTAAAATACAAACAAAATTTGACATACTCACAAACAACAAAAAAATCAGGAACACGTTTTGATATGTATTTTAATAAAATTGAAAAAAAAAACATACAATCTAAATTTTAAATGATTAATAAATAAAAATAAATAAATAATGCTGGACAATCCACACAACACTATCTAGCCCCAAAGTAAGCTATTCAAAGCTTGTGTTAAGGGTACTAGATAACTGATATATTTAATACATTATATACTTACATAGATAGATATTTTTTTATTATACATATAGAAAACACCCAGACCATCGGAACAAATTTCTGCAGATCGTACACAAATTTGTTCCAAGCCGGTAATCGAACCCGCAACCTCTTGCGTCGCAGGCAGGTTCTCGCCCGCTGCGCTACAGAGGTCGTCAAACAAATAACAATAAATTAATAACAATAAATTAATAACAATAAATGAAACATCTACCTAATCTAGATTTTGGTTATTCGGTTCATTTTCTCTTTCATGGGTTCGAAAAACTTATGAGCTTCTTGGAAAAGCCGAAGAAAGCCACAACCCGAGTAAGTCTTCGTGCAGAGGTTTATTGATAGGTTGGTGGTAAATTTGTTTTCTCAAAACTCCACAGTATAACACATACCAATATTATAAACGTGAAAGCTTGTAAGTATGGATGGATGGATGGATGGATTGATGTTTGTTACTCTTTCACGCCGGAACGGCTGAACGGATCTGGATGAAACTTGGCAGATATATACATTATAGTCTGGAATAACACATAGGCTACTTTTTATCCCGTGGGAATACCGGGATTTAAACCGCGGGGCGCAACTAGTAGAACGATATATTCTTGATAGCTCTTTGTGCTTCTTGTTGTACTTAGGTATTAAATTGCAACAAGCAACTTCCTATTTCGGCAGATCCCCTTTTCGCTATAGAGGTGCCACAAAAACTGTAAAATTATAATAAATAGGTTATTCTTGTTTACAATGGAAAATGCCTACTTATGATTGAGGGACGCTGAGAACTTTTTCTCAAAAACTGTTTTGTTGGTGTGTGTTGAATCGACTGCGGCTTCCCTTTTAATTTATTGGCTCTGTCCTTTCGTTTTACTTGGGGCCTGTAATTTTCTTCTATTGAAGCCTTTTTATCTCTTCGGTTTGCTCGTACAAAGAGCAAATTGCAAGAATAAATCTTTTTAGGGCTTAAAAAATCAGTAATTGTACTCGGTATCAAAAATTGATTCTTAGTGCTTCTTCGTAGCCATGCTCTCCAAGAAAACTTCTTAACTTCTTGATGCGCAAACCGAAATTTGTATAGTCGATACATCTTTAAAAAAAAGTCAAATTTGTCCACCTGTCAGCTCACACAAAGAATGATTCAAGACTTTTGGAGTTACTGGTCGCGGGACTACGTTCACCAGCTATAACAACGATATAGTGGCACTATCAGAACACTGAACCCAAAAGTGATTTAGTAAGTGAAGTAGTTTGTGAAAATTGTGAATAAACATCCCGATGTCAAACGTATAGGTAGGTTGCGCACAAAAAAAATCGTTTATTATCGTCGACGCCATTTATTCGTCCAACTTCGATTTTAGTTGTACTTCCAGTCTGAGGCTAAACTGAAAATTATTAAAAAGATGGGCTTTACGCACTATCGTAAAATCAAGGTAATGGGTTTCTTTTTGTTGATTTATGATACAGTAATCAATATAACAATTCCATTTATTTTACGAGTGTAATCGCAAGTGACTTCACTGTGATTGAAAAATCAAAAGTTCCGCCGAATAAAATCGTAATAGTACATTACCATAAAAAATGATACATTGCGTAGTCAGTATTAATATGTTACGTTTTTATTCCAGGAAAAAAAGTGTTTTTCTGTTCAATCGAATAAAACCGTTAGATCCATTACAAAATCGCTAACTCGGTAAATACTCGTACGAATCTGTTGAAAAAAATTCACAAGGTGTAATCGGACCTCTAGAATAGTTATTTCAAATAAAAGCACTACTATCGTAATAGTCGATTACGATTTTATTCGGTGGGGACGGCGATATGTCAAAAGATGAATAAATAAATGAAATGAAATGAAACCGCTCAAACGAACCACCTAGGCGGTTAACCGCTTGTGCTTACGGCCTCTTAAAAAACTTGAAACTTGAAACAGCTTCACGACTTTGATCCCCAGGCACGGTAGATATCCCTTCAGATCTCCCAGTACCAAGTAGGTACTAATTCAAGATTCTTTGAGGATGTCTAAGGGGGGTAGTCAGAGGTACGTCCAAACATTACATTTGGCACATACCCACATTTTGCAGTAGTTAGTATTCCATACGTGACAGGTTGCAAGCCCATCGCCGCTGTTAGAATACTATAACTGGTTTCCTCACGATGTTTTCCTTCACCGTTTAAGAGCACTGGCATTGCGCACATAAATTTTTCGATAGAAAAATCCATTGGTGCACGACCGGATTCGAACTTGTGACCTTACGATCGGAAGGCGGGGTCACTCCCACTAGACCACCGGTGCTCTTAAAAAACTAGTTTATAAAATTGCGGAAAAAGTCACGCCTAACAGTTAGGAACTAATGGGTTATTTAACTTGAGCCTACCTGCGTGAGGATAGTGGCCGAGCGCGTCACATCCGTCGCAGACTCAATGACAGTGACGTGTGACGCACTCGACGCAACATCCGGCGCGCAGAGTGAGTCGGACTCATTTGTAACGGAGTCGGACCGGCCCGTTGAAGTAGAACAAATACGTAGGAGTTGTATTGAATGCATCTGTTTCATTTACATTCAATGGATCTGCTAGGGAAAAAAGCTTCGCAAAAGGCGACCAAGAAAACGAAGCGATGGACTGACGACATTTTTTCACGAGGTCACTAGTGGTCTAGTGGTAGCAGCCCCGCCTTCCGATCCTAAGGTCGTTGGTCCAAAACCGGTCATGCACCAGTTTTGCTGTTCAAAAATGTATGCACACAAAGCCAGTACTTTCAAACGGTGAAGGAAAACATCGTGAGGAAACCGGCATGTTGTAAAACCTAAAAGCTCTAATATCATGTGTCAAGTGCTCGAAAGGAGCCTCTTGAGGTGCACTTAAAATAAATAAATAAATAAATAAATAATGCTGGACAATCCACACAGCACTATCTAGCCCCAAAGTAAGCTATTCAAAGCTTGTGTTATGGGTACTAGATAACTGATATATTTAATACATTATATACTTACATAGATAGATATTTTTTTATTATACATAGAAAACACCCAGACCATCGGAACAAATTTCTGCAGATCGTACACAAATTTGTTCCAAGGCGGGAATCGAACCCGCAACCTCTTGCGTAGCAGGCAGGCTCTCGCCCGCTGCGCCACAGAGGTCGTCAAATCCATTCACCACACTGTTTTGAAAGAAATTAGTGACACGAAAAGAAGACGACATTTTTCGCGGGAAGTGGGTGGATGGACTGGGCTCAGAATACTTCCCAGAAATGTGTGGGAGGGATTGTCCAGCAGTACTTCTACAGGTTGTTGATTATGATGGAGGTGCACAGTAAATAACCGTGCTAATTTAGGATTAAAAAAACAAGCCATTGCATTTATTGTAGACTAGCTTTTGCCCGCGGCTTCGCTCGCGTTTAGAAGTATTATTATTAATTAGGCATAGTTTTTGCGGCTTTACTTTTGTTAAGCGTGTGCAAAAAATTGGAGGGTTGACTTTATGAAAATCCTATTGAAGCGGACGTCTTCATCATAGTAGCTCCAATCTTTAATTTCAGTTCAATTAGTCGAAAATCTAAGAAGATTTATACAAACTTTCATCCCTATTTTATCCCCTTAGGGGTGGAATTTATCAAAACCCTTTCTTAGGGGATTTGCCCGCGGCTTCGCTCGCGTTTAGAAGTATTATTATTAATTAGGCATAGTTTTTGCGGTTTTACTTTTGTTAAGCGTGTGCAAAAAATTGGAGGGTTGAATTTATCAAAATCCTATTGAAGCGGACGTCTTCATCATAGTAGCTCCAATCTTTAATTTCAGTTCAATTAGTCGAAAATCTAAGAAGATTTATACAAACTTTCATCCCTATTTTATCCCCTTAGGGGTGGAATTTATCAAAATCCTTTCTTAGGGGATGCCTAAGTCATAGTAGTTTTATGCATGCAAAGTCAGCCCAATCGTTTAAAAATTGACAAAATTTCATACAAACTTTCATCCCCTATTTCATCCGCTTGGGGGTAGAATTGATCAAAATCCTTTCTTAGCGGATGCCTACGTCATAACATTTACCTGCATGCCAAATTTCAGCCTGATCCGTCCAGTGGTTTGGGCTGTGCGTTGATAGATCACTATGTCAGTCAGTCACCTTTGAGTTATATATATTAATTAGAAAAATTAAAAAACTTAGATTTAGATTAGATTTATATTTAGATTTAGATAGAAGATAGATAGAAGATTTATACAAAATTTCATCCCCTATTTTATCCCCTTAGGGGTGGAATTTATCAAAATCCTTAAGCCTACGTCATAGTAGCTTTATGCATGCAAAGTCAGCCCGATCGGTTTAAAATTGACAAAATTTCATACAAACTTTCATCCCCTATTTCATCCCCTTGGGGGTGGAATCGATCAAAATCCTTTCTTAGCGGATGCCTACGTCATATCATCTACCTGCATGCAAAATTTCAGCCCGATCCGTACAGTGGTTTGGGCTGTGCGTTGATAGATCACTATGTCAGTCAGTCAGTCAGTCAGTCAGTCAGTCAGTCACCTTTGAGTTATATATATTTAGATTAGAAAAATTTGAAAAATTAGATTTAGATTATATTTAGATTTAGATAGAAGATAGATAGAAAATTTATAAAAACTTTCATCCCCTATTTTATCCCCTTAGGGGTGGAATTTATCAAAATCCTTAAGCCTACGTCATAGTAGCTTTATGCATGCAAAGTCAGCCCGATCGGTTTAAAATTGACAAAATTTCATACAAACTTTCATCCCCTATTTCATCCCCTTGGGGGTGGAATCGATCAAAATCCTTTCTTAGCGGATGCCTACGTCATATCATCTACCTGCATGCAAAATTTCAGCCCGATCCGTACAGTGGTTTGGGCTGTGCGTTGATAGATCACTATGTCAGTCAGTCAGTCAGTCAGTCAGTCAGTCAGTCACCTTTGAGTTATATATATTTAGATTAGAAAAATTAAAAAACTTAGATTTAGATTAGATTTATATTTAGATTTAGATAGAAGATAGATAGAAGATTTATAAAAACTTTCATCTCCTATTTTATCCCCTTAGGGGTGGAATTTATCAAAATCCTTAAGCCTACGTCATAGTAGCTTTATGCATGCAAAGTCAGCCCGATCGGTATAAAATTGACAAAATTTCATACAAACTTTCATCCCCTATTTCATCCCCTTGGGGGTGGAATCGATCAAAATCCTTTCTTAGCGGATGCCTACGTCATATCATCTACCTGCATGCAAAATTTCAGCCCGATCCGTCCAGTGGTTTGGGCTGTGCGTTGATAGATCACTATGTCAGTCAGTCAGTCAGTCAGTCAGTCAGTCAGTCACCTTTGAGTTATATATATTTAGATCTTGCTGCCCTTTTCCGCTTCGTATAGTATAGTAGTTAGTGTAGTAGTAGTAGCATGTAGTAGTTTTTATACTACTCGCTGATTTAACGACCAGATGGCCCACCTGATGTTAAGTGGTAACCATCACCTATAAAGCAGTGCCCCGCTAGTCGTGCCCCGTAGGCTTTTGTTCTATCACCATGTAATAAAAGTAAAATTCGAAAGATACATCCCCACGATACAGTGACACAGAAATAACAAAGGTACGAACGGACCAACAAAAATGTTAGCTACAGGTATACGCAACCTATGTCCCGGGCAGAAGAACGTGATGTGTCTTTTAATGGATAAGGCGGCTTACACACAGTAACGCTTGCCGCTACGCAGTGCGGGGAAGCGGCAACTAAGGCAGGCACAGGCATAACTGCATTAGAGCGACTACTAATGTACCTCTCCCTCGCACATTTGAACATTTTGGATTATATAAATTCACTGAACTTATATTTAAAACTTCAATTAACTATTTATGTGAAATTTTTAATCATGCAGTCCATCTTCTTAAAATTTGCATAGTGTGAAACTAGTAAAGCAACCTTGGTAAGTATTTTTTTCGTGTCATTATATTAGACAAACTAATTACAAAATGTACCTATTTTTCTATGTAACACCCAGACCGCCGGAGGCGGGAATCAAACCCGCAAACTCTGCGTCGCAGGCGGACTCTCGCCCGCTGCGCCACTGAGGTCGTCAATCCCCTCGTCAAAAATGACCCTTTAGTTTGATTTTGACTGAACAATGTTAGCCGTGCTGCCATAAGTAGATATTAAGCCGGCTTTTGACTATGACATGTAAATATATTTATATTCACATGTCATATTATGTACATTTACTTTTTAACATTTTTAATATTTTGTATGAGACCGTTTACACCGTACTCTAATATATAGATGTAATATATATTAGAGTACAGTGTGAACGGTCTTATACAAAATGTATGACGAACGATAAATATTACATCTCGGGATGTACTATATTTATTTTTACATCCCATGGTCAAAAGCCAGCTTTACAATAAATCCCAAAATGTTGATCCACAGTCGCGTTGCGGCAAAGTGCCGTGGGCAGCTCGCCTTCTGCTGATCTTGCTGGTGATGTCTGACAAGGGTAGAGAACAGCTCATTCAAATATATCCCTCAGTTCGAACGTTAGCTGACGAAGGCATAAAACTGACAGGTAGCTTACGCCATTTTCATTGATGAGATGAGATGAGATGAACATAATCTTACAAACTAACATAGGCATATATTTTGTGGTTTTACTTGTGTCTTTTAGCGTTCCATCTTTCAAGAATCTGTTCATAATTCATAATAATTCATAATTCATAATAGAACGGTATGGTATTTGCAAAAAAATATAAAAAGATGATGATGAAGACGAAAAAAAAAAGTAAAACTGAAACATAAAGTAAAAAACAGAAAAAAATATATTATTAAAAAAAAACAAATACATGCAACCCAATAGTAGCATTGCCTCTTAAGTCACGGACAATATAAACGTGCCCTACGTTGCACAGCCATGCATCCCCCAATGCTGTAGTTTAATATTGCATGTAATTTTACTTCCCCGGACGATCCCTTCACAATAAGTTTTATTACTCTTTTAAGACGTTTCATGTTTTAATTAATCTTGTAACAAGCGTAACCACTTTTGAAACTAAGTAAGTCATAAACCTACCTAATTACGCAGATACCGAATGAAATAGCCGGGTAAAAGCTAACGAGTCAAAGTTAACAAGAGACTAAAGAGAAAATCACAACTAAAACGAAATAGGACTACTATAAAAGTATTGAGTTTCAAAAGATAATGAAAAAACTTGGTCAAATGATCGCCCGCCGCGCCGGGCAGCGTGAAACGAAGGTTTTGTCTGAGGATCATTTGCACTGTTTATTTTTATCGTATTTTTTTTTTATTTTTTTTTCAGTTTTGCTGTCGAGTGCATCCTAAAATAAACGTGTTTATGATTGGCTAAGATTATAATGAAAAAGGTTTGTTATCTTAATCAATTATGAACTATGTATATTTTTAATATTGTTTAGATTGCTTAAATTAGACATAGAAAATGGTGATTTAGCCTCTTTTAAATTATACTAGTAGTTCGCCCCGAACTGAGATTTCGTGAAGCGACGCGAACACTTCGAAAATATAAGTAAGTGGTAGTTAGAGGCAAGTTCAAACAATACATTGTGTTTGAACTTGTCTCTGGCTGCCACTTACTAACTTAATATGGTTACCAAATTTCAACTGAATTGACCTATTTATTGAAGAGTTCCGTTGAACAGACCTTGGCTCCATCATCAGAACAGGTCGCTACCACCATTTAATGAGAGCCAAGTACCTTCTTAATTTATTTCAAGAAAAATATATAGTTGAAAAAGCAAAAAAACTGTCCGACCAGTAGAAAAACCTTGGTGCCAACGAAACGCTTAGAAATGGGAGCTCTTGGGTCGTTGGTTATCTTAATTTAACTTTTTTGTTGTATCTAAAAAAGCGGACATCCTAGAAAAAAAATAAAAATGGTTTTGGAATGTACAAGCCAAGCGCTTTCACACGTAACTTTATTTTTTTTGGTAAGTTTTTTTAATTTTTACCCCTTTAAAAAACCCCATATTTTAATAACCCCTCATCCGATTTTACCCATATACTTACCAGTAAATTTCTCAAGTAAAAGCTATCGACTTACCAAATTTCATGCAGATCGGATAAACGGTTCTCAAGTTATCGTCGGACAAACATACATACATACACACATAAAAAGCCAAATCGCCCAAGTTGATTGTAAGATTTTCGTTCGCTTCGCTCACTCAATCAATTAATCTTCTATTATATATTATGAGTATCTTATCTTATAATATTACATCTTATCTTACATGTTCTTATCTTACATGTTCTTATCTTATAATTTTATAGCGTGTCTCAATACTGCATTAAGCAGCCTATGCCTGGCCACACTGCACTCACATAGGCGAACAACTTGAAGTAATTTTTATTTGCATATTTTTTGAGTGTACCTACCTTTGTTCGAAAAATAAGTGGTAATTTTAAAGCGCTTGGTCCAACTTTCAACAACGCTTCCTTTCTTCTCCACTCTCGATCCCTCACAACTTTACAAAGATAATGACTTCCTAGATGTAAAAACTTGTGACTTTCTTGAGTGTTTTTTCCTTCGTTTAATAAGAGGCTCATTCTATCCTATCTCTATTAAAAGTTTTTATTACTATTTAGTTATCAACCTGGAACTCACGCTAAATACAACGCTTTTATCAAAACTTTTAAAGCGATCTTTGTGGGTCACGTAAATGCAGAGACAACTGCTCAGCATCAAATAGAATAGCCTTTCCGTTTTTCTCTTTTTATCAGCAAAAATACCCTCATTAAAACTAATCAGTGAAGCAAATAACTCTTTCAAGAAAATGCACTGGAAAATACACTCATACTATATAACTCAAAAAGTACTCGTCAGATCTGGCTCAAATTTAAAGTACCACATGACAAACACCATCTCACAATCATCAGAATCGGTCCAGGTAAAAGTTATCATAAAAAACAGTCGAATATATCGATCTAAAATCAAATTAAATAGGCCTGTACATGGCTCAATCACTGTTATCACTATGAAATCGGTGCCCCAACGACATAGCCCAGCTTTTACTGCGCAAATACCATCACATCACTTCACAATACATTGAAGGAGTAATTTCTCTTCCCAAATAAACCGGCCAGTTTTCGATCCAAACCTGTCGGGCCGAACGAAGCCGGGACGAAATCGTGTGGAAAGCTGACGACAGTTATTGGGAGCGATCACGGAAAGGGGGTAGACAGACTGGTGCTTACAATCCGAGTGAAATATTACGGTCGGAATGATTTACCATCCGTGGAGGTTCGAAGAAGCGAAGGTTTATGAAAGCATGTTGCGGTAAAATGCGTGAGGACAGAGCTGGACGCACGAGGGTGGTAACTAGAGGCACGAATAGGATTTCAGTGATTGGTGGAAATAGGGAGGGGAAGCCATGGTGGAACATCGCTATTCGGTATTCACGCTTTATTGTGTAGAAGTCAGAATAACTCAAATACAACAGAAGCTCGTTGTGAAAGGATCGGCCGTGGAAGTACTATCACCACGCCGTTTTCCGCCGCCAAGCAGCAACGCTGTGTTTCCGTTTGAAGAATGTGGTTGCATGTAATTGAGGTACATGAGGCTTAACATCCTGTATGCCTCAAGTTGATGGACGCAGGGCAGTGCATCGCAGGGCACATTTCTATCATGCGTGACTTACGAGGCAATGCTTTGTTATAGTTGATGGTTACCACTTAATATGAGGTAGGTCATCAGTCATCTACTTGTTCCATCAGTTGAATAAAAAAGAACACCAATTCCACATGTTGTCACGAACTCATTGAACAATTCAATTTTTTTATTAGATTTAGTGTTCATAAAATCTAAATGAAAAATTGTATTGTTTGTTCGGCTTATACGTGAAAATGGTTAAAAGTGTGAATTAAGTCACTACAAAGCGTCGTATTTGGCATGCACGGTAGACATCCCTTCAGATTGAAGACCAAGTACGAAGGCATCCTTTGAAATAATAAAAGTAATAAAAAAAACAATTGTAAAACCATCTGGGGTCACCAGTGTGGTTCATCCATTACTCAGTTCGGTCGCGAACGAATTAAGCGCCATTGGGTCGGACAGGAAGAGGCTTTCACGGGTCAGTGCACGAAGCCTCCAAAATAATGCTATTTATTTAAAGGGTCAAAAGTTTGTAAGTTCCTTTTCCTTGTAAGCAAAGGTCAGGTTAACTTGCTTAGAAGTTAATCGATGTTTTGAAATTGCTCAGTGCTCGAAAGGAGCCTCTTGAGGCGCACTTAAAATCCTTTCACCACACTGTTTCGAAAGAAACTAGTGACACGATAAGAAGAAGAAGAAGACTTGCTTATATTAAGATCTATTCACATTGAGACAGCCCCGATTATTGTTTAAAATACGGCGCCATCGGACTAAATGAGGCAAAATAGGACTTTTCTAGGTGGATTTTTCTGCACAAGAGACAACTAAAGTGGTTAAAGTAAAAATTGTTGATGATAATCTACAACGTGTACCTATGGTACACGTAATAGTAAGAGTAGTAGAGCTCGTGAAGGGCTCGTCCGGGGAAGTACTACCACCACGCCTTTTTCTGCCGCCAAGCAGCAACGCTGTGTTTCGGTTTGAAGAGTGTGGTCGCCGGTGTAATTACAGGCACATGAGGCTTAAAATCTGTATGCCTCAAGTTGATGGACGCAGGGCAGTGCATCGTAGGGCACGTTACTATTGTGCGTGACCTACGGGGCAATGTTTTGTTTATAGGTGATGGTTACCACTTAACATCAGGTGGGCCATCTGCTTGTTCCATCAGCTAGTTATATAAAAAAAAAAAAAAAAAAATGGTTTTATAACTAGTTTATGTGGGGAAAACCAGAAAGAGGACAAAATGCGAACATGTTTGGACACAGATTAACCGTGTTCGCATTTTGAAAAATGATATGTATAACATTAATGTTTGAAAAAAAATAACTTAATTTTTCTGTTGTGTTCATCCTCAAAGTCAAAGTATTTTCCTCGAAAAGTATTTACAAAACCAAATTGAAAAATAAAAGGATGCACAAAATAATCGCCCTTCGCGCCGACAAACAGAATCCGTCCGGCGGATGTGCCGCGGCCGGAAGTTTACTTAGCCCGCGAAACCGACGGCGACCCGCGTCACTTCCGCCTGTGGATAAGGCTGCGGGCGCACGAGCGACTTTACAGTTTTTTTTGTAATATATAGGAAGATAATTATAACAAAATAAATGTTTTAACACATATTTTTTTGTAATCAGAAAAATAGTGGTGAGATGTTAAGAGCAGCTGTCAAAAAATGCTTCTATATTTTTCAAATTTTGTCTCGGAAATTATTTTAGGAGGATATATATTATATTATATTTTATTTTATATTATTTTATATTTTATTTTAGGAATTAGTTCCTCAACCTTCTGTATAGATTGGTTTTTATGTTCACATGGCTTAACATCTGTGGTATGCCTGAATTTGAAGGACGTAGGGCAATGCATCGTAGGGCACGTTCCTATGCGGTTTACGTGTGGTGATTGTTTTTTTTTTACATCAATTAAGCAATTTACTTGTTTTATCAGTAAGTATGTATAAAAAACTACCCAGCGAACTGGATTCGTATCCAACGAGCCAAAGCCTTAACTTGTTTTACGCTACCAATATTATTGTACATACATACATACATAAAATCACGCCTATTTCCCATAGGGGTAGGCAGAGACCACGGATTTCCACTTGCTACGATCCTGACATACCTCTTTCGCTTCATTCACTCTCATAACATTCTTCATACATGCTCGTCGGTTTAGGGTACTCTTGACCTGGCCTTTCTCTAGAACATCTGCTATCTGATCTAGATAGGTCCGCCGAGGTCTTCCTCTCCCAACAGTCCCATTCACACTCGCCTGATGCACCTTTTTCGTCAATCTTCTTTCATCCATTCTCTACATGCCCAAACTATCTTAGCATACCTTTTTCAACCCTCATCACTACGTCTTCTTGCACTCCACATTTCTCTCTGATCACACTATTCCTCACTCTATCATTCAAATTATATATTATACATTATTGTATTATAATAAGTATGTATTTACAAAAAAAAGTATGTAAGTAGTATATCAGCTAGCTGGTTCCCATAACACAAGCTTAGGCTTAGTTTGGGGCTAGATAGTGCTGTGTGGAAAGTTCACCAATATTTTTTTTTTTTTTTTAATATTAAACAATCTTAGTCTAGGTAGTTTTATACTTGCGTGTCGCCCGTGTGCTAAACGCCTTCATGTCGCCCCGCGTGCGTCGCCGCAGCGCTTACAAAAGAAACGATAACCACCATCAAGGCATCCGTGATGCGGAGATATTAATGCAATGTTGCGGAGAATGGCACAACATAAACATAAGTGCGAGGAAACAAAGGGTTTGGACAAACAAGCGCTGGTTTGAGGATCTGCGTGAAGTTAGAGACAAGAAATGGGTAAATAGCATGTTTCTTGACCAGTATTCCTGAGTGAAATTGGCGATGAAGTCTCAATTCAAAGTAAAAAGTTTTATCATACCTTTACCAAATCTTTTATAAAAATTACAACTAATAGTTACAATTATTTACAAAATGTACAAAATATACAAAATACATATGAAACAGTTGAGCTATCTGCAGACCGTTGCAAACGATCTATCTTTTATTACATCTTTTATGTTTAGAATTCTAGCAACGGCGATATCTCGCTTATAAGACGTTTCAAAAACAAGTGATCCTTGTGATTCAAAGAATATAGCCTCTCGCCCTCAGGCGCGATCTAAACGCGCGTCCGGCCGTGCGATTGGATTGTCATATTGTAACACGTAAATGTTACCTAAAACGTAATGTAAAGCGCAATCGCGGGACGCAGAATCGCAGGGCGCGCCTGTGAAGTAGAGCCGGACCTTACTACGAAAAAATAGGCGAACGATAAACTATGCTAGTAAAAAAAAAAAAACTATGGAAGTACTACCACCACGCCTTTTTCTGCCGCCAAGCAGCAACGCTGTGTTTCGGTTTGAAGAGTGTGGTCGCCGATGTAATTACAGGCACATGAGGCTTAACATCTGTATGCCTCAAGTTGATGGACGCAAGGCAGTGCATCGTAGGGCACGTTCCTATTGTGCGTGACCTACGGGGCAATGTTTTGTTTATAGGTGATGGTTACCACTTAAAATCAGGTGGGCCATCGGCTTGTTCCATCAGCTAGTTGTATAAAAAAAAATGCTTGTACTATTGCCATCTCTTACCAATGCGTAATGGCAAACAGAGACAGCGAAAATTTTAGACATTGTTTAAAGTTAGGCACTGTTTTGTAGTACGAGGGTTATTTTATTTTATTTTATTTTAACAATTTTGGGAAAACTTACAGCTAGGCGGGTATACATTAGGTTGTTTATAATAAATACATGCAGCATGCAAGGTTGCTACACATATGCTGACGGCCAATTACAAGTTTCCGCGGATATATAAAAAGTAGGTATAACAGTAACAATAGACGACGGATTATACATAATTTATAAAGATAAAGTATGTTTTTGATTTTACAGCCTGTTTGCACCACAGGTTTATTTATTTATTTATTAGGATCGCCAAGAGATAATACACAAAACTTACAAAACATACACAATAGAATAGAAGAGAATCGAAATTAGGTAGACCATAGTAAGTAGACCATAGTAAGGAGTGTTTCTTTTCTCTCAGCAATTCTAATAGGTATCTATACTTAGTCCAGCGATCGGTATAAAACCAAATCAATAACAATCAAAACATGTAAAAAATAAAAATTCAGGTTTATTGAACTTGCTAGGTTTGGCCAGTACTAACCACTGCGTACTGGATTTGAATCAAATTGAGTATTTTAAAAGTGCGTTCAAACATTTCATTTGACGCTCTGAAAATCTTATCAAAAGCAAAATAAATAAAGCACGTTCAATTTAAAAAAACTCGTCGCTTTGTTAGCTCCCTGTCTCCTTCATGTCGCCAATCTTGCCCTATCAATATTAAATCGGATTCCACTTCTAGAACCATGCGGAAAGAGCGGAACAATATTTTCCTTGCACAGAAGCAATTCCCTCAAATTGCTTTTTTTAATAAACTCAACTTAGATCCTGGTATGAATCAAATGAATAAATAAATAAATAATGCTGGACAATCCACACAGCACTATCTAGCCCCAAAGTAAGCTATTCAAAGCTTGTGTTATGGGTACTAGATAACTGATATATTTAATACATTATATACTTACATAGATAGATATTTTTTTTTATTATACATAGAAACACCCAGACCATCGGAACAAATTTCTGCAGATCGTACACAAATTTGTTCCAAGGCGTGAATCGAACCCGCAACCTCTTGCGTCGCAGGCAGGCTCTCGCCCGCTGCGCCACAGAGGTCGTCATTGAATGAATAATAAACACACAATGAATAATAAACATTCCCAACTCTCGTGGCATTTAATTAGGTTTTTTATTTCATTATGTTCAAATATAGTTGTGTTTTATGTACTTATATTGTATGGATTTTTATATCTGAAATAAATGAATTATTATTAAAACCAACTTAAATGTATTTTTGATAAAACAAGCAAAAATGATGATTTATTTATATGAGAAGATTTATTATATAGTCAGTAGTAACAATAACAACCACTTTTAACAAAACATTGACTCTTCACGCACGGTATATACGTGCCTTACAATGTTGTCTTGAACTATCCGGTGTAGTTACGGGCACAATGAGGCTTAACATCTATATGTAAAAAAAACTATATGCCTGAATGCCTGACGGACGCAGTGCAATGCATCGTAGGGCACGTTTCTATCGTGCGTGACTTACGAGGCAATGCTTTATTATAGCTACTGCTCAACATCAGGTGGGCCATCTGCATGTACAAAAAATTAAAAAATAGCTATTTTAGCGTGGAAAGATACCTTTAAGGCGATTCCAACTGATTCAATTTTAATTTAATTGAATGAAATACCTTGACTTTGAGATAATGCCAAACTTAGCACACAGACTCCGCCGCAAGCGCTTCGAAATAACCTGAACTACTCAGAAGCAAGCATAACTTGTTCTCAACCCAACTGGACTTGCCAAAACGAATCAACAGCACTCCAAGTTAATTCAGAGAGGCTACAAAAACCAGAAGAATAAAATACAAAGTAAAAACAAACCAGTCGAAAATTAGGACGATAGTAAAAATGGTCCGTTTGTCCGTCGGTCTGCTTCCTTTAACTCGAGAAGCTCATTCTCTTAACGCTCACCTGGGGAACGGTGAGGGAATATAAGGGGAGAATTTTTCACCGTGCCTGTTTGCTTAAAATTTACATTTCACTGACAACAATCATTATTTCCTACGGTAAATACATGCAAAAAAATTTAAGTTTAGATATTTGCATGATTGTAGGTTACGAATAATACCCACATTATGTACTATCAATTTGAGTTATATTCTAATCGGTCTTCATCAAACAAATGGATTGATTCAAACATCCTAATTATATATTCATTTCTATAGATATTTGGTTCTTATTATAAATGTCTCAAACATCCAACTATATCTACAGATTTTTGTCTACATTGAGTCTCGTTTCTCATTTACACACCAAGTTTCTAAATAAAACACGCTCAAAAAATCATTAAAAATATGCTTTAATTGCAGAATATCTGCCCGTATGTCTCCTTCCAATAACCCAACGCCTTTAAGTTCGGACAAAATTAGATCATAAGCTTAGTTAAACAATACACTCAGAACTATATTGTCTGTAATTGCAAAAACAAGCATTTTAAATAAACAAACAGTACATGCTATATTGTATAATTATTATATATATTTGTTTTTCAAGAAAAATAAGTCTAGAAACTCTTGATTATCCAAAACTCAAATCTTATCAATACATGCCCGATTTCATGTAACAATAACTCCAGCCCCAATACACGTACCGGAAAATATAACCTTCCTTCGAAAGTCGGCCAAAAATACCAGTTCACGAAACACTAACTCAGTAAAATACGCAGTAAGCGGGTTCGCTTGGGGTGCATAAAATAATACCTACACAATGAAAAGAAAACTCCGTGGATAAATCGAACGAAAACCAATGAATTTTTATGTATCCATTCGTCTGTTATCGGAGGGAGGATAATGTAGAGCACGCTTCTACAAACCGATGGCAAGTATGAACAAATCTTTTAGGATTAGAGCGAATTGGTGATGCAGGGTTACTATGATCTTCTAATAACTACTAATACAATATTAATTTATTTTCTATGATATATTCTTCTTTTTGAGAAGAAGAAGATTTTGGTCTTGAGAGCACTGGTGGTCTAGTGGTCGTTGGTTCAAAACCGATCATGCATCAATCAGATTTTCTGTTAAAATTTATGTGCACAGTGCACTCCCAAACGGTGAAGGAAAATCATAATTATATTTGGTACATTGTTCGTGAATCTGGGCTTTGTAAGCCTCTTTGAGGCACACATAACGTCCTTTCCTTTCACCACATTATATCGAAAGAAACTAGTGACGGCAAGACTAATCTTTAGATCAAAGTTTTCTTCTCGAATCCAGTCTTCGGTTTAAGATGAAGACAAGAGCTAATGTGACTCTCGCTCGCACGTTTTGATTTGTTGAAAGATATAAAATCACTGGACCCGTTTTCAAAAAATCGCAAACAACTATTTTTTGTGCAATCACGATGCGCATAGTTTAGTAAAAAAATAATTTTGATCGATACACGTTTTCTTACTTAAAAGTTTACTTTTCTAGTTTTCGTACATAAGCAAACTTTTGAGTAGGAAAACTTGCATCGATCAGAATGAAATTTTTACCAAACTGTGTGCAATGTGATTGCACACAAAATGGTTGTTTGCGATTTTTCAAAATTAGGCTTAGATATTTTGTATCTATCAAAAGGTCAAATCGTGCGAGCGAGATTTACCATTAGGTGTTGTCAAAGCCTTAAATGCTAGTATCATGTGTATATGCCCAAAAACGTTTAACTAATGACACACAATCCGTGCCAGGGGATCAAAGTCCCGTTTCAGCTTTGTCAAAGAACGTCAAAACAGAAAGAGCTTCAGTCTCGACAACCTCTATGATATATTTAACCTCCGCTCGCCCGACGCACGAGATCTGATACAGAGGTATTGCGGTGCAGAAGGGTGGATCGGAATGGAATGAAAGATTAATCTTCAATCGAGCTCTTTGTCTATCGCATAGCTTTTGTTCTGGTTATTTATTGTGTTTAGTGTGGAAGCCTTTGAAGAATACATCCGAGTACTTTACGAGTAGACGCACAGCGTTCGTAGATGCCCTATACAGTCTGCATATCAATCACTCTGCAATTTTATAGAGGCGAGCTTTATTAAATAGTTCCTTTGAAACAGTGTGATAAAAGGATTTTAAATGCACCTCAGAAGATGCTTCTTTCGAACGCCTGGACTTATCTGGCCCCATGACTTCCCGGTTTCCTAACGAGTTTTTTCTTAAAAAAGAAAGAAATAAAGAAAAAATATATATTTTGGACACACACGATACAAACACTTATAATAATTACAGCAAGAAAATAAAAATTATCTTTCGCCGTTTGAGTGTATATTAATGTTTTTTAGTAAACCAAACAGTCTGAATACACCTGCTTTAGATATACCCGGTGTCCTGTGTATCGGGAACTACGAGTACGACAAAACCCGGAACAAATATTTACGATCCGATTCAAAAGTTTCCAAGCGGCGTTTCTGTGTCTTTTTTCTGTAAAAAGAGAGAAAGTGTTAAGTAGCTTTAGAATTGCTTTAAGCTTAGGTTCATTAAAAGAAAGCACATTATAATAAGCCCTAAAAAGGTTGCCTATTTCACCGTAAACTCATTGGGCGATTAGGATCTCATTCCGCGAAACCATATAAAAGAGTTCCTATACTAAAGCGCTTGGGGCAAATCTGCAATCTTTAACAACGTTGTGCGTTCCAATTTACGCATGCACAGTGTTACCCCACCTCGGCGTCGCAGGCGGACTCTCGCTCGCTGCGCCACTGAGGTCGTCAAAATAAATGTTACTGTTTAAAACTATCCTATCTATATCTTTATTATTGGCTTAGCAACTATTATAGCTAGGATTTAAAAAGTAACACGTTGCGAAAACACGAAAATGTTCACATTAAAATGAAATTGCAATTACCAACCAATAATTATGGTGACCACGCTGAAGGAAATTAAGAACAAACTGATACGAAATACAAAAGTTCAAAACTGATTTTAATAAAATAATATTCTAAGCAAGATTCCCCAGAAAAGTTAACAATAGAAATGTCACCTGGTATTCTTATTTCAAATGGTCATTTCATAATGAATGCCGTTGGGAATCGGGTAAACTTACAAAAGAAAATGTGTCAAGCTGACCTTTTCATAAGCTGTGTGGGCGCGAGCGTTCGCGTCTCAATTGAACCCAACAAGAACCCTATTTGCATAATAACAGCTGTTATATTGTAACGTTACATGGGACCTTCAGTTTGTGCTCGAGTTCTGGCTTATCTACGGCTTTAAAAGATACTCAGGCGCGTGTATTGAAGTTTTCTTGAAAGCCTGTTCTAAAACATCTGAGGGCAAAATTTTGAACACAGATTATGGACTTTAAATACAAGATCTTAATAAAACGTTGTCAGATAGAAGAGGAAATAAAAGAACATTGTTGTTATAACAGTAGGTAAGTTTATAATGAACTAGTTGCACCCCGCGGTTTCACCCGCGCAGATTTAAATCTCGGTACTCCCACGGAATAAAAAGTAGCCTATGTGCTATTCCAGACTATAACCTATCTCTCTGCCAAGTTTCATCCAGATCCGTTCAGCCGTTCCGACATGAAAGAGTAACAAACATCCATCCATCCATACTTACAAACTTTTGCATTTATATTAGTAGTAGGAAGTAGGATTAAAAAATCGGTAGCACCATCGGATTTGTTTGTTATTTTAATATACTATTAACAATTACCGACGAAATAATTGGGAAATTAGTGGATGGTAGGCAAATCTTTTTTTTTCCTTTGGCCACAATCTCACCTGATGGTAAGCAACGATATAGCCGACGATGGAGCAGAACGGTCTAGAAGACACCTATTCACTGTTGCCTTGAAGAGGCCTAAATTTAGTGATCAGGAAAGACAGACGACGGCAATGAGTTCCACTCCTTGGCGGTTCGCCTAATAAATGTGGACGCAAAGCGCTTAGTGCGAATGGGTGGTATATTTACCAGGTATGGGTGGTCGTCCCCAAACCGGAATAATTAAAAATAAACATCCCTTACTTTGAAGATTCCTCTTAAAATAACCAACTACACTCTCTCTCTTGCTTATATTAATACAGTATTCTCTGCTCCGAGAATAACACAACCCAAACCTAATTGAAATCCTAAGCTTATGCTCGCATATGTGACTGCTAAGTTAGTTGTCAGAATCTGCTAACTAACCCGCTTTCCAACTCTTTAAAACTTCTTCTTCTTCTTCTTTAAGGATTGGTAAAACTTTTTAATTAGAAAACACGAAGGTATATGAAATACCTTCATAACCTATAATAAAACTAAAGAGTTCAAATAGGTATGTTGTCTTACCAAATATTCTCCTACTTATTTTTTATACAATTTGCTGATGAGAAAATCAGTTGGACCACCTGATGTTAAGTGGTAATTATTACCTCGTACATTACGCAAGATAGGAACAAGTTGATGACGCCAGGTAGTTTTTCATCTTCATTTCTTTATTTTTCAGCACGCCAAACTCTTCTGTTTTTATCTCCTGTCTAGAAAATGCTGGCTAGTTTTTATTTATATAAAAATTGTTTAGCGCAAAAATTTATTAGGTATATAATAAAATGTAATTTAACGAGTGAACCTCGACGACACCATTTTCCGATAGAACAACACTCGCTGCCGCCGTGGCATGTTCAATCGCGCTTATTTTAATTTTACACTTTGCCGTTTTTTCTCTCGTCCTCGATAAATATGCTAATGTCTGCCATCAAAGTATTTCGGCACAGTTATAAACAATAACCAGTAAAGACACTTATATTCTTTATTATATTTCTTATGTCGTGTGTAGTTTATCATTGATAAATAAAAGTACATTATTATTTACAGTATTATATACAAAAAATATGAAAAACCAGTTTAATTGATGTTACATTTATTACTATAGAGTTTTGTTAAGTCTAATTTGTAACGAAAGAAAAGTTTGTTTTTAATTTACCTAAACTATGATCATAAACTCTCGATTTTTTCATTTCAATTTTATTTTATTTAATTATTTACTACGGTACGCAGACCAATTACACTAACTTATCATAAGAAAAATATCACCATTAAAATACAGTAGACACAAATCCAAATTAAATTAATTATGAATACTCAAAACACTACTTACATAATAATACGAAATATTAATTTAATTAATTATAAATTAATTATGCTCTTATAACATAATTAAGTAAAACAATACTTTACCGAAGGACAAACAGGCAAACCAAACCATCATATTTTTAACAGCAAGTGCCCCTTCTGTTCGTTGTCTATACTGTGTGAGCCTTGGGGGCTCAATTACTGTGATAGCATCCTTTGAATTGACGAACCATCGCCTTGTTATAAGGCAATATTACATATTACAAGCTTAACCGACTTGCGGGAAGAATGTTCACAATTCAAGCTCAGGCCATTAGGTAGGTAATTATCATGTATGATGTAGGTAATTTTGACGACCTCTGTGGTGCAGCGGGCGAGAGCCTGCCTGCGACGCAAGAGGTTGCGGGTTCGATTCCCGCCTTGGAACAAATTTGTGTACGATCTGCAGAAATTTGTTCCGATGGTCTGGGTTCTTTCTATGTATAATAAAAAATATCTATCTATGTAAGTATATAATGTATTAAATATATCAGTTATCTAGTACCCATAACACAAGCTTTGAATAGCTTACTTTGGGGCTAGATAGTGCTGTGTGGATTGTCCAGCATTATTTATTTATTTATTTATTTAATTAACTGCCTATGACAAACAACAGTAAGATGTGCCAAGAAAATTAATTGGAAGTAGTTTTACGGGCGTAGCAGCGTTTGGTTTGATAGGTGGCCAATAACAGGTACATGAGTCTTAAATGTATTCCTCAAGTTCAGGACGCCAGGGCAATGCATAGCAGGGCACGGTCGAGGTTTGTAGTTCATGGTCACTATTTAACATCAGGTGGGTCATCTGCTTGTTCTATTAAGAAAGTAATTATTTATATTATAGATAGATAGATAGATAGAAAATACTTTATTGCACACAACTTAAGGATACAACAAATAAACAAACTTAAAACTAAAAGTATAATGGGCGGCCTTATCGCTAAGTAGCGATCTCTACCAGACCACCTCTTTAATCTTTTTCTTGTCTTTTTTAATCTATAACAGAAGGTTATAGATTAAAAAAGACTTATTTATTGAATTTTCAACTAGTTTCTTACATTTTTATCACGTATTTCATAATAAATCAATATGATTAAAAACTTTTAGATAATCTTTCGTTTTATTTGGACAATGGAGGTAGTATTATCGAGAATTAAGTAACTTCTCTCACATGTACCCTAGGCTTTACAAAAATCACGTACGTTACTTTACTCACGAATGTTACCGTGTGTTACCAATTCACGATTGTCTTAGTACAATTTTTGGCGGCCATACCCATAAGTAAACTCTAACTGATGCAATTTATAATATTGACATTGCTCACATAAATTATTCTAAGAAAAAAATCCATTGGTGCTCGTCCGAGACAAAGGGTCTTTA